>CM076581.1:551256764-551904356 GCA_034641835.2 Pinus albicaulis | reverse complement strand
TCCTCCTTTCAATTTACAAGGCCTCCCTAAACTTACGGTGACATAAATGAACAATCCTTTCAATGACCCTTGCCTCTTCAATGCATATGTGATATTTTTTTCTTTTCTACATGTTCTGCCAAATCGGAGGAGTGAGACCTTCCTTGTTTAATATCAATTATGTGCTCATGAATCCTCTAATTAATTGAATGACCAGTTTCACCAATATACGGAGTCCCACGAGAGAAAGGGATGACATAAACACCTTTCCCATGATTAAGGTTCATAAAGTCCTTCATTGATCTTAGGGAGCTTCAGATAGTGTTTAGGGGCCTAAATATTGAAGGAAACTTATGTTTCTTCAAGATCTTAGCAATATTGTTTGTGGGTCCTTGGATAAATGGAAGATGCACCCTTCAAAACCAATATTTAAGATATTTTTTAATCATAAGAACTTTTTCAGCCTTACGGAAGACTATAATATGTTGACACTTACTATAAAAATTCTTATTAAAAACACTAGGGAGATGGGTTTTTTCATCATTGAGGTGGTTTTCATTAGAAACTGGTAACTGTGAGTGGCTAAGGTGTTGAGAACACCTAGCTTTTGAGCAGGGAAGTGATTTGAATTCGCATGAAGATATTGTTTGGTGTGAGTTTTCTTCTCAAAAACCTAGTGGGAGAAAGAACCATCATCTCTCTTTGAAATAAGAACATTGAGGAAACAGAGGCTTTCGTTGATTTCACATTCCATATTAAACTTTATGGAACTAGATTGATTGTTAAGATGTTGGAAAAATAGCTCCAACGTTTCTTGACGATGAGGCTAAATGACACAAGTGTCATCCACAAACATTTTCCAAATATTAGAATGGAATAGAGCTAAGGACAAGGCCTTAGATTCAAAGTCCTTCGTAAACAAATTATCCACTACTAGGGAAAGTGGCGAACCCTGGAGAACGCCACAAGTTTGTTCATAAAAATCACCTTCAAAATTGAATAAAGTAGAAGTAAGACAAATTTCAAACTAATAAGTTGTATCCTTGTCCGCAATTCTATCGAACCATATATTGTGACTCATCGTCAAGACAAGATAGAGAATCAAATCATGGCACCACATTAAAAAAGGAAATGTAGTGACCATTACTATTTTTAATGGTTATAATAAAACAAGTAATTTTGAAAAAGAATTTTTAAAATGTTAAAATGGAATCATGTCAAATATTTAGATCAAATCAAATATTTAGATTTAGATAAAGTCAAAATTTAAATTAAAATATAAATAAATAAGAATAAAATTAATTTAATTGGATTAAAATGTTTTATGAGTCACACACACACACACACACATATATATTGAAAGTGTGGGAGGACTACATCTTCAACATGTCCAATATATCACCCTGATCGAGACAGGAAATTGAACATATGACTTCACATCAAGTAGTGCCTTAACAAAGCACCCAATCCCTATCTATACAAGACCCCATGGACGAGTGAAATATTTATGTTAAAATATAAATAAATAAGAATGAAATTAAATTAATCTGAATAAAAAGTTTTATGAAATAATATTTTAATAAATAAAGTAAAAAAATTTAAATTAAAATATGAATAAAATTAATTATTAAGCCATGGTTAAGCTTTAAAAAGGTCAATACCAAAATTAAAAATAACTAAGTAATAAAAATTCCTATAATAATTAAAAAAAAGCCATAAAATAAGAATAAAATATTCAAAATGAAATTAAAATAACTAACAATAAAACTAAGTTAATGGCGCACTCTAACTTATAAACAAAATGACCTTTTTTCACGACATTTTTTTGGTTAATTTTTATCACAATCCGACAGAGATTTTAAAAAACTTGAATTTAAATTGTTTAATCTCTATAATTCGAGTGTCCCATGGGGTTTTCAAGGTGTTGAATCCATTCATGCATTCAAAAGTATATTTTAAACAACAAAAAATTACATTCTTTCTTGAAATTGTATCATCGAATTTTTGTGAAATCTGGTGAAAAAGACTAATTTGTCTATAAGTTAGACTACACCATAAATAAATTATTAATTCTAGGTGTATAAAATAAAATAAAATAATTAATTAAATAAATAAAGGCAAAGACATAAATAAATAAAGGTGAACACTTAAAATTAATAATAATAATAAATTACCAATAAATGAATAAATGAATAAATGAATAAATCAATAATAATAATAATGTGGAAAATAATACTAAAAAATATATTTAAAAAGATAGGGAAGGGACCCAACAATTGCTAAATTTTTAACCATCATATCTATTCATATTAATCAACCTCCTTTCAATTTCAATGACCTCCCTAAACTTGCGTTGATGGAAATAACTAATCCTAGCAATGAATTGCGCTTCTTCAATACAAATACGTTGTTTAATCTTTTCTGCATGTTCTTCTAGAGCTGAGGAGTGGGTCCTCCTATTATTGATGTTGGCTATGTGCTCCAAAATATTTTTATTTACAGAGAGGCCAATTTCATGAATGTATGGTGTCTACAAGAACATGGGATGACATAAACACTTTTCATATTATTGGGGTTCACTGAGACTTTCACAGCTCTTAAGGAGCTTTGAATGGTGTTTATGGGTCCAAAAGGTTTAGGGAACCTTATGCTACCTTAGGATCCTTTCAATCTTGTGAGTGATACCTTGAATAAAAGAAAGATGTATCCCTCAAAACTAATCATTGGGATCTTTTATAATTTTAAGACCTTTGTCAATTTTGAGGAAGGATTTAAGGAAATGGTGTCTACTATAACCATTATTATTAAAAACATTGAGGAGATGGTTTTCCTCATGATTAAGGTTGTTTTCATTAGAAAATATTAATGCCCGAGTAGCTAAGGTGTTGAGAATGCCTAACTTTTGAGCAAGGAAATGATGGGATTTAGAATGGAGATATTGCTTCATGTGAGTTTTCTTACAAAATACTTGGTGAGAGAAAGAACCATCGTCCTTCCTTGAAATAAGAATGTGAAGGAAAGACATGTTCCCATTCGTTTCACATTCTATAGTGTACTTAATGGAGCTAGATTTACTATTAAGATGTTGGAAAAAAATTTCCATCTTTTCCCTACCATGAGATGAGATGACACAAATTTCATCCACAATCCTCTCCCAAAGCTTTAATTGAATTGAGTTGAGGTTAAGGCCTTCTATTGAAACTCCTCCATCAACAGATTAGCTACAAAAAGAGAAACGGGGGATGTCGTGGAAACACCAAAACTTTTTTCATATAATTCCCCTTCGAAGCTGAAGAAACCAGTAAGACAAATTTTAGATAATTTATCCATATCAGGATCTGTAATGCACTTAATGACCATGGTGCCCTCATTAATAGGAATATTAGTGTAGAGGGAGACTAGATCAAAACTCACAAGCATGTTACCAGGATCAGTCTGAATACCCTTTAACTCACTAAAAAACCATGAAGAGACCTTGAAAAAGGATTCTCTAAGGCCAACTAGTGGTTTTAGCTTTTGGGCTAAATAATTTCCTAGCAGATAAGTTGTCCCTCCTATAGTGTTGACAATGTGTCTTAGGGGAGCCCCTTCCTTATGGATATTTGGAAGCCTATAGATCCTACGGGTTATAGGGATACTTTCAATGAGATTATGGCTAAATGCGCTAACAAAATTATTGGATTCTATACTTATAGCCACATTTTTGGATATATTTTTTGTATAAATTATGATGCAGATTTGCAACTGGTCATGAAATTTTAATCAAAATCACAAGACACAAACCTACTATATTTCTCTTCAGAAAGTAATTCATAATGTAGAACAATAATCTTAGACATGTAATAAGAAATAACACACATGCACATAGTACTTTTTCGAGGGGAAAGTGATCTACTAAAAACCCCTTGCCTACTTGCATTAATCTGATGAATAAAGATGTATTACAATTTCTTTGCTCAATTCAACACAAATTGCAAATGAATAACCTATCTCCTCTCACCAAACAATCCAACAAGTATCTTTCTCATCAAGATCGCCCCACGTGTTGCTTGAATTGCATGCATGTATTATGCTTCTATCGAGATGGGTGCTACAAATATTTTCTTCCTACTGTACTAGGAAACCACTGCTGACCCAACACTGAAAATTCCACCTAATCTACTCTTTCTGTCTAATCGAATCCCTACCCAATCTGCATTTGTGAAGTCATGCAACTTCACTCCCTCTATTCGTTTGTGCCCTAGTAAAATCTGGGTAGTACCTATGAAGTACCATAAAACATGCTTAGTTGCATTCCAAAAGAATTTGGTTGGACTAACCATAGCCTGGCTTAGATGGTTGATTGCATAGCACATATCTTGTCATGTGTTCACAAGGTACATTAGTGAACCCATTAGCTTTCAATAATTGGTAACATCCACTTCCTTAGTTGAAGTGGCATCCTCTATCCTTTAGTTTCTTTCTAGAGGTGTCTTCATGGTTTGGAAACTCACCATGTGGAACCTTTGTAGTATCTCATTTTCGTACTTGCCTTGAGAGACAAATGATTCCCCATTTCCTTGCCATACTTCCAAGGTGAGGAAGTAGTGCATGAAACCATTGTCCTTGACGTAGGTGGATATTGGTGGCCACCCGCCTATTCCACTTGGGGCCCCACCATTGTCTCTTTTAGTTTTTCAGTTTCGGCACAACTTACTATTTTTAGCATTTTTTTGGGTCCTGAACTTCCAGAGCCGTTTTGAGGCCCTAAATGACGTTTTTTGGGCATCGTTTTTCTGGCGAATATGATTCCATTTTGAAATTGATATTCGCAACAATAGTTGTATTCCTTGGATAGATCTTTCTAACGATGTATCATACACGTCAAATAGAGATCGTATGCTGAAGTTACGTCCTCAGGAAGTTGAAACACCAATTTACCCAAACGAGGCCCATAGTTTTGGCACTTAATCTCCTAGGGTTAGGTTTTTGAACGTTTAGAGTTCTTCATTTTTTCTCAATAATAAATAGGCCCTCAAGTGTAATTGTAACACAGTTCAAAGGTCTGTAGCTGCCACATCTCTTCTCAGAGATTCTCTACCAGCACCCTAGCTAGTTTATTTCTATTCTGTTTGTAAGCAAATTTCAGTTCTTTGATATTAATGAAATGAAGTATTATTTCCGTTGCATATTTGTATTTGTGGTTATATGTGTATTCTGTTGTGTTCCTGCATAAATCCAGATCAGTGGTATCAGAGCAGTATGCTTTTTCTCGATCCTTCTTTGCATGTCCCCATCAAGGTTGGGGTATAAGGAGTTAGGGCTCGAACTGGTGGAACCTTTGGAAGATCAGCCTCGCAAACCCTGACGGACGCCCATAGGGACGAAAAGAAAGATGAGGGAGCAGGATATCCTATCAAAATATTGCTTGAGGAGGCCCACGAAAAACAAAGGAATGCGATAATTCCTTCAACGACAACCCACCAGTGACACATCTGCATCCAATAGCCACTCTGGAGGTGTGACTCCCTTTAAGGTACAAGTAAACTTTGATATTCCCATATTTTAGGGTCAAATAGATGTAGATGTTGTAGATAGATGGTTGAATATATTAGAAGGATATTTCTTGGTTCATGATTTTTCTGACCGGGAGAAGATTATTTGTGCACTCCTCAAAGCTACCCCCCATGTTAAGGACTAGTCGGAAACCTACTATGAGAAAAAGGATGAGAAAAAAACCTCTCTATTCTCAACCGTACCCACTTGGAATTCTTTCTGAGATGTCATCAAGGAACAATACTATCATGTGCGAGCTATGAGGACAAGTACATACAATGGACCACGTTACGGCAACAAAGGGATCAAGATGTGCACGAGCTGACGAATCTGTTCCATACCCTGTGCACAAAGTTGGGTATCAAAGATTCATAGAAACGTTTGGTGCTAAAGTATCGTAGTTGTCTGCATAGATACATTCAGGAGGAAATGGAGTTCCTCAACATCTCCGCACTTGGTATGGCATACCGGTATGCTACCAAGATTGAGCAGAAATTCAAATAGAAGAAGCGATAATTTGGATCTGTGAATCAAAAGCAAGGGAAAGGTGCCCCCAAACTGCAAACCAAAGGAAAAATCCAAGGCATGGAGACCCAAGACAACCTGCCAAATATACAAGCAAAGAACAACACCGTGAAGCCAAAGAAGGATAGGGGAAAGTGGTGTGAGATCCATAAGAGCTCCACTCACAACACAAGTGAGTGTCGGGCGAAGAAGTTGTTGGTGGCCGTGATGAGGGCTTCGGAATCAGATGCATGCTTCAACTCTGAATTAGAACCTGACAAGGGGAATGACAAAGGGAAGCAGATTATTGATGCAGAGCCCAATGCCACTATTGCCACTACAAAGATCCTGAAGGAGGAACCAAAAGATCCAGAGGAGGCATAGCATCTCTTCCACTCCTAGATGTGGGTAAAGGGTTCCCTGCTATAGTTCATTATCGACAATGGGATCTAAAAGAACCTCATTTCAGCAGATTTCGTGAAGAGGTTGGGCTTTCCGATAACAGTGCACCCACAACCATACACCATCGGGTGGCTTCGCCAAGGGCGAGATCTCTGCCTCAGCCAGCAGTGCCACCTTCCCTATAGCATCAAGCTCTTCACGGATGAGGTATTGTGTGAAATTGCTCCTATTGATGTTTATGATGTATTATTAAGCCAACCATACTTGTGGACGCCACATGCTGTGTATGATTCCCAGCCTCGCGATGTTATTTTTACTTTGGGAAATAAGTTATACAAGATACTAGAGGTACCATCGCCTCCCACTATCTCTTTGGTTATTGCAAAACAATGTAGTAAGCTCATTTCCCAAACTAGGAAATTTGTTTTCTTAATGATTCGCCCCTAGGGCAAGAAGAATATTGTGGCCACGACCTCCAGACATGGCCCCTCTGCATGAAAAAAACAAATGGAAAATGTTGTAGAGGAGTACAGGGAGATCTTCACCTCACCCACAGGGGTGCATCTACACTACCAGGTCAAGCACCCCATTGATCCGATCCCAGGTGCGCCGCTACCCAATGGGCTGATATATAAGCGCTCTGTTCTGGATAATGATGAAATCAAGAGGCAGATTCAGGAGCTGCTGCAGAAAGGTCACATCCGGCTAAGTTCATCACCCTGTGGGAGCTCGATCGTGTTGGTACAGAAGAAGGATGGGACTTGGAGACTCTGTATTGACTATCGGGTGCTAAAAAATATCACTGTCCATAATAGGTACCTAATCCCACAGATTGATGACCTTCTAGACCAACTCAAAGGGGAAAAATATTTCAGCAAGATCAACTTGAAGTCTAGGTATCACCAGGTGCTAATCGAACCCTATGATGTGTGGAAGATTTCCTTCAAAGCCAAGGAGGGCCTTTTCGAATGGCTCGTCATGCCTTTCGGGTTGATGAATGCTCCCACAACCTTCATGAGGTTGACAGATGACATCTTGCATCCATTCACCAAATCATTTGTAGTGGTGTACTTGGATGACATTTTGATCTTCAGCCAGACTTGGGAAGAGTACCTCCACCACATCCGAGAAGTCCTCCAAACACTACGGAAACACAAGTTGTGTGCCAATTTGGAGAAGTGCACTTTTGGCATGACTCAGGCTCAATACCTGGGATACATTATTGATGAAAGGGGAGTGCATGTGGATCCAGCCAAGATCTATGTCATTCAGGATTGACCAGCCCCAACCACTCTAATAGAGCTTCGCAGCTTTCTGGGTCTTGCTAATTTCTACCGCAGGTTTGTGTTGGGGTTCTCTCATACCACTTGGCCCTTGAGTCAAGTCACCAAGGGTGGAGCGAAAGAAAAATTCTTTTGGTCGGAATCAAAATAGAATGTGTTCATAGAATTGAAACATCGCCTATGTTTTGCCCCAATCCTCACATTACCAAACTTGTAACAACCATTGGAGATCGAGACAGATTCCTTTGACTATGATATTGGGGCAGTTCTTACTCAACAGGGGCATCCAGTGGCATATCATAGTGAGACATTGTCTGACACAGTTTGCAAGTATCCCACTTATGACAAAGAAATGTATTCCACTATGCAGGCTTGTCGACAATGGAAGAATTACATTTTGGGGAAGGAAACAATCATCCACACAGACCACTGACCCCTACAGTACATACATGAACAAGGGAAGTTGCAGAACGATCGCCATCAGAAGTGGTTCACATATCTGCAAAAATTTCATTTGAACATTAAGTAGAAGAAGGATAGCACCAATAATTTTGCCGCCTACCTTAGCTGACCACCGATCATGGCCATAACCACAGTTGTCAACTCTTGTGGGCATGAGACTTCTGATTGGCCGCTTCTCTACAAGAGCAATCCAAAATTCAGCCACACATACAAGGCACTCTTGGGGGGTACGCAAGTTCCAAATTTTCACCTCCAAGATGCACTATTATGTTACCTGGGACACATTTGTGTTCCTTCAAGCGAGTGTGCGAAGATGATATGGGAAGTGCACTACATTCGAGTCGTTGGGAATTTTGTGGTCGAGAAAATAGTGGCAGTACTGTAGAAGTATTTTATTGGCCGAACCTTCGACAGGATGTTGGGAAGTACATCAGATCCCGCACTGCCTGCGCCGTTGCCAAACCTACCATCAAGAAACAAGGGCTCTATACTCTGCTACCTACCCCTAGTTGACCTTGGGAATCCATATCCATGGATTACATGTTAGACCTTCCTTATACTAAGGATGGAAACAACTGTGTTTTCGTGGTCATCGATAGATTCTCAAAGATTGCCATTATGGCTGCCTGCAAGAAGAATATCACAGTAGAAGCCACTGCTGAACTCTTCTTTGAATGAGTGTGGGTTAACTTTGGGATCCCACAGACTATCATATCAGATCACGACATCAGGTTCCTCAACACATTATGGTCCAACATTTGGTCAATGTTGCACACCAAGCTCACCGAGTCCACAACTTTCCATCCCCAAAATGATGGCCAGACAGAGGTTGTCAACATGATGATTGTACATATTCTGCGCATGTACAATTCAAAGCATCCATGCACATGGGATGAGAGCCTCCCCTATGTAGGACACATTTATAACCGGGCTCTCCATAACTCAGCTAGCCACAGCCCCTTTCAGGTGGGCTTGGGATTCCAGCCACCATGTCCCATTGACGTAGCCATGCCATTTGCGGCTACTCCGGCCGATTCGGCTCATCTCCAGTCTAAAACTAACAAAGCGAACAAATTCATTGAGTGCATTCAACACATCCACCAACAGGTTCATGACATATTGGATAGAGCCAATGCTAAGTACAAGCAACGACATGATCAACATCGGGTACCACACAACTTCCAGGTGGGCGACAAAGTGTGGCTACATTTGCAAAAGGAGCACCTCACTGGACCCCACCGCAAGCTTCGCCCGCTTCGATATGGGTCATACACCATCACTAAGGTTGTAGGGAAAAATGCCTTTGAGTTCAGTATTCCACCATTCCTTGGTCTGCACCCAGTATTCAATTTAGGTCGCCTTCGTCCCTACTTCCCACCTCTACTGGACACCTCTAACATTGCAGAAGAACTCATAGCAAAAGAGCTAAACCCAGACTGCATGGAATAGGCCACCACAGATTGTATCATGGAAATGCAAATCAAGAACACTCTCCAACAAAATATCCAACTGTATCGGGTTATAAAAGCTGGACAACTCCCGCACCAAGGCAAGTGGTTCACCAGGGACCAATTTCAGCAGAAGTTTCCTCAACTCATGGAGGAACTCAACGCAATGGGTCCATTGATTCCTAAGGGGGGAGGAATGATCTAGGTGGATATTGGTGGCCACCCTCCTATTCCACTTGGGGCCCCACCATTGTCTCTTTCATTTTTTCAGTTTTGGCACAACTTACTATTTTAGTAGTTTTTCTAGTCTTGAACTTCTGGAGTTGTTTTGACGCCCTAAACAACATTTTTTGGGCATTGTTTGTATGGAAAGTATTATTTTGTTTCGAAATTGATATTCACAATAAAAATTGTAGACCTTGGATAGATCTTTTTAACGATGTATCATACATGTCAAACAGAGATCCTATGCCGAAGTTATGTCCCTAGGAAGTTGAAACACCAATTTACCCAAACGAGGCCCATAGTTTTGGCGCTTCATCTCCTAAGGTTAGGATTTTGGACGTTTATAGTTATCCATTGTTTCTCAATAATAAATAGGCCCTTGAGCCTCATTTTAACACAATTCAAAGGTCTGTAACTGCCACATCTCTTCTCAGAGATTCGCTACCAGCACCCTAGCTACTTTATTTCCATTATGTCTGTAACCAAATTTCAGTTATTTGATATTGATGAAATGAAATGTTATTTTCATTGAATATTTATATTTGTGGTTATATTTGTATTCTGTTGTGTTCCTGCATAAATCTGGATCAGTCCTTCATTTCAAATTCTCTTGCAAGGTCCTCTTTGCAAGATATAATTAGTTTTTCATCACCGGTTAAAATCAAATCATGAAATTATAAGAAATTTACCTTATGCCAAGATATTATTGATGTTTTCATCTGCTTCATTTTTGGTGAATCCCAAACTAGTGAGATAGCTATTGATCTTGGTGTACCAAGAAGGGGGTGTTTTTTTGAGAATTTACAACACTCGCTTAAGTCTACACACCTGAGAATCCTGATAAAAAATCTCAAAACATTTTGGTTGCTCGATGTACACCTCCTCCTCAATACCTCTATTGCAGAATGCTGTTTTTACATCAATCTGGTGGATCTTCCACCCCATTTACGTAGCTAGAGCGATAATTGATCTAATCAATGAGTACCTTGTTACAAGAGAAAATTTATCCTCATAGCCAATTCCTTCAACTTTAGAGTACCCCTTGGCCAAAAATCTAGCCTTCTGCTTCGCTATGCTTCAGTCTGCTACCTGATTTACCTTGAAGAACCATCACGAACCCATAACTGATTTATCTGTTGGTGTTGGGATGAATTCCAAAACATTGTTGTTTACAATGTATTTTTATTCCTCCACCATTGCATCAACCCATACAGGTTTCTCTACTACTTCCTTTAAATAGGATGGCTTAGTCTGTACAAGCTCAGTCACTAAAGCCATGTAGCTAGTGTACTAATCTGGTGACCTTCTCTCCATGCACAAATTTAAAGGAGCACCCACATTCTCCCTCATATCCTACACTAGTCTCTCAACTTCCATGGTTATTTTTCTACCTTCTCTAGATGGTTGTACTTGAGTGGCTATCTCCACTCTCTTCTCCTCAATTTGTGGTTTCTCCACAACTTCCTTAGGTTCCTCCTTTGGAGCTAAAACCTCCTATTATAGTGAGATCTGAAGCTCCCTCTCAAGAGAGCACCACATTTCTTTTTCTGCATCAAAATTTACGTCCCTTCGCACAAATTTCATTCTGAGGGATGGAAAATACAGACAATAGTTGTGGGGAGTTTCTTTGTAACCCACAAATACCCCCAATTTTTTGTTGGCTCTACCTTCTTCCTTGATTCTTTGGAGACATGGCAGTAAACATAGGCTGCAAAAAAATTGAAGTGTGACACATCTAAATTTCTCCCCAAGAAAGCCTCCTCTAGTGTAATCATGCCGACAATACGAAGAGGACTCCGGTTCTGTAATTAAATTTTTGTGTTTCATGTATCTACCCACAAATTTAGTGGTAGACATTGGTCATGCAACATAGCCCTCGCATCCCCCATAATGCTAATTTTCTTTCTCTCAACCACCCCATTATGTTGTGGGTTGTAGAGTGATTTTAGCTCTTGTTGAATGCCTTCTTCTGCATGCAAATTTATAAATTCATTCGACATGTGTTAACCTCCATTATCACTCCTAAGATCCTTCAACTTCTTGCCAGTTTCTTTCTCAACTAGTGCCTTGAATTCTAGGAACTTTGAGAATGTATCATATTTCTTCCCCGTGAAGAGGATCTAGAACTTTCGTGAGAAGTCATCTGAATAAAAATGACATAATATTTGTGTCTGGAAGTTTAGGTTGTCGAGAAAGTTCCACATACATCAGAGTGGATCCTTTCTAGGACTACATTTTCTTTGTTGTCTCGATCATGGTATGTGGATTTTGTGTACTTATCTAAGGTACATGCTTTGCATACATCATGTTTATCAAGTGCTCCTTTGGGGAGGCAACAGTTATTTGCTTCATAAAATTTAGGGGGGCATGATGCAAATGGCCAAGTATTCTATGCGAAAGTTCATAAAAATCACAAATCTTCACCTTCTCCACTTTAATTCTTAATGAAACACCATATTCCACATTTAGCTTATACGGGTTCTTCACATGGGCCCCAGTTTTCTTCACATATATTGTGTCTATTTGTCTCAAGAGTTACTTTCCTTCACTAAAGATCACATCATATCCATGCTCTTCCAAAACTACAACAAAGATGGGATTTTTCTTTATTACCGGAATGAAAATGACATCCTTGAGCCTAAGAGGGGAGCCCGAGTCCCTCTGAAAGGTGATTGTACAAACCCTAGTCCTGTTGTACCTTTTCTCGTCTCCCAACTCAATGTGCATCTACAAATATTTCATGTTGAGGTCACTAAAAAACACTCTACACCCTATCATGTGGAAATATGCACTTGAGTCCAAGTACCATACACTCCCCCATCACTGTTCTTGCCATGCATGCGATAAGGGTGAAGTCAAGCTCGAACTATAAAGCCAAGTCTTCACCTGTTGCTCCTCCTGAGGTCTTCTTGCTTTCCTTTTTGTGTGGAAACTTCGTGGCATAATGCATGAATTCATGACAATGGAAACATTTAATTTTGGAAAAATATTTCTTCTTAACCCCTTGGATGGACTCTGGTTTGGATTGAGATTTCTTCCACTTTAAATTATTTCCCTTTCCAACCAATCTAAAATTTTCTTCATCCTCACCCTTGGATGAAGTCCCATCTCTGGTGTTCCCCCTTATTTCCTCTTGTACCAAATCATACCATCAGCATTCCAAATTCGGTAGATTCTCCCTCTCATTCACTGAATCTTCGTAGCTATGCGAACTATTGGGAATGCCTAAAAGGGCTAGGCTTACCAAGTCATATTATAAAATATTCACAACAACCCCACCAAGTTCATCATGAAATTGTGTGAACCTACCCATATACTGTGGTATAGTGTCATTCTTCTATATCTTGATATTTCAAATTTTATCCTTAAGTGTCACCTTCCTGCGGTCACTACTATTCTTGAATAATTATGTGAGTGCTTTCCACATTGCAAACATAGTTTCTTTTCCTTGGAGATTTGATACAATGTGATCCTGTACTCCCTCCAATATTATTATCCTCACCTTAGATACATATTTCTTCCACTGAGCAAGGTTTTGTGCATTAGATGCTTGTATTTTTGCAACATTTTTCTTGATCTATTCTAGAATTCTATTGTCATCCAATACCTCCTCCATGTGATCCTTCCATGTGATGAAATTAGAGTTTCCTTCCAAGGAATACTCTATCCCCAACTCGTTAAAGGTAATCTTCTGAGCTTTAAAGAGATCCTACTGAAATGAGCTTGGAATTTGATCCTCCTGAGAAAGAAATTTGAAATTCATGCTCTAATATGAATCTTTCTCTGATACCGAGTAGAAATTATGATACAGATTTGCATCTGTTCATCAAAATTTTAATAAAAAACACAAGACAAAAACTTACTCTGCTGCTTTGTAGAAAGTAATTCATAACCTAGAACAAAAATATGAGACATGGAATAAGAAATAGCACATATGCACACATTATTTTTTCCAGGGGAAACCAATATGCTAAAAATCCCTTTCCTACTTTCATTAATTTGATGAATAGAGATGCATTACAATTTCTTTTCTCAACTGAGCATAATCTACAAGTGAATAACCTATATCTCATCCCACCGAGAAGCTCTGACCCATATTTAGTCAATTTCTATGTCTTCTTGAGCTCCTATTTCCTTGTTTTTTTCCTTGAGAATTAGGCTCCTATTATTGAATAATTTATCCAAAATGAATTGTGCAATTCCTTGAGTTGATCATCTGACTGCATACAACAACTATACACTCAAGAATAGTCTACAACTGATGTTACACTACCTTGGAATATCCACCAAGATGGGAAAATAGAATTCTCTGCATGCACTAGATATTTTAGGTTGATTGATTAGTTAACTGGATGATCACTAAGTTTGACTGAAGTCCCACTGCTTAACTGGCCTTCCACTAGTTCCTCTAAAAGTTGGAACTAGTTTAACTCGAAACAACATAAGATAACTCACCCTCATTTCTACCAATAAGCAATCAAACATGCTTAACCGAACTATAACTCCTCTAATTCAAATTTACTAAGTAAACTAGGTGACTCAATCCATGTCACACATGTTAATTGCATCCAAGTTGTTCGATGATGTGGAAATTCAAATTTTCTCAATTTAATCAGAGAAAAATCAAATTGAGAATTTCTTGCATTTTTCAACATTCTTTAAGGGATTCTTATAATTTTTTTTGTAGATTTCGCTATTATAAAGGTGATCCAAAATTTTTCTCCAGTAATCCTCCTTATCTAAAATAACAACAACCCCACCTTTGCCAGATATGAGAATAACTATGTCCTTGTTATTGTTCAAAGACTTGAGCATCAAGCTCAAGTTTGCTAATCTTGTTCTTGGGGGGATTTTCCCTTTAAAGGCAACAATACAATATTGGTTGATGATATCCTGAGCGATGTTTGGAAAATCTCTTATCCCATATTTAATGTCACTTATACTCTCATCAACCAGGATCTTTCTCGGAGGAAGGGAAAATTTTAATCCTTTCTCCCATGTCCTTGTGGGACACCTTACATTGGTGAAAATGACCACTCAATAAATCAAAGGATTCAGGAGCACACAACTGACATTAATCATGGGAGGACCTGCTCCTCAACTCTAAACTCTAGCAGAACATCCAGAAAAGACTAAGCATCATATTTTCACTGAAGTGGCATGGGTTATTGCTAGAATTAGTCATTTCCATCACTGCAAGTTTAGGGAGGCCACTAAAATTGAGAGGAGGTTGAGTAATTTGAATAGAGACGATGGTTGGAAAATTTGCAGTTGTTGAGTCCCTACCATGTCTTCTTAAATGATTTTTTTTAGTATTATTTTCATTATTATTATTATTATTGTTTATACAAACTTTCGGTGAAAATCACATGTATTAAAATTTTTTCGACGCGTTTCGAACCAGCCAGTGTGGTGATGAACCACACTAGCTGGTTTGAAATGCGTCAACAAAATTTTAATACATGTGATTTTCAACGAAAGCTTGTATACACATTTTATGGATCACAGAAGCCAAATTCCTATTATTATTATTATTATTATGATTATGGATTTATTCATTTATTTATTTACTAGTATTTTTTATTATTTTTATTATTCTTATTATTATTATTATTAATTTTAAGTTTTCACCCTTTTTTTATATGCACCTAGAATTAATAATTAACTTTAGTTCTTTTAATTTCGTTTTGAATATTTTATTTTTTCTTATGCTATTTTTTTATTTTTATTTTGATTTTATTGTTTAGTTGTTTTAATTTTTGGTAGTTTGACTATGGCTTAATAATAAATTTTATTGTGATCTTAATCCAATTTTTTTTACTTTATTTATCAATTTTTTTTTTTAAAAAGCTTGGCATAGTACATCTTCATCATGTCCAACATATCACTATGATCTAGGTGGCGAATTGAAATAGTGACTTCACATCAAAGAGTGCCTTAACACGGATCACCATCTATGCAAGACTGGATAGACTATTTATTAAAATATTATTTCATAAAACTTTTTATTAGAATTAATTTATTTTTATTCTTATTTATTTATATTTTAATCTAAATATTTGACACACTCTATTTAAATATGATTTCAAAAAACATTTTATTCCGATTAAATTAATTTTATTCTTATTTATTTATAATTTAATGTGAATTTTTACTTGATGCAAATCTAAATATTTGACTTAATCTAAATATTTGACTTAAGTCTATTTTAACATGCTAAAAAATCTTTTTCAAAACTAGTTGTTCTATTATAACCTTTAAATGTATTAATGGTGTCTACATTGATATCTATTTAATCTTGTGCCATGATATGATTCTCCATATTGTAGTCTCTACATTAATATCTATTTAATCTTGTGCCATGATATGATTCTTTATATTATCGTGAGATCAACTACATTAGTTGGGTAGAAACCCCCAACAAAATAATTCAAGTAATATATGGATCACAAATTGGAGACTAATTAAATATTAAATTATTAAAAATAATAAATAATTATTAAAAAGGTTTTGAATTTTAATAAAGAAAATAATAATATATCTATTTAATTAAGAAAAAATATTTTAATTAAGAATACATATGATATTAATTTTTTATGTTGAAATTTTCATTTTAATTATTAATAATAAAATAGTTTAAATTCATAAAGTAAGTTAAGTGGATTTATTTTTAGTGGTTGAGAGGGAAATGAGATCTTTCCTACCTAGATTCATTTTTTTCCAATAACATAATAAACTTATATATATATATATATATATATATATATATATATATATATAATTAACTAACCTTATAATACATTTCCCTTCCGTAACATATTTCTAAATTTTGTATGATTAAATATAACAAAGAAATAAATTGTTTTTTTCTCATTGATAATAGATCTTTATGAAACTTCACTTCCATGAAAATAACTTCTAAAATAATAACTTTGTTATATCTTAAGGAAGAAATTCCCTGAAATGATAAAAGGTTTTAATATGGTATAAGGATACTTGCGTTATAAAACACTATATAATAAATTTAAAATTTAAAATCCATAATAAGAGTTTATTTTAAAAAATCCATTATTTTAGATTCTTTTGTTTACATCAAGTTTCATTTCCTGAGATATTGTTGAGCAAACAAGGATTCGGTAATAATAAAGGCACATGGGAACCTGGGTGGCATGTTTGAAAATATATTTAACATAGTTTATAGTTTAAAAATAAGCTAGGGGTTTGTTAATATGATAGGGGTTTGTTAATATGATAATGATGATGGTGGTTAACGTCTACTAAGACCAATCTTTGGTCTATCGGACCTAAAGAAAAGAGTTATTTAATTTGATTTAAGATTTTATTCCTATGCTCAAAAAGCTTAGAGAGAAGCCTCCCGAGCTCATTATAATTTTGACATCTTAAAAGGCTAGGAAGGTCAGTATTGCAACAAAGATTATGAAATTGAACTCTAATGTGGTTGTACGCGGGGAACTCTAAGAGGAAGTGATTTTCATCCTCGATGTTCATATTCTCACAGAGATGGCAGATCCTTTCCATCCATGGTGTTTTACGAACTGGCCAACGACCTGTTTCACTATGAAGCTCATGAGACTTTGTTTTAATCTTGGCTATATTAATTTTCTTCTTTGAGCTAGTTAAAACAAAGAGATACTTTTGATCTTCTAAGGTGGGGTCGATGACCTCCTTATAATAACTTAATTTTCTTTCAGCTGCTAGATCTTTCTCACACCACATTTTTTCTTTGAACTAAGAAGTAACAATTTTTTTAATGTTACTGATGTTTTGCAATGCAACATTCTCGTCGATCTCCCAATGGTTTAACCAGGCCCTGGTGTCTTTATTCCAACCTCGTTTAAGCCTTAGGTGGTTTTGGATGTAATTTAAAGCTAGCTTAAGATGTCTATGATCTCCTGTACTATTGAGCTTGTGCTTGTACAATAGAAGCCTAGTCATAGCTAGGCTCTTGATAGGGGAAAGACCCACTTTTATAAGGAGAATGGGATAGGGTGTATTGCTTTTAATTTTAAGGTTATACATTATAAAACGCTTCTAGATTTTCTCAATCTTTCTCCAAGATTTTCTAGAGATGCTGCAACCCAAACCTCACATCCATATAAGATAACAAGAGTGACTAAAGTTTCAAAGAGGAACTTATTTCTATCCCACATTACGAGGTTTGCTGCTTTACAATTATTTTCAAGAACAAAATAAGCTTTCCACCCCCCGTTAATCCTTTTTTGAATGTTATAGTTCTAGTTGAGCTTGTGATGAATATCAATTCCTAGGTACTTGTAAGAAGACACTTCCTCCAAGTTACTATTGTCATACATAAAATTAGCGTAACTGTCCTTCTTGGATTTGATAATCATAAATTTTGTTTTTTCAGTGTTAACAGAAATACCCATGGTAGAGCAGAAATCCTTAAGAAGTCTAAGTTTCTTATCAAGATTAGATGGGTACCTTGTGAGAAGAACAATATCGTCAGCGTAGAGAAGAAGGATGATGAATATCCTAGCTAAGATCGTGCCAACACATCCTGCTTCCTCTAAACAACCTTCTAGTTTGTCGATGTAAATGCCAAATAGGGTAAGGGAGAGGGGGAAACCTTGTTTAACTCCGATATTACAATTAATATCTTTTGATCACCCCTTATTTCTCTTTAACTTGGAAATTAGATTCTCGTATAACCTTATAGTGACTGCTCTTAGCTCGAAGGGAACATTTAGGTCTTCTAATCTATTCCATAGGCTATTTCTAGGAACTGTATCGAAAGTATTTCTAAAGTCCACAAAGAAACATAAGAGATTGGATTTATCATTGCGGCATTCCTCCACAATGATCCTAAGCGTAACGAGGTGGTCCGTTGTTGAGTGCTGCCTTCTAAAACCCGCTTGGCCTTTAGCCCGCTTACCTTCACTTTCAAGCCAAATGCTCAACTTCTTTTCCAAAATAATACCATATAACTTGGCTAAGAGAGTGCTGATCATAATTTTTCGATAATTAGAGGGGTTATTTGTATCCCCACTTTTAAAAATAGGGATAATGAGGCTCTGAGTTCAAGGTTTAGGGAACCCTTTCTTGACCGCTTCGTTGAAACGCTTGTGGATGTGGGAGATGAGGAAAAAACCTCAAATTTTTAAGATTTCCACTTGGTAACCTTCAATGTCTTTAGCTTTCCCATTTTCCAGGCGTTTAACCCCAAAATAAATGTCTTATAATGAGAAAACTTCTTTCATTGTGAGTAGGATTTCAAAATCCTTGGAATTTGGAGATTCATAAAACTTTTTAAGACAGGAATTCCAGTCGTGTAAAGAAATTTTATTATTATATTTAGTTTTCCTAGTTAGAATCTGCATCCAGAATTTTTTAGGAGCCACCTTAGAAAGGTGTAAGAGATTCTCTTGTCTTTTACGAATATATTGCCCTTTTTCCTTTTAGTTAGGGCTTTGTAGATTTTTATCTTGTTAATTTTGAGAGATTCATCAACAACTTCCTTAATTGCTCTCCTCACACTTTTACAATATATGTCATACCATGGGTGGTTTTTCTATTTATTTAATTACTTGAGACTTCAATTGAGAACTTGTTAACATAATATGAGAGGGTTGTAGTAAAATTATGATAAAGGTCATATATGTTGTCTATACTAGATAAATGAGGAAAATTAGTTTTTAATTCATGTAGAAAGAGATCGTTTTTATTTCTATCAAAGATTAAATTCTTTTGACTATAAGGATGATCCTCTATGGGATCTCTATGCATGACAAAATTGAGAGTTATGAGTAAAAGCCTATGATTAGAGTCAGGCTCGTGGTCGTCTAAGATGTCAAAATTTATTATCTCATTGTATAAATGGAGATTGGAAATAACATAGTCTACCACGCTCCTTCCAAGCCCATGGATGCAGGTCATCTTGCTAGAATTGGGCCACTTCTTTAGACCGTTGCAAATTATGAGATCCTGAGCACTACAAAGCTTGACGAGCTTCGACCCAAACAAATTATCCCCGAGGTCTTCAGAGCTCATTTTGTATTGGCTAGCTAGAGTAAGGTCTTCATCTAACAAAAGAGGATTGGGGTTGGAATGATTGCTTAGAAGAATAGCTTGGTTCCTTGAAGTTCGAGAATTAAAGTCACCCATTAAAATGATATTACCTTCATTCCTTAGGCTAGAAATATCATTCTCTAAACCATTGTAAGGACTATTTTTATCTAGGTTAATTTTCTTATAGAAGTTAGAATTAATGGGGGGGAAATAATAGATTGCTATGTAGTTCTTTTTATCATTAATGTTAGTAATATCAATCCAACTATATTGGTTGTAAAGGTCATTTTTATAAATCCTAGCATGGGAGGAGATGTTCTTCATAATGTAGGAGCTATGCCCCCAATGCCTCTACTGGATGATCCCTTGTTCCACGTAGACCATAGTGCAAAGCCATCTATGTTAGGGACCTTAGATTCTTCGTGCTCCCAAGTTTCAACAAGCAATATAATATCAACATCATTTGAGATCCAACTTAGCTTGGGGCCTTTGTTCCATGGAAAGCCCCGACAGTTCCAAGAAAGAATTCAGAGCATGTTGAACTGCTATTTATTACTATATTTTTAGTTTCTATCTCGAATAAAGGTTTTTCTATTTCTGATTATTGCCCATTTTCCTTCCTTCCTTCCTAGCTTATTTTACCTTTTGAACCTCCTTTCTTAATTCTGCTTGATCTTCTAGAATGAGATCTTTGTTTATAAATATTCTCGTTCCTTTTAGACTTGAGGTTTTACTAAGTATGTAATACTTATGGTCAGTAGAGCTCACCTTTATTCGAATCAGCCTTCCTTTACTCTCAGTTAATTTTCCTAACCTTGTTGCTTCTATGAGACACGTGGTTTCAATTCGTAATTTATTATGTCATTCTGTCTGGGCTATGGCTAAAGTATCCTCGTCTACCTCCTCTTTCAAACCAAAGATTATAAGGTTCAAGGCCCTTTTATTATGCTCATCGTCTAATTCGATCAATTTTTTCATTTCATCGTTAATTGGTTTGATATCTAACTTACTTACCCCACTATTTAGGGTGAGATTGTTGTTAAATTTTTCTTCTAGTTCTTTAATCATATCCTTCATTTTAAGACTCTCTATATTATCAACATCTCCTTGCTGGGATGTTTGGTTTGTATCTTGGTTTTGTTTTTCTATGACCCGCAACCTAGTTTTCATTGCGTCCATTTTATTCTCTAATAGTTCTATTTTATTTTCTATTTGTTTTTGGATCTTGTCTTCAAGAGATGTGAATTTTTTTTCCAGCATGGATTCTAACTCGGTTTGTAGCTTGACTTCTCTTTCTTCTCTACGTTTCTCTTAAGAATTTATATACTCAGAAAGGCTCTGTAGAGTAACTGTGCTAGGTCTACCTTTGGTAATCTTTGGTAGCTGTGGTGAATTATTCATACTTGAGAATATATGAGCAGATATGTATTAGAAAAAGATAAGGAATGTGTGCACCTAAATATCGACAAACCGGACAGCAGACCTCAAGTGCACAGGTCCGAAAATTTATCAAGAAAAAATCACCACAAACCCAAGTAGTAATGAAGAAAATTCATCACAGAATTTCATCGCAGACCTAAGTATTAATCCAAAAAATTCACCGCAGACCCAAGTAGTAATCGAGAAACCCAAGTATTAATGGAGAAAATTCACCGCAAAATTTTCACCGCAGAATTTCACCGCAGACCCAAGTATTAATCCAGAAAATTCACCGCAAAATTTTCACCACACACCCAAGTATTAATCCAGAAAATTCACCGCAGAATTTCACAACCTAAGTATTAATCCAGAAAATTCACCGCACATAATTAGTTGAAACATGGGAACCTGGATGACATGTTTGAAAATATATTTAACATAATTTTTAGTTTAAGAATATTCTAGAGATTGTGTGCATAATTAGTTAGTTAGTTACCATTTGGCCGAATTAGGGAGTCAATACTATTATTATTCGATGAAATTCGATTCGGTGTTTTCCATTCGAGCAAGTCCATAATGAAATGTTGTTGATTTGATTAAATTCTTGTCCATTCGAGCAAGTCCATAATGAAAGGTTGTTTGTCCATTGGAGCACATCCCTAATGAAAGCATTACCATAATGAAATGTTGTTGTCCATTAGAGCATGTTCATATTGAAAGCATTACTTTTAAAGTAGGATTGTTTTATAAGGAGTTAGGAGTAATCCAGTGATGTACTTTCTTATTACACATGAAACAGATAGGTATGCTTTGGCTTTGTTTTTTCTCTAAATAAGTCTATTTCTATTTATATAACATAAAAATACATGGAAACCACAGCCTCAGCTAAGTGAGCTTGAGAGCTGGGTGTGTTTGTCAAAAAATACATAATTCTGGACTGCCCCAGGAGGGGAAAACAGTCCCTTAGATGACTGTCTTGCCGCCCTCACAGGGGAAACTGGCATTAAGTTCAGAAAATGGACCCATGAAAACAAAAATTGACCCATGAAAACAACATTTTTCACTCTCAGCAAAGGAGAGATTAACAAAAACACAAAAAACGACCCATGAAACCTGGGCTTCAGATCCATGTTCTAGCAGAGGTTACCATGTTTACTTGTCATTTGCAGGAGAGGGAGGTTCCTCCTGAACGCGGCATCTGTATTCATCGCTGCTTCCATCTTCATCTTCAGTTGTTTCACAGGTGTCTTTACTAGCTACCCCGTTCATCGATTCCTTTTCCTTACCAACACTTTCCGTCCCCAACGGCGCACTCTTTTCCTTGGAATCATCTTTGTCCTCTTTACTAGCTGCTTCCTCCTGAAGGGTGACAGTGATGAAAGTAGTAATTACGGGTTGGTCAATGGTGCAAGAAAATTGGAATTCGGCTCAATTGGAGGTTCGGCGGAGAGCAATTTGGGCGGGTGGAGTGGAGATAGGTGTAGCAAAATGCTGAGTGACTAGTTGCGAAGGAGACGCAACATCATGAGACTGAGAGCCATGGATAGGATGCACCTACCCAGCAAGGCTGGCTCTTCCCCATTTGCTCCGGGTTTCATGGTAATGGCCACGAGAGTTCCTCAGAGGAAGAATCAGAACTGGAGGTGGACCGAGAGCGAATTGCACTGCCCCAGCTGCTGCCGCGTCGGCTTCTCACCCTCTGTCTAAGGCGAGGCATTATGACAGTAGAGCTCGGGCGATAGTGGCTACGCTCAAGATGGGAATGACAATTCTTAGACAGGAATGGCGAGGTTTGAGTTGCAGGGGGCAGAGAATTCCTGCAACCGAGTGCACTCTCTGTATAGTGAAATTTCGACGAAGTTTCAATGCAGTTAAGCAACAAGCATCGTCTTCCTGTGTGCGTTCGAGCACTTGGCTCGGCACAAGAAGGAGGACAGAGGCACCTCTACGGGGCAGGAGGCCAACAGTTAGGGAGGGCATGAACAAAATTTTGGTGTAGCGGAGCCATTATAAACCAGAGTAGCGGCAAATTTTAGCGGTGGAATGAGTTAATGTCACAAGTGCTATGCGGGATGGTAGCATTAAATGGAGGATTAATGCACCTGTGGGTGGCCATATAGCCACACCACACGCCCGACGTCGGGAACCTCACAGTGACGAACGTCCCACCACCTTAAACATCGTCCGCATCCAAAAATGATTTGGCTTTGTTAAGGAACAACTTTAGAAATAATTGGAAAATTGAAAATTTTTCATATTTTTTTCTTTTTTTTTTCTTTTATAAATTTTTATAAATTTTGAATTAATAAATTTAGAATAGTGATTTTGAATTTATCTAATAGATAAAAAATTTAGAAAAACAAGGTTGGGATAAAAAACCATGTTAAATTTAAGTTTTTGAAAGGAGAAAATGTTGTTTTTCTTTTTTTTTGTTTTTGAATTCTAGTTTTAAAGTTATTATATTATTTAGAGTTGTTAGAAATTATTTAAAATTTTTGGGGAATCAAGAAAATGTGGATTTTTTCTTTATTTATAAATTGTAGTTCTAAAGTTGTTATATTATCTACTGTTATTAAAAATTATTCAAAATTTAAAATAAAATATAAAAAAAATCATCAAAATACTTCATAATGAAAAGAGAGAAAATATATATATTTAAATATATTTAAGATAATCATCAAAATACTTTATAATTAGAAAAGAAAAAGTATATATATTTAAATACATTAAAGATATATATTATTGAATTCTGAATTCGAATCCAAATTTAAATTTGATAACTATGGTTAAAATATAAAAACTTAGAAAACATCTTTTAAATTTTTTCATTCAATTTTTTATCTCTCTGATTCAAATTAAACTATAGTTAAACCTGAGAACGTGGGTTGCAAGTTTGAAATATGTTTAACATGGTTGTTAGTTTGAGAATATTCTCAGTGTTGTCGTTATTTTAATTTTTAAGAATATTGTAGGGGTTATCGATATTTCTAAGCAAAACACTTAAAAATATCATTTAGGCCTTCTCGCCTTCTGCCCAGACTGCTAACTATATTTAACGATTATGATTTGTTGTATTTTTACAATGAACACTTATCGTTGGATGGTCAATAACACATATGGTTTCTATTGACAGTGTTTATTAACATAATGTTATGCTTAATATAATATGTTATCACTCCTCGAACTTCAGTTTCACGTGTATATGATTGTTAGTTGCCAAAGAATGAATAAATGCATGTGTCTCACATGAAAAATGAAAAATAATGTCTATGCTTCATTTGTTAATATATGCCGTGGTCTGGGTGTTATTTTACATCAGGTTGTATAGAATCTAGAATATGTATGTATTTTGGATTTATGTTGTCAGTTGCAGGAATGAATCTGCAATGGAAATGAAGGAGCTCGCTCAAATTCCATACCTACGTTTTTATTACACCTTCAAAATCTTCCTGTAAACCTGAACAATGTATTCAAAGTCTTTTTTTTAATAAAATAACGATACTCACGAAGCCCTCAGAGTGGCGCTTGATTGGAGACCCCGTGTTGAAGTTTTTTATAAAGATTCAGGATTGAAGCTCAAATCTTTTTATTTACCGTAGTGTATCATTTTTACATAATTTTCCGTTGAAAAATTAGAGAGTAAATGAACCAAAGGTGAGGCTGTTATAGATTGATAAATAAAATCTCCTTAACTTAATTGTAGATTCAGATTATCAGACGGTCCGTAAAGTTAACGATTCTACAATACTATTAGGTTAAAGCTCAGGGCATCACCCTCGCATGTGGTGATCCAATGGAGGAGCCAGGCAAAGGCACTCCATAACTCGATTTTTGTGAGATTGTCGTTAAATAAACGATACCAACATATTCACGTCATCGGAAGCGTAAAGGGAGGAAACTCGATTTTTGTGATTTATCAGGCCCAAAATTCTGTCATTTTATTATTTTCATGTTTGACTACCTCTTCCCATGCATGTCATGAAGATATCTATCAACCCACTTACACACGCAATTGCTTACTGCTAACAAGCTAATATTATCCACCATGCACTAACTGTGAACCGCTAACACACTACAGTACACCCTACTAAACCAAGGTCATACATTTTTTAAAAAATCACTTTTTATTTTATTTAAGTTATTTTACATTAAAATTTAATACAAGCCTAGATTTATCTTATTTTAATTGAGGATCTATAAAGTGTTAAGAGAGATCAAAATTTTTGAGGTGTAAAACACTTTTTTGAGTGCACCTCTAGAGATTTGATCTCTCTCTACACTTGATAGATTGGGAATTAACATGGATCTTGGCTGGTTTGAGTCATGTGCGGCAAAAATGTATGGAAGAAAGATTTTTTTTATCAATAATATGTAAATATATATAATATTAATATAATCATTTTAAATATGCTAAATATGTCTAAAATTAACCTCGTCATTTTTCACTTTGTTGAGGATGCAAAGTCACACTGATAGTGTCGAATGATAGAAAATGTGAACTAATAGTGTTGAATGATAGAAAATGTGAATAATAATAATGTTGTCAATTACAAATAGTCTTCATTCTAATCAATCTCAAACTATTTTCTTCTACTATTCTTATTGTCACCATTGTTAGATTTGTCATGTTTTTATATCGTAAACCATTTAAATATTTAGCTCTATTTGTTGTAGTAAACATCATACATTGTCTCTCTCTTGCTCTCCAATATTAATAGGTTGAATTATTATAACAAAAAAATCAATGTACATTGTCCATAATTTTTTGTGCTTACAGTGAAATCAATGCACATTGTTAATCCAATCACTTTAAACTTAATGTACCATCATACATCCAGTTACATCAAATCAAAGATCAACATCTACACTGAAATTAATGCATCTAATAAAAGCAGTCGAATAAGATTATAAAACAACTTCTACACTGAAATCAATGCATCTAATGCAAGCAATCAAATAGGATTAGAAATAAAAATTTACACCCAAATCAATGCATCTAGTTGAAGCAAGAAAATAGAATTATAATCGAACATCTACATTGAAATCAATGCATTTAGTGCAATCAATCAAATAGGGTTAGAAATCACCATCTACATTGAAATAAATATTTATTCCAAGCAATCAGATAGGATTTGAAATCATCTACATTGAAATCAATCCATCTCGTGCAAACAATCTGAATTATAATTAGAAATAAACATCTACATTGAAATCAATGGAGCTAATGCAAGCAATCAAATTCGATTAGAAATTACTATCTACACTGAAATCAATGCATTTAGCGCAAACGATCAAATAGTATTAGAAATCATGATCCAGATTTATGCAGGAATGAAATAGAATACACATGTACCATAAGTACAAATATTCAATGGAAATAACACTTCATTTCATTAATATCAAAGAATTGAATTTTTCTTACAGACATAATAAAAATAAACTAGCTAGGGCGTTGGTAGCTTATCTATGAGAAGAGATGTGGTGGCTACATACCTTTGAACTGAGTTACAATGAGGCTCGAGGGCCTATTTATTATTTAGAAATAATTGAAAACCCTAGACATCCAAAACCCTAACCCTAGGAGATGAAGTGCCAAAAATATGGGCCCCGTTTGGGTAAATTGGTGTTTCAACTTCCCGATGATGTAACTTTGGCATACAATCTCCGTTTGACGTACTTAATAGCTCGTTAGAAAGATATATGTTGAGAAAAATACTCAGAGGGGGGGGGGGGTGAATCAGTATTTAGAGCTCACTGACAATTTTTAGTTTTCCATTCTCTTAAAACCATATGTTATATTACTGCATCCAACTTGTATGTTCAGAGATCTTATTATGTCTTTACTTAGATCATTGCATCATTCATAAGCAGTAAGCATGAACAAAACAACACCGTAACAAACCATCAAACATAAGCAACATATGAACACCAAGATTTAAGGTGGAAACCCAATTCGGGAGAAAACCACCGCTGATGTAATCTCCGTCTTCAATATTTATTATAGAGAAAACTTCTTACAATATGCCGCATTTATACCCACACGTTGTGCACTAACTTGCATGGGCTACAACCTTCTCTCATTTACCGGGGCCCTCTCCCCGGAAGGGGAGAGCTACGACCCCCCCGCAGACACTCGGCGTTACCAAATGTCTCCTGGAAGGGAGCTACTACCCCCTGCTCTCGTTTACCAGCCTCTCCTGGAAGGGAGCTACTACCCCCTTCTCTCGTTTACCAGCTACCACTAGAAGAGAGCTACAACCCCCTCACTGAAGGCTTCGACCCCCAGCACCACTGCGGACCACGTTTCATCAATTTTCATACTAGATCCATTCATATTCTTCAGTACACTCGCACCAGTTCTTCATGATTTCATGAGTCAGTCAAACCAGAGATTCATCATTGTTAGATCATTATATCGATGGGTGCATCGTAGATTCAGATTTATTAATTAAGAACAGAGTTCGTCCATGCAGATATTCCTTAGAGAAATTTATTCATTCGCCACCCTTACGCATGCATACGTTCTTCATGATTTCGTCAGTTGATTAAACCAGGAATTAATCATCATCTGATCTAGAGCTCTTGATCAATCATCATATTCACAGGTGCACCATAGATTCAGATATATCAGAGTTTATCCATACAGATATCTCTAAAAGAGATTAATTTATTATCAACTCTTTCGCATGCACCCCTCGTTCTCTATTTCTCTTCTCCTTATATAGTTTTGCCTTTAGTAAAACCATGAGTCAAAACCTCGAACCGCTAATGGTATTCCTGGAAGGGGTCAAAATAGATAATCCAGCGTATTAAAAATCAAGCCAATCCAAATTGAAACCCCAACCTTCATTCTTCCATGCACGAAATGTCCCAAAGGTATTCTTTTTCATTTTGGATCTGTCCTCACATGCATAATCGACGGCTTAATCAATATTATTTAAAACTGGGGCCCATTGCTAACAATCAACCCGATTGAAGGGCTCACGTTTCATCGAGCCACATCATCCAATCCGACGGATATCGCTTGGGAAACTTGCACGCACAATAACGCGCGATGGCGTGATCAAACAAAAAGGCGGAACACTTGAGATTTGCGATGGCGTGATTTGCGATTGCATCGTGGTTTTAAACAACGTTTCAAATATATATGGTGATAACACAATGAATGTGCGATCTGCGATCGTGCGATGGCGTGACGATCGCATCGCAAACAATCAACGAAACTCTGGCATGGGCGGAGGGCGATTATATGACATTGCGATGTTGCGATGGTGCGATGGCGCGATGATCGCACATCACAAACATCCACATCAACAAGACACTAATACTTCAAACTTGCGATCTTGTGATTTGCGCTAAAGTGGTAGGGACCACTTGTCCTGCTTCTTTTCAAAAACTTTAAGCCTTCCGCTGTTTAATCAATTTCTCTTCATTTTGGTTGTTGAGGGCTTTAAATGCCCGAAATGACTGTATTAATAAAACTCTGCTCCTTCGTAGTTCAGATCTAATGGAAAATCCTTGTTCCACTGTGAAACGACTTCACCCAAACAAAATTAATTCTCCCATTCTTCTTTATTACATGGTGTTGCACACTCAATCTCTGCTGCTGCTGCCTTTGTACTCTTTTCTCCCTACTCAAGGCTTAGCAGGTGACTTTAATATTTTCAACACTTCAATTATGCAATCTACTTCTATTCACTGTCTCTGCGTTGTCTGTTGCCTCAATTCCTTATCTGCCTTGCTTCCTCTCTGCTGCTTCTGCTATCTCTCTTTATTATCTCTGCTTCTTGTCTAATGCTGCCTTTTCCGATTGCGTTGCATCTTCATTACATTGCCTTTGCTTCTCTTCACTGTCTCTGCGTTTCTCTTTTCATAGTTACTGTTTCAGATGCCAATTCCTCTACAACTGTTTTCTTTGATGTCTCTGCTGCCTTTCCAGATCTCCAATCAACTAACCCTTCTAAAACTGCCTCAGCTTCATATTTCATGTGCTCTTTTCTTTGTTGTTGTTTCAAGTGCTCCTCTTTTGGCATTGATGGAGATACATCATTCTTACATCTTTAACACATAGGTTGCTTATGATAGGAAACTTATTAAGTAGGTTTCCATCAAGGACAACTTCATCAAGTAGGTTGCCATCAACTTTATCAAGTAGGTTGCCATCAAGGACAACACTCTGCATCATATTGCCAACAATCTCCCCCTTTGGACTTGATGGCAACCATGATGGTGTTTGATCACCACAACAAATAGATACATTGATTAGAATCATTATTCAAACACCATGATAATCTCCCCCTTTGAAATCAAGGGCAAAGGTCGGATCAAAACCAAAACAAGGTTTCTCTTCTCTTGTAGGAAGAAGAGCTCTGTAGATCTTATGTGTACTGAAGTTACCATGCTCCCCCTGAGTTCATGCTGAATCTTCAAACATAATATTCAATGAAGTACATGACTCTATGACCTTTCCTATCACCAAGGACTCAAACTTGCATCAATGATCCAACCAAGTGGATTTACATATGTGACACAAGTACCTAACCAAGTGGGTTTACATATGACTGAATATTACATCATAGGTCTCAACATGACCTTTTCATCACATTATAACTTATACAATCAAGACCAAATAATCTCAAGCATGAGATTAGACCACAACAAATAATTAGAATGCCAACAATGCATCCTTTTCATAAGACCAAAGCTCCCCCTTAGCTTGTTCATCCTGAACACTTTCACCATCAAATCATCAAGGCATCTTCATCAAAACATATAGAAATATGAGAGCTGAAACATCACCAGAGATACCAATCAGCACCACAGCTGTGTTTTCAGATATCATCCAATAATTGTAGCATAAGCACGTCAGTAACCAAGCCTTCAGGCTCTTTGCCGTATCAACATATTCTTCCCAAGAGGAATTATCATACCAGAACAACTTCTTCAATAGACAATTAAGTCAAGTAATCATCCATGTGATCTGTTATCACCAAGATCTTCATGATTTATATTTATTTCATAATCATGATGTATCATGTGTAGGAATTATGTATAAAAGGTCTCAACCATGAAAAAAATCATCAGCATCAAATTCTGCATGATCTGTCCTTATCTACGAATTATAAGACTTCCATCTCATCCATGTGTGAAAAAGATACTCTTCAGTTAAAGAAACAATCAGGGCTTATCCATAACCATATATCATTTGCACTTCTCCATGCCATATGCTTTCAGTATTTTCTTAAGATATTTTGCTTATGATAGAAATATGCCATCTGTTGTTTGTTTTTCTTCTTTTTGGAACAAAAAAGACCTCAAGAAAGAGGTCATATTTCAGAACCATCATAATGCCAACAATGCATTATTCTCAGCAAGGCTAATGCTCCCCCTGTGATGATACATTACTGATTCTTATAATGTATCTCACATCACTCCTGCAGTCATTATGATAAGTAAAATTTGTTTTTTTAGAAACAGATGACTGCAGTAGGGTCAATATTCCCTACGTTTCTGACCAGTCCTCCTTCTTTTTCCAGCTTTGCTTGAAGCTTCTTATTGTGTGCTAAAATTTATCCAATTTCTCATATCTATTCATCCTGCATTCTTTTTCTATATGTCCATACTTGTTACAAGAATAACATCTTGTGTGACCAGAAAAGTAAGCATAGGGATCATAACGTGTTTTTCTATTCTTTCTTCTATTGCAATCAGCTGCTTTATGACCAAACTTGCTGCATGAAAAACAATATCCCTTAAAGAAACCTGAGTACCTTTCTGTGTAGAATTTGTTTGTTTGTGACTGAAACAATCTGCTTCTACAATTGGCTGTAACATGCCCATAATAATGACATTTAAAGCATTCAAAATTATTGACCAAAGGAGGGAATGAATTCTTTTGAGATTTCATGATTGTCGGTTGACCTTCTGTTTCTTTCAACACTTCAGATTTTGTATTGATATCCTTTGAATCTTTAGCACTTCCTTGTGAACTAGATTCTCCTTTAACAGTTTCATGAAAACCAAGACCAAATTTAACAGAAGGAGACCTTTGATTACTAAGAATATTGTCTAAAATTTTAGTACTATCTTGAAACCTCAAGAGTTTATCTTTTTCTTCTAATTTACCTTTCAAAATATTTACCTCAACCTCCAATCTTTGGCATTGCTTCTTCATACTTTCTTTGACCCTTCTTCCTTCTTCTACTTGATCATTCAATTTTAAAAATTTTTCTTTCAACCATTTTCTTGTTCTTCAAAAGTTTGTAAAAGTTCTTCATTCTTCTTATTTGATTTTTCTAGATCTGTTTTAAGAGAGATGATTTCTGCTTTAAGTCCTTCACTATGATTGGTTGCATAATCATACAACCTTTGATTCTTCTTTATCTATTCATTCATTCTAGAGATCACATCTTTGTAGATAGATTCCTTTCTTTTAACTTGATCTTCATCATTGATCTTGAGATTTGCTTCTAGACCCATATTTAATTTCACTATCTTCATCATTGCATGTACAAGAAAGTGAATCACAAGAACAACATTCAATACCTGTTTCATCTTATTCATTTTTTGCTGCACATGTTTTCCGAGGTATCTCCTTTCTTTGAGTAGCCTTCTTCTTTTTCTTCCTTGCCATGAGCACTTGCAGATCTTGATCATAATCTTCTTCATCCTCATTTTACATTTCATCATTATCTTCATTTGTATAATAACTCTTTCCCTTTTCAAATTGTTTCCCTCTGAATCTTCCAGTACCTGGTTGGAGTCTTCTCACAAAATTTGCTTCTTCTTCTTCTGATATATAACTTGATTCCTTGACAACTTCCTTTTCTTTTCCTTTTGCACATGCCTTAAAGGCAAATTCTTTGATTTGAGAGGGACCTTCTTTTCTCATTTCAAAAGTGGTTGGAATAACATGTAGTTGAACAATAGTAAGAGTTTTCAAATCTTCTCTTTCTTCAATAGCTGATACTTTTGACTAAAATTTTGAAGTCAAAGATCTCAAGACTTTTTCCACCAGAGTAGTATCGGTTATGGTTTCACCCAAATTTCTCATACGATTTACAATATCATCTAGACGTAAAAAGAAACTGGCAATACTCGCATCACTATGCATCCTTAAATTTTCATATTCAATTCTGAGAGTTTGGAGTTTTGCACTTTTTACCTCTGTATCTCCTTCATAGCTTTGAATAATTTTGTCCCATATTTCTTTTGCTGAATTTAGCTGCATCACTTTAACATATTCAGATTCAGACATGCTTCCTAGTAAAACATTGACTGCTTTGGCATTGATTTCATATTTCTTCCTTTGTGCTATATCAGTAGGAATAATTGCCGGATACTGATAACCTTCTTCCATGATTGCCCATACTTCTGCACCAAGACTCTGCAAATATGCTTTTGTTCGTATCTTCCAAAATAATAGATTACTTCCATTGAATAGAGGTGGCCTTAGAGAAAGTACTCCTTCATGACTTCCCATTGCGACGGATCTCGTTCAAGCGATCAAGCTTCTGTAGAAGGACCTGTTCTGATACCAATTGTTGGGAAAAATACTGAGAGGGGGGGGTGAATCAGTATTTAGAGCTGACTCACAATTTTTATTTTTCCATTCTCTTAAAACCATATGTTACATTACTGCATCCAACTTGTATGTTCAGAGATCTTATTATGTCATTACTTAGATCATTGCATCATTCATAAGAAGTAAGCATGAAAATAAATAACAGAACAAACCATCAAACATAAGCAACACATATGAACACCAGGATTTAAGGTGGAAACCCAATTCGGGAGAAAACCACTACTGCTGTAATCTCTGTCTTCAATATTTATTATAGAGAAAACTTCTTACAATATATGTTGGTGTAGACTTATACCAGCACGCAGGCACCCACCTGCAGAAGGATACAACATTCTCTTGTTTACCAGCCTCTCCTGGAAGGGAGCTATGACCCCCTGCACTCGTTTACCAGCCTCTCCTGGAAGGGAGCTACTACTTGCTGCTCTCGTTTACCAGCCTCTCCTGGAAGGGAGCTACTACCCCCTGATCTCATTTACCAGCTACCACTGGAAGGGAGCTACAAACCCCTCACTGAATGCTTCGACCCTCAGCACCACTGCGGACCACGTTTCATCAATTTTCATACTGGATCCATTCATTTTCTTCAGTACACTCCCACTAGTTCTTCATTATTTCATCAGTCGATCAAACTAGAGATTCATCACTGTCAGATCATTATATCCATGGGTGCATCGTAGATTCAAATTTATCAATTAAGAACAGAGTTCATCCATGCAGATATTCCTTAGAGAAATTTATTCATTCGCCACCCTTACGCATGCATACGTTCTTCATGATTTCGTCAGTCGATTAAACTAGGAATTAATCATCATCTGATCTAGAGCTCTTGATCAATCATCATATTCACAGGTGCACCATAGATTCAGATATATCAGAGTTTATCCATACAGATATCTCTAAAAGAGATTCATTTATTATCAACTCTTTCACATGCACCCCTCGTTCTCTATTTCTCTTCTCCTTATATAGTTTTGCCTTTAGTAAAACCATGAGTCAAAACATCGAACCGCTAATGGTATACCTGGACGGGGTCAAAATAGATAATCCAATCTATTAAAAATTGAGCCAATCCAAATTGAAACCCCAACCTTCGTTCTTCCATGCATGAAATGTCCCAAAGGTATTCTTTTTCTCTTTGGATCCGGCCCCACATGCATAATCGATGGCTTAATCAATACTATTTAAAACTGGGGCCCATTGCTAACAATCAACCCGATTGAAGGGCTCACGTTTCATCGTACCACATCATCCAATCCGACGGATATCGCTTGGGAAACTTGCACGCGCAATAACGCGCGATGGCGCGATCGAACAAAAAGGCGGAACACTTGAGATTTGCGATGGTGCGATTTGCGATCGCATCGCGGTTTTCAACGACAGTTCAAATATATATGTTGATAACACAATGAATGTGCGATCTGCGATCGTGCGATGGCGTGATGATCGCATTGCAAACAATCAACGGAGCCCTGGCATGGGCGGAGGGAGATTATGTGACATTGCGATGTTGCGATGGTGCGATGGTGCGATGATCACACATCATCAAACATCCACATCAACAAGACACTAATACTTCAAACTTGCGATCTTGTGATTTTCGCTAAAGTGGTAGGGACCACTTGTCCTGCTTCTTTTCAAAAAATTTAAGCCTTCCGTTGTTTAATCAATTTCTCTTCATTTTGGTTTTTGTGGGCTTTAAACGCCTGAAATGACTATATTAATAAAATTCTGCTCCTCTGTAGTTCAGATCTACGGGAAAATCCTTGTTCCACTGTGAAATGACTTCACCCAAAAAAAATTAATTCTCCCATTCTTCTTTATTACATGGTGCTGCACACTCAATCTTTGCTGCTGCTGCCTTTGTACTCTTTTCTCCTTGCTCAAGGCTTAGCAGGTGAATTTAATATTTTCAACACTTCAATTATGCATTATACTTCTATTCACTGTCTCTGCGTTGTCTGCTGCCTCAATTCCTTATCTGCCTTGCTTCCTCTCTGCTGCTTCTGCTATCTCTCTGTTACTATCTATGCTTCTTGTCTAATGCTGCCTTTTCCGATCGCATTACATCTTCATTAGGTTGCCTTTGCTTCTCTTCACTGTCTCTGCGTTTCTCTTTTCATAGTTACTGTTTCAGATGCCAATTCCTCTGCAACTGTTTTCTCTGATGTCTCTGCCGCCTTTCCAGATCTCCAATCAACTAACCCTTCTAAAACTGCCTCAGCTTCATATTTTATGTGCTCTTTTCTTTGTTGCTGTTTCAAGTGCTCCTCTTTTGGCATTGATGGAGATACATCATTCTTACATCTTTAACACATAGGTTTCTTATGATAGGTAACTTATTAAGTAGGTTTCCATCAAGGACACCTTCATCAAGTAGGTTGCCATCAACTTTATCAAGTAGGTTTCCATCAAGGACAACACTCTGCATCATATTGCCAACAATATATCCAAGGATTACAACTTTAGGGCTCCCAGTTTTTCCAAAAAACGTCGTTTAAGGCCTAAAAACAGCTTTGGAAGTTCACGACCCAAAAAACTGTCAAAAATAGTAAGTTGTGTCAAAAATAAAAAACTGAAAGAGACAATGGTGGGGCCCCAAGTGGAATAGGTGGGTGGCCACCAATATCCACTTGGATCATTCCTTCCCCCTTAGGAAGCAATGGTCCCCATTACATTGAGTTCCTCCATGAGATGAGGAAACTTCTGCTGAAATTAGTCCCTAGTGAACCACTTGCCTTGGTGCAGGAGTTGGCCAACTTTGACAACTCGGTATAGTTGGATCTTCTATTGGTGAGTGTTCTTGATTTTCATGTCCATGATACAATATGTGGTGGCCTGTTCCATGCAGTCTAGGTTTAAATTTGTTGTTGTGAGTTTTTCTGCAATGTTGGAGGTGTCCATTAGTGGTGGGAAGTAGGGACGAAGGTGTTCCACATTGAATATTGGGTGCAGACCAAGGAATGGTGGAATACTGAGCTCGAAGGCATTGTTCCCTATCACCTTGGTGATGGTGTACGACCCATATCGGATTGGGCGAAGCTTATGGTGGGGTCCACTGAGGTGCTCCTTCTCCAAATGTAGCCATACTTTGTCGCCCACCTGGAATTTGTGTGGTACCTGATGTTGATCATGTCGTTGCTTGTACTTAGCATTGGCTTTGTCCAATATGTCATGAAATTTTTGGTGGATGTGCTGAATGCACTCGATGAAGTTGATCGGTTTGTTAGCTTTAGACTGGACATGAGCTGAATTAGCCTAAGTAGCCGCATATGGCATGGATACGTCAATGGGACATAGTGGCTGGAATCCCAAGCCCACCTGAAAGGGGTTGTGTCTGGTTGAGTTGTGGAGAGCCCAATTATAACCGTGTTGTACATAGGTGAGTCTCTCATCCCATGTGCGTGGATTCTTTGAATTGTACATGCGCAAAATGTGTACAATCATCCTGTTGATGACCTCTGTCTAGCCATCAGTTTGGGGATGGAAAGATGTGGACTTGGTGAGCTTAGTGTCCAACATTGACTAGAGGCTGGACCAAAATGTGCTGAGGAACCTGTTGTCTCGATCTAATATGATAGACTGTGGGATCCAAATGTGCACCCAAACTCGTTCAAAGAAGAGTTTAGCAGTGGCTTCTACTATGATGTTCTTCTTGCAGGCTGCCATAATGGCCATCCCCGAGAATCTGTCGATGACCATGAAAATGCAATCGTTTCCATGCTTAGTAGAAGGAAGGCCTGACATGTAATCCATGGAGATGGATTCCCAAGGTCGACTAGGGGTAGGTAGCGGAGTATAGAGGTCTCTCTTCTTGATGGTCGGTTTGGTAATGGTGCAAGCATTGTAGGATCTGATGTACTTCTCGACATCCTATCTAAGGTTCAGCCAATAGAAATATTTCTGCAGTACTACCACTATTTTCTCGACTCTAAAATTCCCAACAACTCGACTGTAGTGTGCTTCCCATATCATCTTTTCACTCTTGCTTCAAGGAACACAAAGGTGTCCCAGGTGACATAACAGTCCATATTGGAGGTGAAAATTTGGAACTTGCGTACCGCCAAGAGTGTCTTGCATGTGTGGCTGAATTCTAGATCACTCTTTTAGAGAAGCAGCCAATCAGAATTCTCGTGCCCACAAGAGTTGAGAATGGTGGTTAGTTCCACGATCGATGGTGGGTTGAGGCAGTCTGAAACATTATTGGTGCTACCCTTCTTGTACTTGATGTTCAAATGAAACTATTGCAGATATGTGGACCACTTTTGATGGCGATCGTTCTGCAACTTCCCTTGTGTCTGTATGAACTGCAGGGGTTAGTGGTGTGCGTGGATGATTGTTTCCTTCCCCAAAATGTAATGCTTCCATTGTCGACAAGCCTGCACAATGGAATACATTTCTTTTTCATAAGTGGGATACTTGCGAATTGTGTCGAACAATGTCTCACTGTGTTATGCCACTAGATGCCCCTGTTGAGTAAGAACTTCCCGGATAGCATAGTCAGAGGTATCTATCTCGATCTCAAATGGTTGTTGCAAGTCTCGTAATGTGAGCACGGGGGCAGAATAGAGGCAATGTTTCAATTCTATGAACGCATTTTGTTGAGATTCCGACCAAAATAATTTTTCTCTCGCTCCTCCCTTGGTGACTTGACTCAAGGGCCAAGTGATATGAGAGAATCCAAACATGAACCTGCAATAGAAACTAGCAAGACCCAGAAATCTACAAAGGTCTGTTACAGTGGTTGGAGATGGCCAGTCTCGAATGAATTGGATCTTGGTTGGATCCACATGCACCCCCCTTTCATAAAAAATGTATCCCAGATATTGAACCTGGGTCATGTCAAAAGTGCACTTCTCCAAATTGGAACACAACTTGTGTTGTCGTAGTGTTTGGAGGACTTGTCGGATGTGGTGGAGGTGCTCTTCCCAAGTCTGGCTGAAGATCAAAATGTCATCCAAGTACACTACTACAAATGAGTTGGTGAATGGCCTCAAGATGTCAGCCATCAACCTCATGAAGGTTGCAGGAACATTCGTCAACCCGAAAGGCATGACCAACCATTTGAAAAGGCCCTCCTTAGCTTTAAAGGTAGTCTTCCACACATCGGAGGGTTCGATGGGTACCTGGTGATACCTAGAATTCAAGTCGATATTGCTGAAATATTTCGCCCCTTTTAGTTGGTGTAGAAGGTCATCAATCTGTGGCATCAGGTACCTATTCTGGATAGTGATCTTGTTCAGTACCCGATAGTCAATACAGAGTCTGCAGGTCCCATTCTTCTTCTCTACTAACACAATCGGGCTCCCACAGGGCAATGAACTTGTCTAGATGTGACCTTTCTGCAATAGCTCTTGAATTTGACTCTTGATTTCATAGTTCTCTAGAATAGAGCACCGATAGATCAGTCAGTTGGGTAGAGATGCACCTGGGGTTAGATCAATGGGGTACTTGACCTGAAAGTGCGAAGGAACCCCTGTGGGTGAGGTGAAAATGTCCTCGTACTCCTCCACACCCTTGTCCATTTGTGGTTGTCGTGCAGAGGAGCCATGTATAGAGGTCGTGGCCACAATATTCTTCTTTCCCTAAGGGAAGATCATTAGGAAAAAAAATTTTCTGGTTTGTTAAATGAGCGTACTACATTTTTTTGTAGTAACCAAAGAGATAGTGGTAGGCGGTGGTACCTTTGGTATCCTGTATAACTTATTTCCTAAGGTAACAATAACAGAGCGACGTCGTGACTCATATACAACATGTCGCTTCCACAAGTATGGATAGCCTAATAATACATCAGAAACATCAATAGGATCAATGTCACATAATACCTCATCCATGAAGGGTTTGATGTTATAGGGAAGGCGACACTGTTGGCTGACACAGAGATCCCATCCTTGGTGAAGCCACCCGATGGTGTATGGTTGTGGGTGCGCTATGGTCGGCAAGCCCAACCGCTTCATGACATTTGCTAAAATGAGGTTCTTTTGGCTCCCATTGTCAACAATGAACTGTAGTGGGGAACACTTTACCCACATCTGGGAGTGGAAGAGACATTCCGCCTCCTCTGGATCCTCTGGTTCCTCCTTCTGGATCTTCATAGTGGCAACAGTGGCGTTAGGCTCTGCATCAATAATTTGTTTCCATTTTTCATTCCCCTTGTCAGGTTCCGCCTCAGAGTCGGAGCATGCATATGATTCAGAAGCCCTCATCTCGTCCACGAGCGAATGTTTGGCCCGACACTCACTTGTGTTGTGAGTGGAGCTCTTATGGAACTCACACCACTTTCTCGTGTCCTTCTTTGGCTTTGCGGTGTTGTTCTTTGCTTGTGGCTTTGACAGGTTGTATTGGGCTATCATGCCTTGGATTTTTCCTTTTTTGTGTGGTTTGGGGGCACATTTCCCTTGCTTTTGATTCACAGATCCAAAGTCTCGCTTCTTCTGCTTGAATTTCTACTCAATCTTGCTAGCATATCGGTATGTCGTACCAGGAGAGGAGATGTCAAAGAACTCCATTTCCTCCTGAATGTATCTGTGTAGACAACTAAGATACTTTAGCACCAAATGTTTCTTCGAATATTTGATACCCAAATTTGTGTGTAGGGTATGGAACATATTCATCATCTCATGCACATCTTGATCCCTTTTTTGCCGCAGCGTGGTCTTGTATGTACTTGTACTCATATCTCCCCACAGGATAGTATTTCTCATTGATAGCATCTCAGAAAGAATTCCAAGTGGGTACGAATGAGAATAGACATGGTTATGTCTCATCCTTTTTCTCACAGTACGTTTCGCACCAGTCCTTCACATGGGGGTTTCATTGAGGAGTGCAAAAATAATCTTCTCCCGATCGGAAAAGTCATGGACTGAGAAATATCCTTATAATAGATTCAACCATCTATCTACGACATTTGCATGTATTTGACACTAAAATATGGGAACATCAAATTTTACTTGTACCTTAAAGGGAGTCACACCTCCAGAGTGGTTGTTGGATGCAGATGCACCACCGGTGGGCAGTCGTTGAAGGATCTGGGAAAAGTTATCCATCATCGCATTCCTTTGTTTTTCGAGGGCCTCATCGAGCAATATTTTGTTAGGATCTCCTACTCCCTCATATTTCCTTTTGTCCCCCATGGGTGGCCATCGTGGTTTTCAAGGCTGATCTTGCAAAGGTTCAATCAGATTAAGCCCCAAGTCCTTATACCCCGACCTCGTTGGGGACATGCAAAGAAGGATCGAGAAAAAGTAGACCCCTTTGATACCACTGATCCAGATTTATGCAGGAACACAACAGAATACACATGTAACCATAAATACAAATATGCAGCAGAAATAAAACTTCATTTCATTAATATCAAAGAATCGAAATTTGCTTACAGACAGAATAGAACTAGCTAGGGCATTGGTAGCTTATCTTTGAGAAGAGATGTGGTAGCTACAGGCCTCTGAACTGAGTTACAATGAGGCTCGAGGACCTATTTATTATTTAGAAACAATGGAAAACCCTAAACATCAAAAACCCTAACCCTAGGAAATGAAGTGCCAAAACTATGGGCCCCGTTTTGGGTAAATTGGTGTTTCGACTTCCCGAGGATGTAACTTTGGCATACGATCTCCATTTGATGCGCTCAATAGCTCGTTAGAAAGATCTATCTAGGAATACAACTTTTGGTGCAAGAAAGAAAGGCTCAACTGCTCTTGGGTTTCCCAAAAAACGTCGTTTAGGGCCTCAAAATAGCTCTGGAAGTTCAGGACCCGAAAAACTGTCAAAAATAGTAAGTTGTGCCGAAACTAAAATACTGAAAGAGACAATGGTGGGGCCCCAAGTGGAATAGGTGGGTAGCCACCAATATCCACCTAGATCAAATCATCTACATTGAAATAAATGCATCTAGTGCACGCAATAAAAAATCATTAGAAATCAATATCTACACTAAAATCAATGCATTTAGTGAAAACAATCAAATATCATTAGAAATCACCATCTACACTGAAATAAATGCATCTAGTGAAAATGATCAGATAATATTAGAAATCACCATCTACATTTAAATCAATGCATCTAGTGCAAGAAATAAAATAGGATTAGAAATCACTATCTACATTGAAATAGATGCATCTAGTGCAATAAATATTCTTCCCTCTCTCCATCCTCCATCTATATCTATATCTCCCTCAATCTCTCCTTGTTTGTCTCGTTATCTTACCCCCCCCGCAAAAAACACACACTATCCCACACCGTATCTATCAATCTGTATGTCCCTCCCTGCCTTTCTCCATCTCTCTCTTCTTCCCTCTCTTCACCTTCCATCTATATCTCTATCTTCCCCTTCTCTCCCTCTCCCCCGCTTCTATCTCTCTTTCCTCTTGTTTTCCTCGTTCACTCTCTCTCCATATTCCTTGTCAATCCCTCTCTCTCCCACTCCAACTCCATATCTCTTTCCCTCCCTCTCTCCACTCTCTTACATCCTCTCTCTTCCTTCTTCTCTCTCCCTTTATCTTCCATCTCTCTCTTTCTCTCTCTCTCTTCACCCTCCAACTTTGTTACTATATCCCTCCCTTTCGCCTCTCCCCCCCTCCCTTCTCTCCATATCTCATTCTTTGTCTCTTTATATCACCCCAGACATACAAACTCTCTCTTCACTCCTCAATCTCCTTGTCTTTGTTCTTCCCTCCCTTTGTCCCCCTCCAACTCCATCTCTCTATTCATTCGTCTCTCCCCCTCTCTCCCTTCCTCTCTCCTCCTATCTCTCAAGTCCTCTCTCTCTTCCTTCCTATCTCTCCCCTCATCACTCTCCTCCTCTTTCTCATCCTTCCTCTCTCTACCTTTCTCTTCTACCTCCCACTCTCTTCCCCCATCTCTCTCTCTCTCCCTTTATATTTTAAAAAAAAATAATTTTCTTCATTCTAACAACCTATACCACCATTTTGTCAAAACAAAGAACTAGAAAAATGAACAAAGAAAAGAAAGACTATCTCAAAGTCATGCAATCTATGAAATATTCCTTTTATTATAATCTATAGCTTTCTCTTCATTACCCCTTTGTCACCGAATTAATAGTGTGCTCTAGCTATCCCATTTGTCATCGAATTAAGAGTTGAGAGCTCACTATTTATTTCCCTCTTTTTTTTAAGTGATATCAATTTTTTATTTACCTCCAAGAATTTAATAATTTGGTGGGAGTTTAACATTATTAATTTGGGGGGAGCTTAAAATTCCATGTTTTCAAAGTCTGTTTCGACTCCTATAGGACCGTAAGGTAATCATCTCAGACTTTGTCCTTCTAGACCGTAAGGTATTGATCTCAAATGTTGAATCAGACTCTGTCCTTCCAGACAGTAATGTATTCATCTCAAATGTTGAATCCCAAACGCTAAATTCATTTTCTATATTTCAATTAATCCCAAACCCTGAATGTGGCTATATTTCGATTAATCCCAAAGGTTGAATGCTTTTTCTAGTATTTTATAGTGGCACCAATGGCATGATTTCATCCATTTACAATGGTTTGAATCTCACATTGAAGGGAAACTTGAATATTTAGTGGAAGAAACCCATATTTTTTGTTGTTGGATGAGATTAACTTTCTTTATGCCTGTGTACTAGTGGCCGAGTTGTGCATGGTACTTGGAGGATCTCAGACATGGTTACAACCAAGAGATATTCTCTCCTAGCTGAGTGTGAGGCTGAATATTTTACTCAACCGAAGCCTGAATCTCTACATTTTTGCTGCCCGTGGGTTCTAAATTTTACGGTAATTGGTGACCATTCACTCTTATACAATTTATCATTACAATAGATTCATTTTGGGCTACATGCTACCCAAAAGACCAGTTCTGCATTCAATTCCAAGGCTATCATTAAGGTTGGACCTGTGTATTCATCATTGGACAATGCATATTATAAAATAGTGTTGGAATGATGCTTTAGGAGAACCAATATTGAAGTATATACACTCACCAAATCGAGGCCACTAAATATCAGTATGCTGCCAAACATGCACATTTTGACCAAGTATGGAGGAGCTATAAAAGAATTGCTGAAATAATGAATGAAAATGCTATCGGTGAGTTATGCCATCTTTATGATGTTGTTCGGGTTGATATGGAGGAAGAAATGGAGGCGAAGTGAGCAAGGAAAGATAAAGCTAAAAAATGGAGCTGTGTCAGGTCATTAAAGATAATTTTTTTGTAATTTCCTGCCTATGATGAGAGAATATATTTTGAATTTGGTGTGTTCTAATAAATTTTGGGTGAGTTTCGGGAGGATGACCATGCATTTTTTTTCTTCATTTTGGTAAAACAGTGTTGTGAAGTGGAATAGTATGGAAAACTCGGTGTGATGAAGAAAACTGGGGGCATTGAAGAGTGGAATGGGTATAACGATGGTAGGGATAGAAGCTCAACTCACTTAGTCTCTTCACTGTCAGATAGTGAATGATAATGAATGTTGTAAGATAACAGGGGATGTTTCAGGCAAAAATGGGCACTCACAGAGGGAACTACCTTTTGAATGTTGATGAAGTAGTGAGTCATTATTCAATGAAACATCATTCAAGGAGTAACACTTCTAGTACCAGCCCTAATTCTACATATTCTCTTCTTCCTGTCTCCTCCCCTTAGTCCTCATCGCTAAGAAGGTTTCAAGTAAGGATGCATTATCATACGTTAATATACTGTAATGGAGGAATAAGTTTGCAGATGCACTTAGTCTCTATGAATTTGTTTTGGAAATAGAGCCTATCACCATCGAAGGTCACATTGGAAATGGAATATGTCTCATGAAAAATTCATTTGAATGTTTTAATGTATAATCTCTTGTGCTTGATCCCCATAATGCTTGTGCTCTCATGCACTGTGGAGTTTTTTACAAAGATGAAGGACACTTCTAGATGCAGTAGAGGTTTGTTTCTCACATCTGATAGTATTTGTGGTTTTTTCTTTTTCTCTTTCTGTACTTTTTTCTTGTGTTACTTGTTTGTTTGATATTATTTATACTTGTAGGTTTTTTATATTGTATTTTGAAACCGAACGCATTTGAATATTACTAGAATAACCAAAATATATCTAAAATAACTATGGTACATGTTTCCCATCACTTCTCAAGGATGAAGTCTATAAAAAATTTGTGACAGTTTCTAATGGTTTGAATGGTTTTCAAGTTGAGAAGAACATGATTTGTTGTTTATTGGAAAAAAAAACCACTGAAATGTAGTACTATTTAGAAAAACTAATACTTTTGGCAAGTATTGGTTTCCATTGGGATGCTCTTGAGAACAAATTAGCAAGTTATACCATAGAAATCCTCAACTTTTTATGGACAATTTAGAGACAACAGTGTATTCTACAGTGGATGTTTTGTCAAACCTGGGACTGAGAAAGGAAAATATAGGTTACATTATTTTAAATTATCTTGAGATTATTAGATGGGACCCAAGAAAATACATGTAAGACAATATATATTTTTCAAGCATTGGTTTGGATCAAAAGGAGATGACAAAGAAATATTTGATTCATCCTCACTATTTTCCTAAGAAATTGATCAAGTTGATTGAAGATTGTTGTGTAACCAACTCCAAAAATAGAAGAAAAGAGATATCAACGCCTTAGAAATAAGCCACTTCGAGGGGGCAACCTCCAATACATTACATAAATGAACAATTCTTGGATGATACAATTTACAAAACCTCCTTTCTATATATAGGAGTCCATGGGGCCATAATGTAATCCTACTGGGCCACAATGTAATCCTAGCCGACCTAACAATAATAATTTAAGGGCACAATAATAACAAAATGGGGGTTACAAGGGTACAACAATAACAATAAGTGGGGCTACACTAACATAATAAGGGACTACACTATTAATATATGGACTTAACATGCCCCTCTCATTCAAACAAGTGTTGTCCTCAATGCTTGATTATTTCTTGATGCTTCTGTATAAAATTCTCATCCTCCCATGTGGAATATTCTACAATAAAGTTCTTCCACTTGATGAGATACTTTGAAATTGATTGTACTTGTCGATTTCTTTTTTTTTATGTCTGCTTCAGAACTTCTTTCGATGTGATGTTGATATTCCTGCTGTTTCATTAGATTCTGCACCAAAGTTAGGTTATCCTTTGAGAGTTGGAGAACTTGTTGTTGATGCTCGATGTCATCTTCCACTAATTTATCATCCATATTAGATATTATTTTATCCTTCAAACCATCCAAATTAGCCTCCATTTCTTCTTTTAAACCATCTATGTCAGCTTCGGTTGCTCTTCGTAAGATCGAAATTTGTTGCACTTGGTACCGTAATTTTGATATCTCATACTGCAATTCTTCCACTTCATTCATCATAGTATAGATTTCTGAGGGCTTAATGGGTGTTGAATTATTTTTATGAGGCATTTCAGAACCCAATACTGAAATATATACTCAATAGGCCCTTGGAATCACTTCAAACTGATTTTTCAAACAAGATTTATGCAATTCGGGAAAAACAATACACACCTTTTACTTGCTTTTGAGGAGCTCGATATTGAAATTGGATTATCTCTGTAATTGAAAATCTTCGATATCTAAAATTCAGCCCTGTAGTAGCCCTCTGAAGCTTCTTTCAAATTCCACAGGTCTGATCTGATTTGGATTCTCCAAAACAAAGTTGTGTCCAATCTCCCACAATGACCTAATTCTGGACTGGTTCAGTAGAGCGAACTTGTACGACTTGCCACGTGTCACTGTTTTGTCCTTTGTCTCTGAAATTGATAGCCAAGAAACTAAAGTCTGTGTAATTGCGAAAAAATTTTACGGCACTCCAATCCGATGCCCAGAGAGAGATTTATTGAACTTTTCCCACGATCACCTCTTTGAGATGAAATTCAGGAACCTGAAAAAGCACTACCTTCCACAGATCATATCTCCAAAAATATTGTGAACCAAGCTCTGAAATTTTTTGAAGAATTTCCTCAGGATTTCAGCTTCGCACCATATGAATTTAAATTTCTGAACCTTCGTAGAAAATTTTTTATAGCGAAAATGCCATGATGACCTGTTTAGGAGCCTGAACAAAAACCTAACTTCCACAGATCATATCTCTGAAAATATTGCCAGCCAAGCTCTGAAATTTTTAGACAAACTTCCTCACGATTTCAGCTTCGTACCCTAAAAATTTCAGCTTCTGAAGCTTCGTAGAAAAAAAGTTATAGCGAAAATTCCACGATGACCTGTTTGGAGCAGCGAAACCCTAGAATCCAAAGCTCTGATACCAAATGTTGTGTAGCCAACTCCAAAAATAGAAGAAAAGAGATATCAACGCCTTAGAAATAAGCCACTTCGAGGGGGAAACCTCCAATACATTACATAAATGAACAATTCTTGGATGATACAATTTACAAACCTCCTTTCTATATATAGGAGTCCATGGGGCCATAATGTAATCCTAGTGGGCCACAATGTAATCCTAGCCGACCTAACAATAATAATTTAAGGGCACAATAATAAAAAAATGGGGGTTACAAGGGTACAACAATAACAATAAGTGGGGCTACACTAACATAATAAGGGACTACACTATTAATATAGGGACTTAACAAAGATATTAATTTCACTGGGCTTGAGAAGCAAGGAATTGTTGTGTCTATCAGAGAACATCTAAAAAACACAATGCTCATGAATCCATTGTCTAAGGCTGCCTCATAAACATTTCATAATATCCCTTCTGTACAATCAGAACTTGTCCATAAAATAGATGATCTAGTTGATCGTGGCTCGAAAAGAGAATATTTGAAAAGCACAATGCATGTGACTTGATTGTCTAAAGTTTCCTAAAAAAATCAGAATACCTTTTTTGAGGATGAGAACTTCTATGTAGTAGATATGATCTCAATGTCAGTGATGCTAAGCTCAAACATTCACTAGGCACCCAAGAAATAAATATCACTAAAATTTTACAAGAGCCAATTCAGAGACACAAGCTAAACCTTTGGTTGAAATTAGGCATGATACATTAGCTTGAGTCAACATTCAAAGATGCTATAATGATTCATTGTGGAGGCAATAAGATGGAGGAGAGGTTAAGTTATGTTTTGAGACTTGGGTTACCTGTTAATGATGTTTGTAAAATGGTGAGGGAAATACCAACATTATTTAGTAGAAGTTCAGATTTGATCTAAAAGAAATTTGATTTTCTTTGTAGTACAACATTTAACCCACTGCAGGTTTTTCCATAATTTCCAAAATATTTCACTTGATCTCAAGGGTAGGATCAAACCAAGATACAAAATGTATGATTGGCTTAAGAAAAAAAATTGTCTTAAGAAATAGTGTGGTTCTTATACCATATTTATGCTACTAGAGAGGATATTTGTTCAACGATACATTAACTACCACCCTGAAGGGAGCAATTATTTCAGTCTTTGCAAGCTTGATAAAGTAATGTCCATAACTCCATTGTCTAAGGTTTCTTCAAAAAAATTTCATAATATTGGAGGACCAAAACTTCTCCGTAGAAGAGATGATCTAAATGTCCATGATGCTAAGTTAAGCTTATATAGAAATGTGAAAATTACATGATCTCAGTTTTGAAAAAAAAGAAAAACTATGTCATTCCTTATACATTCTATTGACACAATTTTTGGGATGGCACTGTTAGACCTGTGAAGTTTCATCAATGTCAACTTTTCAAAAATTTATTGTTAATGTACCAAGCCTTTTTAAGGAATCTCTACATGTTATCATATCAATCAATGTTGATTCCATGGCATACACATCTACTAACTCACGGGGTCACACTTCTACTAACGTATGCTATAAAGAAACTGGGAACATAACTGATAAGATTTTGAACTTGCTACCCTTTCATCAAATAGGCACTCTTGATTCTTTGGCATGACATCCTGATAACATTCACAGATGGGGCTATTAACTTATTTCAGAGAAAGATATTTCTTGTAAAGTATTGATATGTTTTAGAAATACCCAAATTAATGACTTTGTTTCAGGGGTAAATATATCCCCTCTTCTACCAATAGATCACATTGGATTCATTTTCTTGTAAGCTTATCATATTTAATTATTTATTTAATGTGGAATTTGGTGTAGATTTTCTGAGAAATTTTGATTTGCTATTATGAACAATCTGAATTTTTTGTTTTCACACAGATGCATAATTTCTCTACTAAATATCAACGAAGTAGAACAGAAATAATTTCACAAAATTTACACAATAAAACACAATTTCTCTAGGGAACCCAACAGGGAAATCCTCTCTTGATTCATAATTTTATTAAGGAGAACTGAGCAACAAATCTGATACAAATACAAGCTAGTTCTAATATGATTCCTTCTACTGTATGCACTAGAGGCTCTGATTTTCCAAAACAAAACCTTAGGAAATAATCTCCTATTTCCTATCATTCACTAAGCTCCTATTAAATAGGGATTTCCACTATTTCTATGCGCACTCCAAAGATAAAATTGTTTTCCTCAATAGTTCACGCAAGGAACACTTGGCTCTCCACAAGCTCTCTTACTCACAAACTCGTGCTTAAGAATTGATTTATTAATTGTGTGCCTTTGATATCTTTATAAGCTTTTTGATTAGGCTATTGTTAGTGAGTTTTCAAAACTAGGAGTTGAATTGAAGCTTTTGTAGTTAACAAAAGTCAACACTCTTAGTTAACTGGATCATCCTAAAATTTTGGAGGCTAACTGCACTTATTCAATCAGTTCCCAGTTTAAATCACACTAGAGGATAGATAACTCATCCTCCTAAAGCTCACATTAGTCAAACTACTTCTTGAACTCATACTCATCACTGGAACTCATATATGTCTAAGAATATCTCCAAATTGATTCCTTAAATCAAGGCAAAGATCAAGGAAGCGATTCCTTCACTACCTTTTAGTACCCCCTCTCAGCGAGGAAGGGATTTTGTACAACTGCCGAATTATATCCGTGATGAAAAAAACTACCTCTTTCCAATGCCTTGGTCAAGATGTCTGTCATCTGCTCCCCTATTGGAATGTATTGTAGCTTGACTATAACCTTCTGTAGACAATGTCTAAGATGGTGATACGAGATCTTGATATGCTTTTAGCAATCATGAAATGTTGGATTATTAGAGGCTTTTATGAAAATATGATTATCACAATGTATCATAGTAGGCTCCATCCTTTTTCTGAAAAGTCCCACAGGTAACTTTCTCATCCAAGTAGCCTTGTAGGTTTCCTCACTAGTAACCATGTACTCGACCTCTCTTTAACTAAGTGCAAATGATCTTTGCTTCTTGTTGTACCAAGACACTGTAGTTGACCCAATGCTAAAGATGCCACCTGAAGTACTCTTCCTGTCTATGGATTTCCTTTCCCAATCTAAATTAGTGAAGCCCTCAAGCCTCACTCAATCAACCTATTTGTACCATAGTCCATAGTTTTTTCTGACTCTGAGATATCTAAACACATTCTTTGCAACAACCCAATGCACTTTTTTCAGCTCAACCCTGAACTGACTTAGTTGGTTGAATTAAAAAAAAAATATCAAGTCATGTGTTGAAAAAGTACATCAATGATCCATTGAGTTGCTTGTATACTCTAAGATCCACTCGCTCTATTGTAGTAGCACCCACCTTCCTACAGTTTGTGACTATAGGCGTTGCCATGGGTCTTCAATATTGCATGTGAAATTTCTGGAGAATCTTTGTTGTGTACTTGCCTTGTCCCACAAAGATCTCACAATCGCCCTGTAAATACTTCAATCCAACGAAATAGTGAAGAAGCCCCATACCCTTCATCTCAAACTCCTTTACAAGGCCCTCCTTGTAATCCTGGATCAAGCTCTCATCTCTAGTTAATATAAGGTCATCGACATAGAGAACTAGAATGAGTGGAATCCCTCCAACCATGACGTAGTACAAGTTGGCATCAGCCTCATTCGTAATGAAGCCCAATCCTTAAAGGCAGTTTTCAATTCTAGTGTACCATGATCTTGGTGCTTACATGAGCCCATAAATAACTTTGTTCAGCCTGCACACATGTGTGTCTCTGTTGAACTTCTCAAACCCCTCTGGCTGCTCTATATAGATATCCTCCTCAAAAACTCCATTAAGGAATGTTGTCTTCACGTCCATCTAGTGGATCTTCTACCCCCTCTATGATGCAAGTGCTATAATAGTCTTGATGATGAATACTGTGCTACTGGGGAAAAGGTATCCTCATAGTATATTCCCTTAATCTGTGAGAGGAATTTGGCCACAAACTTGGTATGCAAAACTTGATGGGGAAAACCCTTGATCAAATCTTCCTCTTATTAATATCAAATATTTAGTAGAGAGAGTAAAATATATCAAGGTCAAAATCATCTTGCCAATTTGAAGATTCAATGTCACTATTTTTAGGCAAATAATTGGTCCAAAAGAATGATTTTCTCGAATAGGAAAATTGAGCCCTCATAGGCTTGAGGCTTACTGCTGTAGAGGCATAGCATTCTAGTGAGGTGGTTAGGGTTTAATGATAGACTTAAACAAACCTCTTCCACTTATCTTAGAATCCTTCCTTGATTGTGGTTTCCATTCAAGATAAGTAGCCCACATTCTTCTGTTGACCAGGTCTATTTATAGTCCTCTAATATGCCTCACAACCTTCAACATTCAAGAGATTTCGGTTCATGGCCAATCTTGAAATTATACAGGGATATGACCTCCTGAGCTAGGGAAGATAATGCTCGCAGTTCACCTGGAAGAGCTTATATAGAACACATCCAGCTTCGAGGAGAAGAACCCTACTTGAATTGGTCCATAACATAGCCAGAATTTTCCTCAACTATTGTGGCTACCTATCTAAGATATATCAGTCTACAAAACAGCATAAACTTGGCCCAAAATAGATCTATGATAGCCCAAACTGCCTCAGCCTCATTTCGGAGAAACATAGCCCACAAAAGATGACGTCCAAACCCTTGTGCCTTCGTTGAGGATCATCTGCGGCTATTTCAGAGAAAAGAGTCGTGAGATAGATGATTGAAATGAGGTTGAGGGCACATCAATATATACTATTCGGTGGGATTGAAGAGACATGAATTTTGGGCATATTGAGCCAACATATAGGTGAGGCCGACCTTGTTAATTTTACATGAGAGAAACATAAATTAAAAATGATACTTCTACTTAACCAAATTCGATGATATCTAGGTCTATTTTGTTCCTCTCGAAAATATAAATTCATTGCTACAATTATATTCACCAAAGGAGTTGTACAAAGTGGAATTTGTCCCTAGATGCCAATTTTAACATATGGCCTTGACTACATGTAAATTTTCATAGATGTTCTATGCTTGATGCAACTTTACTTTAAACCCGATATCAAATAGCAATCACATAGAAATGAAAGTAAAATTCTGATAGAACATATGAATAGATCAATGGAGGTCAAGCCAAAAATACACTTAACTTGATCAACAAAATATATGTGTTCTAGTGCGATACGGCGGTCAACAGGATGCTTCAACCAACAAAGTATCCTCATGGTCAACCAACTAGAAGTGTCACACAACCCTTAAGAAAGCTCTACAACAATCAACCCAAACTCAACAAAAGTCAATGATGTCCAATCAGTGGTCAACATAGAACAACAACAACATAAATTCAACGCTGTAAGGTTAACGTTCAACCTCGATTTTTGTGCCAAAAATTCAGACTGTAGAGATCAGAATTTTGGGAGAGTTTGAGGTCAAGTTGACCAAGTGTTGACCAAATTAAAAGCTACTCAAAGCTGTGCTGAAAACCCTAGAACAGATCTGAAACCCTAGATGTTGTATTCCGACATGCGAGAGAAGAGAAGCCTACAAATGATGATCGAACCAATCAGACACAAGAGAGAAAAATGTGTGATGAGTGATGGTGAAAATGGCCTCCAAATTTGACCAATATATTTCCATCTATGAGGGTGTGTGAAACATGTGTTGGGGCTCCAAGCCTACATTACAATTCTGGCCGACATTGCACATAAGTGGAATAGATTCAAAATAAATGTTCTTCTCATCTAATCAATATGATATTTAGATTGATATTGAACCTCTCTGAAAGAGGAATTGAAAAGAAATATTGGTATCATCATTTCAGAAGTACAACATGGATTTTGGACCTAGTTTCCCAAAATTAACACTACACCTATTGGGCGGGATCATCGTTTTTTGTTTTCAAAGGGCTCATGTCTTGCTATGGTCATTTGGCTGATGGATTTCCTCCATCTTTTCAAGTATACTTTGGATATTATTAGACATCTTTTTTTAAATAGACATGTTACTAACACGTTCATCATAGATGACATATACAAGTAATATATCTAAGTCTCTTGGCTTGATTCACTAGGATGATTGAAGCTTAAGATGACCTTAAATTCATTTCTTAGAGACATGTCCTCATTGTTTGATCCCCTTGTTGTGACACTATATGCATGCGCTCTATGATATCTCTAGGCTAGTTTTGAGTGGTGTTACATAGGCTTTGGTGGACGCTAAACAATATATTCGTAAAGAGAATAGGATTTTCCAATTTCCATATAGAAGAGATTGATATGGAACATTTTGTTTTTGTTGTCTTATATATTATGACATATAGGGATGGTTATGTCACCTTTTTAGTGAACATCAAAACCCTCTCTCCATCTTTTTTTGGTACCTGGATCAACAATGCTTAGCATTGTTCATGATGAAGGCATTGGTCCTCCAATCTTCCAAAGGTCATTGCTTTATCAAACATTACTTGGACAAACACATCCTTTTATTCAATGTTATTAGTAGAAAAAGGCCCTAAGAAGCAAAGCCACAGTACTCACTAGCGAGTGTAGAAAATTCTTTTTTGTCCTGTAGCCCCACCCAATTTTTGTTCATTTTACACATCATGTTTAATGCCCACATCCCATGGCTAATTTATTATATAAAATGAACATAAAATTAAAAAGAAACACTGATAGGCTACCACTACTATTTTAGTTATACACACAAACTTTTGAACTATAGTTTTTTGTCAATCTCAGACCTTGGAAAAACCGAAAAGGGGAAAGCCAGTTTCAAGGAGGATTTTATTTAATTTTCTCAGTGAATTAATTACAGCATACCGGGTACTTATATCTCCCTATTGATATCTAGGGAATTATGCCATTGTCCTTGAAATCAGCACCATGAATTTCATGCCATTGACAAAGCATTGTCCCTTTATTACAAGAATCTCAAGGTCTAAAATGAGCCTCCTAAGGCAAATGTACAACCAAAATAAACTTTATAAGAACCAATAGGATTCAATATGATTATGTCAACCATGGGGGATGATTCACCATTTTTTAAGTAAAAGGGTAAAACGATTAAAAAATAATAAAATAATAAAACTACTTTTTCAAATCGTATTTTCAACTTATCTCCCAAAGTTTTTACTCAAATTTCGAGTCGTTGAATGAAAAATTTAACTCCTCATTCAAGGAGTACCCATGTCTCATACATTTGATGGACCTTTCTACTTGAAAAATGAAAAATACATGAAAAAATGTGATTTCAATCACTTTTTTCACGTATCTCTCATTTTTCGTGTAGCATGGCCATCAAAAGTATGAAACATGGTTACTCCTTGGATGAGGAATTATATTTTGCATCAAGTAAGTACTCCGGCTTGAAATTTGAGTAAAACATTTGGTAGATAAGTTTAAAATACGAGTTGAAAAAGTAATTTTTTCTTGTTTCCCTCTAAAATTTGATGATGTCATCAAATCTTCTTTTATTATTTCCACTATTATTTTATAATTTCCTTAGGAGGCCCATTTTATACCTCAAAATTCCCCTAATGTGAAATTCATGCCACTGCTCAAAATTTCCTTCCACAAAATCTGTGCCACTGACCTAAAAATTTCTCCTTGAAATTCATGCTAACATAACTACTTTTGTTTCTTGAAAAATGGGCTATCAGACTAGAATTAAATGTTTGGAAATGCGTGCAACGAGATCACCTTTTCAACCTAGAATCTATGTTGGAAAACTCTACCATTCCTTCTCAGAATTTCTGCTTCTCTTCTAGCACGAAAGGTTTTTGGTTTTCAAAGGTCTCATGTTTTGCTATGGTTATTTGGCTGATGAATTGCCTCCCTCTTTTTAGGTATAATTTGGATATTCTTGGACATTTTTTGTTGAATAAACATGTTATGAACAGTTCATCATAGATGACATATACAAGTAATCTATCTAGGTCTCTTCGCTTGACCCACTAGGATGATTGAAGCCTAAGATGAATTTCTATGTATTTCTTAGATACATGTCCTGTTTTTTAATCCCCGATGCTAGATGAACACACTATAGGATATCTATGGGCTAGTTTTGAGTGGGGTTACATAGGCTTTGGTGGAGGATAAACAATAGATTCCTCAAGAGAATAGGATTTTCTAATTTTCATATAGAAGAGATTGAGATCGAAAAATTATTTTTTTGTTGTCTTATATACTACGAGATATAGGGATGGTTATGTTGCCTTTTCAGTAAATATCAAAACCCTCTCTCCATATTTTTTTGGTACCTAGATCAATAGTGCTTAGCATTGTTCATGAGGAAGGCATTGGTCCTCCAATCCTCCACATGCCACTTATTTATCAAATATTAATTGGACAACCACATCCTTTTATTTGATGTTCTTATTAGACAAAGGCTTTGAGCATCAGAGCCACAGTACGAACTAGCAAGTGTAGAAAATTCTTGTGTGTCATGTAGCCCGACCTGGTTTTAGTTTGTCTTACACATCATGTCTAATTCCCACATCCCATGGTTAATTTATAATATAACATGGATATAAAATTCAAAATAAACATTGCTAGGTTACCACTACTCTTTTACTTATAGACACAAATTTTTAGACTCTAGTTTTGGTCAATCTCAGACCTTGGAAAAGCCCCAAAGGAGAAAGCTAGTTTGAAGGAGGATTTTATTTTTCTTCCCTCACAGAAATTATTACAACATTAATTACACCACACAGGGTACTTATCTCTCCCTGTTTCTTCGTAGGAAATCGTGCCATTTTCCTTGAAACTTGCTCACTTTCCAACAAACACTACTTTGGAATGTGTGCCCCTGACAGACTTTCTCTGCTTAGAAAATTGTCACTGTCCTTGAAACCAACACCACAAATTTCATGCCACTGACAGACCATTGTCCTTTGAAATTCATGCCACTTCTCATCATTTCCTTCCTAAAAATATGTGCCACTGACCTGCAAATTTATCCATGAAATTCATGCTGACATAACTTCTTTTGTTCCTTGAAAAATGGGCTATCAGACCATGATTAAATGTCTGGAAATGCGTGCAACAAGATCACATTTTCAGCGTAGAAATCTATGCCGGAAACCTCTTCCTATTCCTTCTCAGAATTCGTGCTTCTCTTCCAACATTAAAATGTTTTTTATTTTCAAGGGTATCATGTCCTACTATGGTCATTTTGCTGATGGATTTCCTCCTCTTTTCAGGTATACTTTGGATATTCTTGGAAATATTTTGTTGAATAAACATGTTCATCATAGGTGAGATATACAAGTAGTATATCTAGGTCTCTTGGCTTGGCCCACTACAATGATTGAAGCCTAAGATGACCTTCTATGAATTTCTTTGAGACATGTCTTCTTTGTTTGATCCCTTGTTGTGGCACTAGATGCATGCACTCTAAGATATATCTGGGCTAGCTTTGAGTGGGGTTACATAGGCTTTGGTGGAGGCTAAACAACGGATTCCTCAAGAGAATGGGCTTTTCTAATTGGCATATAGAAGAGATTGAAATGGAAATTTTTTTTTTTGTTTTCATATAAACTACGAGATATAGGGATGGTTATGTCGCCTTTTTAGTGAATATCAAAACCCTATCTCCATCTTTTTTTGGTACCTCAATAAACAGTGCTTAGCATTTTTCATGAGGAAGGAATTGGTCCTCCAATATTCCACAAGCTAATACTTTATTGGACATTACTTGGAAAATTGTATCCTTTTATTCATGTTCTTTGTAGAGAAAGGCTCTGAGTAGCAGAGCCACAGTACCCACTAGTGAGTGTAGAAAATTATTGTGTGTACTGCAGCCCCACCAGGTTTTAGTTTGTTTTAAACATGATCATTAATGCCTACATCCCATGGTTAATTGCTGATATAACATGAATATACAATTCAAAAGAAACACTGGTAGGCTACCACTACTCTTTTACTTATACATACAAATTTTTGGACTCTAGTTTTTGGTTAATATAAGAACATTGGAAAAACCCCAAAGGGGAAAGCCAGTTTGAAGGAGGATTTTATTTTTCCTTTCTCAGAGAATTAATTACAAAACTAACTACATAAAAAATGGTACTTATCTCTCCCTGTTGATGTTCAAGAAATTCTGCCATTGTCATTGAAACTCGTTCACTGTCCAACAATCACTAATTTGGAATATGTGCCACTGACATACTTTCTATTCTCAGAAAAAAATCACTGTCCTTGAAACCAGCACCACAAATTTCATGCCATTGATAGACCACTGTCCCTTGAAATTCATGCCACTGCTGATAATTTCCTTCCTCAAAATCTGTGCCACTGACCTGCAAATTTCTCCTTGAAATTCATGTAAAGGGGTAGTCAATCAACTAGTGAAAGAGAAAATAACTCTAGCAAGTAACTTTAGAGGTTTTTTCTCAAAAAAATTTGGGATGTAAAGGGGTATTCAATCAACCAGTAAAAGAGAAAACCAAACCTGGAGTGATTATGCAAAACTTTTGGACGTACAGGAGTAGTTAATTAGCTAGTAAAAAACCATAGTTGCTGACAACCTCCTTCGACAAACTCTATGAGGCATATTCAAATATCAGATTACACTAGCTTATAAATTTTCCTTTTTAAGTAGCACTATCTACGTAATTCATATACCAGACACTTCACAGTCTCTGTTGGAATTCTGCAAAGCTTTTGTTTTTGAAAGAACAATAACCGCACTAAATATGAATTTCCCTTTCCTTCAAAAGGCTCCCATCTACAATGTGAATGAAATCCATTCTACCAAGTAACAAGGATAAAAACTTTAGAGTATAGACCTTATTTAAAAATACTAAGGTTGTGATTGCAACCATTGATTGATAAGTTGCAGCAAATAAGGGGACATCTAATGCATGCCAGCCCCTACCAAATAATACATCAAAATTTTTTAAACAGTATAGTCTAGGAAGATTTGTCTTTTCACCTATTGAATTTTTTGGAAAATGATTTTCAATGTTTGTATCTCCTTCTTGCCTTTTCGAACGGCTAGTGTTATTTCCAACCCTTGAACATTTGTTGCCACCACTTATTTTTAGAAGCCATAGTGTTGTTTGTTGTAACTAAAGCACTGTAAGCATGCTCACAACTACTACTGCAACCTTTTCCTAGTTTCACTATTCTTTGCAAGGAGTACAATAAAATATTACCATTCAAACCTCCTCAACAACTCTACACTAAATATAGAAATAGTATGTCGAGATCCCCTTTCTACTCCAAGAAAAATCATGAAAATATTTTATAAAAAGAATACAATAATGCTCTCAATCAACCAGCTCCATAATACAAGTCAACGATAACATGATAATGGAGTTGTTTTTGCAACAATCCTCCAAAACTGGCACTACAAAGTATGGTTCCTGCTCCAAGTGGTTGACCATGGATCTACCTTCACGAAAAATTAATGAATCCTCCTTAGAAGCTTGTGTGGCCTCCTCCAAAGTGGATTCCTTCTTCAAACCTTGAATGAATGCACAAACACCATGCAACACTCCAATAAAGTGGCACTTGTGGCATCATGAGTAGAACTTTCCATCAATATTCAATGCAGAAGTTGTCAGGTTGCACCTGAGCACTACTGAACTATCTATCAAATGAACTAGGTACGATGGAGACATCTATAGAGGTATTGAGGGTGAAATATATTAGAGGTGTAATCCCTTCAAGGCATTGATAGTAGTGAAATGTTAATATTTAGCATTAAAGGTTTAGATGTTGACACATTTAAGCCCTGTGGATTGGTACCCAATTTCCATAGTGTATGCTATAATTGCAATCCATGTATATGTGGTCCTGGTAAGTCTAACCATATATCATTATTGTAATAGCATGTGATAAGTAATTGGATAAATCATAAAAGTTCTCAGGGACAATTTACACTATGATGATTAGGTCTACTAAAACCATGAGCGATTGGTTACAGATTTTATACTCTGAATAGAGAATAGGATTGTGTCATACATTTCAACATTTTGTTTTAAAAAGTAATTGAGATAGTTTTTTACAGCACACGAGCTTTTGAAATTCCAAATCCACTCTTTCTTGATTTCATTTTACTGAAATTGATAGGATTACAGTGAAATGTCATTAGCTTGTCATCCATCTCATGTACATGCCACATATGACTTCAAATATGGTGTTTGTTCAGTTCAGGTATGCTTAAGCATGCCTATTTACTGAGTAGTATGCCTCTCTTTAAATGATTCTTTCTTTTGAAGATATAACTTAGTGATTTATGTTTTATAACTGCATTTCTATAAAATGCAGGAAGGTGATAGATATTCAACACGTGAAACAATTGGAAGAGTAGCAACTGGGGTTGTGGCAGAGAAGATACTTGAGCTAAAAGTTGGGGTTGAGGTATGGTCATACTACTTTCAGTATTGCAATTTTCATAAATGTGTTGAGGCTTCTCGCATACTTTTTTCCTCTCTAGATGAACTAGACATTTTTAAATTCTCGGAACATTATTTTTCTACTACCTTAAATATATATATTTTTTATCTTTAAATTTGTAGAAAATAATATAGTGTGGAATGCCTAATTTAATTGCAGAAATTTCCAATTATTGAAAGTAGTGTTGTGAATGCTATGTCAAATTATTTTCTTTGTTGGAACCTATGTGAAAATGGATACAAATAATCATTAAAGGACTCATGATAGGAACGTGGTAAACAATATCATGTATGCATACTAATAATTCTAGGATGTAGGAATTTCCATTTTGTAGCTCTTCATAGGATCTAAGCAGAATACTTGTTTCAAGAATTGAAATTATGCCAAAGGATCTAAACTCATGAATTTTACTATGCCAAATTTTAGGCATGTGGCTTGGGAAATACTAAATATTAAGTTGGATTTCGCTAACACTTAAATTATAGAATTTAAAAATTAAGACATGTAAGTGCTCTAAAGCCATAAGCTTCTAGCCATCCTCTAGTTAACCAACAAAATGAGGAATGGAATATTAGTGGAAATCATGAAAACTAATGAAAATGCATGTTATCAAAATGTCCAATTTGATAGTATGTGTTAAAATTTCTTTGAAACCACCATCCTGCAAATTTACCAACTATCAGATTACAAATATATTGAATAAAGATATAGTTGGGATGTTAAATTATCCTAAAACTAACTATCTAACCAAACATATCAGATCTAGTTACTTGCTGGAATTATTAACTCAAAAAACTTTGGGATGTAAAGGGGTAGTCAATCAACTAGTAAAAGAGAAAACAAAACCTTGAGTGGTTATGCAAAAATTTTGGATGTACAGGAGTATTCAATCAGCTAGTAAAATACCATAGTCACTGACAACCTCCTTCGACAAACTGTATGAGGAATCTTCAAATACCATACTACACTAGCTTATAAATATTCCCTAATAAGTAGCAGTATTTACTTAATTCATATACCACACACTTCACAGTCTATGCTGGAATTCTACAAAGCTTTTTCTTTTGAAAAAACAATAACCACACTAAACAGGAATCTCTCTTTCCTTCAAAAGGCTCCCATCTACAATGTGAATGAAATCCATTCTACCAACTAACAAGGATAACAAATTTAGAGTACAAAACTTCTTGACAAGTACTAAGGTTGTGATTGCAACCATTGATTGATCAGTTGCAACAAATAAGGGGATATCTAATGCATGCCAACCCCTACCAAATAATACATCAATTTTTTTAAAACCATATTGTCCAAGAAGCTTTGTCTTTTCATCTATTGAATGTTTTGGAAAATGATCTTCAATGTTTATATCTCCTTCTTTCCTTTTTGAATGGCTAGTGTTATTCCCAACCCTTGAAATTTTGTTGTCACCACCTCTTTTTAGCATCCATAGTGTCATTTGTTGTAACTAAAGCACTGTAAGCATGCTCACAACTATTACTGCAACCTTTTCCTAGTTTCAGTATTCTTTTCAAAGAATACAATAAAATATTACCATTCAAACCTCATCAACAACTCTATACTAAATATAGCAATAGGATGTTGAGATCCCATTCCTACTCCAAGAAAAATCATGAAAATATTTTAGAAAGAGACTACAATAATTCTCTCAATCAACCAGATCCATGATATAAGTCAACGGTAAAATGCTAATGGAGTTAGTTTTGCAACAATCCTCCAAAAATGGCACCACAAAGTACGGTTCCTCCTCCATGTGGTTGACCATGTATCTACCGTCACGAAAAATGAATGAATACTCATTAGAAGCATGTGTGGCCTCCTCCAAAGTGGATTCCTTCTTCAAACTTTGAATTAATGCATAAATACCATGCAAAAATCTAGTAAAGTGGCACTTGTGGCATCATGAGTAGAACATTCCATCAATATTCAATCTAGAAGGCTCCATTTGGCAAATTCAATGGTAGAAGAACAATATACAAAGGAGAAGACAAAGTAATTATCAATGACTCGACATCCTCATCATAATAGCTTGGAAATGTGTGCAAGGTGAATTCCTCTCATATAAGGTGTCCTCCCCATTGATTAACAAATTCCTTAAAGGGGTAGTGGCCATTAAAATATTTTTTGAAATTGTGAGTGCGTTATAATCATATGTTTGGCCAACGTATCAATTGTTTTCCTTGATGAACATATTTGAAAAAGGTGTTTGAATTATCACTAGAGATGTAAGTCAGACTTGAAAACACTGAAATATATCTGAGAGAAAGTCGTATATTCTTCACATAGGTAGAAAAATTGATCACTCAACACTCTGAGTGCATGTGTGACTGCTACTATATTTCATGTTACCTTATTTTTTCTAAATGTTGAGTATGGTTTGCTGGAAATTATCAGCTATTCACTAGTGGCTTGGTCTCTTCAACTGTGTAAAAAAACATCAAATTGTTCTCAAATAGTTGCTACAGGTTGTATAAATTTGTTGATTTGTAAGTATTGATGTGTTGAGTTAGAAACAACACTCGTACACTTTTTTAATTTCCACATCCTATGAAGTCAAAGTAGTATGGGGCTTCTTGATGTTGTTTTGGATTTCTTAGCCTACATGAACTTTGTCTTGCTTTTATTTTTTTTACTACGAAAATTTTCATGAAATTTTCTTTAGTTATTTTTGTCAAAACTCATTAGGCTCTAGAAGATGTGCATCAATATTCTCCTGCCATGCTTGAGAGTTATTTTTTTCTATATAAAATTTCCAAAATTTGTCCAAAACTCTCTTTTCACAGCGCGGATAAACTTACTTATCTAATCCATTCATGCCAATGAATTACTTATCTATTGGACCATTCTATGTTATCGGTGAAGGAGTCACACTTCTAAATTTTGAGAGAGATTCATTTTACACCTGGGAAACCAGACATGCTTCCTTAGTAGCCAGGTTGGTCATGAATTCCTATTCTAGAAAATGGACTTTATGTAATTATCATGTGGCATACGTATTATCTGTTGCATCATTTTACACAATTGAATCTCGCTTCACAATTTCTACTGCTTTGTCTATAACATGATTTGACATTTCCTTTATTGATTTTTATATTTGCAGCTCTCCAACACCTTTCTATGACCTTCCTACTTTCTCCAAGTCACCAGAAAGTGTGGGTATTCTAATTGATGTTACATCAGAGGTACACTAGCAACCATTTTCCTCTTGGATGTTGAAATTCCTGAATAGGTGCCTTGTCGAAACAAGGCTTCAAGTAGAAGGCCTTATTAGCTAATCGTTCATGTCTGCATCTAATATTTTTCTTTCTTTAAGGAGACGGTACATTAAAAAGGCCTTGTTTCGACTTTATACAGTTAGCATCATCATAACTGGACGCAAAAATAATTCCTATCAAGAATCTTGTACATTCAATGGACCACTATTTATGATTCGACCATGGGTTCTTCCCTTCTTACTTTATATGACATATTCCCTAGATGCATTGTTCAATGTACAACTAAAGAGTTTCTCAATGCTAAGTGTGTTTTCTTAGAAATTTCAAAATACATGCAGCAGAGAAAGATTTGTGAACACAGAAACACTTTTGTGAATTCTAAAGCTTCCATGGTTCTTTTCTGATATTGACATCCAATCTCATATCATCAAGAAGAAAAAGTGCAGAATTATGAGTATGTTTCCTAAGGTTGGGATCAAAGTAATGAGTGAATTTGTTTTTGAGGTTTTGGACTTAGCATTGCAAGATCAAATTGTTGATGTCCAAGATGAAGATGTTGCATATATGCCAATCCTTGCATTCAATTCTAGCTATGATGTTATTACAACCATGTGTATAAGATTCAAGGTCTTTGTTGAAGACAAATATGTCAAAGTTCATGAAATTTTAGCTCACGATATTGGATAAATTGCATGTTTATCTTCTACTCCTTTAGAAACCAATTATGAAACCAACTTTCTGTGTCAAATCCACAAAAAATTTGGTTTTAAGTAAATTTGGGAAACATAGATGTTGTTATATTAGGATTCTTTTGTGCTAAGTGTGATAAAAAAAATTTAGCTAACTCGGGGAAAAGTGACCTTCATGTAACTTTATATCAGATATAAATGAAATACATGCTTAATAATACAACTCTTAGATTTTGCTTTTAGTATTTTTTAGTCTCTCTTTTTATCGACCTCTTTTTAGTGAATCATTAGAGCAAGTTCGTGTTTCTATTGTGGGAAGAATTTCTCGTCTTCTATGCCATGCAATCAAAAGTGGCCTTCTGGGACCAAAACCTTTGTGGATAAAATTCCTGGATATACTTCCACTTTATGAGAAGAAGGCTTAATTTGTTGGTTTATGGGAATTGGATCATTTTCCCCCTGTAATAGTATGTTGACAATTGAATATTATGATATTGAAGCTATATTCCCTGTTAGTATCGCAATTTACAAAGTCATGTATTATTCTTTTTTTAGTTTCTTGTTGTAATCTTGTGTCAACGATAATTTGCTCCACCCATTAGATCTCTACTAACCAATTTTATTGTTGAAGTATCATCGCTTCTTAGAGATAAATAGAGGAAACAATACAACTACAAAGGTGGTGCATGCTCAAGACATTATTAGTAGAAATTTGATAGCTTTGTTGTGTTTATTTGTGACATTTTATTTGCTTTGTTTATACAGGTCATCTGGCGACATAGTGACCACTATTGTCCAACTGAAGAAAACTTGTTCGATTTTCTTGATTTTATGGGGAAAAATGGCATTAACAATATTGTTGATGTTGAGGTAGATATTGTATACATCCTTTATAGTATATTTTAGTCTATATTCTTATTTTCATTGAATTTTATGTCCTATACTTTTTTTGTGTCATAAAATGAACTCAGTATTGATGGTAGAAGCAGGGATTGAAGAAAGAGGAGAACAATAACACTATAGTGACAAAATGCAAATTAAAGAGAGAGAAGAGAATTGGTCTAGTGGTACTCGTAGATCCAATATCTCGCATAAGACACACACATGGAGATTGATGGTCAAGTTTTCAGAGTTTGTGAATTCACCAACAATGCCTTGGAAACATATTGATAATGTTTGAAGTGATGAAAAAATACTTCATGTGTAAATTGTATTCCAACCAATATTAAGTTGGAAACTCATATTGTAATATTTGACATTTTACATAATATAATTTATGTGGTTGAAATTATTTATAGTTGCACTTGATATTGTTTAGTATTGTAATTAACATATGCAACTTTTTGTTTTTATATTAGATGAATATGCACATTGTATGACATATTTTAAACCATACAAATTAATTTATGTTGATTGATAATGAACACAAAATCAATTTAAAACTACTAAATTAGTAGTTTAAATTCATTAATGATGCACACAAATAAAATTAGTATACGACTAAATTAGTCATTTATAATGATTATTAAGGAAAGTAAATGAAATGAATATATACTACTAAATTAGTTATTTATATAATTAATATGAAACTACCAAAAAAAGATAAATGATTACTGTAAAGGATAAATTTGTGATTATAAATGATGACTAAATTTTTCATATATACGACTATTAGTAGCTAATTTACAGTATCTTATAACACAACCAAAATTTAGCCATATTTATTTAGTCATTAATTGGTTGCAAACGATGACTAAAATTTGCATATATATGACTATTAGTACCTAGTTTATAGTATCTTGTAACACGACCAACATTTTAGTCACATTTCTTTTATCATTAATTGGTTTTATTGAGTGATCATATAGTAATATATTTTGTTGTATATTTGGCATTAATTGTGAAAATTAATTACCAAATCAATGACTAAATCAATTACCAAATCAATGAATAAATTAATGACCAAATCAGTGACCAAATAAATGACTAAATTAATAACCAAATATACTACTAGAAAATAAAATTGAGATAACCAATTAATGACTTAGCTAAAAACGACTAAAAGTTGGTCATGTTATAATATAGTATAAATTAGCTACTATTGGTCACCGACTAAAAAATAGTCGTTTATATGCAAATTTTAGTCATTGTTTTAGTAACTAATTAGTCATTTTGTACTAGTGATGGTGGTAGTTGATAAACTTACCAAGTATGTACACTTTTCTGCATTATCTCATCCATTTAAAGCAAGTATAGTGGCTACTGCATTTATGGAAACAATTCAAAAGCTACATGGAAACCCAAAGATTATTGTATGCGATAGATATCCCATTTTAAATGGTAATTTTTGGACGAAATTATTTATTTATTTGGGCACTCAACTAGCTCATAGATTATCTTATCATCCTCAATTCGACGGGAAACTGAGATAGTGAAAAAATGTTTGGAAGGATATCTTTGTTTTTTTGTATCTGATAACAAATAAAATGGGCCAAGTGGTTACCTCTGGCTGAATGGTGGTATAACACTTCCTTCCATATTGTAGCAAAAATGACCTCAGTTATGGCACTTTATGGATATCATCCACCATCCATCACATCATCTTTAAGAGAAAATTCTAAGTTTCAAGCAATGGAAGATCACATCGAGCATCAACAACAAGTTCTTCGGCTCTTAAAGGATAACCTAAATTTGGCACAAAATCGAGTGAAATAGAAATCAGATCAACATCGTAGAGAGAGAATTTTTTATGTAGGAGACTGGGTACTGTTATGGCTACAACCGTACAAACAAATGTCCCTCAAGCAAGCTAAGAAGGATAATAAATTATCACCAAAGTACTACAATCCTTACAAGATGTTGCAAAATATTGGTACTATGATATACAAATTGGAGCTTCATTCTTCTTCACGATTGCACCTAGTTTTCCATGTTTCATGCTTAAATAGGGTTATAGGTGACAAACTTCCAGCTCAAAACATATTTCCAGAACATCATGAGGAAGGAAAAATTATATTAGAACTTGAAGTAGTCATGGTGACAAGAAATTCAAAACTACGAAATCGATCAATTTAAGAGTATCTCATGAAGTGGAAGAACTTACCCACTGAAGATTCCACATGGGAGGATGCAAATTTTATACATAAGCATCTAGAACTACTCAAGCGTTGAGGACAACATTTTTTTGAAGGAGATGGGCATGTTAGGTCCCTATATTACTGGTGGAGTCCCTTATTGTTGTTAGTGTAGCCCCCTTACTGTTATTTTTGTACCCCTGTAGTCCCCATATTATTATTATTGTTCCCCATAATATCCCACTATTATTATTTTTGTGCCCTTACATTACTATTGCTATGTCGGCTAGGATTATATTTTGACCCCATGGACTCCTATATATAGAAAGCAGGTTTTTTCATTTGTATCATCCAAGAATTGTTCTTTTATGTAATATGAAGGAGGTTACCCCCTCTAAGAGGTTGATTCCTAAGGCGTTGATCTATATTTTCTTCTATTTTGTGAGTTGGTTTTAACAGAATATCTCAATCATGAATTTCTTAACTAAACAAATACCTATCATTCTCTTTTTTTGTATTTCTATTTTATGAAATCATTTCCAATATGAAATGATATGGGATTTGTTTATGTGTATCTCTTGGGAAACCTTAATATTTGATTTCTAAAGAAGCTTATGAAGAAACTCAATCCCAACAAAATGGTGTAGAATAAGGGCTCAATACAAGACCATCAAAGTTAAGAAGATGATATTTCTCATGTTCTCTATCTTCTACAAATTCCAATAATACTTGTAAGAAAAATTTTAACCATCTCTTTATCAAATTTTGTTGAACATATTTAATTTAAAAGGAACTAAATTTTAGATGATTCCATGATTTTAAATTCTATAAAAAATTTCAATGGTTATGCAGCCAAAATGCAGATTAAACAAATGAGCATCCGATCAACTAATCTAGGAGGCAATAATGAGTTTGCTTTGGAGGATGCAACATGAGCTTCTCCAAAGCGAGGAATGATTTTTCCATTTCAACCACTAGCCATGCATTTTTAAAATGTCAAATAATTTGTTGACATGCCACTTGTATTGAAGTTGAGCCTTGAGACTACTATATTATGTGGTCCAAATATTGCCAATTTTTGTGGATTCTCATACTTGATGGATTTGGATGACTAATTTTGGATTCATTTGTAGGAAATGAGGGAAAAATTTGTGACTAAAGAGATACTTCAATTGCTCTATTTTAGGTGAATTCATACTTGGTGTTCTTGCCAAATTTATGGGGGTTAGTTGTATAGGGAAGGAAAATATGAGGGATGTCTTATTTGGAATGAATATTGGAGGATATATGCATTTCCAAAAAAACATGAAACTTTTGCTCATATTTTTTATAATTGTGAGTAGAATGACATACATTCTACACATGCCACTCTCTGGGAATCATTGTTATATTTTACATTTATACGTCTTTTCAAGGATGTTTACAAAGAAACCAAAGTTGTAAGTCTACAAAACTAATCAATTTATCTTATCACATGGTGCCAAATTTTCATGTTGTTGACTTGCAAAAGATTCCAATTTGTAGTCCTATGTTGATAAAGTCATGGAAATTGTAGAATTAGACAATTTAAGGGATTCACTAGTAGGCCTTCCTAGTGTGATTCGATTGTCAATAGAAAAAAGGAAAATTATAACAATAGTTGTTGAGCTTGTTGCAAATCATTCTATAACTTTCATCGATGAGCCCACTTTTTTTTTGGATTCCACAGTAGCTGCAATTTTTATGTAAATTATTTGAAATATAATAGATATTGTAAGGAAAATTATATGTACCATTCATCAACCCAACACTGATCTCTTTGAATTTTTTTATGAGATATAGAAATGTCTAGGGTATATGATAACTTATATTGTTTATTTTAGAGTGGTGATTTTTGAATTACTATATTGGGTTCAATTATTGTTCATGACAATATTGGGGAAAGTAATTCACTTCAGGCCACTGGGCCATAATTCTCACAATATTGTTGAATATTTTGAGGTAACCATTTTACAGGGTCTTGTAGCTAGAAAATGAATTGTTTGAATAGAGTACTGCCAAATTAGTGTCTAGATGTGAGTTCATTTTCTTACTTTCACCATGAAAACTACATGTTATTGAAGGAGTAGAAAAGATCAAAGAAAAATAAGATCTAGTTACAACGATGTTGGAAGTTAGTTCTATTGTATCCGAACATATTCTAGGGATAGACTTTGTAGAGAATTACAAAAAAATATTCCCTCCATAAGTATACATTAAAGTTGTTAATGTTTTGGCACTATAATCCTTCTGCTAGAATTATAATCAGTATACAAGATACTAATATATCCACTTCAAAGTCACATTTTAAGATTTAATTGTTTTTCTTGGACATGAAGGAAAAATAGAAACTTTGTTAAAGAGCTCAACTCAATATCTATACTTCACTACCCAATACTCATAATCATTCTTTGGACAATTCACATCCTAACTGTGGAAGTACTGGTGGACTTACGCAGAAAGTATTGACTATAATATTCTTAGATGCTTCTTCACACCTACCTATGCTTTTCTCTTTGCAACTATATTTTGGAAAGTCAACACAAAGCGATATGTAGTTGAAAATATCTTGTATGACAGATTACTACCAAAACTATTTTCTTTGGATAGACAAAACATCAAAATGTGTGATGTTCTCATTTTACAAGATATATACTTTTCTTAGATACTAATTAGTATATTACTGCATATCATGGAAATCAGGAATCATCTCTTTATCGTTGTTGGGGCTTTGTGTTAAGTAGTTATATTCTTAGGAGTTAAAAACTTTCAAATGTGCAACCTTTGGTTGCAATAGGAAGAATTGTGTTCTACAGAGGAAAGGGTGCAAGAATGTACTCTACACTTCCCTATTCTTTTGGATCAGGTTAGTCCTATATCATTATTTCATTTTATTATAGACTTTTGAATTCTCCATGTGAAAAAGTTTGGCCAAGAATAGTATAGGCCTATAACATTGCCCACCCAAAAGTAAACTTTAGGTTTCAAATCCTTGAGTTAATATGTCCACACTTTCTTACTAGCTCATATTAGTATTACGTGTTGCTAACAACACCCTTGGGATTTGTGGATGTTCATTTCCTAGTTAGGAAAGGTCTTGAAAGGTGGACGACTACACGAAAGGGTAGTGTAAGACATTTTTTAAGTCTTAAACATGTAAATTGTCTTAAAAAAACATCTCAAAACAAGTGAAATACAATTGTCATAAGACAAAATGTAGTAAACTCAGTGAAATAAAATTTTCTAAAAAATATGAAACAAAATTATCTAAAACAAAAATTGGTGGAAAACGTTCAATTAAGGGAGTTTCTCTAGCGCCAAAAAAATCTCAAACACAATTTGTATCAATAGAGAGGTTTTTGTTCACTTTTCCCCCAATCTGTAATATCCCAAAATAGGGACTGCAAAAATTTATGAATAGTTATGTAGAGAAATAACGCAGAACATCTAAGTAAGAGTAGGAGGAAAATATGGAGGCTCTTTACTTACATTTACATCAAAAAATTATATGCACAAGAGAGCCCATGAGATGTAAAACAGGAAATAGAAGACTCTTATAGAAGAAAATACTCAAAAATAGGTGCTGCAACCATGTATTAAGACTGAAAATATCATGACATCATTATTTTATAGGCTGCAACTACCGTAGATTACACTTCAGATCTAGAGTAGATTATTTTATTAAAATTTAGATCTATATCAGATTTTTACACTAGATAGGCTCTTCTTCAATTTCCCCTTGGGGTTTTCAGCAAAAGATGAAGTACAAGGAGTAGATCTGAGATCTAATGCAGTAGATCTGTAGAAATATTTAGAAATTCATGGACATACATATCTAATATGAAATATACAATATGATGTTCCCCTCCAATGGATCTCAAATGTGAAGGGAATATCCCCAACACATGAAATCCACTCCTCCAAAAAGTGTGCCAAAAGACCCTGCAACAGTGCCCACACAAATAACATAGTTCTAGAAGCAAGACTACGTTGTAGGCTTTAGAACAAGTTTGGCCTCAAGCCAAGATCTGAAAATTTAGCTCCAATCATCCAATACTCTCTTGCCAATGGGATATAAGGCTTTTCATCTGAAAAGGAGCACTAGAATGGCCTGGATCTGAGTAGACCTAGCCTTCAATTTCTGCAGCTTAGAAAGACAACTAAACCCTCAACAAGATTTGAGTTGTATTTGGAAGATGAAACTTGGCCTTCAGCCTGATAGTGGACAAGAAATATAAGATTCTTATAAGAGGCATCTCAAGGAAAGAGGTGGGATTCCTGATCAGGAACACCCAGTGCTAAACAACACTATTCTGAGCTAAACAACCATAGAATAAGAAATGTCTAAATAGACAATATTTTCAGAAATAAAAAAATCATCAACAACCTTCTCATGCTACCATCCTTTTCCTTTTATAAGTTGAGAGCTTGAAAAACCCTAAACCATCTCAATGAAATAGCTCCTTTCACTTGAAGCGCCTCCAACTAAAACTACATTGTGCCTCATTGATGGCTACTCCTCCAAGACAACGTTGTTGATTTGGTCATGGTTGACCCAGTCAAAAGATCCAGTCCCTTTCACACCTAAGGGTGCTTATTTAATTACCCCAGATTTAGCCTTGTTCACATGTGGCATTGATTTATTTACTGTTTATGAGTTTTATTTATTCTCCTTTACACATTCATTCATCAAACAAAAAAACAAAACAAAATTGAATATTCCCATTAGCTTGGGAATTATTGGGAATATTACAGTCCTCCCCTCTAAAATGTAGCTTGTCCTCAAGCAACTGATAAGGTGAGTGTTGCAACTCTCCTCCTCCTCCATTGGTGACACCATCATCAATTTTTAAGCTTTTTCCATAAGCTAAGTGTTCACCAATCCAACCCTCCATGAATTCTTCCTCCAAAGTTCTCATGAGATGTAAATAACCCATCTTGCAAGCAGACAATAACTCAAACGAAACAAATATGGATGAACCAATGCTCTCCTTGAAACATGTAGCATATGATAGATAGAGAGTCTCCATCCCATGTGGTAGATACATGCCTCCCATCCTCCCTCCATACATTCCCATAAAATGTACAAGTATATCATCAATGTATGGGAGAAAAACTACGTACATACAAACAGAAATTTGAGCATGTGGAGGTGGGTCATAGTTCCACATATAGAACCAACGTAGTGCATCTCCTACATGCATTAGATCAAGATATGGTAAGTGGATTTCCCACCACTTACTTGTTTCCCATGTTATCACACCATGGCTGAAAGTGTGAGATATGTTTGGTGCTTTAGGAAATAAAAACTCATCATCATAGAAAACCTCCATTTTCTCATCAAGGGAGTGGCCAAATTCAAAAAAAATTGTGGCCCATTGTTGGCCATGAGCTTTACAAGATGTATTGCTCCTCCTTGGAGCGATGGCCTGCATAAACATGGTGAAAGAATATATACAATCTAAAAATAAAACATACTTTACATGATCAAAATTTTCACCAAAAATACTCCTCATGCAAATGGAGTGGTGCATGGATCTATCTCCTCTCTCAAAAGAAGGAAGAGATGGCTGAAATAGCTTCTTCATAGATTCATGTTGCTGCTCCAACTCCACATAGTTCATGCATTCTTGAAAATTCTGATATAGTTCTTATTTCAAGCCTTCCCAATCAAAGCTTCTCATGATGATGTTGTAGATCTTCATGGAATACATGTGGCTGAAACAGAACTCTTTGTAGGCCCTTTGTAGCAAATTATCCTTGAGCTTGGAAGCTCTAGACAAGAAGATCCTACCATGATGATAGATGAATCCTTCATGGACTAGATATCCATCTTCATGCAGCTGGTAATCAAGTATCATAAAAGTGTGCAAAATCCTTGGAATAATCCACCAACAGTTGGGATTTCCAATATAGATCTACACTCCCTAACAATGACAGCGCTGGTAATGTATAAAAAAAAATGTCTGTCATGTTGCTGCTCTCCTCCTTAACATATCCCATGCCAAAGGTGTATGTTGGAAGGCCATTCCTTCCATTCTTCTCTTCCCACAGCGCAGAACCATAAATGAGAGTGGGTGTTGATGAGCTTACCCAAGACACCCAAGCACTGTAGCTTTATATTCTAGTGCTCCAATCCCTCCTGAATCTAAGCTTGGAGCATCATGTTTTCAGGTCTTCCCCACAAAATATGAATCAGGTGGCCTCCCAGGTGGTTTTCCATTGGATAAGAGTGTCCCATGAAGAAATCTCATGAACATGATAGATGATACTGTAAATTCCTTGCTTCCACTATGCAAATCCATCTTTGATTTCTGTGTGGAAGTAGTATGTGAGGGGTATGTATGCATGCCTTTGATCATTTGAGATTCACCACTCTTCTTGTCCACCCATTCCATTTGTAAATCCTTCCAATTAGTCGTGACATTCCCCAATGTAATCAACCATTAAATACCCAAAATCACATTGGTATTCGATATGTCAAACACAAAGAAGTGATCAACCAAAGTGTAAGTTCCCATGGTGACTGGAAGTGATGGGACATAATGCATGCAATGAATTTTTCTATCTCTTGGGACCAAAACAGAGAATCCCTCTAAAGTATCAGTGGGTATTTCCCTCCTTTGTACAAGATGGGCATCAATGAAGTTGTGGGTGGCCCCACTATCAATCAATATAGAAACCCTCTAATTCAAGATTGAACCTTGAACTCTTAAGGTCAAGTACTTAGGTACTCCCCTCAAAGATGCAAGAGTCCCTCCAATAGGAGAAAATGCTCCATTCCCATCTCTTGATGGTGTTGGATCTCCTCTAGCAGTGTCAACGCTATGAACTCTTCTTGGTTCATCTTCTTCTTCCTCCTCAATATCTGAGAAGACATCTATGTAATGTGCTTTTCCAACACCACATCTATGTCCGGGTGCCCATGATTCTTTACAAGTGAAGCATAGATTCTGATTTATTATATCTCTCTGGACTTCATCATCAAGAGGCTTCTTGTAGGAGCTCTCCTTGTAAGGAGCATCTCTTTCTTCCTTCCCCTTTGAAGGAAAACATGGCTTGTGCTGAAACTTTGCCTTTGCTTTTGGCAAGGCATCTTGAAGGTCTCTAGCCCTCTCAATAACATCATGCAAGGTAGTGGGCTTCGTAGATTTTACCAACCCATGAATAGGTTCATCTAGACCATCGATGAACATGTACACCCTTCTTGCTACATACAAATCAGGAACCATAATAGATAATATTAAAATTTTAGAAATGTAAGACTCTGTATTACCTGATTGTTTTAACTTTGCAAGGCTCATAAATGGTGCCTCTGGATTTCTTCTGTCAAACCTTTCCACCAACCTTCTAGTGAACTCTGAATAAGCAGTCACATTGGCATGAACCAATGTAGACAAGCCATGGAACCACCAGTCATGTGGTTCACCTTCAAAGTGTAGTGCTACAATCTTGATAGCCTCCATCTCAGGGACCTTGTTCAACTGAAAATAGGTGTCAAGTTTTTTCTACCCATGCTTTGGTAGAACACTTGGATGACCCATCAAAGTTGGGTGAAAATAATCTTCCCATAGAGTGATGTCGATCATGATTATGAGTGAATCCACCATCTCTATGTTGATGCCTTGGTCTTATTTTATCCGTGAGGTGACAAAACTCTTGAAAACTCAAGTGATATTTGAATCTCTGATTTTCAGACTCATATTCTTCAAAATAGTCCTCAAGGGATGCTTTCTCTTGAAACCCTTCAGTTCCCACAGCCAAAAAGGTAGGCATGGTAGAGCGTTGGGAAACTTGTGGGTGATGCACTGGTTGATCATTCCAGTGGTAAGACATGCCATCGATTTATCCAATATGAAATCTCTTACAATATTCTTTGATTCTATCCAATATAATCTCTTTGATCTCTCTAGCAATATCTTTCATGGCTCTCAAAAGGATCTTGGGAAAATCCTTTTCTTCTCCTTCACTTCCAGATTCAGGGGCTTTACCCTTGTCTTTATCATAATTTGTGTAATCAAATTTCTTCTATCTTCTTTTTAGATACCTCTTCTCTTTGTCAGTAAGAGGATCTTCTTATTCTGAACACATATTGGCTTCTTAGAGAGCACAGGTCATGCCAAGATGATTGCTTCAATACCACTGTAATATCCCAAAATAGGGACTGCAACAATTTATGAATAGTTATGCAGAGAAATAATGCAGATCATCTAAGAGTAGGAGTCCAATATGGAGGCTCTTTATTTACATTTACATCAGCAAAGTATATGCACAAGATAACCCACGAGATGTACAACAGGGAATCGAAGACTTTTATAGAAGAAAATCCTCAAAAAGAGGTGTTGCAACCATGCATTAAGACTGAAAATATCATGAAAATGTTATTTTATAGGCTAAAAATACTGTAGATTACACTTCATATCTAGAGTAGATCTGTGTATAAAAATTTAGATCTATATCAGATCTGTACACTAGATATGCTCTTCTTCAATTTCCCCTTGGGGTTTTCAACAAAAGATGAAGTACAAGGAGTATATCTGAGATCTAATGTAGCAGATCTGCAGAAATATTCAGAAATTCATGGACATACAGATATGATCTGAAATATACAATATGATGATACCCTCCAATGGATCTCAAATGTGAAGGGTAGATCCACAACACATGAAAGCCACTCCTCCAAAAAGTGTGCCAAAAGACCCTGCAACAGTACCCACACAAATAACACAGTTCTGGAAGCAAGACTATGTTGTAGGCTTTAGAACAAGTTTGGCCTAAAGCCAAGATCTAAAAATGTAGCTCCAATCATCCAATACTCTCTTGCCAATGGGATAGAAGGCTTCCCCACTGAAAAGGAGCACTAGAACAGCCTAGAACTGAGTAGATCTAGCCTCCACTTGATGCAGCTTATAAAGACAACCAAACCCTCAATAGGATCTTTTTTGCAGTCGAAAGAAGAAGCTTGGCCTTCAACATGATAGTGGACAAGAAATGCAAGACTCTTCGAAGAGGCCTCTAAAGGAAAGAGGTGGGATTCCTAATCAAGAACACCCAATGATAAACAACACTATTCTCATCTAAGCAACCTGAGAATAGGAAATGTCTAAACAGACAATATCTTCAGAAATAACATAATCATCAGCAACCCTCTCATGCTGCCATCCTCTTCCTTTTATAAGTTGAGAGATTGCAAAACCCTAAACCATCTCAATGAAATAGCTCCTTTCACATGAGCCACCTCCAACTAAAACTGTGTTGTGCCTCATTGATGGCCACTCCTCCAAGAAAACGCTATTGATTTGGTCATGGTTGACCCAGTAAAAAGATTCATTCCCTTTCACACCTAAGGGTCCTTATTTAAATAGCCCAAATTTATCCTTGTTCACATGTGGCATTGATTTATTTACTGTTTAGGAGTTTTATTGATCCTCCTTTACACATTTATTTGTCAAACAGAAAAATAAAACAAAATTGAGTATTCCCATTAGCTTGGGACTAATTGGGAATATTGCACAATCATTCCCTTGTAAGGGGAATTCTATTATTTCCTTTGTTCTCTATGATTAACCAATGGATGGTTTGTATGGCAGTAGAAGCTAGGTCCTTATGCCATTTTTGACCAATCGTATCGAAGCCCTAAGGTTAAGAAAGAACCCCATATATGTTGTGCATGTTTAATAGGGAAACTAGAGAGACCTTGATAGAGAGGGACATCAGCAAATAAGCATTCAAAAATGGTGACAGCGGATTTCGTTCAACGCTTGGTCGGAACAAGAATACCATAACAGTGACATATTGTGAGCAGGGTTGAAGTTTGATCAAGATCAATGGCAACCCCAATGTGCCCTGGAAGGGCATTGAATGCATGTGAGATGTAGGAAGGCTAGTAACTTCCATGTGTTTACAGTATTGTGAATGTATCATGAGTGGCTTTGTAGAAGAGATCAATGGCTGAATGGAGGAGTGGAAGCATGATTTGCTAGAATAGTTGTTGGGGGAGAGAGTCACAATGGTTTCATTAGAATTCATAATATTATTAAAAATAAAACAAACTTGAAGATCAACACTGGCCTTCTAGTTAAAGAAAAAACCTTTGTTTTAGGTACAAACCTCTCTCTATTTTATTCAGTGTGGTAATTTGTTCATATTTACTTGATGTTGTAATGTGGTTCTGTCAAGTAATTTGAAAAATGATTTTTTCGCATATATTTTCTATATGTGTATATATATGTCTATGTGTTTGGGTTTACCTAATTTTTTAAAGTGTTTCTCCCAAGTAATTTGAAAATTTTTTTGTTGTGACTTATATTGTGAATATGCATATATATGTTTGTGTGTTCGAGTCCTCCTTGAAGGAGGATTTCATGAGATTCTTCTCTGCAAACAGTAAAGCTGACATACCCATGGTGATCCATTTAGAACTAAAATATATTATTAAAAAACAACATTGCAGACTTTAAATGCCCTTGCAAGTATACAGACCACCTCTATTATAAGAACTTGAGATTCTCTATTACAAGGCATTCATGCCCATTATTCTTTTGGGACGCTACGAATTTTCTAATGTGGATTTACTAAGAATCAGAGTGAAAGGAGGGAAAAATTGTAGATATATGTCATTAGGCATAGTGTTAGACGGATAAATCATTCTTGTAGACAAGACAGGTCTCCCTAGTATCCTACAGATAGCTAGAAACAAACAGACAAATGTAAACTACTTTTTCTAGATTATATTTGATCTAGAATTATCTATAATGAAGGATTTAGGACTTACCTGTAGTCCAGCGCTGATCGTATTCTTCTTTCCTGTCGCTTTGAATACATCTCCTTTCGGGATATCCAATAAAAAACATGAAAGAATTATAATCACCTGCATAATATAGATTATTTCAGAAACCATAAATCTATCTTGATAATCAAGGAATTCAATAAATAAGCCATTTAAATAAACAACTCATTGAGAAAACAAGATCCATTCGTATTATCTTTAATGAAAAAGGGAGCCTTACAACCGTGTTCTCCTTGATGTTGTACAGGTCCTTCCAAGGTCCAGAACAAGCGTTTCCTCTACTTTGACAAGCCTTTGCACTCTCTCAACTAACATAAACATGAGTGTGTAATCATTCCCATATGAAAATCAGTTAAGAGAGTCTGAGATTCTCCAGCAATTCTCCTCAAAAAATCTCAAAGCCTAACCCCCCTTGAGGCTGAACTATGGCCTCAATTTATAGTAAAAGAGAAGAGGTTACAGCTCCAAATAAGAGGGGATAGAAACCTCTTTCAAAGGGATTAAGTTCCACGTACCAAGGGGTAGGCTACTTAAATGGAGGGATGAATGTAAATGAAAGGAGCGAACTTTCCACTAGATAACTTCTTCTAGAAGCTTCCAGATTCAACCAGCTGGGGTTCCAAATTTTACTTCCACCTTCACTTTACCTTTTACAGGAGTTTGTACCTTTAGTGAAGAAAAAGTGCAGCCGGTTCTGCATGTTATAGAACAAATAGATGCGGCACCACAGGTAATACTAAGAGAAAGTGTGGTACAAGTATTTTTATGACTTTTATAAGCTTTTCTCTCAATTTCAAGGCTTGGTTTTCGGAACTTTATGTTTGTAGACTTCTAAGGGAGTATTGTATGAGTATTGATGAACCCATACACACAGTAAAACGTCATGGTGACAATTTTTAGTGTAACAGATTGCCCCCTAAAGTGCGAAGTCTGAGACCATTCGAAGAGTGATGTGCTTTATCATTTCGAGGATTAGCTTGTGTACACACCAGTCATAATCCTGTAAAAACATTCAATGAAAACCATACATACATACATATATATATATATATATATATATATATATATATATATATATATATATATATATATATATATATAGATATATATATATATATATATCATTGCTGAGGTAGGCATTCCCATACTTAGATTAAACACTAACTAAAACTTGTTCTGGTGTAGAAATGATTTTACTATTACATCAATAATGTAGACACAGTATGGACGCAACCATCTGTTATGAATAGTCTACTGCATAATGAATAATAAAACTCCTCACAGCCTGGATGGTGGAAACTAGATCCAGGTTCTTGATTTCTGCTACCCAAACTAGTATGATTCTATCCATGCGATTGATTGTGTCGAAGTCGAACATGGTAGAAACCACTTGATTACCAGTCAATGATGTGAAATATTAACAAGTGTGAGAGAAACCACCAATAATGACAATGGCTCTCAAAGTACTCAGTACAATCCATGAAATGTGAATAAATGATCTGAAGTCGAACATTTCACAGAATCGTTCGATCAAAGGTCAATGATGCAACTTGTTGTTGAAGGCGAGAAACCTGCCATTGAGGCATGCAGATTCCAAGGTATTGAAGGATTCTAGATCAATTTCCTAGATGATGAGCTGTCGTCGATAGAAAGTGATCCGTCGTAGGAAAGCCCATGACACGAAACCATTACATCAAGTTTTGTAGAAATATTTTGCAAGGACTGACTCAGGGATGGTCAACGCAAATGGAGACATATGTTTGCAAATTAATGGTTTATTGGAACTGTTCTCTTGAACACATAATGACACTGCAAATGGTTTGGTAACAATTGACCTAAAGCTAATACCCAGAAACTGACTGAAGACTTTCAATATGGTTTGATTAACTGATAGGCAAAGGATTTTCCGAACCGAGATAGAAGTGTGAAAAAAAGTGTCGTGTTCAAGAGTGGTAAACTGATTTTTAAACAAAGTGTGAAAAATGGATTGGTTTTCTCTCTTTTTCCCCCACCATTTCTGGTAAGTACCTCTTTATTTTTGACAAGCTTTAGGAGGATAACATTTGCTTGTTATATAAGCTCATCCTTCGGATGAGTCCAACTTAGTTTAAAATCGAACCCTAAGAAGGAGTGGTTCGTTCCTATTTGTAATCGACAGGTCCTTTACTTTAACTTTTAATGAGTCCAGTATAGGATAAACTCGGTGTTTTTCAATTTTAGGGAGTCAGAAGAAAAACTTAATTAAATTCCGTGGGTGTAATTTTTCATAAATTTAGTCTCTCAAGCCCGGAAAAGGATAAAATAATACAGGAGAGAACTCTATTGACCATGATTAGTCAACGTATACCTTTTTCGTAAATAGTCCATTTCAGTCCGGAAATGGGGTAAACTTATACTAAAAGGATGACTGTTCATTTCCTTTAACGAGCTCGAATAGTCAAGTACTCGGCAACCTTTTCATCTTTAAAGAGTCTGAAAAGGGCTTAAAAGAGAACTCCAAGGTTTGGCTTTTTCTGTAAGTTTTAACGAGTTCGAAAAATTGATAAAAATGTACTCATAGTTTCACTTTTTATATAAGTTTTAACGAGTTCGAAAAAGTGATAAAATGTACTCCTTTGTCAAAATGATCATTTTTCCCAAAAAATCTTGTATTCTGCAAAAAAAACTCAAAAAGTAAACATACTTGTCTATGATTAATAACAATAATTCGAAAAACAACTTTTTATAGTGGAAAATAAACAAAATTGTATTTCATTTATTCAAAAAATCTTATAAAAAGGGTTTTTTCTAAATCATTTTTACCGTTTGATTTTAGAGTGAAAATTGAGAGCTTTTGGTAAAAAAACATTCCGGAGGAGATTACGGAAGATTCGCTCGTCAGAATCGCAAACCGTTAGTTCCAAGAAATTCACATCATCGTTGCCTTCATTTTTGTCTATTTACTTTCTTAATTTAGGGCTTAACTTGATTTTTAAGGAGAAAAATATGTTCAAAAATTCGCTCACGGGGGTTTGAAGGTAAAACACATGACACTTGCGGACCCCAACAATTTTGCAAAGGGAAAATTGTTGTGGTCCAGAACTTTATGCATAAGATGCGTGCGGATCCAAGCACTATTTTCATGCAAAAAGTGTGGAGGCGCCGCAAGAAAAATAAAATGAATAACTCTTCCAAAATAAACCAAATTTTGTCACTCAAATTGTTTCTAATATTTCAATTTTTCCATTGCAGGATATCTACAATGCTTTAGTGGAGAGAACATGAACATGAAGAGGTTGATGATGCTGCCATGGTACATCTACCCACATTACGCGTATTGAGGAAATGCGGTTTGTACAAATTTTTGGCCATTCAGGGTATGAGGGCTCAAGTAGGCTTACTTACCTGGCTGGTAAACAAATGGGATGTCCACGAAAAATGATTTATAATTGGAGGTCACCGTATTGAAATTGAGCTGGAAGATATATATTTTCTCACTGGCTTATCAAAGAGAGGCGAGCCAATCTATTTTTTCAGGGGTAGGGCAGGTGGCCAATCTGTCACTAGCCTTCAGCAAAAATTCTGCAATGAAGAAGCAGACCCTAAAGATAAACGCATTAACATAAAAACCATTATTCATCCCGAAATTAAAGTGGTTGCATTTACTGTAACCCAGATGTGTGGGAGTGTAACTCCACATGTTGCTACAAGATCCCAAATTCAAACTACTGTTGACTGCTTTAGAGGCACCATTTTCAATTGGTGTGAGGTAGTGTTGGCCAATGTCAAAGGCCAACTGGCTAAAGAAAAAAACTCGAAGTTAAAAAACCTCGTGTATGGAGAAATTGTGGTCACATTTTCTATAGAGAGAATTCCTTCACTTTCCCCACAACTTATCTCAGTTGATCCTGGTAGAGTCAAAGAGCCTCATATGGTCCGATGGGTTGCACTGATGGCCCGTCATAGTGAAGGCGGCGAGGTTTTTTGTTTCACTCGAGCTTATTTCAATTGGTTGGAGAACCAAATCTTTGCGATAGAAGGTTTACCTTATGCTGGGATAGATTTTCGAGGCGATCGAGAGATGTCTCTTCCTCCAGGAACACAGTGGGATGACTCAGGTAAGAATCATTTTGACATGTTATAAATTATAATTTCTATTTGTTTTTTAATCTTCCAAAACTGATGAAAAAATTTCAAATGCAGATGTGGGTCCACGTCAACCAGCGATTCTCCTTCCTTTTGACAGGAAGCCAAGAGATTTAGCTGCAGCAGCACCACCGCAGGATCAGACATCAGAGACCCTTACCGACCTGGAAAACCATCTAGAGCGGTTGACTTTAGATATTCCAGAGACTACCATAGATGAAATTCCACTCCGCTTACAGAGATATGTTATTGGGGTTTTGGGATAGTTCAGGAGATTTCTAAGCAAGGTGGCACGGGCTACAGTGTTTTATCATGATCATCATCATGGATAGTGGATGATTGATATTGTAGACTTATATCATTTTTTGTATCACTTTTTTCCGATCATAAGATGTTTTGAACCTATGATCGAGGACGATGTAATATTTTTTGAAAAAACTACTCTTATGCTATGATATTACTACTATTTCTGGTTATCTATCTAACATGTTATCAAATGTTATTTTGATCTACTATTTTAACTATCACAAATGTCTGTTTATAACACTAGAAGCTACTACATCAGCTAATGTGTTTAAATTTCTCGGAATGTGTTGATGCTCAATATAATCAAATTCTCATTCCAAGATACAAACTTTCAAAAATAATCTTAACAACACTGGGTTTTTAATTGTGTATACTCTATTCAATTGTAATACAACGAGTTCAGAATCTAACCTAACGATCAAACTTCAAACTCCAAATGAAATGGATTCAGATAATAACTCAATAATTGTGCTATACTCTACAATATTGTTCATTGTTTGACCGAGGCTTACCCCATGCATAGATACTATCTCATCAATGGGCGAATAAATAACCGAAGCTGCGGAAGAAATGTTCTGTGTACTACGAGAAGCACCATTAGCAAAACCAATGTATGTTCAAAGGGACGTTGACAACTACAAAATCAAGAGTGATCCAGATAAGCAGGGATAGTAGTAAAAGCACACTTAAACTAGGCACACTCTTCTAATCTACAACACACTAGCTTAGGAAAGTAACTAATATACAGGGAGGATCTCCACACAAGAATCAGCATAATATCTCTTCAGATAAAGCCCATTTATGGGTTTGCCTAAAGAGACCCCGTCAAAATAAATCAATTCATAGGCCCCTTTTGCAAGCTATCGCTTGACAATATAAGGACCATGCCACATGGGTTCAAATTTTCGAGCCCCTAGCTTATCGTTAGCTTGATCATAAACCAAGACTAGGTCTCCTTCTAATAAAATATGAGGTGTAACACTTCTATCATAATGAGCTTTCATTCGTTTCGCATGAGCTTCGGTAGCTAATGCAACAATGTGCTGATTCTCATCTAATTTAGCTAAGTACAGAAAGTGTTTCTCCTCTTCAGAAGTGGCTGGTAGTAACTCTATGGCTAGTTGGAGTGATGATATCTTGCATTTAATCGATAATACTGCTTCTAAACCGTAAACCAGTTGAAAAGAGGTAAAAACTGTCGATGTTTTTGCTGAGGTTCGATATGCCCGAAGTGCTGAAAAAAGCATGGTATGCCAATTCGATTTATGAATTCCAATGATTCTTTTGATCATAGTGACTAAAAATTTATTGATAGCTTCAACCAGACCATTAGCCTATGGGTGATATGGCGTAGAACTGTCATGGTGTAGGCCAAGTTGATCAGCCATTTTAGTCATCATGATGTTTAGAAAGTGACTCCTATGGTCAGTAATTATTGCTTGGGGTACACCAAAATGAGCAATCACATGATTGAACATGAAAGTAGCTGCAGTTTTTCCATTTGCCACAAATGTAGGCATTTCCTCAGCTCATTTGGGAAAATAATATATTGAGAGAATAATATACCCATGACCCCCGGCCGAGTGAGGGTTACATGTAACGAAGTCAGTTCCCCATTTTGCAAAAGGACCGACAACAATTATAGGGTGAAGAGGAGCGGGTGGTGCACACATCTTTTGATCAAAGATTTGACAGTTGTGGCATTTTCGGATATCAAAAATACAATCTTTAAATAAGGACGGCCAAAAATAGCCAGTGCACAATATATTTTGGGCTGTGGCATACCCAGAAATATGACCGCCACATGGTCCAGAGTGATAGTCATTTAAAACCTTTTCAGATTTTTCAAGAGTGAGACAACGTCAAAAGATAGAGTCCGCTCCACGACGGTAGAGTGTGTCACCAACAATATGATATTGCTGAGACTGAAAACAGATTTTTCGTCATTGTGACCGTGAGAGTTCGGGCCTAAAAGTCTGGGTTTGGAGATAAATGATGATATCTCCATACAAAGGATCGATGGTACTGATAAGAAACAAAGATTCATCCGCAATCGGATGTTCTGCCACAGTTTCTCTGTTAGTACTTGGGAAGTCACACATTAGTTCGGTGAATACCAATGATTTCTTTGATTTGGATTTTTCAAATTCCAAATCAAACTCCTGTAGGATAACAATCCATTTGGAGTAGTTACCCCCTAGTAGTTGTTTGGTCAAAATATACATCATAGGGTTACAATAAGAAATCACTGTTGTTTTGAGTAACAAAATGTAATGACGAAATCATTGGACAACTTGAACTGGTGCCAAGGCCAATTTCTTCACATTTGAGTATTTGATTTCAGTCGGATGCAGATTGCGACTGAGATAATAAATCACATTTTCGTTGTAGAATTCATCTTCCTGAACTAAGATCATACCAATCGTAGAATTGGAGGCTGCTAGGTATAAAAAGTAATTCTGGTTATAATTGGGAGGATGAAATAACGGTGCATGGGTCAATGCGTGTTTAATAGGATCAAAAAATAGATCAACAATCTCATCCCAAAAGAAAGGAATATTATGGTTTAACAACATGGTAAAACCTTTAGTTAACTCAACATAGTTAGGAATGAATCGACGTAAAATGTTTGCTTTCCCTTGCAAACTTTGGAGTTGACGAAGAGTAGAAGGAGGAGGTAAATTGATGATAGTCTTCACCTTCGATGGGTCAACACGAATGCCTTCCTTTGAGACAAAAAATCCCAACAATCGTCTAGATTCAACACAAAAGACACATTTGTGAGGATTCAAACGAATCCTATATTGCGACATCTCATAAAGATAACTCGTATATGAGTAATATGATCTACTCTACGTGATGAATGAGCATGTAAATCATCGAGATAGGGTTGAAAAATGTGTTTAATGTCATGAAATGCATGAAATTTCCCTCTGAAAAGTTGTGCCAACGTTATTAAGTCCAAAAGGTATTTTTTCGTAAGAAAAATTCCCCCACGGACTAATGAAAGTTGTTTTGGGTTGATCAGCAGGGAGTATGTTGATTTGATTGTACCTTGAAAATCCATCCATAAATGAAAACATTTCACTTCCAGCATAATCGTAAATAATTTGATCGATATAGGGGGTTGGATAATTGTCTTTTAGACAAGCTCGATTTATATCCCTATAATCGATACATACTCATATTGTCCATTATTTTTTATTAACAGGAAAAATATTAGATACCCAATCCGTTAAATGAATTCGATAAATAAAACCTACACGAAGTAATTTTTCAACTTCTGCTTTAATAGCGGCAGCTTTTCAGGGATGTATCTGACGTAATCTTTGTCGAACAAGTTTAACATCCAGGTATGTTTTAATTTCATGAAAAACAATTGATGTATCGATTCTTGGCATTTCTTCAAATGACCAGGAAAAAATGTCATGGAATTCTTGAAATAGGGCTTTATATGATTGGATTTCGTCTAGCGTACAAGATCCACCTATGTGAATATTTTCAAAAATTCCTGGTTTCACTGAGATGTCAATAGGAATTGTCATAGAAATGTTTGTTAAGTTCAATTTAGAATTAGAATTTGTGAAAGGATTCTGAGGTTCGTTGACATAATCAGCGGTACAAATGGAGGAAAAATCATTTTCAAAATGATCAGGATCAGGTAAAAACAAAGATCGATGATGTAGATCTTCCCATGGTAATTATTCTATAGACCAGAATTCACGAATATGCTCATCAGTATTGAATACTTGTTGAATAGGATCTGGAATTGATGTCGAAGCTGAGCTCGATATGGAAAGTGATTCCTCATTTATCACACTCACTAGATCAAGTTTAGTTGAAGGAGTATTAGAAAATGATTGTACTGCCTGATATGCTAATTCAAAAGGACTCAAAGGCATCGCGCCATCGAAAGAATCCAGTTATGAGTTTGAAGGTACTATCCAAGGATCATTAAAGGAAATAGTACTTGATGTAATCATATTGATGTTAGCAATAGGAGGCGGTATGTTGGGAGGAGGTAGGGAAAAAGTTCCCAGTAAAGCAGAATCTTTAATTAAACCTACTCCAACATCTTTATAAGGGATAGTCGTTTTTCTGACATGTTGGATGCTATCAGTAGCGGCTGGGTCGGATGAATAATATGAGAGTTGATCTATTTTAATGATATTTCCTTTAGGAGGAAACATGATGAGACGAAAGACAAATGATACAACATCAATCATGGCATAAGACCAACTGCGACCTAGAAGATGGTTGTAATCCAAAGGGGCATCAACCACTTCCACATCTAGATTAATGGTTTTTCCTTCGACCTCTATAGGTAGATCCTATAAAATACCATATGGTTGGAATCCTCTTCCATGAAAAGCTTTGAGGATAGTTGGAGATTGGTTAATTTCTGAAGAACCAAGTGATTTCAAAAATTTTAACGACATGATACACGTACGAAAGCAACGTTTGTTTTCTACTATTACTGGAATCTGAGAAGCCATTTGATGAGTTAGGTGGGGTGTAAAATTTTCCAAATCGAAGATCATTAGGTTCAAATCCTAAAGATCTAGGCTCCTATGGCTGACAATAGTAATTTTATTTGTGCTGCACATGATTGCAGCACTTCCAAAACTGACATTTCTGAAGGGGAAATCGCTAAGTCTTCAACAATATTGTAGTTCTGAACAACTCTCACATGTGGATTGAAATCTGATTTACGAAGCACACCTTTAGCAGGTAGTTTGATTACTAAATCAGGATTTGGTTTCTCGATCTGTAACAGATCAGAAACTGAGGGAGATGTAGTTGATGCTGAATTAGCATTTTCTATTTCTTTACCACCAACAAGATTTTTACTACCATAATCTTGCAATCGCATCGCAACCATCAGAATATATTCTATCGTATTTGAGGAAGAGCCAATCATGATACTATCTTGAGTAGGAAAGGGATCCTTCAAGACAGTAGATATTGGTGAACCCTTAATTAATTTTGATACCTTGGCTCTATGCGGGCACTCTTTATTAAAATGATCCTCATCATAGATCAGACAAGGATAACCAGGTTTTTGTTTATCGTTAGTTGGTTCAGTTTTATCATTTTTATCTTTTGAAGATGATTTTTTGTTTTTATTCTTACCTTTATTATTACTTCCAACTTTAGGTTTATATGTAGATGATTTCTACAACATGAATATTGGCGGAAGTTTCAATGGAAGAATATCCTTTTGGTGAATCGGGTAAAGTTATAATAGGAAAAGTCGTCTTGGAAGATTTCTTCTTACTCTTTCTAGTGCTAATAGAACCAATTACACCATCAGCGGCATGAGAGCCTGAAGGAGTTGTAGTTAACTGACCAGGTCTTGGTAAATCAAGGATTTTTTCATACAGAGTATCAGACTATGTATATACAAGGTCAAGGTACTGAGCTTGAGAAATGACTTGCTCTTCTGTAACAACGCCTCCTTTGGCCACATCTTCAGTAATTTTGGGCAATAACGATTTGATAAACTATTCAGCCAAAATTTTATCTGGAATAAAGACTTTCACTAAACATATCCTATGTCTCCATTCATGAATGTGATTGGATATGTACATAGACGTAGATTTTTTTAATGAGTTCAACGATTCTGTACCATTGTCGTATCTGACAAGCAACTAAAAATGGGTTAAGAAAGTAGTAGATAGTGTATTAAAATTATTAAATGAGCCTCATGGTAACTCAATGTACCATTTGGCAGCTAGACCAATGAGAGTTCTCTGAAAAAGACATAATTGAATTGAATCATCGATTAGTGAATTGGATGCACACCAGAGGTGATAAGTCATAACATGATTAGATGGATATTCTTTTGACTTACCTTCAAAATTTGGAATATCACTGGGCAACTTATTAGGCATCGGCGGCCATTACGAAAGATAAAAAATGGGATCATTCGTAAGGCGTGATAGATCAGGTAAATCTAAAGTTTCAATAAATGGTAACTGCCAGCTAGGGTTTTGATAACCTTGTGTGATAAAACCAGTTCCAGGAGGAGGATATCCATGATATCCTGGAATTGGATGCGCATTAGGAATTATGAGACCTCCCAGATAACTAGGATTAACCGGACCATACTGGGGTTGTTGAGGTACTTGATAAGTATATCCAAGATACAAATGATACTGATATATTGGATTTTGTGTAGTATGTCCAAATTGATACTTCCCCTGGTACGGTTGATAAGTAAATTGTGGTTGACTAGTGAGAATCTTACTTGTACCAAATTGTCCTATAGGCATCTGGACCGTAGTATGAATTGTAGGTCCTGACTATGGCACAGATACTTGAGGAATTTTTATTGATACAGGGGTAGTAGAAACAAGAGTTGTAGATACTCCAGAAATAGGTGTGGTAGGTTGAACAAAAGTTGCAGTGGCAGCAGAAGATTGAGGCAGAGTTTTAGGTGTACTAGGCCCAGGCTATTGAATAGAACCAGGTGCAGAGACTTGAACGGTAGGCTGGATAAGTTGCTGGGTTGGACCAGAACCTATGGGCTGACCAATTTGATGAGGTAACTACACATTAGGTTGCAAAGTCTATTGAATTTTAGATGGATCCCACACCGTATTAATTCTGGGATATTGACCCATAGAAGGTTGTGCATATGAAGGAACATAACCAGGTTGAATGTAGGTTTGATAATTAAATGGAAAATATCCAGCTCCTTGTAATAATTTTTGACCTGAAGGAGGTTGAAAACCTTGAGCTAGGTACTAACCTTGAGCTTGATATTGACCTTGAGGCATGTACTGAATCTGGTGTTGATATTGAACCTGAGGTATGTACTGAATCTGGGGTTCATATTGATCCTCAGGTATGAATTGACTCTAGGGTTGATATTGAACTTGAGGTATGTACTGTCCTTGAGGTTGATATTGACCTTGAGGTATGTACTGTCCTTGAGTTTTCTCCCCAGGAAGGAAATACTAACCTATAGGTTGACCTCCTAGTGGTAAAAAATTACTCCGAGGTTACCCCGCAGGTGGTAATTGACTACCTTGAGGTTTCCCCCTAGGTGGTAACTGACTTCCTTGAGGCTGCCCCCCCCAGGCGGTAACTGTCTTCCTTGAGGTTGAGGATTTGGAATATTTCCAGACATCATAAAAATATGTTTTGTGTTTAACGTTCCAGTGTTTGTTCCATTTTTACCAGATGATAACATTTGTTCAATTAGTTGAGGAGCTGCTCCTGAGAAGGTACCAGAGAGTGACTGGTATCCCGAAGACATAGATGAACCACCGTATAAATTTTTTTCTAGAGATTCAGAAAACATAGATGACTCACCCAACATAGCTAATGAAGGTTGATAACCTCTTGGTGTAGGATAAAAAGGAATTCGAGGTGGTGAATAAGTAAGACCTACGTTTTGTAAAAAATCTTTCAATGATAAATACCAATCGTCAGTTCTAAAAGGACTATAGAATATTGATTCACGTTCCCTAATATTCAAAGTTTCTTGGGTTTCGGGAAGAATTACATCTTCGTCTAGACCAACAAGCTCTTCAATACATATGAGATCAGAAGGAAGGTTTTCGGTAATGCGATGCCTTACCCTAGGTGAATCAAGATCACTAGAAGTCGGAGTAAAAAATCTTGAAGATGATTCCAACACAGCAGGTTCAGTTTCTGGCTCAGAAATTTTAGGTTCTTCAGCTAATTCACTTGTTGTAGAAGCAATGTCAGTGATTTCGGAAATTGAAATTGGCTCTTGAATATATTCTTCTATTTGAGATTGATTTATTTCATGATAATCAAGATGAGTAATTATGGATGATTCTCCTAGTTCTGTTGATCTAATTCTACTGATAGTATGCAGTACCAGAGCTTTCAATCCTTCAAGTTGGCTTGGTGTATACTTAGGGGGTTTCCCCTGAAGTCTACATGATTGTCTTGGTAATTCAGCCATGATTAAAAATTATTAATCACAAGCAATCGAAGAAAATTCCAATAAAAAATCCTAAAGTCGCTTAAGGAGACAATCAAATGATCAAACTCTTATAAAATCTAGGAGATCAAGCCACACACAAACAATAGATTTCCACACTGAAAACACTAGTTGATGAAATCCAACATCGTAGTATTTAATGCAGAAATAGCGGTTGGAACAGTTACCCCGACAACCTGCTTAATGAAACAGACCGGTGCAAGTTTCTCCACTTAAACCATCTCAAGTGAAGATAACCCTCTGGAGATTCCAAGTGAGTCTAATTTACGTCTGCTCCAGGTATAGTGGGATCTTTCCTCCACCGTCACCATAGGAAAAAATCTTAAGTTTATGGCCACTAAGGTCACCAACAGGAATAAATATACCCGGGAGAACAGTCTACGATCTGATATACGCGCAGGGGCAGAGCAACAAAATTCAATCCCTTTGAAGGCTCCTTGACATAATCCAAGGTATACTAACAAGTGACCCCAGACTCCTCGACAATGGTCAATCCTAGGTTTACAGTTGTTAATACGTGCACATATTCTATTGTTCCCAATGAGATAGAATTGATTACCTCACTGGTTCGGATATGATCTCGTGCTTGACTCCTTTAAGAGGAGCTTCCCGGAGCATACAAGCTACTATTGGATTTTTCCTACTGCAATATTGACTACCTGTTTGTTTTAATTTTTTTGGAGAGTTAATTACTCCCGACTCCAAGACACTAACCTAAACTATGTTGGTGGAAAAGAGCCCTAGAAATATAAAAATTACTAGATTGATTTTAATTTAAGCATTGCTTTTAATAGGCTATTTTTTAGGAAAATAGGTGCGAAAAGTGAAACTTTGATGATATGTAGTGACCCGACTCAAAACACTAAAAATGCATCTACTATGAGAAACAATTCATTTCCTTTCAATGAATTCTATCTAAAAGAAAGAGTTGAGAGATGCAATCTTTTAAAACAATTCTTTCCTTTAAAACAAGACATATGAAAAGAAATCTTATTTCATGAGAACCCAAAACGATCAATTGCTCAAAAAGAAATCCCTTTATTATTCAAGATCAAACCTAGAATCAAACATTCTTCAAAAGAAAACTATGATTTCTAGAAATAACACTCAAAACTAAAAACACTAATTTCGAGATCTAAAGATTCTAAGAATTAAATCTGAAATCAAACTTTAAATATTTCGAGGACGTTTTCTTAGTTTGTAATCTAACTAAGCAATTCTTTGTTGAAATCAGAAAAAACCCAAAAAAATCCAATTATGGTTTTTTAAGTGAATTTCAAAACTTAATGAAAAAGTTTTTTAAAGATTTGCAAATGAGAAAATGGAATCTAATTCTAATAAAGGAATTTTTTCTATGAAGTCAAAGACTTGGCAAGAAAAAAATGAAATACTAGTGATATAAGGTATACAGAGGTTTCTAATATTTGAGTGACACAAAGGCGAAGCAAAAATCACTTTTAACATGAAAATCTTGTAGAAAATCATTCAAAACTTAAAAATGCTGAAAGAAACTCATACACAAAGCTTTCTGACAGAAAACACAAGTCTGGGTATATACTGAGAATCTTGCAAGCTGATCCAAGAAAAGAGAATTTCAAATTTTCCAAAAATTTTCTCAAGGTCCGCAGGTTTTAGAGTAAACATGTGCGGTGTTGCACTATGTATATAGGAAAACAACGGAGATGACCGCACTGTGCCTAAAGACAAAGTGCAGAGACTAGAAAACTTAAAGAAAAATAAAAAATTCTAAAGCACTTTTCAGGGATTCTACAGGAATAAATTACCCAAGCCAGTATCATCTGTCAAAATCAGAAAAATAGTTTCACAAGTCAAAAATAAAAGAAAAATAAGTTCAAGATCCATTCTCTAGTGGAGTCGCCATTTTTTTAGACGGATAAATCGTTCTTGCGGACAAGACAGATCTCCCTAGTATCCTAAAGATAGCTAGAAACAAACAGACAAATGTAAACTACTTTCTCTAGATTATATTTGATCTAGAATTATCTATAATGAAGGATTTAAGACTTACCTGTAGTCCAGTGCTGATCGTAGTCTTCTTTCTTGTCACTTTGAATACGTCTCCTTTCGAGATATGAAATAAAAAACATGAAAGAATCAGAAGCACCTACATAATATAGATTAATTCATAAACTATAAATCTATCTTGATGATCAAGGAATTCAAGAAATAAGCCATTTAAATAAACAACTCATTGAGAAAATAGGATCCATTCATATTATCTTTAATGAAAAAATGAGCCTTACAACCGTGTTCACCTTGATGTCGTACAGGTCCTTCTGGGGTTCGAAACAAGCATTTCCTCTACTTTGACAAGCCTTTGCACTCTCTCAACTAACATACACATGAGTGTGTAATCATTCCCATATGAAAATTAGTTAAGAGAGTCTGAGTTTCTGCAGCAATTCTTGCAAAAAAATCTCAAAGCCTAACCCTCCTTGAGGCTGAACTATGGCCTCAATTTATAGCAAAAGAGAAGAGGTAGCAGCTCCAAATAAGAGGGGATAGAATCCTCTTTTAGAAGGATTAAGTTCCACATACCAAGGGGTAGGCTACTTTAATGGAGGGGTGAATGTACATGAAAGGAGTGAACTTTCCACCAGATAATTTCTTCCAGAAGCTTCCAAATTCAACCCATTGGGCTTCCAAATTTTATTTCTGCCTTCAGTTTACCTTTTACAGGAGTCCGCACCTTTAATGAAGAAAAAGTGCGGTCAGTTTTGCATGTTCTAGAACAAACAGATGCGGCACCATAGGTAATACTAAGAGAAAGTGCGGTACAAGTATTTTTATGACTTTTATAAGCTCTTCTCTCAATTTCAAGGCTTGGTTTTAGGAGCTTGATGTTTGTAGACTTCTAAGGGAGTATTGTATGAGTAATGATGAACCCATACAGACAGTGAAATGTCATGGTGACAATTTTTAGTGTAACACATAGCATTGTGCTAGCGTTGATATAAGAATCAAAGTGAAAGGAGGGAACACTTGCTGATATATGCAATTAGGCAGATCATTGTGAAGTCCCTAGTTTCCTTCTACCTGAAATACGTGGATGAGAAATTAAAGAAGGATATAAAGGATATCCTTGTCAGGTATGACATGAATTTGTTGGTCGTTGATCCAACGTGGTGCGAGGCCAAGAAGTTGAGAGGTCATGGTGCTCGTGCTCATTTCCATAACTCCTACTGTTGAAGTCCTACATGTCATGGTATTTTTGTTAGGGTTGTTCATTTAGTTTTTTGTATTATGGAATTCAACTTAATTATATTCATTTAAGCTCATCATAGATTTTATGGTTTTGGGATATTTTCATGTTTGCTACAACTTTTTCAAGCATACCATGTTTTGAAATGATGAGAGCTGAACTAAATGCTTAGTTTTGTTTGAAAAAAAATCTTGATGCCATTTTCATGGCCTAGAAAGGTATTTCTGGATCTGGAAGAAATGGGGGAGATAGATAGGTTCCCCGTAGGTGTATGTTGATTATAAATGGAGAAAAATGCAAGGAAAAAATTTGGATTAATGTTGTAACCGTGTATCCAGGTTGTTTTACTCACAAACATTCCCATGCAAGTGAAAAATATCACTATAGGTACCCTTGATAAGAGGGGTAACCAGTCCCAGAAGCATTCATGATCTTGTTGTAGAATTCAGAAGGAACCACAAAATTTAAAAATATGAAACTTTTTTGACATCCTTTGCACTCTCCACTTCTTTGATTCTACCAGTAAAATTGTATTGCTTTCCTATGTGTCGATCATCCTAAAACTATGTCACAAATAATGTACATGAATCGGTTGATTTGATTTTTAGGAGCATGCTCATGAGCTTAACATTTAAATAAATGTGTATAATTTAAATTTTGAAGCAACAAACAGTTTTACCCTAAAACATTGCTGGTTATTAAATTTTATTTTATGTTTATTTACGGGATTGACCTAAAATATTGTTTCTTATGATTGTTTGAATAGTGATTTTGTAGAAAATAAAATTGAATAAGAATTTTCAAAGGCTTATCCTTAAATTTGCATCCCTTATATCCCAGAATAATGTTGACTGCTATGCTTACATAGGAAGTTGGGTTATTTCCTTCATTTTAAATCTTGGCTCTATACCAGAGGTTGCATCCAAATTGTACATTCTATTTAGTTCTGGTAAGCTTAGTTATATAACATTACTTATAGAAAGGCCCATGTACAAATTTTGTTCCCTTGGAAGTAAATTGGAAATGTTGAAGTTGGTGTAACAGATGTTGTTTTTCTTGATGCATTATAGGCACCATAACCTATGGAATATATTTTAACAAGCACCAGTTAACATAGGAGGAGACATAATATAGATGTAATAAACCATAAAAAACCACATGAAAACCTAAAGTACTTAAACAAGTGATTTTTACGGTGTTAATTGGAATACAACACAAGTACCGAAACCAAGGATTCTCGATTGGAAACTAATGACACAAAATGGCATCAACTGTTGGCATGAAAACCATTCTAACTATTATAACTTATGTTGTCTCTAGGAAAAAAATCTCAAAGAAAAACATAACATGCAACTTTGATGTAGTTAGGTTGAATCCCATATAAATACATGCAAGAGTCCAATTCATATACTCATAACTTTAACTAGGATATTCCTTAGAACTAAAAGAAATCTTTGCGTGCCTACATTTTATGAATATTTGATATGGACATGGTTGGTTGAAAAACAAAATATCCCTTATGATTTACCTATGTTGTCACTGAGATCAGGATATTACTATTTGAAGGCCCCACAAGGCTTGCTACCTAATTTTCATTGGACTTAGCCATTATTTCCCATTTGATATAATTTTCATAAATAGATTATGACAACAATTAGGTGATGCTTGTGGTAGTAATACATACATTTTCCCAATGGGATTTAGTTGATCCTATATCAATTTGATCCTACCATACTCCATCATGGTGTGTATATATTTAGGGTCCATGATCCCATGCACATGTTGTTTTCTAAGATGTGATTCCAACAAATTCCACATTCACCTTGTGACTAGTTTAGAAATACATGTGACCATGATGCTCAACCTTGCTATGTTCCTTCCACTAAGAAGGCATCATGACAGTTAATTCAACGATTTTTTGAATCAAAACAATGTCATCAATTCATCGGATTTCCAAGGTTAATTTAATGCACATCCAACCTTTTTATTTGAATAGGAATTCTAGTGACTAGTTCATTATTCGCTTAGAGTCAAATTTACCTCAAATCGTTGGTGTACTTGTGTGGAAATGTTAGAAAATTTTCGTTGGTGACAATCATCCACATTGGGGTTTAACTTGTTGTTTTTTTTCTTGGTGTAATGCACTCACATTTCCAGTGTTTCATCCATTCGTGATATCTTTGTTATTGTATATTCATCCAGGTAATTTTTGTAAAATATATTACGACATCAAAATCATTTCGATGGTTTTTTGACTAGTGAATACATCATTTTAGTGATCTTGCAATAATTTTTATTAAATATTAAATGTACAACTCATACATATTCTTGTGGGAATTATTGTTGTGGGAAAATATTGTGCTCTGTTTCCCAAGCTAATAATCAGTTTTGGGAAAATCTTGTGCTTTGTTTCCCAAACTACTAATGAGTTTACTATGTTTCCCAAGCTAATAATTAGTGCACCATTGTGTACTTTAGGCATAAAATACCAATGCATGTGTATGGGAACTTATGAAAAACCATTCATATTTGAATATATGGAGCTAAATTCATAAATTATCATGGTTCTCTGTGTTGTGACAATATATTTTGGGACTAGAAAATTCGTAAAAAATGGCCTATTTATCTAGTTTCCATTGTAAGAACTCAAATATTGAACCAAAAATGAAAGGTATATTTCTCATGAAATTTTCATATGGAATTATATTCTATTGGCATTGGTGGTTAACATTGGTCTTGGATTTCCACAGTAAGACAAACAAGCCTTGAAAACAATAGCAAAACATTTCCTTACAATATCTAGGTTTGGTAGTTTCCAAATAGGACATGGCCAAACATGTCTCTGGTAAATTGATTCTATGAAAAATTCTAGAATTGTTATAAGGAAGTACTACACATGAGGGTCATTTAAGACATCTGTATAATACAAATACATTTTTCAATGTTAAATTATATTGCATTTTATTTAAGACATCTTTTAGGAAAAAATAACATTTTATATTAAAAGTTCCCAAAAATACATAAACTCATGGGTCTCATATTAGTTAGAGGAAGTTCGATCATTCAGGTTGTGGCTCTTTGGTATTTATCCCTCATAAGAGAAAAAGTGAAAGTCATTCCCCTGGGATGACCCATCAAAGCATTGCAAGCTGAAGACCTTCCTGGGTTGGAAGGCTAGCATGAACCACAATGTCAGGGAGATCAAGAAGCCCAGATCCAAGCTTTGTAGGAAGGAGATCTATGGAGACATAACTATAATCGACACCCCGCCATTGGTGATTATGGGAATGTTCAGTATTATAAAAAATCTTATAGGGTTTTGAACCCTTAACATAGATTGGGTTGAGACCTGTGAAGCTGTAACAATAATCGAGACCTTACTAATGTTGATCGTTGGCATGGTCGGTTATATAATTAATCTTAGTGAGATTCGAACCCTTAACATGATTTAGGTTCAAAAACTTAGCATGGAGGTGTGAAGGAAGTTTTACAAGAACTGTTATATGGCCAATAAAATGGATTTCACGAAATACGCCAAAAAGTACTACTCTATGGAGGGTAAGAAGGAAATCTAGGATGAGTTTGAGAAAATGAAGAAATATGCTACCACCATTAGGATTATAGTGCACCCCTAGAATAAGAAGATGAAAGGATTGAAGCATAAAAGGGTTCACCTAATGGAAATCCAAGTAAATGTGGGAACAATTCCCTGGAAGGTAGATTTTGCATATAAATTATTTGAAATTTTTCCGATTGATGCTTTTTTTCACAAAGAAGAAAGTATTGATTTTGTTAGTGTAACTAAGGGAAAATGGTATGAAGGTGTTGTAACCAGCTGGGGTGTTACAAGAATACCTCATAAAAATCATAGGGGTTTGGGAAAGGTTGCTTGTATTGGTGCATGGTATCCAACTAGGGTTTACATTACTGTTTCCAAGGCTGGTCAAAATGGATACCATCATCATATTGAGATGACTAAGAAGATATAAAAGAGTGGAAATAAAGATCAAGAATCTCATAGTGCAATGAATAAATTTGATAGGATTAAAAATTATATAACAAAAATAGGTGGGTTTCCTGACTATGGTATTTTAGAATATTATTACATTATGATCAAACGATGTTTTATGGGAAATAAGAAGTGGGTTGTTACTTTATCACAGTCATTGTTGAAACGGATATTGCACACTGCGTTGGAGGAAAACAATTTAAATTTCATTGATACATGCTCTAAGTTTTAACATGGGCGGTTCTACACAATCTAGGAGATGGCCAATATTTTTGGTAAATTGGAGGCTTAGGCATGCTAATTTCTTCAAACCCCCGAAATTTAATTGAAACAGTGGATCACTGAGTTATGCTCTACCCTGTAAAATGTTTTGTCTTCAAACCTCTTATAGAAACAATGGTAATTGGAATTCAGTGGCCATGGATTTTTTCTTACTCTTCCCTTCTATCTCCATCTTGGTGAGTTCCTCAAGGTTTCAAAAATTTCCATGATATATAGGTGGGCATGAGGTCGGTGTCATATGGGGAGAGACATGGCAGAGCTGAGTGGAGCCGTGGCATTAATAGTAGCTTGTAGAGACAGGGGTTTCTTATGGTTTTCAAGCTTCTATGGTTTTTGATTAATGAAGCGATCTCCATATTATCCACAATGTGATGAAACAATGGTCTCTTCATTAACGTGGGATTCTTGTTGAGTATGTAATATTCCAAATTAGCTTTTAGCTAGTTGGAATATTAGTTTTTTCTTTATTCATTTAGATAGATGAATAAGTGGGTAGGGAGACCCATAAATCACCTTAGTAGGAATAAAACCACTTCTCATGTGGATGTGGCTCATTATATCAACTGAATAAAACACACTTAGGTGTGAACACAGGCTAAATCATGTGGACAGGGTCAAATTTGACCAAATCAACAACGCTGTCATGGAGGGAGCAAAGCATTAAAGGAGGACAATGCAGTTATGATGGAGGAGTGTATGCATGAGAGTAACATCTTTAATGAGTGGAACCTATGGTGAGGAAGCTCACCAAGCATAAAAGGAAGATGATGGAAGCCATAGAAGGCATTCAAAATATTGTCTATGTATTGGTATTTTATGAATCTTTGCATGCTTTAGCTGTTTAGCGGAGTCTATTGTGCTGTTTAGCACAAGGATGTTCCTGAGCGGGAATCCCAACCTCATCCTCGGGGGACTTCGAGTGCCTACTCAGGAAAGGTTTGTTGAGAATTAGTTCCACCATCCGGCATCAGGCGAAGCTTCAACCATTATTCTTACAACGATCTTCTTCAGGATTGTGTTGTTTTGTAGGGAAAAAGTAGTGGAGGGTTGATAGACCCAACTTATGAGCTTGTTTTCTAATGGAGGCAGCATCCCTTCATCTAAGAGGCTAGCAAGGAGGATCCTTGAGCTTCATTTAATCATTTATCATCAAGCTAAGATGCTTCCATAATCTATAGCGCAGTTCCCCTCAGGAATTGCATTATTTTATTGAGCAGTTGCAGTGGAGGGCTTAGTGCCCCACTTTGTGAGTTATATTTCCAGTGAAGGGAGTAGCCCTTCATTATAGAGATATATTGGAGGAGTATCAACCATTTATACATCATATCAGCCACCTCCTATCAGTTGTCCATTTGTAGAGCATATTTAGCTCTAGGGCTTCATTTATTCATTTTTGTATTTTCTGTATTTGCAGAAACCTTTTCTGGGTTGTCGTGGAAATGTGTTCGAGAGCTTAGATCTCTATTCCGAACACCTTTTGAGAATTTTATTATTAGATCTATACATTTATATTTTCTAGCTGCGGTTACATTCACTGGGATTGTGTTGTATTAGTTCTCCGACATTTTGTGTAGCAGCAAAATTTCATGTTTTGGTGCTTTTGAGCATTGGAGGCTTCTCTTACCTAGCTTGAGGGACTTTATCCCCAAGATATTGTATTTATTTGCTGTTTTTATACTTAATACAATGAATTTGTGATTGCATCATGTTTAATGTATTGATATTCACTGGATTTTTCCAGTTTTATATTCTATATTGCTGTTTTTTCCATTTTGGGATATTACAGTGGTATCAAAGCATAATCTTGGCTTAGCCTTTGATACATCACATCGATGTCATCAGAAGAAGAAGAATCTTCTCATAAAAAGGAGAAGATTTAAAAAAGAGACAAAGGAAAGACTCCAATATTAGGAGAAATGAATGGAAAGGAGTTTTGAAAACTTTTTATCCAAACTATGCAGGATATTAATAGAGAAATCAAGGAGATGAAGATGGGGAGAAATAAAAATTCCCCTAAAGGGGTTGCACATAAGCAACTGCAAGGGAGGAAGCAAAGGTGGGGTAGCAATACTCCGACATGTGGCTTTGGAATTGAGCATGTCACAGATGGGAGTTATGAGGTGACAGGTGCTTCATTACAAAAATCAGCAGCACTCTCATTGAGAATTATAGATCCATATTAGGAGTCACAACTATTCGTAGAGTACTCTAAGAACCTCTTCACATGTAAGGTGCTTGATTGTAAATTGATAGATGAGAGGTATAGAGTGGTGGATTGAGTCATATATTACCAAGATCAGATCTTCTTGACTAGAGACTCCAATATCAACAAGAAGATTTTATATGTAGCACATGAAGCACTCCTTTCTGGTCACACAGATTTCATTGGGACTTATCAGATCATCATGGAGAGATTCTCATGAGGGTCTCAAAGAGGATGTGCTCCAACAGGAGGTATGTAGTTTTCTTCATGAATGAGGAGGAAAGAAAACACCTTGCAAAGTTGTTACAGCCACTCCCCCTTTTGATAGAGAGATGGGAAGGCTCATCTATGGACCTCTTCACCATCTTTCCAACAATATATGGTGTCTTTATTCTTATTGATCAACTAACCAAGTATTTGCATTCTTTTCCCAGACATTTATAGTACATTTCTCCACAAGAGGGTAAGCCTCTCTTTGGATTTCATGGTCCTCTTGGGGCTACAGTCAGTAATGGGAATGGCCACACCCTAGAGGGATTTGGGAAAGATTTTTCTGGTTTGGGTTACACTCAGTTGACACCAAAATCCTTTTAATACTTCCAAGCTTATGAGAAGCTAGTTGGCATAAAAAAGTGGTTCGATAGCCACTTATCACATCATGTTTTGAGGCAGCTATGAGCAGAACAATGTTTGTCTAACTTGAGGGACTATTGTCACCATCCGGCATGTCTTATGGCACTTAGTCTATTTTTCCCATATTGTGATGATATTCTATTCACTATATGTTGAATGATTTGGGCAAGAGAGGTTCCTAGAACCAAAGAGTGGAACCATGAGAGTATGAATCCTTTTGGCTTCTCGAGGAAAAAATTATTGCAGCCCAAGATCAGTAGTAGCAGCACCATACATATCATAAATGTAGAGAGAGACAACATGGGGTGAAAAATTTGGCCTATCATTTTCAACCATAAAACCCCTCTACATTGCAGAAGCAGGGGATTGGTGAATTTTTCTATGAGTTACCCAGGATGATCTATTGGATGATAACATGGAGATTAGGGTTTCTCATTTGGGTTAAGGCCCCAAATTTTTTTCATATCTCATGCTTCAAGGAGGCCAATGGACAACATGTAGTTTCCCCCATGGATCTCCCACTTCTTCATGATGAGATCCACTTGGTCTATCTACCAAAGGCTAACTTGCACATTTGGGAGGAGAAATTAGGAGATAGATTGATTGGAGAGCATATGGTTTAGTGGGGGAGACTATCAGATGAGGAGGATAAAGGAGGATGAGAGGAGATTTTGCAGTATCCATCCTTGCAGTTGCTTGAGGACAAGAAACAGTTGGGAGGGGAGGACTGTAAAATTCCAAATTAGCTTTCAGCTAGATGGAATCTCAATTTTTTCTTTTATCGTTTAGATAGATGAATAAGTGGGTAGGGAGACACATAAATCTCCTTATTAGGAATAAAGCCACTTCTCATGTGAATGTGGCTCACTATATCAGCTGAATAAAGCACCCTTAGGTGTGAACAGGGGCTAAAGCATGTGGATAGGGTCAAATTTGACCAGATCAATAGCACTATTATGGAGGGAGTAGAGCATTAAAGGAGGAAAATGCAACTATGATGGAGGAGTGTATGCATGAGAGTAGAATCTTTAATGAGTGGAAACCAGGGTGAGGAAGCTCACCAAGCACAAAAGGAAGAGGATGGAAGCCATACAAGGCATTTAGAATTTCATCTTTATATTGGTCTTGTATAACTCTTTGCAAGCTTCAGTTGTTTAGCAGAGTCTGTTGTGTTTTTTTAGCACAAGGGTGTTCCCGAGCGAGAATCCCACCGTCATTCTTGGGGGACTTCAAGTGCCTACTCAAGAGAGTTTTGGTGGGCATCATTTCCACCATCTGGCATTAGGTGAAGCTTCAGCCATTATTCCTAGCACAGAGTCCTTTAAGATTGTGTTGTGTTGGGGTTCCCATGTTTTGGCCAGGTTGACAAGACCAAAAGATGAGACAACATAGAACCACTTCAGACCTTAGGATCTAGCCCTCCTAGGTCCAGAGAGGTATCTCTCTATATGAGTCAAAGGATATGTCTTTGAAGCTCGAATGTTAAGGTTTTAGGCTAGTTATAGGCACGAGGTTTTTTTGTTTCATTATTTATGTTTGGTTGTTGGGAATTAGGAAAGAAGGGTCCAATATAAGACAAGGGTGAGCAAAGAGGAAACTAGGCAAAGATAGATAACTCAGGGAACATCAAGGCCATTGGGCAATGGAGTCAAGAAAGGGTATACTTGTGTTCAATGTGAAAGCTTCCAGTTAGGCTAGTCATCTAGAGCATTTGGATCTTAAAAGATGGTTGATGGAATGGAACATTAAGGACTGAAAGTGAAAGAAGGAAAGACAACCAAATTTCTGTCTATAGATCAGGTCAGAGGTTATTTAACTCCAGACCTGCTTGGACATACTCAGAGGAAGCTCTCAAAGAGGGACAAAGGGGCTGCTTATAGATCAGACCAGAGGTCATTTAAATCCAGGTCTGCTTTAGCAACTCCAAGGAAAAACAAGGATAAGTTAGACAGAAGGGATCTTAGAAAGGTTTAATGAGATGGAAAGATCATAGTGAGGCAGAGACAGGTTTCTAGACCTCCTAGTGTTCTCAACTCATCCAGCTAAATCCTAAGAAGAACATCTAAACATAGACTTCATTAATTCATACATCAGAGAGCAGGCAATAAAATCCACTACACTGGTTAAATCAATTGAAACCAATATTCAGATACACACATAAGCAGAAAACATAAAAGGCTGGGAGAGCAGCAACATAAGGTACCTATCAAGGGTAAATCTTATGCCAATACTTCTGATGTGAGCCAGTAGAAATGGAATGAAATGAAATCAAACACAGAGATAAGAAAACATCACCAGCTGCTTTAGATCAAGATCCAAAGAAATATGCTTGTCATATTAAAAACAACACCAATCAGGTACATCATTGCCCACAGCTTGAACATTCGGTCTGAATACATCAAATCTCAGCCTATCTTACAATATTACACAAAGAACTTGTCTCAAGAGGAGAATGCTTGCAATCTACTGATATCCAATCAACAACCTTTACAATAATTTCCCTCTGTGTTTTATAGCAGAGGATGAACAGAAGATCGACTGAGGGGGTCGGTGAACACTAAATGTAACATTAAACACAAGAATGAATGCAGGGCCGGAACCCATTATGTTTGATTGCTGAGTGTTTCATCTCTATCATCACTTTATGCAGGAGTGATTTTCTCTGGATATGACTTTGACATATTTCGGCTGTGCTGTTGTACTTGTGGTGAAAAAACAAAGACGAATGAACCATTGAGTGGCCTGCTACATAAATTTTGTAATTTCTTTGAACTGCTATTAGGGTGGAAAATCCTTCAGGGACAATGTGCATAATAAAAACTGTATGGGCGTCCTGTACTTGATGAAGAAAAACATTATGTTGATGAATAAACCTTGATGTTACCTTTTACTAATGCTCAGAACATTCTAATTGATCCTCGGGGTCTTGAAATCGGTGCTTTGGCTCTTAAAATACTGAATTAAGGCTCAGGATCTTCATTAGTGTGCCTCAACCTCCTTTGCTTTGTACTGAAACATTCTGCCGCTCCATTCTTGCTTCTGTCAGGTAGGCTCGAGCTTTAATGGCAGAGGAAGGTTTTTAAAGTTTGGATTCTGCCTTTCTTTAATGCAAGACCTATCTTCACCTTCCCTGGTCGTTCTTCATAAATTCTGCCACTGTAACTGATCTTCTTCAACCTCCCTGTCCTTGAAACAGAGATGTACATCATGGCAGCCATTAACCTTTGATAACCCTGCAAAAATGAAAACTGATTAAGAAAACAGACATGGGGGGGGGGGGGGGGGCGCGGCCACGATGGAGACGACGGGAGTGACTGTACATAGCAGTGCAAGGGTATAATAATGTGGTGGGAGGTGCAGCACGCAGCGGAAAAGTGTTCATGGTCACAGGTTGGGACACTGCGATGGAAGAAGTTTAAACGAAAAAGAAATACCTTAAAAAAACAACCTTAAAACGAATATATGCGACGAGGTGTTAGACGTACGATGGACACACGTGGAAATGACGTGGCGAGACCGGGAGGCAGTGGAATGGTCAACGACGGTCAGACAAATCTAGACCGTCGATCATGGTGGAGATCGACGATGAGGGCGACAAACGGTGGGCCAGCGGGCACGGTGGAGACAGTTTAATGAGTGAGCGGCTCAGACGAATGGTGACCGTTGGATGAGGCATTCAAGATCTAACGGTCGTCGTGGATTTCGCTGCAGGGTTTGGACTGAACAATAACACGTAGGGGATGGGCAGTTTTGCCGTCGTACAAAGGACACGTGGCGGCAGCTGTATGGAATCGTTGGCTGATGGATAAAAGCCACCCTCCACCCAAAGGCGGTGCGGAATAAACAGGCGGTTTCGGAATAGTGCACGGGCGGGGTCCACCGGGCAGATGGGCTCCGCATCGTCGATTTGGCGGGTAAACGGACGGTGATGGCCCGGCATGGAAAAAGGTGGGGAAGACACGGGCGCTGATGATTTAAAGACCATTGTCCGATCAATTTAGATCAATGGCCGATGCTGCGCCCGAAAAGGCTTGAGATAAGTGCTTTTTGCCTTGGCGAGTGGTCACAGCTCTGGGCCACATGGAGGAATAGGGCGCGGCGCTACAGGGAAGGGGGCTCAGGCCCTTATAATATGAAAAATATGGTTTTTAGGCCATTTTTAATGCAATTGGAGGACAAAATTTGGCAACGATAAAGGGGAAAAGGGGGATTTTAATCAGACAAAGGGGAAGGGAGGGATTCGATGGAGATTTTTGGAGGAATTTAGGAGTGTAAGGGGAAATTTTTAGAAAAGGAAAAAGGATAAAGTGAGGCATCCTGCAGGGATACCAGGGGCAAGTGCAGGCCTTTAGGGAAAGGAAACAACAGAGGGGACTTGTATAAGGCAAAGCACAGAGAGACCTCAAGGATGATGTGTCTTCAAGGGAGATGCATTCCTTGAAGGTCTCCAAAATGACATAGCCCCCAGCTTGCTTGTCAAGAATTTCATAGGGGGGCTAAGAGTGGTTCCACATGGCGATGGCTTCTTCTTGAAGGAGTCAAGAAACCAGAACTAATCTTTGGAGTAGGCCAGATGCCTGCTGCTTAGCACATCCCTTTCTTTGATCAGTTGCCACAATATGAATATGTTACATCAGCAGAAATATTTCTCCCAATCAAACTACCTACCCACACTATAATCCTAGCATTTTTCTTCTTTAGGGTGCATTTGAGCTAGCAGACCCTTTACATGATTTATTTTTGAAACAAAAAAAAAACCTATTCTACTTCTACCCTTATTGCTGCATGAGGCCAGATTAAACAGTTGGCCTCATATGATTCTCTACTTAATCTACTACCTGTTGGGATTAAACTGTCCAACAGGTTTCTTCTCCTACGTTCTAAAACAGGAAATTGAAAAACAGCCAAGCCAAGATTAAACTGTCTAACTTGCTGTGGAGTGAAACAAAAATTTGGAGGTTTGAGATTTGAACTTTGAAATATCCTTCTCTGTTTGTGACTCAGATTTAGAGCATATTAGAGTCACATTTTCTTCTTCCTTCTCAGCTCTGGTTTTAGGCATGTTAGAGCTGATTCTTCCTTTTCCTTTTCTGGTACATATTTTGAGCATGTTAGGACCAGCTGTCTTTCTTTCTTTGGCTCAGGTTTTGGTCATGTTAGAGCCAATCTTTGCACTTCTCAGAGTTCCATGTTTTGAGCATGTTTGAACCTCTACCTTCTCTATTTTTTGGACACATTTTCTCTATTTTCTTGAAAGTAAAACTGCAATGGTATGTACAATGGAAATGGAACTGGAAATGAAAAATTAGCAGAAATAGTGTCTGAGCATCCTGCCATTGACAGGACCCCCAAACTGCTCTGTACCATCAGGTTTTTGCAAGAAAAATGCATTAGGACCCACAGTGGCTTGGATGACAAATGGACCTTGCCACAAGCTGTCAAACTTGCCATGTTTACCTTTGTCCTCTCTTCTTGAATCCCATTTCAGAACCTTGTCACCAACTTTGAAATATGCAGCTTTGGTTCTTTTGTCAAATAGCTTTTTAATGTTTTGTTGCACTCTGATAGCTCTGTTATATAACTCCTCCCTGATTTGCTGAAGATGGATCGTCTGATTTATCCTTCTTATCATGTTGTCTTCCTCTGATTGGATATCCTGGACAAGTTTGATTACTGGAACTCCAAGGCTAGTAGGAAAAACTGCTTTTGTTCCATAAACCAGCTGGAATGGTGACATGCCAATAAATTTCTTTGTGGTGAGCCTGTCAGCCCACAAAGCATATATTAATTTTTTATGCCATGACCTTTTGTTCTCTTCCAGCAGCTTCTTAATGATTGTGACCAGGCTTTTGTTAGATGATTCAACAAATACATTACCCTGGGGGTAATAGGCAGTTGAATGACCAAGCGTGATATGGTACCTGTGATAGAAGTCAACCATTTTCTTGGATCCAAAGGCAGCAGCATTGTCAGTGATTATTTTCCTTGGACAGTCAAACCGAGATAGGATGAAGTCTTCTAGGAACCTAATGATGACAGAATCAGTGATGTTCCTAGTGGGTATGGCTTCTATCCATTTAGTGAAGTAATCTGTGGCAGTCAGGATCCACTTGTGTTGCCCAGAAGAAGAGGGGTGAATCTCTCCAATAAAGTCTAGGCCCCATTTCATGAAGGGACCTTCTACAGTGATGGGCTGTAAAGGGAGGGGAAGAAGTTTTCTTTTTCCTTCAAAGATCTGGCATTTATGGCAAGTGGTTATCATTTTATGGACATCATTAAACAGTGTAGGCCAATAATAACCAGCCCTGATTATCTTATTTGCAGTGGCTTTCCAACTCAGGTGGCCTCCACATTCTCCGGCATGAAATTCTTGTTTAACATTTTCAGCTTCAGTTTCAGACAAACATTTCAGCAATAGGCCATTTGGATTTTTCCAATATAAGTTTTCATTTAGGATGCAGTAATTTCTAGCTTTGAGTTTTATGAATCTGGCCTTGGTTTTGGACAGTTCTGGAGGGGCATTGAGGTTGGTGAGAACGTAAAGGATATCAAAATACCAAGGAGAGTTTTGAAACTACTCCTCAACAGTTGGATGGGGCAATCCTTCCTGCTCATCTAAGGCGTTTATCATGTTAATGTCAAGGGCCTGCAAGTTAGATTCAGCCATTAATTGGGCCAGACCTTGACCTTTGATCAGTTTGGTGGGCTTTATTTCAAGGTCGTATTCCAATATTGTAGCAATACATTCGCCCCTTTTCCCATCAGGGTCTTGGGACAAGATATCTTTGACCACTATATTCGGCACATAAGCAATGGTGTGAGAATGCAGAATGTACACCCTAAAGTCTTTTAAGGCCTTAATCAGGGCATAGGCCTGCTTTTCCATAATTTTGTACTTCAGGGGTGCATCCCTTAAGGCTTTATTGAAGAAATCTATGGGTTGCTCATTACCTTCTGAATTTTTTTGCAGTAAGACTGCAACCACGGTATGCTGGGAGGCAAATGAAAAGATCAGAAAATATTTCGAGAAATCAGGGCTAATTAGCAGAGGAGCCTGAGTGAGTGAAAGTTTTACAGATTCGAAATATTGTTTGGCTCCTACAGTCCATTTCACTCCCACACGCTTCTTCAGCATGTTAGTCATGTTCCTAAGGTGTTTAGCTAGATTGGGAATAAATCTCCTAAGGAAGTTGATTTTCCCAATGAAGGACTGCAATTCCTTGATGTTTCTCGGATGTGTGATCTTCAGTATTCCCTCAACTCTCTGCGGATCTATCCTAATCCCTTTCTCAGAAATAATGTGGCCCAGAAGTTTACGTTCTTGTAGCCCAAAAACAGTTTTCTTAGGATTTAAGGACAGGCCGTACCTTCTACACTTTTCAAAAAATTTCCTCAGATGTTTCAAGTGTTCTTCTTCTGTTTTGGAAAAGACAGTCAAGTCATCAAGGTAGATGACTATGAAGTGTCATATCTCATCTGAGAAAGCTATGTCCATCGCTCTCTGGAAAGTGGCTCCAGCATTCATCAGTCCAAAAGGCATTTTCACGTACATGAAGGTGCCCCATGGAGTGGTGAAAGCTATTTTGAGTTGATCTTCTGGGAGTACAAGGACTTGATTGTATCCTGAAAAACCGTCAAGTAGGGAGATTCTCTTAGAGCCCACTACCTTCTGTAAGATGTGTTCCATTCTAGGCAAGGGGTAGTTGTCTTTCAGGGAGGCTCTGTTGAGATTTCTGAAGTCTATGCACAGTCTGATTTCTCTTGTTTTATTTCTCACAGCCACCAAGTTTGACAACCAATCAGAAAACCTTACAGGGACTATAATGCCTACATCATACATATTTTTAATCTCCTTTTCAACTGCAGGCAATTGTTTCGGATTGATCCTGCGGATTTTTTTTTCTGAAAGGCTTCTGGTTATCCTTCAGGGGTATCTTGTGTTGTATGATGTTGGTGTCATAAGCCTTTAAGTCTCCATAGCTCCATGCAAACACATCAATGAATTGCTTAAACAACTCAATGTATTTATTCTTCATGTTTGTAGGTAAAGACTTAGCTAGTTTAATCGTTTTGGGTTTTTCTTCAGTGCCTATGTTTCATTCTTCCACATCTGAATCAACATGTTCTATCGTGGGCTTTTTTGCTACGTCATCAAAGTCAAAATGGTCCTCTAAGGGTGCCAGGCCTCTGGGTATATTCTTATCTTTGGCCTGCAGCACCTCTATTTCTGTACTGTCTGCATTTTCACATTTTATGGTTGAACTTCCAGTTTCTTCAGAAAAAAATTTTATTTCTATGCTACAAGGCGGGGATTCTTCATCAGACGATTCCTCACTAAGGCAGCTGTCTTCAGATTTAGAATCTGAGCCAGAAAATTCAAACTCATCTCTGCCTGTTAAGAAATCCTCAATCTGTTTGTCACCTTCAAAGACCCGCCAATATTTTTCGTTGTCTGGCACTGCAGGTCGAAATTTGGTTTGAATGATGATTTGTTGGTCAGCTGGAGTCTCAGGATATGAACTAGCAAGACAAGCTAATCCGTTTGCAATGACATTTTGGCTCCTGGGAACGAATACCAATTCATATTCCATGAAAGTTTTCAATATATCCATGACATCGTTCTTATATGCTCTTGATCGGGGATTTTTCGCTGCGTATTCACCGTTCACTTGTTTGATCACTAACTCAGAGTCTCCCCGTATAGCTATCCTGTGGGCTCCTAATTTTTTCAAAAAATTTAAACCAAGGATAAGAGCCTTGTATTCTGCAATATTGTTTGTGCATTTGAAATGAAGATTCACCACATGGCTCTCAGCATGGTCATTTTCTGTGTTACGTAGCCACACTCCTGCTCCAGCCCTTTTTCTAGTACAGGACCCATCAAAATTCATTTCCCACAGGGGTTCGCCATTATGTTGCGTTGGGGGGTCTGTACTAGGTTGTGGGTTGTCTTGTTCTTCACGTGGTGTATCGGTCCGAGGGATGTTCGGTCCGAGGGATGTGACTAACAGGCTGATTGCATTGTGTTTTTGGTTCATTCTGAGTTTCATTTTCATTATCCTGCCCATGGTTTTCTTCATCGTATTCTTCTAGGGTAGCCATTATGCTAAAATCCATGGGCTCTGTGTTCTTGCTAGGATCTCTGCATTGTGATTCTGGCTCTTCTAAGGATTGGTCGTTATAAAGAATGAAGGAATCCATATCTATGTGCACAGAGTATAATGGTGAATTTTCAAGCTTCTCGGGGCTACTGACTAGGAATTTCATCTGGGGCTTTCTATACAGTCTTCTAAGTTGGCCAAAGATAGGGATAGTGGCATATGAGCCATCCATCTGCATTGTTCCCTGCAGCTTGGCTCCCCATGATCTCGATAATAGCATGCCATACTTGGGTGGCACACTTGCCACCACAACATCCATGACCATACATTTAGCTGGAATCTGGGTCAAGCTCACACATAAGTCCTTGATCATACCTAGGCATTTTACTCTGCTAGAGTCAAACAAATATAGGTCTTTATAGGGTCTGGTGATTTCTAGGCCTAACCTTTCCATCACTACCTTAGGCATCAAGTTGTGGGATGCTCCAGAATCATGCATTGCATTGTGTAGGATCTTATCATGGATGTTGAGACTGATATAGAAAGGTGGAACTACCCCTTCCCGAAACTTTCCCTCAATCTTTGGACCAAACAGGAGGGCAGGTTGATCATCATTCAAATTCACAGTATAGTTGTTCTCTCCTAAATTCAATGCTTTCAAAATTTGGCCTTTATATACATTCTGAGTGGCCAGCTCAGAGAGCGGGACAAAGATTTTAATCTTTGCAATCTCACTTTCCAAATTGAAAGTGGACTGACTCTTTGGAGTGCTTAACTCTGTTTTATTGACTACTGCCTTATGGCTAAATCAGTTTGTGATTTATCACTATGTACAGGATCAGGAATTGTTTTATCAGGAGCACTAACTGCAGTGCTAGTGCTGTTGGTTGGTTGGCTTTGTTTCCCAGTGTCTTGGTTGTCTTTCTCTTTGTTTTTTCCAGAACTTTCAGCTGCTGATTCGCTATTTACAGCAGATGCTTTAGAAGTTTTATCAGGTCTTTTCTTGATGGTTACCTCAGGCGCTTTTGTTTTGGAATATTCTTGGTTCTTTTTTCTCCTAATTTCATATTGTTCTCTGACCTGCATCATGGCATTCTCAAATCCTATTCTGTAATCTTCAGTTTTGAACCACTCCTCCTCCCAGTATGAAGGTGAGGGCTGATCTTCCCCTGAATCACAGTTAAGGACTGAATCTTCTGCTTCAAACATGTTTATTGTATTCCCTTCAGACTCTCCTATGATTCCCTCATCTTCATCAAGAAATTTTTCCTGGAATGGGGGAATTACTTGTTGGTCTGACTCTCTTTGTATGTTGGGAGTGGCATTGTTGTTCCTTCTAAAGTTTTGGTTCTGGTTTTGATTTATGTTTTGGCTATTGACAGTGAAAACCATTTTCTTCATCATTTGTTGTAGCTCTTCCATGTTTTTAGACAATTTTTCATAATTTGGATTAGATGTGGAGGCTACATTTTCGTCCCTATATGTTACCCTCCTCTCGGTTCTTTGCCTTTCTCTTTTCTCAATCAAATTGGCCTCTATGTTCACTGCTCCTTTCTGCATGTCCTCCAATGTGGTGTACTCTTTATCCCTAAGCTCATAGGCCATGTCAGTATCAAACCCATCAGGGTATTTTTCTAGAGCCATGCCTTGTGGAGGTTTCATATGTGGGGGGAGGGCATTGTAAATGCTGTTAAATCTAGTGGTGTAATCATGGACACTCTCTCCCACATTTCTTTTAAGGCTCATGTATTCAGCCAGGAGTTGGTGAGGATTTTCCCTAGTTTCCCATTTGTCTACGAAAGTTCGGTATAGATCAGGGAGATCTTGGATACTACCCGCAAGTAGGTTTTTAAACCACTTCTTCACCTCACCTCCTAAGCTCTGGGCAAAGATTCTCATTTTGATTGTTTCATCATCAATTTCCATGTAGTCAAAAGAGTCCTCCATCTTATCTACATGTTGTTGAGCTATGATGGATTCCTTAGCAGTGAAGTGTGGGATTTTTGATTGATAATCATTGGGTAAGGGTAACAAGGGCTGGGGTAATACCAAGGGAGCATACCAGGCTGCCATGATGATATTCTGATGAGTTATAGGGTTGATTTGAGAAGATGGTATATGGGAAACAGGGATATTAGGACTAGCAGAGGTCTGTTGAGCAGATCTAGGGTGAGAGAGTCCCAAGTTTAGAATGAAGTGGATATCAGGTGGTGTATATGGAGGGGATCCTCTGTCCCTAGTGTGTTGACCACTATGAGATGGTGTACTGTGAAACTCAATGTCTGGCTGGTCTAGCTAATTGAATGACCTAGTTCTTGGTAAACTGTTTAGAGGGTCTAGGTCGGTGAATGAGTTTGATAGAGTTGTAAGGTTTTCTGGTGCAGAATTAGCTCTATTGATGCGGCTGGAAATAGTTGACCTTTTAGGTGCAAGAGATCCCCTGAGGATACTCTCCGGATTGTCAACTATTTCAGGTGCGTCATGGTTGGGATAAGCTCTCGTGTGAATGGTTCTAAAAGCCAGAACGTTGTTTCCTAGCCAAGCAGCTTAACCCTACTTGTTACTTCTGTTGTGGTTAATGTTTTTTCAAAGGCTGGTCTCCCAGTGGATTCTAATGTGAAACCAAGTTAATCAGCAGGCCTACTGATCACCAGTGGAGTCTTTTCGTTTAGGAACAATGGAGTCACCAGGTGGAGGGTTTTAGGGTATGTCTAAGGGGTTACACTGTCCACCACAGTGCTCAGGCACTATCACCTTTCAGGAATCTTCCTCAAAAACAGCAAACTCCAACCAGAGATTGACTGGGAGGGAATTTACCAGATATGTCCCCTCCGAAGAGGGTGAGATCCAGAGGCTACCTGGCCCTTTCTAGGCTCTGTCTAAGAGTATGATGGACACTCAGCAATGGAGGTCGATTCAAGAAAGGAGTGACTTACTGTCAACCTAACCAGAGTTCTAAGTTTCTGAGCCTTTAAAATTATTCAAGGTGAAATGTACTCAATTCCCCGGTGGAGTCGCCATTATGTTGGGGTTCCCATGTTTTGGCCAGGTTGACAAGCCCAAAAGATGAGACAACATAGAACCACTTCAGACCTTAGGATCTATCCCTCCTAGGTCCAGAGAGGGATCTCTCTATATGAGTCAAAGGATATGTCTTTGAAGCTCGAATGTTAATGTTTTAGGCTAGTTATAGGCACGGGGTTTGTTTGTTTGATTATTTATGTTTGGTTGTTGGGAATTAGGAAAGAAGGGTCCAATATAAGACAAGGGTGAGCAAAGAGGAAACTAGTCAAAGATAGATAACTCAGGGAACATCAAGGCCATTGGGTAATGGAGTCAAGAAAGGGTTTACTTGTGTTCAATGTGCAAGCTTCCAGTTGGGCTAGTCATCTAGAGCATTTGGATCTTAAAATATGGTTGATGGAATGGAACATTAAGGACTGAAAGTGAAAGAAGGAAAGACAACCAAATTTATGTCTATAGATCAGGTCAGAGGTCATTTAACTCCAGACCTACTTGGACATACTCAGAGGCAGCTCTCAAAGAGGGACAAAGGGGCTGCTTATAGATCATACCAGAGGTCATTTAACTCTAGGTCTGCTTTAGCAACTCCAAGGAAAAACAAGGATAAGTTAGACAGAAGGGATCTTAGAAAGGTTTAATGAGATGGAAAGATCATAGTGAGGCAGAGACAGGGTTCTAGACCTCCCAGTGTTCTCAACTCATCCAGCTAAATCCTAACAAGAACATCTAAACATAGACTTCATTAATTCATACATCAGAGAGCAGGAAATAACATCCACTACACTGGTTAAATAAATTGAAATCAATATTTAGATACACACATAAGCAGAAAACATAAAAGGCTGGGAGAGCAGCAACATAAGGTACCTATCAAGGGTAAATCTTATGCCAATACTTCTGATGCGAGCCAGTAGAAATGGAATGAAATGAAATCAAACACAGAGATAAGAAAACATCACCAGCTGCTTTAGATCAGGATCCAAAGAAATATGCTTGTCATATTAAAAACAACACCAATTAGGTACATCATTGCCCACAGCTTGGACATTCAGTCTGAATACATCAAATCTCAACCTATCTTACAATATTACACAGAGAACTTGTCTCAAGAGGAGAATGCTTGCAATCTACTGATATCCAATCAACAACCTTTACAATAATTTCCCTCTGTGTTTTATAGCAGAGGATGAACAAAAGATCGACTGAGGGGGTAGGTGAACACTAAATGTAACATTAAACACATGAATGAATGAAGGGCCGAAACCCATTCTGTTTGACTGCTGAGTGTTTCATCTCTATCATCACTTTATGCAGGAGTGATTTTCTCTGGATATGACTTTGACATATTTCGGCTGTGCTGCTATACTTGTGGTGAACAAACAAAGGCGAATGAACCATTGAGTGACCTGCTACATAAATGTTCTAATTGCTTTGAACTGCTGTTAGGGTGGAAAATCCTTCAGGGAAAATGTGCATAATAAAAAATGTATGGGCGCCCTGTACTTGATGAAGAAAAACATTCTGGTGATGAATAAACCCTGATGTTACCTTTTAATAATGCTCAGGACCTTCTAATTGATCCTCGAGGTCTTCAAACCGATGCTTTTCCTTTTAAAATACTGAATTAAGGCTCAGGATCTTCATTAGCGTGCCTCAACCTCCTTTTCTTTGTACTTAAACACTCTGCCACTCCATTCTTGCTTCTGTCAGGTAGGCTCGAGCTTTGATGGAGCAGGAAGGTTTTTAAAGTTTGGATTCTGCCTTTCTTTAATACAAGACCTGTCTTCACCTTCCCTGGTTGTTCTTCATAAATTCTGCCACTATAACTGATCTTCTTCAACCTCCCTGTCCTTGAAACAAAGATGTACATCATGGCGGCCATTAACCTTTGATAACCCTGCAAAAACGAAAACTGATTAAGAAAACATATATGAGGGGAGGACGGCCACGATGGAGATGATGGGAGTGACTGTACAGAGTGGTGCCAGGGTGGAATAACGTGGTGGGGGGTGCAGCACGTAGCGGAAAAGCGTTCATGGTCACAGGTTGGCGCACTGCGATGGAAGAAGTTTAAACGAAAAAGAAAAACCTTAAAAACACAACCTTAAAACGAATATATGCGACGGGGTATTAATACTTGCTATAATACCCTGTTAACCTGAGGAATCCTCGCAACTTCTTTATGGTTGTGGGGACTTTCCATTCCTTAACGGCTTTAATTTTGTTAGGGTCTACTTTAACTCCCTCGTGAGATACAATATGACCCAGATATTCCACCTCTTGTACTCCAAAGAAACATTTGGATTTTTTTGCATATAATTGTTTCTCCTGCAATAGTTTGAGCACCCTGTCAACATGTTCAACATGATCCTTCCAAGACCTGCTGTAGATTAGGATATCATCAAAAAATACTAGCACAAATTTTCTAAGGAAGGGTTTGAAAATGGAATTCATCAACCCTTGAAATGTAGAAGGTGCATTGGTAAGGCCAAAAGGCATGACCAAAAATTCATAATGATCCTCATGAGTTCGAAATGTTGTTTTTGGAATATCTTCAGTCTTCATTCTAATTTGATGATATCCTGAACGAAGATCCAACTTGGTAAAATAAATTGCTCCATGTAATTCATCCAATAATTCATCAATCACAGAATGGGAAATTTATCTTTAATGGTGAGCTTATTGAGCTCCCTATAATCCGGACACATGCGCCATGATCCATCCTTCTTGTGTACCAATACTACAGGAGCAGAGAAAGAACTTTGACTAGGTTGAATTATACCCGCCTCTAACATTTCTGCAATCATACGTTCAATTTCGCTCTTTTTGAAGTAAGGATATCTATAAGGCCTGATGTTTGGAGGAACACTTCCTGGAATCAAATGAATAGCATGATCATGATCACGAATAGGTGGGAGTACTTTGGGAGTTTCAAACACCTTGGAATGATTGTCCAAGACTTGTTGGAGATCTGCAGAAATAGATGATTTTGATGTCGGAACTTCTAGTGAGCATAATTGTGCAATTATGCCTCGTTGTTCTTTCTTTAGAAGCTTTGTCATGACATTAGAGCTTATTATCCTTCCCGGCTTCCATTCAATACCCCGTAATTCGACTTCCTTTCCTTCTGAAAAAAATTTCAAGAAAAGTTCTTGAAAATTAAAAGCTACCGTCCCCAAAGATTGTAACCATTGTACTCCTAGTACAACATCAGCACCTCCCATAGGAATGGAAAGCATTGGGCTAGTCAATACATATTCCCCCATGGTTAGCTTAATATTATGGCATTTTCTAGAGCAATTTATAGTTCCTCCATTTGCAACCATCACTTGAAATTCTGGTGCTGGGTATAGGAAACAATTTAATTCCTGGGCTACCTTACAATGAATAAAATTATGGGTGCTACCTGAATCAATCAACACTATTACCTTTTTCTTCTTGATTTGTCCTTGTATCTTGAGAGTTTGAGGAGTGATAATTCCTGCCAGTGCATTACACGATATGGTCGGATTCATTTCTTCCTCTTCTAGGGTTGGTTCCTGGTGTATATCCTCTTGTTCATTTTCTTCTTCCTCTTCACAATCTATGTAAAATAATTTCTTCTTAGCACACTTATGACCTTTAGTGTATTTTCTATCACAGCTGTAGCAAAGCCCTTTTGCTCTTTTTTCTTCCAATTATTTTGGTGTCAACATTGTAGGTTGTGGAAATCTAGACGTAGCAACACTTCCTTCTTTATAGAATTGAGTGGTAGGCTTCCTTGTCGCCATAATTTTACATTCAACTTTTCTTGCCAACCTGAATGCCTTCTCCAATGAATCAGGTTCCAGAACACGAACTTCATGTTGTATGTTATCCTTTAAAGTGCCTATGAAGAGATCAATCCGGTGTTCCTCTGGAATATCAGTTACCCTTATATTCAATTTTTGGAAGTCCTCAATGTGCTGCCCCACTAAACCCTTTTGTTTGAGATTTATCAATTGGCTAAAGAAGGTGTTGCTCTTTGTATCCTCATAATGTGCTATCATTTCTTCTGTAAAAATTGACCAAGTGACAATTTTTTTACGGGAGCAAAGCCATCGATACCATACAAATGTATTGTGTTCTAAATGTAAAGTTGCAATTCGTACCTTTTGTGTGTTTTGCACATTATGGAGATCAAAATATTGCTCCATCTGTAGTATCCATGTTACAGGATCCTTTCCATCAAACTTTCTCATATCCATTTTTGGAATATGGTGGTTCTTCCCGCCAACATTAGAGTTTATGAAATCATAATTAACATTTATTTTTTTCTCATCATGAGGTTCTTCTACTATATTTTCACCATTAGGAAACCTTTCTTGTATCAACTTTGTCGAACCTTCGATATCTGCTTTGAGGTCATTCTCCATGCTTTCCATGTTGTCTTTCATGTCATCCATCTTATCTTCCATGCCCACTTCCATGCCATCCATCTTAGATTCCAAACCATTCATCTTAGCTTCCATGCCTTTCTTCAAAACTTCCATTTCATTTTTTGTTGTTCCTTGCGAGAGCGAAATTTGTTGCACTTGCTCTTGTAATTTTGATATGTCATGTTGCCATTCTTTGTCTTCATGAGTCATAGTAGAACCTTATAAAGGCTTAATGGGTGTTGAATTATTTCTTGGGGCCATTATTTAGAACCCAATACTGATATATATTCTACAATATGCCCTTGGAATCAATTCAAATTGATTCTTCAAACAAGAATTATGAAATTTGGAAAAAAATACACACCTTTTTCTTTCTTTTGAGGAGCTCGATATTGAAATTGAATTATCTCTATGATTTCGGCTCTTCAATATCGAAATTTTGGTACCAAAGTGGCCCTCTAAATTACCTTTCGAATGCCACAGGTCTGACCTGATTTGGATTCTCCAAGACAAAGTTGTGTCCAATCTCCCACAATGATCTAATTATGGACTCGTTCAGTAGAGCGAAATTGTACGACTTGCCACGTGCCACTGTTTTTTCCTTTGTCTCCAAAATTGACAGCCAATAAACAAAATTCTATGTGCTTGTGACCACTTTTTACGGCACTCCAATCCAATGCCCAGAGAGAGAGTTATTGAACTTTTCCCACGATCACCTCTTTGAGATGAAATTCAGGAGCCTGAAAAAGCACTACCTTCCACAGATCATATCTCCAAAAATATTGCGAACCAAGCTCTGAAATGTTTTGAAAAATTTCCTCAGGATTTCAGCTTCGCACCATATGAATTTCAGACTCTGAACCTTCGTACAAAAAAATTTATAGCGCAAATGCCACGATGACCTGTTTATGAGCCTGAAAAAATACCTAACTTCCACCGATGATATCTCCTCAAATATTGCGAACCAAGATCTGAAATTTTTAGACAATCTTCCTCAAGATTTCAGCTTCGCACCCTAAAAATTTCAGCTTCTGAAGCTTCGTAGAAAAAAAGTTATAGCGAAAATGCCACGATGACCTGTTTGGAGCAGCGAAACCCTAGAATCCCAAAGCTCCGATACCAAATGTTGTGTAACCAGCTCCAAAAATAGAAGAAAAGAGATATCAACGCCTTAGAAATAAGCCACTTCGAGGGGGAAACCTCCAATACATTACATAAATGAACAATTCTTGGATGATACAATTTACAAAACCTCCTTTCTCTATATAGGAGTCCATGGGGCCATAATGTAATCCTAGTGGGCCACAATGTAATCCTAGCCGACCTAACAATAATAATTTAAGGGCACAATAATAACAAAATGGGGGTTACAAGGGTTCAATAATAACAATAAGGGGGTTACACTAACAATAATAAGGGACTATACTAGTGATATAGGGACCTAACAGAGTGGCTCATGTTTAATGTATTGATATTCACTACATATTTCCAGTTTTATGTTATATATTCTTGTATTTTCCATTCTGGGATATTACAAAGTACCAATCCCTTTATTTCTTGCAGGTCAACGAGACCATTTTGTAATATTACTAATTAGCTCTCACCTAGTTGGAATATTAAAATTTTCTTTTTTCTCGGCGACTCCCCCTTTTGATAGAGATATGGGAAGGCTCATCTATGGACCTCTTCACCATATTTACAACAATATATGGTAAGGATTGTGTCTTTATTCTTATTGATTAACTAACCAAGTATTTGCATACCTTTGCCAGACATTTATAGTACATTTCTCCACAAGAGGGTAAGTCTCTCTTTGGATTTCATGGTCCTCTTGGGGCTACAGTCAATAATGGGAATGTCCACTTCCTAGAGGGATTTGGGAAAGAATTGTTTGGTTTAGGTTACACTCAGTTGAAACCAAATTCCCTTTACTACTTCCAAGCTTATGAGAAGCCAGTTGGCATAAAAATGTGGTTGGGTAGCCACTTATCACATCATGTTTTGAGGCAGCTAGGAGCAGAAAAATTTTGGTCTCACTTGAGGGACTATTGTCACCATCCGGCATGTCTTATGGAACTTAGTCTATTTTTCCCATATTGTGATGATATTATATTCACTATCGATTGAATGACTTGGGAAAGAGAGGTTCCTAGAACCAATGAGTGGAACCATGAGAGTCTGGATGCCTTTTGGCTTCTTAAGGAGAACATTATTGCAGCCCAAGGTTAGTAGTAGTAGCTCCATACATATCATAAATGGAGAGAGAGAAAACATGGGGTGAACAATTTGGCCTATCATTTTCAGCCATACAACCCCTCTACATTGTAGAAGGAAGGGATTGGTGAGTTTTTCGATGAGCTACCCAAGATGATCCATTTTGTTTGGATGATAGCATGGATATTAGGGTTTCTCATTAGGGTTAAGGCCCCCAACATTTTTCATATCTCATGCTTCAGGGAGGTCAATGGACAACATGTAGTTTACCCCATGGATCTTCCACTTCTTCATGATGAGAGCCACTTGATTTATCTACCAAAGGCTAACTTGCACACTTGGGAGTATAAATTAGGACACATATTGATTGGAGAGCATCTGTTTCAGTGGGGGAGACTATTAGATGAGGAGGCTAAAGCAGGAGGAGAGGAGATTTTGTAGTATCCATCCTTGCAGTTTCTTGTGGACAAGCAACATTTAGGAGGGGAGGACTATAATATTCCAAATTAGCTTTCATCTAGATGGAATATCAATTTTTTCTTTTGTCATTTAGATAGATGAATAAGTGGGTAGGGAGACACATAAATCTCCTTAGTAGGAATAAAACCACTTCTCATATGAATGTGGCTCACTATATCAGCTGAATAAATCACCCTTAGGTGTGAACAGGGGCTAAAGCATGTGGATAGGGTCAAATCTGACTAGATCAATAGTGTTGTCTTGAAGGGAGTAGAGCATTAAAGGAGGGCAACACAGCTATGATGGAGGAGTGTATGCATGAGAGTAACATCTTTAATGAGTGAAAACTAGGGTGATGAAGCTCACCAAGCATAAAAGGAAGAGGATGGAAGCCATATAAGGCATTTAGAATTTTGTCTTTGTATTGGTTTTGTATGACTCTTTGCACACTTCTGCTGTTTAGCGGAGTCTGCTGTGTTGTTTATCACAAGGGTGTTCCCAAGCAGGAATCCCACCGTAATCATCGAGGGACTTCTAGTGCCTACTCATGAGAGGTTTTTTGAGCATCATTTCCACCATCTAGCATTAGGTGAAGCTTCAACCATTACTCACAACGCAGAATCCTTTAGGATTGTGTTGTTTTACAGGGCAGAAGTAGTGGAGGGTTGATAGGCCCAACTTCTAAGCTATTTTTCCAGTGGAGGGAGAAAACCTTCATCTAGGAGGCTAGAAAGGAGGATCCTTGATCTTTATTTCATTAATTAGAATCAAGCTAAGTTGTTGCCATCATCTACAGTGCAGTTCCCTTCAAGAATTTCATTATTTTATTGAGCAATTGCAGCGGAGGGCTTAGTGCCCCAGTTTGTGAGTTAGATTTCTAGTGAGGGGATAAACCATTCATTTGGGAGATATATTGGGGGAGTATCAACCATTTCTACATCGTATCAGCCACTTCCTACCAGTTATCCAGTTGTAGAGCATATTCAGCCCTAGGGTTGCATTTCTTCATTTTTATATTTTTTGTATTTCGGGAAACCCTTTATGGGTTTTGTTGGAAACGTGTTTGGGAGCTTAGATCTATATTCCTGACACTTTTTTAGCATTGTATTATTATATCCATAAATTTATATTCTCTAGCTATAGTTACATTCACTAGGACCGCGTTGTATTAATTCTCCAACATTTTGTGTAGCAGCTACATTTCATGTTTTGGTGCTTTTCAACATTGGACGCTTCTCTTGCCTAGCTTGAGGGACTTGTTCCCCAAGATATTGTACTTATTTTCTGTTGTTATACATAATACAATGGATCTCTGAGTGGCTCATGTTTAATGTATTGATATTCACTGCATATTTCCAGTTTTATGTTATATATTCTTGTATTTTCCATTCTGGGATATTACAAGTACCAATCCCTTTATTTCTTGCAGGTCAACAAGACCATTTTGTAATATTACTAATTAGCTCTCACCTAGTTGGACTATTAAAATTTTCTTTTTTCAATAAGATAGAGGGATAAGAAGGTAGAGAGACCCATAAATCTCTTTAGTAGGAATAAAACCACTTCTCATGTGAATGTAGATCATTGTATCTAGTTGAATAACGCACTCCTTGTTGTGAATCGGGGTTAATGCATGTGGATGGGGTCAAGGTTGACCAAATAAAAAATGCAGTTAAGAGGTAGTGGAGAGATATTGGAGGACCACGTAGTCATAATGGGAGGAAGTCTCCATGAGAGTGGCATATGTAATGAGTGGGACCAAGGGGGAGGAGCGCAAAAATTCTTATAATGAAGGGGATGGTAGGCATAGAAGGCATTCTAAGTATTGTTTATACATTATCCTTTATGATTTTATGCAATTTTTAGCTGTTTAGCGGAGTCTGTTGTGTTGTTTAGCACAAGGGTGTTTCAGAGCGGAAATCCCACCCTAATCCTCAGGGGAATTTGAGTGCCCACTCAGGAGAGGTTTCTTTGAGCTTCATTCCATCATTCGACGTCAGTCCAATCTTCAACCACCTTCAGTAGCACATTCTCCTTTAGGAATTGCGCAATTTATAAGGAAGTTGCAGTGGAGGGTTAAGAACCTAAGTTCTTGCACTTGTTTTCGAGTGAGGGGAGCATCCCTTCATCCAAAAGTTTAATAGGGAGGATTATCAGCTATTTTCTCATCATATCAGCCAAATCCCAGTATTTAATTAGCTGCAAAGCATAATTCAGCTCTAGGGCTGCATTTTTTATCTTGAGTATTTCAAGAAACCCTTTCTGGGTTATCTTGGAATTGTGTTAGAAAGCCTAGATCTCTGATCCCAGAATGTTTTGAGCACCTTATTAGAAGATCCATGTATTCTTAGTTTCCATCTATATTTATTCCCAACAAGACTACACAGTCATGGCCTTCCGACATTATTTGTAGCATCAGTGTTTCATGTCTGGGTGTATTGGTTCATTTAAGGAGCATCTTTTTTGTCAAGATATTGTACTCATTTCTTCTATTATATATAATAAAATGGCTCAATGATCTACTCATGTTTTGATGTATTGATATTTACTGGAATTTCCAATTTTATGTTTCATATTCCTATTTTTCTTGTTTTGGAATATTACAGTGGTATTAGAGCATAATATTGGCTCAAACTCTAGGGCATTACATCTATAACATGTGGATAAATGGATCAAAAAGAGTTTCCAAAGATTATTATCCAAAATATGCAAGATATTTCTAAATAAATCAAGGAGATGAGGGTGGAAATAGAGAATGAAACCCCAAGAGCATTTAAAAATGGATAAATTTCTGGAACCTCACATCATTGGTGTGAGCAACCAACATTACCGCAAGCTTGAGAACGCTCCACCATGCCTACATTTTTAATAGTAGAAAATGGATCTAAAGGATCCCAAGAAGAATAGAGTCTTGGTGACTACTTCCTAGAATATGAATGTCAATCTCAGAGGTTCAAAGAGCCTCTAAAATTCCAAGAGTTCTGTCGGATCAAGGATAATAAAAGACCCTGTAACAACAATATAGGTGGAGGGTACATGCAGAAAAATGATCTACAATGTACTATGGGTAGATTCTTTCTGTCAAATTTTGATTGATCACCCAAGTGCACAACCAAGGCTTGGATAGAGAAATTAGACATATATTTTCAGCTGAACCAAGTTCCAGAGATTGAAGCCATTAAGATAACAACGATGCACCTTGAAGGTGAAGCACATGAATGGTGGTTTCAGGGTCTATATACATTGGGACATGCAGGTGTGACTGAATATGCATAATTCACCGAGAGACTGATAGAAATATTTGACTGAAGAGACCCAAAGGCAGACTTTGTTGAGCTACTTAAGCTCAAATAGTTAGGAAATCCGGAGACTTATATCTGTGAATTTCTGAAACTTTCAGTTATGGTACGAAATATGTCTATATTTAGAAGAATATAAATGTTTATTGATGGGCTAACAGAACCTTTTCATGGGTTCGTGAAATCCATTAGACCAACTACACTCCAAGATTCCATTGAGAGAGATAGAAACTTACAATATGCCTTGCCAAGGGAAAGAGCTCCATTTCAGCAAAAGCCCTCTTTTCAGTCAAAGGGGAAATATATGAAGGTTCCTCCCTCAAGGGAGATCCAAAATAAAGGATCTATTAGTGATGATGTCTGGAGAGATATAAGGAGGATAAGGATTTGCTTCACTTGCTAAGATCCATGGGCACCAAGGCATCAATGTGCTACTAGAAAGGCACATTATATTGAGGGATTATCCAATGGTGAAGAGGAGGAAGAAGAAGGCTTAGAAGGAGATGCTATCATTGTAGCATCAGGGGGATATCCACCACCATGAGGAGGTGGAAATGGAGAATTTTCTCCAACTGGAGGAGCCCTTGCAGCTTTGCAGGGAGTTCCCAAGTATCTAACATTGAGAGTCCGAGGCACTGTTCAGGGGCAATGGGTGTCGATGTTTATAGACAGTGGGGCTAGTTACAATTTTATTGATACCCAATTAGTGCAGAGGAGGGGAATTCCCATAGATGATTTTGAGGGATTCTCAGTTTTGGTTCCAGGAGCTAGAACCATGCAGTGTGTAAAGTGTGTTCGGGGATTGACCATCGCTTTGGGGACTTACAAATTTACAAACTGCTTCTTTTTGGTTTATATTCCTGACAAAAATGTGATATTGGGTGTAAAATGGTTGATCACAATGGAGAAGGTCACCACGGATTGGGAGACCTTAGAGATGGTATGGATAGATAAGAAGAGTGGTAAACACAAAATTATTAGGGGCATGCACACTTATCCACCTCAGATAGTCTCTGAACATAGGATGTAGGATGATTTGCACAGAGGAGACATAGAATGGGTAGTGGATCTATGTATGTTAGAGGCAGGAGGTAAGGGTGCACCAGTCCTCTAAGCTATGCAGTCTATTCTAGACTGCTATCCTACAATATTTAGGGACATACCACTAGGAAGGCTATCAGATCGAGGATTTTAGCATAATATTTAGTTGGAGCAGGGGATCCAAGAAGTGATCACAACACCATATAGGCACCCCAAAGCCTGTAGGGATGAGATTGAAAGAGCTATTCAGGAGCTCTTGGCTTTAGTACATATCCGACCCAGAACCAGTCCTTTTTCTTCTTCTGTGGTCTTGGTGAAGAAGAAGGATGGTACATTGAGGATGTGCATTGATTATATAGCCTTGAATAAGAAGACAATGAAGAATAGGTATCTGATTCCCATGATCGATGAGATGATGGATGAGATAAGGGGATCAAATTTCTTCTCAAAGATTGATTTGAGCTGAGGATACCATCATATCAAGGTAAGGGATCAAGATATCCCCAAGACTGCATGTAGATGTCATTATGGCCACTTTGAGTTCTCGGTGATGTCCTTTGTGTTAACCAATGATCCGGCTAATTTTTAGTCTTGTATGAACCACATCTGCCATGGTCGATTGAGGAAATTTGTGCTAGTTTTCTTGGATGACATTCTTATCTACAACTTCCCATGGAAGGAGCATTTGCAACATATTGAGATACGCATTCTAGAGGAGCAAAAATTCTATGCTAAGCACTCCAAATTTGAATTCGGGCTTACAGAGATGATTTATTTGGCCCAGATCATTGGAGTGGATGGAGTAAGGGTCCATGGGGATAATATCCATGCTATTTGGGATTTTCCATAGCCAAAGAATGTAACATAACTTCAGGGTTTTGTAGGCATATGCATCTACTACCAGAATTTTTTCAGAGGGTTCTCCCAACTAGCAGCACCACTCATAGATCTGACTAATAAGGGAGCCTTTGGTCGGAAAAATACAGTGTAGAGGTCCTTTGATGGGCTCAAAGAGGTCATAAGCAGTTTCATGGTGTTCGAATTGCCAGATTTACCCAGCCCTTTGTGTTGGAATGTGATGCTTCATGGAGGGCATTGGAGTAGTCTTGATGCAAGGGGGCCACCCCATAACTTTTGAGAGTCGGAAATTTCTGCCTCATGAGAGGTTGTATCCTATGTATGATAAGGAAATGTTGGCTATTATGCATGCATTATCCCAATTCCAGAAGTATTTGGTGGGAAATAGATTTAGAGTGAAGACTGATCATAGTAGTCTCTAGTTTTTTCTAGAGCAGAAGCATCTGCAAGAGAGGCAAAAAAAGTGTGTTAGAAAAATCTAGGCATAGGATTTTGACATTAAATATGTCAAAATGAAGAGTAATGTGGTAGTAGATGCCTTATCACGGAAGCCAGCAACACTATCATTGATGAGTTTGGATACATATTGGAAGGCCCAGTTGTTGGTGGAGTATTCCAAAGACTGCTTCACATGTGCTATCCTAGATTGACAAGTGACCGATGAGAGGTATAGAGTGATGGATGAGATCAGAGGTATAGAGTAATGAGTTGAAACCGAGTACCAATTATCACCTCCAGAAATATGGGCAAACAAAGATAGAAAAAAATTGGATGGAAGTATACTTGCGAAAATATGTTGCAGGGCATCAGAGTGCATGTCTGCATTGGCTCCATTTGGGAGAGTATTACTACAACAAGACATTTCATATGTCGATTGGTATGTCTCTATTTCATGCTCTCTATGGATATGATGCTTTATCCTTTGTTGATTTTATTTTTGGAGAAAGCAAGGCTCCTAGAGCCAAATAATGGATCCAAGAGAGTCACGATATACTCTGTTCTCTTAAGGATAACATTGATACAACCCATAATCAACAGAAGTTGTATGGAGATCCTGGTCAGGTGGAAATAAATCTTGAGGTGGATGACTTAGTCTATCTCCATCTACAACCTTACAAGAAATCTACGCTGAAGGAGGAGGGGGCTGAGAAGCCTAAGCCCCATTTCTATGGGCAATACACGGTGATCCGTCATGTTGGAGAGGTAGCATATGATTTGGAGCACCCCATTGGGAGTAGGAGCCATAACATATTTCATGTATCATGCCTCAAGAAGGCCATTGGACAACATGTAATTTCTATTGTGGATCTCCCACCTATTTATGAGGAGGGCCATCTTGTTTTACAACCGGAAGCTATCTAGGATACTCGGGAGAGGTAGCTAAGGAACATCATGATTAAGGAATATCTTATTCGATGGACGATTCTACCAAATGTGGATGCTAGCTGGGAAGGAGAGAATATTTTTCAAAATCCACCCTTGCAGATGCTTGAGGAAAAACAACATTTGGGAGGGGAGGACCGTAATATTCCTAATTATCTCTCATCTAGTTGGAATATTAAAATTTTCTTTTGTCAATAATATAGATGAATAAGAGGGTAGAGATACCTATAAATCTCTTTAGTAGAAATAAAACCACTTCTCATGTGAATATATATCATTGTATATAGTTGAATAAAGAACTTGTTGGTGTGAATGGGGGTCAACTCATGTGGATGCAGTTAAGTTTGACCAAATCAACAAAAAAGTTATGGAGGTAGTGCAGAGATATTGGAGGACAACGCAGTCATAATGGGAGGAAGTCTCCATGAGAGTAGCATATTTAACAAGTGGGACCAAGGGGCAGGAGGCTCACAAAGCCTATAAGGAAGGGGATGGAAGCTATACAAGGCATTGTGAATATTTTTTATGCATTTTATTTTATGACTTTCTACAGGATTCAACTATTTAGCAGAGTCTGATGTGATGTTTATGAAAAGGGTGTTTCCGAGAAAAAATACCACCCTCATCCTCGGGGGACTTCGAGTGCCCACTCAGGATAGGTTTTTTTGAGCTTCATTTCATCATCCGGCATCAGGACAATCTTCAACCACCTTTAGCGACGTAGTCTCCTTCAGGAATTGCGCAATTCAGGAGGGCAGTTGGAGTGGAGGATTGAGAACCCAAGTTCTTGAGCTTGTTTTCCACTAGGGGGAGCAGCCCTTCATCTGAAAGTTCAGTAGGGAGGATTATCATCTATTTTCTCATCATATCAGCCACCTCCTGGTATTTCCTTAGTTGCAGAGCGTAATTCAACCATAGGGCTGCATTTTTCGTCTTGAGTATTTCAAGAAACCCTTTCTGGGTTATCTTGGAATTGTACTAGAAAGCTTAGATCTATGATCCTAGAATTTTTTGAGCACCTTATCAGTAGATACAAGTATTATTAATTTCTAACTGCAGTTATTCCCAACTGGACTATAGAGTCATGGCCTTCCGGCATTTTGTGTAGCAGCAGTGTTTCATGTTTTGGTGTATTAGTTCATTTCAGGCTTGTTTGGCCTAGCTTGAGTGTCTTTTTATTCAAGATATTGTACTCATTTATGCTATTATATATACTAAAATGGCTCAATAATCTGCTCATGTTTTGATGTATGGATATTTACTGCAATTTCCATTTTTATGTTCAATATTCCCGTTTTTCCTATTTTGGAATATTACACATTCAGTATGGTCAAAGCTTAAGATGGTAAGTTCGATTAATGTTAGACCCTATAGCAGACCATGTATGATTTTATGAACTGTCATATATGTGAAGGCAAAGGATGTGTTATGTTAGTTGGATTCCTTAATTCCAAAATTTTTAAGAATAATTTGGGTGACGAAATGTAAAAAAGTAATATACCAAAATGGGGAAGCATCAATATATGAACAAAAAACTGGAAATAGCAGTGTAAATCAACACATCAACAATGGAGACCAATATGGAGCCATAAAATAATGTTTGCGAGCAACAAATAGATACATTATAGTGAGGCATAAATCATATGAAATGAGGAAACAAGCCTCCCATAAACAATCACTCCCGAATATGAGTTGCTGCTACAATACACAATGCTAGAGAGATGCTACAACGTAGTCATATTAATCATAAATACAACTGGAGATCATAAAATTATATAAAAATATTGATATAGGCCCCAATATATTCTAGACATACAGATATGGGCACTAGATCCGCTTTCCAAGACAACCCAAGAGGGTTTCTGGAAAATGCACATAATGTGCCAATGTAAGTTGCAACCCTAGGGCTGAAGGTATGATGCAACAACAGAAATGAGAAGATATGGCTGAAGGTGATGTGGAAATCTAAAAATCATATCCAATAGTTCCTCTGGATGAAAGAATGGCTCATCCACTAAAGAAATCAGCTCTCAAAACAACCACCGCAACCACCCATGCAACTCCTCCCCAAAATAACACAGATATGGACTAAAAATGTGCTGTAGGGGATAAATAATCCTTGGCCTGCTGCCAAATGTGTCAATAAAGCCCAAGGGGCTTCTTTACAGGCCTTCTAATGGATGGAAACCTTCCTCCACTGCAAAACTAGCTCTGAAGTCAGCCAATATAATTCTCCACTACTGCACCCTGCAACATAGCACAACTCTAAGCATAAACTGCGCTGATGATGAAAGTTGTAGCTTGGCCTTAAGACTTAGTGTGGAAATGTAGTGCAATACTCTTCCAAGAGGCCTCTCAAGGAAACAGGTGGGATTCCTGCTTGGGAACACCCTGTGCTAAACAGCACTGCAATATTAACTAAACAGTTGAAGAGAGCAACAAGTCTAAACAAACCATATACAAAATCATAATTCAAAACATAACCCCATATGGCTCCCATCCTCTTCCTTATATAAGTTATGATATTCCTCACCCTTGGCCGTAATCAATTAGGTCACTACCTTCATGCAATCAATCTCTCTCCAAAACTGCATTGTCCCATCATAAATGCCACTCCTCCATAACAACGCTATTTGATTTGGTCAAAGTTCACCCAGTCTTCATGATCCAACCCCTTTTCACACTTAAGGGTCTTCAATATAGCTTTTAGATGACCTCCATTCTTACTAGGAGTGCATTTTATTCATACTAACGAGATTTATGGGTCTCCATACCCTCTTATTCCTCTATCTAAGAGAAAAATCAAAATTTAATATTCCAAATTAGTTGTGTGCTAATTTAGGAATATTATAGTCCTCCCCTCCCAAATGTTGCTTGTCCTCAAGAAACTGTAAGGATAGAACCGAAGAGCCTCCTCTCCTCTTCATGTAGCATCCTCATAACACTTTTACCGATGAAATAGGTAACTGCACTGGTACCTACTCTTTGAGGTAGCAAGAAAAACACCCGATTTTGAAAAGTGGTCATTTTCTTCTTCATTTTGGTCATTTTCATATTCTAATGGATCTTTCATGTCTGCAAATATTCCAAAGTGTCCCTTTCCAATCATTCCATATAATGGTGGTTGAGGTTCCTTTGCTTTTTTTTCCACACGTGATAAATTAGTATGAAGACATAAAAAGTAAAAATAATACTGATTTAAATTTGTATAATAAAACTTACCTGAACCTGAGAATAAATCCAAAACTCATTCTCCTTGATTTAAACATAGATCTATAAGATAGTTAATCAATGTTTGTGGTTTTTGATAAATGTTAACTATATCTCCTTTTGCATCTTTATCCTCATATGTTAGTTTTCTTACAACTACATTATGAACCAATACTTGACTATGACTCTTCCCATCTACTCGATTCATAATAATACGCTTATAGCTATCATATTTTGTCCAACATTCAACATGGATGAACTCTCAATCATTTATAATAGGCTGATCTTCGTAAGAAACAATATTTGACTTATGCCTGTAACATAACATAGTAAAATTTCAATTAAATTTTACATGAATAAAAAAATTTAGGAGTAATCAAACATACAATTTCAAAGTCTTACCATATAAGTTGCATCCTTGAGTTTGCTTTTCCCTTGAAGCTTGTTAATAACATTTCAAACTGTGTGTCTGAATGAAATGTCACAAATCGCCAAAGTGATGATGTTGTCACTTCTTGAAAACCTGTAACCACTTTACTAAAAGCTTGATAAGTATATGGTTCTCTATCATATTCAATGTCTAGGAAATTGAAACCATGAAGAATATCTGCAATAACTATGGCATATTCCCTTTTAGGTATTATTGATGCAATTTATTCACAGTCAGCTCGTATTATTTGATATTGGATACTATCGAGCCCATTCCAAATGTAATGATTAAGAGTAGGATTAAGTTCAACATTCATAAGACGCTTCTTTCTCATGTTTTCCAACTTAATTTTTTCAATAAAGCTTTTGAAAGTATCTGGTACTCCATTTCCATCCTTCTTCGACATCTTTAATGAAATAAAAATATATATATGAATAAGTAATAAAATAAAAATAGTTTAAATATGAAAAAAATGAATGTATAAATCAACATACCTTATTGAATGCAATATAAAAATATTTAAGTGATGTTGTAGAACTTGCTTCTGGGTAGTGGCGCACAACATCATCACTTCATTCAACATTTTAACCATGTGTTATTGTATTTTCATAAAAAAATTCTTACTGAATAAATCAACTTAAAATCGTTAATATAGTGACATGTATAATAAAATCTACCAACATCGTTATGTTTTATTTAAAATAAAATTATAATGAAAAGAAAATAAGAAATAATTCAAAAAACTTACTTTTGAAATTTTGCACACATTTCTTCCATTAATAATTCACTCGACTTCACATGGGCTAGTATTGATTTGACTAGTTTCTCATCCTTCACACCTTGCATTGTTATCCAAAGTGTGATAGTCATATCCTCTGGAAGATGATTCATTTTAGAACCTATCTTACTGTTGGTACATATTATGGGTTTACTCTTTTTAACCTTCTATTTTTTTATGGAAATATTGTCCCACCGCTCAAAAATCTCATCAATCAAATCCCATATCTCCCCAGTTCTAAATGCCAACTGAAAAATGTTAGCCATGCTTCTGAATAAATTTGTATTCATTTTTCCATATTTTGCTTTGATTTTTTCATCAATTTGATAACTTGTTTCTATTAAACATTCCTTCTGAAATGTTAGACTAACTTGTGTCTTATCCCCACCACATTTTTCTATGAATTCATTATGAATAAATCTGACCCTTTGGATGAAAGTCATTTTCATTCTGTACTCATTATCTGCATTATGATCCCATGCCACTAACTTTGATTCTATTTCTGTTAAGCCAGTGTAAATGATGCATTTCACTGTTTGAAAAATATAGTTATTGGGATATTCCTCAATCAATTGCCTTTTAGCCTCTACCGAATGGTTCCCTCTAATTAAATAATATTTATAATAAAAACATTTTGTCTTGTCAAATTCCTGTTTGTCGAGAACCCGACATGAATCAATAAGAACCACAAAATCCACCACATGCGCATATAGATTGAACTTGAACAATGTTTTCAGATTATGTACATGTAGGTGATGGGCCTTTCTAATTTGATATTGAGATTGTCCTTCATCTGGCCTATAAAATTGGCTGACATTAAGCTCAAATGTTTGGCCACCAAGAATTAATTTATTCTTCCTCAACTCATATCGAATAGCATTTTTTTGGTTTTCATAATGCCATCCTATAACTCAACACTCGGTGTTATGATTTCTCTACTTCCGTTAGAGCTTTCATTTTTTTCTTCACTGCTGCTCAGGACCTTTACAGGTTCACCAATATTTGATTTCCTAATCTTATTGGTTAACATCTCAGTTCTATTATAAACAAGCTCTTCATCATCACGTAAAAGAGAGACATCTTTGGTGATTTTTGTTTTTGGTGTTTGATTTATTTTCTCCTTTTGCACAATAGTTCTAATCTCCTCCTCACTAATTCTATCATAATTTTCAGTTTCATGTTCGACATCTTCAAAAGAAACATGTTTAAGTTTACTAGATTAACCCACCTTAGTGACTCTTGGTTGATCCCCTCTTTGTACTATTGCTATGTCATGAGCTATTGATATTTGCTTCAATCTCCTTTCCTCTGCTTTGTGTGTGTGGAAAGTGCTGATCACATTCATAAAATTTGGATCCAAATAATAAAGACCTTCAAACATGTTTGAAAGACATGGAACAAAATCCTATGAAACAAAATAAAACATATCAATGATCAAGAATTTATAAAAAATTGAATCATCCTTACAATAATGCATAGCGGAAATAAAAATAGGCATACCTACAATGCTATTTTCAATGTTTCTTGAGATTTCTTCAGAAAACTTTGTAGATATTTCATTTGTGTCATACTTGACCTTTGATAGACGACATCTAACCTTCTCACGTTTATTAGCCTTGCAAGAACATATATAGTGTTTGTATTCGGGACCATACGTATGTCTCGTACTCTTCCCATCACATCATATGGCTCACTTAAGCCAATCATACCACAAACCAGATAGATATGTATATCAGCCTCTGTTTCACTGTCTTCAGGATACCATGAGAAATCAGTTTTATCTATTTCCTCGACGTTCTTCCAATCAGAAATAAGCTTTAAAGAACTTGGTGCCCCACTTGCTTGAATTTTATTAGTGTGTGCAACAATGTCCTTATTGCATCCAACAGTGTCCATAGTGCGTCCAGCTGCAACTTTAGATTTGGGAGTTGTATCCATAGTGCGTCGAGCTGCAACTTTAGATTTGGAAGTTGCTGCCTTAGGTGCAGAAACATTCACATAATTTTTTTTTGACGCCATTTTTCTAATAAAAAGAAATATATATATTAGTTAATAAGATAATAATGTCGATAAAATAAATTTAAAAAACAAAATTTATTTGTAAAACTAAATAAATTGAAATTAAACTAGTAAAATTATCTATAGAAAATTTCCATTTAAAAACAAAATATTATAAATTGTATTTAGATATATGTATATATATCTATATAATATGTTTTGAATACATTTTATAAAAAAAATAAAAATATGTTTTAGATTGTATAAAACAATTAAAAAAAAAACATTATTTTCAAACTTAAGTTTTTGTTTAATATTTAAAAAATAAAATAAAAAATACTTACTATTTATAACCCATGTTAAAATTTAATTTAATTTTTTTTTAAGCTAAAGATTTTATTAAAAAAACAAAAGAATATTTTATTTTTTTTTAAATTTTAACTGTGCTTTTTATTAAATTCACACTTAATAAATAATATAATAAAATTTAAAATTAAAGCATATATGTTAAAATTAAAATTTTAATAAAAAAACTTGTAATCTTTTATTATATTTTAAAATTTAATTTAATTTTACAATATTGAAATTTATTAAAGATTAAAAAATTTAAATATAAAATAAATTTTAAATTTTAAACTTTATATCATATTAATATTATAATTATATACTTAAAAGACAAAATGAAAACTATAATATAAAACATGGTAATTATTTAAAAAATTTAAAAAACTTATATTAAATATTTAATACAAAACATTTATATGAAAACAAAATTAAAAAAAAAGCGAATTAATTTTTTTTTTAAGTTTTATTTTATATTGAAATTAAAAAACGTTAAAATAAAAAATTAAACTTTTTTACATTTTTTATTATAGATTTAAACTTAAAAAAAAAACAAATAAAAAAAATGTTTTTGACGCCTGTCGGTGGCCGAAGGCTGGCCGGGCCGTGGCGCTGGCGGTTACCCAGTCGGCCTGCGGCCCCCAGCCCCTGGCTGGCCTCCGGCCCTCGGCTGGGCAGAGGCAGCTGCCCGGCCGGCCTGCGGCCCCCAGCTGGGTGGAGGCCGCCCAATCGGGGGTCGGAGGCCGACCGGGCAGCTGCCCGGGCCGCAAAATAGATTATTTTTTTATTTTTTATTTTCAATACAAAAAATAACTATATAATTTTTTTTTTTTAAACTAAACTATTATAAAAACAAAATTTTAAATAATTGTATAAGAATACAATATAATACAATTAAAAAAAACCATATAACAATATAATAAAAAAAATATAAAATATAATATATAACAAAACAATAAAAAATTCTAAAGAAATTGTTTTAAAATATTAATTAAGAACTAAAGATATAAATATAAATTTTAAATTTTATAATTCTAATTTAAAAAATAAAACAATAATAATAAAAAAAGGTTTGTTTTAAAATATAAAGTAACAAATAAATTGAAAATTCCATTTTTAATTTTTATTTCAAAAAAAAATTATAATAAAAAAAACCATTATGGTTTAATAGAAAATATAATACTCTACCATATAAATTAAAAAAAAAAAACAATTATATATATATATATATATATATATATATATATAAACAAAAAAAATATATATATATATAAATTACAATTAAAAATAAGATTTAAAATTTAAATAAATAAAAATAGAATATAAAATAAAAAAAATTGTCAAATAAAAAAAAAAAAAATTAAATAATGAAAGCACCAATATATTTATAATAAAAAATATATATATATATAATAATATACCTTTTTTTTATATGCATGGTCATTTTATGGATTTTTTTTATCTAGATGAACTTATAAACCCTAAAAAAAGAAAAAATTTCTAAATTTTTGTTCTAAAAACCCGAAAAAATTTAGTTTTTTTTTAGCATTTTTTTCACTAAAAAATATAAAAAAATTATGGTTTTCAAACCTAAAAATCTTTAAAAAATAGTTTTTGAACACAAAAACTATAGAAAAACAGGTTTTCAACAAAATCATCTTTAACTCGATAGAATAGAAGGAAAACTAACCTTTGAAATGCAAAAAGCTATTGTCACCAATGCCAACACAACGCCTCCACAAAATTACCAATAGCAACAAAACGCCTCCAATGCCAATGCAATGCCTCCACGAAGTTACCAATGCCAACAAAACACCTCTACAAAATTACCAATAGCAACACAACGCCTCCAATGCCAATGCAATGCCTCCACAAAGTTTCCAATGCCAACACAACACCTCCAGAAAATTGCTCTAACAAATACCAGAAAAATTGATGTGATGTGATGAATAGAAACAATGATTCTTATTATATAGCGAATATTGTGTAATTGGTTTACTATTTAACGAATGTGGGATTAAAATTTAAAATTTAAAATATTTGCATGTATTTTATTATAGTTCATATTATAGTTAAAATACTTAATATTTGCATGTAGTTATCATAGCTAAAATTTTATTTAATATTTACATGTACATAATGTTAAATAATTCAAATTTAATCTCGGATTAAAATTTAAAATACAAAATACTTACATGTAGTTAATTATAGTTTTATTATAGATAAAATAGTTAATATTTGCATGTAGTTATCATAGTTAATATTTACATATACTCAATGTTTAAAATCATGGGATTAAATTTTAAAATTTAAAATATTTACATGTAGTTAATTATAATTAATATTATAGTTAAAATAGTTAATATTTGCATATTGTTATTATTGTTAATATTTACATGTAGTCAAACTTAAATCATTAAAATAAGAAAATTATTTTAGTTTGGAAGGCATGCATGAAAGGAATATTTTGTAGATATTTTGAATATAAAGTATGGTGAAATATTTCAAGACCAACCGTTTATTAAGAAATTTTGAAATATATTTTAGATGAATATAGTGTAGGTTTAAAATTTAAAATTTAAAATATTTACATGTAGTAATTATAGTTAGAATAGTTAATATTTGCATGTAGGTATTATAGTAATATTATAGTTAATACTTACATGTAGTCAATGTTAAATCATTAAAATAGCAACATTATTTAGTTTGGAAGGCATGCATGATAGAATTATTTTGCGGGTATTTTAACATAAATATCGGTAAAATATTTCAACACAAAAGGTTTATTAAAAAAATTTAAATACATTTTTTGACTAATATTTTGTACGAAATATTTGAAATGAAAATTTTGAGAGAGTTTTTCACGAAATTTTTTGGGGGGGGAATTTGGAGGGAAAGTTTTTCGCGAAATTTTGTGAGGGGAAAATTTGGAGGGAAATTTTCAGCCTTTAAGCTATATATTGTAAGTGGGAGATGCATTTGTATCATTCAACCTATTCTTGTTGAAAGCCATGGTTTCTTCTGATAGCAAAGTTTTTCTTTGTAAAACATCAAAATCTTCGTCACACAACAACTCTATTCAGAGTGATGAATATAACAGGAGTTCGTTCAACATCAATAGAGAGTCAAAAAATTGACTTGGTCGTAGTCTTAAGGATGATGAGAACAAAATTGATGAGGTGCAGCAAAAAGAAATTTCTGTAAATCGAGAGTCAGTTATTCCACTTACTCTTTATCCTAAGGATTATGAAAGCAACAATGATGAAGGGCATGATGAATAATTTCCAGAGTCAAGATTTTCACTTCTTCCTAATCCTAAGGATTATGAGGGCACCACTGATGAAGGGGGAGATGAAGAATATCCACTTCAGCTTAATCCTAAGGATTATGCGAGAACCACATATGAAGAGGGGAATGAAGAATTTTCAGAGTCAAAATATCCACTTCGTCTTAATACTAAGGATTATGCCAGCACCACTGATGAAGAGGGGAATGAATATTTTGCAACATCAAAATATCCACTCTGTCCTAATCCTAAGGATTATGCCAAAACCAATGATGAAGAGGGGGATGTAAAAATTCTAGAGTCAAAATATCCACTTCGTCCTAATTGTAAGGATTATGCCAGCACCACTGATGAAGAGGGGAATGATAAAGTTCTAGAGTCAAAACATCCACTTCATCTCAATCCTAAGGATTATGCTAGCATCATTGATGAAGAGGGAAATGAAAATTTACATTGTCAAAATATCCACTTCGTCCTAATCCTAAGGATTATACAAGCACCACTGATGAAGAGGGGGACGAAAAAATTCTAGAGTCAAAATATCTACTTCGTCCTAATCCTAAGGATTATACGAGCACCACAGATGAAGAGGGGAATGAAGAATTTGCAGAGTCAAAATATGCACTTCGTCATAATTCTAAGTATTATGCCAGCACCATTGATGAAGATGGGAATGAAGAATTTGCAGCGTCAAAATATCCACTTCATCCTAATCCTAAGGATTATGCCAGCACCATTGATGAAGAGGGGGATGAATTTAGAAAGCCAAAATTTTCACTTCATCCTAATCGTAACGATTATAAGTTCACCAATGATGAAGGGGGGGATGAAGAATTTCCAATAAATAAATATTCAAGGCATTCACTTATTCCTAATCCTAAGGATTATGAGAGCACTAGTGAGGAAGGGGAGGGGTGACATGAAGAAATTCTAGTGAATACAAATTCAAAGCTTCCACTTATGCCTAATCCCAAGGATTATGAGACCACCAATGAGGAAGGGGAGGATGAATAGTTTCTTGCAAATGATAATTTTAGAGGCACATATTTGAATATTGCATTTTCTCTAAGTGATCATTTCAAAGACACTCATGGTGATGAAGAATTAAATCCTCCCAAGGAAGAATTTGAAAGCATGGATCAAGATGGTGAAGAATTTCGCCCGAGTCGGGGTTACAAAAGCACCGATGATTCTTGTGAAATGTTTTCTTCAAGTGATGATGGTAAAGAAAATTTTCCAGGCATTGATGTTGATGAATTTCTTAACTATGTTTACGGTGATGATAGTGGGGATAATATTCCTCCTAATGGTGATGAAAATTCTTTTACAAAGGATGATGGAATGACGAAGCTGTTGCAAGCAAATATTGCAAATAGGAGTAGGAGTATACCTTTTCATATCAATCCAAAACATTCCAGTTATACAAGAGTGATGACAAAATATCTCACAAAAAAAAATTGTCGTTCATTTGATTTCAAGTGAATATTGTTGAAGGGATTGGTTGAAACATATGGATTTCAACTTTATTTTGGAGAAAAGGAAAACATATATGTCAATGAATAAAAGCATGCAAAATTCATATTTAGTGGGTTGCATGCAATCTACACTAGCATGTTATGATTATCATATTGGGAAATTATTGCTCTGCAGAAAGGCTTTCAAAATGTTGCATTCATTTGGTAATTATCGTTTGTCAAAAATCCAAGAAAAACTTGAAAAGGATCCCACATATTATTCAGAAGTACGTTATAAATGGGATGTGGGGCCGTTTGCAAATACTGCTAAGACATGGATGAAAAAATTCTTTTCAAATCATGGAGAGTGTATGCCAAATAAATACACAATACATATTCCAGATAATTTCTCGACACGAGAGATATTCATATTATATATATATTATGTAGAAGCTATTGAAGGAGTTGGTAATTTTATTACATATTCTTATTTTACAAGGTTATGGAAAAATGGATTCAACAATGTTCGTATTCCTAGGAAGACAAGGATGGGGGTTTGCAGCACATGTGCTTCTCTTAAAGCAAAAAGTGATAAATGTTAAGGGGAAGAAAGAGGTATGCATTCAAAACATTGTTTTTTAAAATTGGATAGTTATCAACTATGAAAATATATTTATTCATATGCTTCTTTTATTTTATGTACAGATTCCGTTTTCAAAGAACTTCAAGACCATCGCAATCAACAAACAACTGAAAGGAAAAAGTTGTATAATCATCGAAAGAAGTTTTATGATCATCCAAATAAATATTTGGGTTCGATAATTGATGGTATGGACTAAAAGAAAACACTTCTTCCACATTTTGTCTGCACGCCAAAAAAATTACAAGAAGAAAATTTCATTCAGTTTCACTTGGTTGGTTGTATGGTATTTAATGAGAAGATGTTTCCAAGGGTTTTCTTTACAACTCCAAATAGTCACAATGATGCAAATCTGACCATAACTATAATCTATGATGTGGTTACTCGTTGGTCTCGTATTCTTCCTAAATTTTTTTATTTACAATTAGACAACACAAGTCGTGAAAAAAAAAATCAAGTTCTTTTTGGGTATTTAAACATGCTCGTTGAATTGGGAATTTTTAAAAAGATAAAGGTTGGTTTCTTTCTTGTTGGGCATACTTATGATCATATTGATCAAATGTTTAGTCGTTTTTTAGTAACATTGACGAGGAAAGGTGTTGGGAGCCTGCCATCATTAATTGAATGTATTAAGAAATCATACATTCCTGAGCCTGTTTTTCATGTGTTGGAAGAAACTATTGGCATGCAAAGGTTTATTTTGGGATCGCATGGTGAGGTGAAATGCATTGAACAACTTAACGACATTAGCTTCTAGCATCGATTTCGTATCAAAAAAGTTGATGGGATAACACTTATATCGGGCAAGAAGTATTCAACTGTTGCAGAATGGGGGCCATCATCAGGTTTAGAATTTTTGAAGTTCATTCCAAAGCGTCCAATATTTTCATCAAAGATATTGTTATTACAGTCAGTTTCTGAACTCCATAATGCACGAAGGCATAAGAGAGACATAAATTATTCTGAATGTCTGGAGGAAATTAAAATATGTATTAAAGATACATATGAGTACTTTGATGTTGCTGATTCAGTTTGGTGGGAGTCTTTTTTCAGTAATCAAAGTGATATGATTTCAAGATCAATAAATGTGGATACGCTTTTGAAGATTCCTTTTTTTTTGCCACAAAATATGCCAAATGAACATCAGGAAACACACATCGTTGAACAACAATAGCCTCAAGCTATTGTTAATTCCCCACAGGTAGAGGAAAGAGAAATCTATATTAGTTCTAGAAGATCACGTGCATAATGTGAAGCCATGGAAGACCTTTACAGGGGTTCTATGCAGGATGTTAAGGAGGGTTTCATGATAGCAGTGTTAGCATATGAAGATCCACTTGGACATCCATTCTGGATTGCGAAGGTTATAAAGGTCATTAATGAAAATGAAGATATTATAGTTGTTTATGTACATTGGTATGCCATAAGTACCCACCCTTTCAATGGTGTGTACAAGCCAGAGATGGTAGTTGAAAAGAAAATTGGCAGAAAGAGAAAAATAAAGGGCACAAATATAAATCGTCGCTGCACAAATGTCTTAAAATTGGAGGATGTTGACATACTTGTGTATGAATTCAATTTGAAAAAGAGAGGAACTCTTCAGTTGAAGACCATAAATATTTTGAAGAAATTTCTACCAGAATAATTACTGTTGAGATGGGACTCTGCAGAATGTAGTCGTAGATCTACAAGACATTTGAACTCTGAAATGGTGGGCATGCATGTTGACTCAGATGGAGCACTAGTAGATGAAGGAGAAGAATATCGATCATCGAGTCATTCATCTGAAGATGTAGGTTCTGATGGTGTGCCAGAACCTATGGTTTATTTTGAATAACTGTCAAAGACACTTTTATGTAATTGATGTTTGCATGGTAACGTCAAATAAAGATTTTAACTTCCATATGATTTTTCATGAAGTAATGGGGCATTTCTATGTTTGTTGGATTATATGTTTTAACTATGAAGAATTCATCTCTTTAGAATAACGACAATGGAACAATGAATTACAAAAATAATTTATGTTATATTCAACGTACCAATGTTCATATTTTGATTAAAAGTAAAATAGAAAATATAAATTAATGTTGAATTTTTAGATTATGCAGTGATATTACCATGATATTATGTATTGTTACCATTTGGTATAAAATACTTTTAAAATTTTTAATAATTATATGCATCATTGAAAGGGGACACTTTGTTTTGATGCTTGATTTTTAGGTTTTGGTTGTAATTAGATTTAAACTTGTCTAATGCTAAGATTTGAAAAGAGGTAATTTTTTATCCTTTAAAATTAAAATTACTCGTGGAATAATAAAATTTTCATTTACTTGTTCATTTTAAAAAATTGATTAAGTCGTATAATTTCTCCATAATTTCATTGTTCAAGTATGTTGAAAACTTAAGATTGAAAAACTTGAGATTTACAACTTGTCACTAATTTTTTTATGCGCTAGAAAATTTTATCTTTAATGTTATGGTTGACAATAACTACAATTTTAGGGTTGTTTAGAGTCAAGATATTTTATGTTTAACAACATGGATGCAAATTGTTCGAAATGATAAGCCCTTCAAACATGTTTTTGTTTATCTTTAACATCATCTATCAAAAATTGTATAATTTTACGATTTTTCAATGTCCTAATATGTTGTCTTTAATTCCATTGTTACAATGTGTCAAAAGTGTGACACAATTATTTTTTTGTTATTCCAGTATCAACAAGTTTTTTTTTTAGGGTGTTTTTTCAATCCTTTTTTCAAGAAAAAATTTCGTTTTTAGCATAATTTTTTAAAATGTTGAAATTTGACCTTGAGAAAAAACCAAATGTATTTTGGAATACATAATTTTTGTTTTTGGTGTGTTTTTTCATGTTTTTTGAGTCTTTTTGGGCTAGAGTTCCCGTTTCATCGGTAACTATGTTTCATGTGATCAGATCCTCCAATGAGCAAGATGATCTCTCATCAATAAGTCTCCAAGTTGCTCCTCCCAAGTGTATAAGTATGCCCTTGGTGAAAAATCCAAATGGCTCTCCTCATGAACAAGTGGAATACCCATGGAAGAAAATTTATGTGGTCTAGAGGCCTTATTAAGGCATGGAATCAGAAATATATTGGGAATTATCATTCCCATGTGAAACCTCCATCCCCAAGCTATCACCCACAGAAAGTGAGTCCCTCTCCAACATGGTAACTCATGAAACATCTCCTCCACCTTAGGCTCTTGCAACGAAGGTGGGTTGCATAGCTGAACATGATGGATCAAATTTTCCATCCCATGCCATCTCTCTCTCCACTCATGATAAGTGTAGAGCTGTTGCTTAATATGGGATGCAATAATGTTGCCTTCATGAAGCAAAAGGGAAATAGGATCCTCAAAGACCCACTCTTTGGTTCTTGCCCAAATCATCCCATATAAAATTAATATGACATCATCATATGGAATCCAAATGAGAGAGGTAGTGAAGGTTTTACATAGTGCTGGAAGGTACCAACAGTCTCTCAAGTAGTCACAATGCTGTTTTTCTAATTACTATTTCAAAAAATAACATGGCAAGTTGTGTCCTAACAAATTTCTAATTCTGCATGTCATCACATCTATTAGTAAATAGTAAATGGCATTGTATATCAACTGAGGATACTAGAAATAGTACAAAACTTTCCCAAAACCATACAATAAATAGCTCTCTCCATCATAGGTGTTGGTCCCAAAATGACCATGAAGCCCAAATAGAGGCTTGCCCTCTTGTGGATCAATGCATTGTATAGAGATGGTAAGAGAATGAAAATAAGATGTTAGATAATCAATAAGTGAAAAAACATAATTCTTACCATGTATTGAGAGTAGGTTGATAATAAGATCCATAAATGAGCCCTCCATCGTGGTATGATATAATCCCATGAAGGGAAATGAACTATGTGCTGCATAAAGATATTTCTTCTTATGCTTGGAAATCCAAGTCAAGAAGATCATATCATGGTAATAGATCTCTCCATCCACTACTCCATCAATCTCATCTCCTACTTTCCCATTGAGTGCATCATATGTGAAGTGATCCTAGGAACACTCCATCAAAAAATCCAAGCTCCCAAGTGACATCATTGTTGGCCTTTGTAACAAGGCTCATGTCATCTCATAGCTCCATCCTTTGACATACCAAATGTCAAAGTAATCTACCATAATGCTACTATATCTGGGAGATTCCTTCGAAAGTGGAAGTATCTCCTGATCCTCCAAGGCTAAGGAGTAGCCCCTTTGCACCATGATAGTTCCATTACCTACTCCTGCAACATCATGCAAAGTATGGGAGAAAATCAGCCCATACTCTCTGAAGAAAATCCAAAGAAACAACAATTCGTGTTGCCTCCCTACACCATCTTCATATAAACTATGGAGCAACAACATGATGGTTGACATGAAAGATATCACATCACCCCAATACTCCAAAAATCCTTGCTGCCATATGATGTAAGCACCATGCCAAGTTCCATCCACCACCATACTCCTTGAAATAGAATGAGGTCCATGATGACGAAACTCTTTCAAGAGTATCCAACCCAACCTTGCCTCATATTTCCCTATGTCATAGATTTGCAAGTGTCTTTCCAGCCTCTTTCTCATCAACATCACCCATCCAACCGATGGTGAGTGTCTATCATCATGCCCAAAATTGGCATCCCTCCAATGAAGAATACCATCCTCCCAAATAAGATTTCTATCTTTGTGTTTCATGGGATGTTGAAATGCAATCTCTTGGAGATCTCCAAATGATGACCACTCATCAATGACCATATTGACCGCATAAGGATCCAAATAAGTGGTAAGTAAAAAATTCTCATCAAAATGTGAAGTTCTCATCAAGAAGTGTCCATCACAATAATGCGAGATGTCATCCATCATAAGATGTCATCCATCAACCATCTGTTTATCCTATGCTATACATGTACAAAGGTCATTGGAATGCTCCAATAATGGTTGGGCCCCCAAATCATCACTGCTGCTTAATGACAGCGCTACTAATCTCCATGATCATGCATATTCTATCTCAAGAATATGCTCAATGTTGAACACATAGTTCTTCATTTCTATGCTCAGGGCATTGTTCACCCCATCCTCCAAAATTATACACTCCAACCCCAAGAGTTGTGTGCAGCTCAACAATGATATACTAGGATGACTATATATCTCCTCCTTGAAAAAATCAAGGTTGCTCAGCGCAGTGATAGTTTGTTGCTCCAAATCAGAATTGTACTTTGACCCTAGGTCATGCAATGGTGCATTCCCACAACTCTCCATAAGATGTGTTGAAATAACATGAAATGGAAATATGTGCATAGCTTGGTAAAAATTGGTAACATCTTGTACTACTACAAGGGTTCCTTCCTTTGGTGTGATGGGTTCCCCAACTACTGATGATGACAACTGCTCTTCTATGACTACATCAGCATTGGTACAAGTGTCCTTCCCCTCATGCATCTCTAGAATAGTGCATGGGAATCTAAATTTCAAGAGATAAAGACCACTTTGCAAAGGTGAAAATGTTCTTTCTCCTGATGCAAGTGCTCCTAAAAAAAGTGGTGGTGAAGGTTTCTTCCTCTTTCATTTCTTCTTGTCAAAAATTTTGATCAACCTTTGAGTAAAATCTGCATATGAAGTCACTGTTGCATGAATAAAATTTCTAAATCACCAAAAGTTTTCTTCACCCTCAAGGTGTAGCGCTGAAATATCAACAAATTCTCTCTCTACTACTAGATGTAGCAAGAAAAATGCATCCAAATTCATTCCCCAAGATATTGTTATACATGTGGATGACCCATCAAATTTAGGCAATAGAAATATATTGCTGCAAGGTCTTCTTTCTTCTTTGAGCTGAATGAACTATTGGAGAGTTAGATTCTCCTTGAAAGCTCTAGGTTGAGACTTGTATTCTACAAGATACTCACTTAGAATCTCATGATCTAAGTGCCCTCCATCTCCATGCCTCTTTTCTTCCTCTTAAAAAGGAAAGAGCATAGTATGTTTCTTTGGAGCTCTATGGAATACCAGATCTCTCTTTTGTTGATAGGAAGTACATGGACACTCCTCATCTTGAAGCCCTAGTGTGGTTTCATTGCTCTTCTACATTATTCTTTGCTTGACCTCCTTGGTGAGGGCCCTCTTAGATATAAAAAGAGATGATATAAAACTCATTTTTTCCATCTTAATGATATTTTTCTCCTTCTTATTATTCTCCTCATAGCATAATGGATGAGATCCATAGGTTGAGCTAGGATTATGCTCTGATACCACTATAATATTACCAAATGGGGAACCAACAATATATGAACAAAAAACTGGAAATAGTAGTTTAAATCAACACAAAAACAATGGAGACAAAAATAGAGCCATAAAATTATGTATAAGAACATCAAATCAATACAATATAGTGAGGCATAAATCATATGAAATGAGGAAACAAGCCTCCCATAGACAATCACTCCCAAATATGAGCTGCTGCTACAATATACAATTCCGGAGAGCTGCTACAGTGCAGTCATATTAAGCATAACTACAACTGGAGATCATACAACGATACAAAAATATTGATATAGGCCCCAATATATTCTAGACATACAGATCTGGGAACTCGATCAACTTTCCAAGACAACCCGAGTTGGTTTCCAGAAAATGCACAAAATGTGCCAATGTAAGCTGCAACCCTAGGCATGAAGGTATGATGCAACAATAGAAATGAGAATATATGGCTGAAGATGATGTAGAAATCTACAACTCTTCTCCAATAGATCCTCCAAATGAAAGAATAGCTACTCCACTGAAGAAATCACCTCTCAAAATAACCACTGCAACCACCCCTGCAACTCCTCCATAAAATAACACAGATATGGACTGAAACTCCACTGTAGGGGATTAATACTCCTTTGATTGATGCCAAATGTGTCAATAAATCCCAAGGGGCTTATTTGTAGGCCTTCCAATGGATGGAAACCTTCCTTCATTGCAAAACTAGCTCTGAAGTCACCAAATATAATGCTCCACTACTGCACCCTGCAACACAACACAACTCTAAGTAGAAACTACGCTGATGAAGAAAGATGTTTCTTGGCCTTAAGCATGAGTGTAGAAATGTAGTGCAATACTCTTCAAAGAGGCCTCTCAATGAAATAGGTTGGATTCCCTCTCGGGAACACCCCGTGCTAAACAACAATGCAATCTTACCTAAACAGCTGAAGAGAGAAACAAGTCTAAATAGACCATATACAAAATAATGATCCAAAACGTAACCTTATATGGCTTCCATCCTCTTCCTTATATAAGTTATCAGCTTCCTCACCCTTGGCCCCACTCAATTAGGTCACTACCTTCATGCAATCAATCTCCCTCCAAAACTTCGATGTCCCATCGTAAATTCCACTCCTCCATAACAATGTTGTTTGATTTGGTCCAAGTTTACCCAGTCTTCATGATCTAGAACCTTTTCACACCTAAGGGTCTTCAATCTGGCTTTTAAATGACCTCCATTCATACTAGGAGTGTCTTTTATTAATACTAAGGATATTTATGGGTCTCCATACCCTCTTATTCCTCTATCTAAGAGCAAAATCAAAATTTAATATTCCAAATTAGCTGTGTGATAATTTAGGAATATTACAAAAAAATTAGTTGATTTTTAGCTGCTTATTTTAAAGTACGATGTAGACTGTGTGAATATTTTGGATTCCTTTGTCTAAATTGAGACATGAGAGGAATTTTTTTCAATTTTACACTACATTTTTGTCAAATTTAAAACTTGGGATTGATGAGTTAGAACTTGTGAAAAGAGGAAAATTTGTTTTTTTCTTTGGGTCAAAATTTACATTGAGTATGTAGTATACATTTGAATAGAAACATAAATTATAGAAAAAATTATAAATTAGTCAGGAAAAAGCTTTCTAAAGCATTTTTATGTTATATTAGCTAGACAACATAGTCTGTCCAAGCACATATAGGAAAATTGAAGGATCCACCAAATATTTAGTGCCATTCTTTATTTTTATGTGATAATTTACAGAACTATGGTTTTGTATACTTATCTCTAGTTACGAAGGAGATCCAATGAACTTTGGTTGCATGAATTCACTCAAGAAGTGTAATCGTAATAGCACGGTGACCGTTTTAGAGACATATCATGGAGAAAATGTGTGAAGTGAAAGAAGGAAGATGATTTTGAATAGAAAGAAGATTTGATTCAAAGATAGGGGGGGGGAATTTTATGTCACCTGATTTTGGCCCCGAAGGACCTATCTCAATGAATTCAACACATTCACAATATTAGAGTAAGATAGAGGAAGAGAGAAACACTTTGGCATCTTCAGCAGATGGAACATTAGTGATGATTTTTCGTCTCTGGAAAGAAAATTCTGAGGGTAACCCCCATATTTTCCATAAATATGATCCAAGTAGAATAATACAGTCTTGGGCTAAATCAGTAATAGGATAGTATGGAGCATTAGACCCACAATTTCAATCTTTTTCTAAAACAAAGCCTATATCTTTTTTTCCGAAGAAGTAAGAATTAATGGACACTGTATTTTATGTTGACGTTATTTTGTCGTAAGACATTCCTGAAAGTCACATTCATCATCAACCGAATTCATCATGTATGTCTCCCTCATTGTTCTAAAGGTCTTGAAGAAAATTAGAACAAATTGTGAAATGACATTGTGTCAATCCAAAAATCCTTTAGGGTAGTTAGATATGGCTATTTGGAGCAGATATCTACAGGAAAAAAGAATTTCTTAAGATTTTAGGAATGATAAAAGAGAGTGGTATTGTTTTCTACTACTACCTACATGCAAGGATCTATAACAAATCTTGGAGGTATTGGAATTTGAGGACCTTTTAGGGTGCACTTCCCTTAAGGTCAAGGAGGTTAAAATCTTAGGAATTGGGGTTTTTGCAGGTTGAAACTTGGACACATTATCACTTTTCCTCCTACACAAAGATTAGTTCATACACACTCCCTTTCAGGAACTCGCAAATCACATAGAATGGAAGGGGCTTGTGATGATGAGATCATTTTTATTTTGGCTTGACCCATGATTTCATGGGACGAGATTTTTGGTAGTTGACGTAGGTATTGAAAAATGGATACAATGAATTTCTTGGAAATGCATCTGGCTACCATTCAATTTATACGTGATTTTCTTAACTATTGGGACAAGCTATCCACACATATATGTGACGTTGAGGCTAAGACATGAAAAATATTTTAGGTCCTTTGGAAATAAATCTCCCCAAAGTGGTGGTAGTTCATTGTAACTTTGGAAAAATTTGATGTGAAAGCCAAGGAAATCAACTCAAACCATGTATAGAAGTTGTGATATTTTGTTACCTAAGATCTCATGGGTCTAGTGGTTACTTACCACTATTTATTATTACATATAGGGGCATCAATTCATGACCTCCTTCACTTGGGAAGGGTTGCGAGTCTAGAATAATCATCTCAAGGTGCACCCTTCCAAAAAATAAAACTAAGAATGATATTATGAATAGAGGCCCCTAGATATAAGAATACCTTGGAATTCCTTCACGTGGGAAGTTTTTTTTTTATGCTTCTAGAATGATTCTTTCTAGGAACACCATTCCAATAAAATAATCAATAATGAAAACATATCAAAACTTATGGCAAAGACTAGCATACTCAAGATTGGAGCCTCAATTCATGATCTCCTTCACTTGGGAAGGGTTGTGAGTGTGATTCTAGAATAATAATCTCAATATGCACTCTTCCAACAAAAATAAAAAAGAATGAGATTATGAATCGAGGCCCCTAGATGTAAGAATACCCTTGCAGTCCTTCACTTGGGAAGGTTTGAATATTGTATATTTTAGGTTTGTAGGGTGTACTTTTGCAGATGAACTCAACTTCTCGATAGTGATTTCCTGTTTTGCAGATAAGATATTCCATAGTTATATTTAAAAGTTGTGGATGTTTCAAATATAAAATAGGATCCTTTTTTGGATTCAAAACATGGACAATTTTGAATATTTTCATTCCATAGTTCAATTTTAATTGGGTTTACTTCTTTCAAAGTCTATCCCACATGCTACTATTTAAAAATACAATGTATCTAACATTTTATTAATGGTATTTGATGGAACCAAAGGTTTGTCACATGGTATTTTTGGCATGTGAACACTCAGTAAGTAAGCTTAACTGAGAAACCATGATGGCTCAATTGCTTATTAATGGATCCCTCGTGGGAGTGTGCTAGGAATTTTTTTTAGGAGTGAAATTATTGTGGGGGCTATAACACTACGCCACTTTTAGTAACCCAATTTTCTTCTCATGGCCTCCTTGAGATATATCTAAAAAAATTAAATTCTATAATGTTGCACCACTTTCACTAACCCAATTTTCCTCTAGTGACCTCCTTGAGATATATCTAAAAAATTAGCATTCTTTAAAAACTTGTCCACCCAAGTGTTACAAAAACACACACATAAATAAAATTTTTCATGGACCTTCCCTTCCCCTACCTATGATTTTGAATGGTACTCAAGTGTTGCAGAAACATACACACAAATACAACTATTGATGGACCTTCCCTTACCCTACCTGTGATGTTGAATGTCCCCCTCGATACCCAAGTGTTACACAAACACACTCACCAAAATACAACTATTGATGGAACTTTCCCTAGCTATGATGTTGAATGTGTCCCTTAGTACAAAAATGTTTAATAATTAGTGGTTGAAATTTATCCACATATTTTTATGAGATCAAGCCACATATATTGTTTTTATTGTTTATGAAATAAAGTTTTAAATTGTAGTTTTGATTTTTTCTGCCAATGGGATTTTGGAGCCATTTTTTCCTTAGGAGCTATGTCACGATGGTTCTATCCATTTTTTTCTTTTAAATATATTTACAATGTTATATGCACCATTTTTCTTATGGGACAACAGGGTTTCGATACAATGGATTTCATTTTTCATCAATTATATTCATTGTTGTTTTGGCTGCTTTAAGGTAATTGAAAATTGGATCTGTTATTGGATTAATTATCACAACATCACATAATCTATCATCTAATAATGGTGTCTAGGTGGCATATCTAGGAGGTGGCATGTTGATCCAAGAATAGGAGTCCTTTGCAGATTCCATCGCAAATGTTGTCAATGCATGGAATTTGGTATAGGTGAGCTTTGGATATTGACAATAGCACCATATTTATTTGTATCTGGGTGTATCCCATTGAGGTAATACTTTTTAGTTTAATAAAATGAAATCCTTATTTGTGTTCTAGTAGTATTTGGTCACAAAATCATTCCTTGAAGTTCTCTAGCCACTGATTTCATTGGTTTTTTTTTTTTTTTTTTTCAGTTGATCGATGAGTTCATCAAAAATTAAGTCATGTTATGTGTGGATTCATATTCTGGTGTGGTACTTGTGGAAAGATACATAAGGCCCAATGGAGAAGAGTTACTTAGTGTAGCTATTCAAGTAAGAAATTCATACTTTTAGAGGCACAGTAGAATAGGTGCTAAATATATGATTATGGAAAAATTGTTTCACCCTTTCAATATCATCATGATTAATGGTGTCAAATCCCACAGGGAATTGGGGCTATAAAACGAGTGCTAGAAGTTTACTTGGGTATCTTGACTAGTCCACATGCTCATTGGATGGTCCATAACAGTCCACAAGTTCACTAGATTTTCCTAATGTTCTCACCCTATTTTTCCATGTGGAAGGTCTAACAAAGTTTAGATCATCCTGCTATATTCATTTGTGCATGTGGTGCCTACGGGAACTCTTGAAATAACCCTTACCAAAAGATCAAGAAAATTGGTTTGGAAGGGGTGGTTGGATGTTGAAGAGAGGGCATGTCTTACATATAGGTTTTTTGGTTCACTGGGCTGAAGGTACGCCATTAAAAAAAATTGGGATTAGTTCAAGCCTTTCTGTAAAAATCCACAGCAAAAGGAAACAAACATATGAATATGGATTACACCATTCCTCATATATATGTTCTAGCTATACTAGGAAACGTCTTGTTATCCATTCAACCTATTCAATTGTTATAAATAAATAAAAAAAATTATTGCAAGAGTAAAATACATAGACATGGTGATTGTAGAATTCATTTCATGTAATTTTCTTTCACCACCAATCTGTAAATGTTTTTAAACTTTAGTATCATAATTTTTTCAATTCATTTTGTGCTTGTAGCCTTTTTGAGTTAATTTTTTTATTTTAAAAATCATATTACATGTATATAGCCTACAAGCACATTTTACTGACTTTGTGGATATTTAATTTTAAGGCATAACCAAAAATTAAAAGCCTGGAGATTTTTTCATTTCAAAATATCTTAGATAGAATTTACTTTTATAGTTTTAATATATCTCTTTTCTTCTTTGTGGATAATACATGTGCATCACACCTTCTTCTAGTATAAACTGCTCCTTTGTGGACATATAACAAAATGACAACAAAATAGTGCTAAAATGGCCCTTTAAGAACTTTTATTTACATTGGAATGTGGTTAACTATCAATATTAAGATTTCAATTTAAATTGTGAATGGTAATGTTCCTAGTTATTTTTTGAAGTGTTTTCTTTTTCAAGTGACCCAAAAAAGTGTGGCTTGCTATATTATATGAAAATAGGAAGTTCTTTTGTTTTTGAGTATTTATAGTTGCATTTGAAATGGAAATATTTTATTTTCCAGGATGATTTCATATGCTCCACTAAAATGGCTTATTGATGTTCATAGACTGGTTGTTGCAAAGGTTTCAAATGCATTTCTTCTTATGACTAGTTAATTTAAATAACATATACTCTGGTAAGGATGCAAATAGTTTCATCTTCAACATGAAGAGAGTGTAAAATATTTTCCAAAGCATATATAAAACTTTTTCTTGCACGTTAATTGCATGACCCAAGTTTTGCATTTGTATTCTTGCATTTCATATGATTCTTGTCTCTTACCTACTATGTGCATGTAGAAGTGCATCATTGCAGTATATATTTTGGCTGGATGATAAATATGGATGTTGTAGAACAAAAACTTTTAGATGCAAAGGTATTTTATTGTTTAAGCGGTAATAGACTGATGATTAATTTGGTTATCAACAATATTAATTTATTGGGTCATGGTATAAATTTCCTTTATGAAATAATATGTATAGCAATTATGAATTGTTCAAGTGGTTAGAAATTTCCATAGTTTATTATTTGTAGACATCCTTGGCAATTTCATACTGTAGCAGTTTGGGAATAATTATTTTAAAATTTAGGATTTTATTTAACTAACGATGTCATAAGGGAACCCATTTTATATTGATTTTTTCTTTGCATTTATTTACAAAAAATATTCCATGTTAATGGAGGCTAATTGCTAAAGGAGCACCAACCTCGATTTTGTTTGTTGTTTCTTTTTGGAGGTTTGTGCTTTTCTACAGTTAAAGATTTTTTATGAAGAATAATTTTTTTATGGTAGGGTATCATAATTTACTTCAAGTTTGAACGATTTGTTTTATATCTCCTTAGCAAGTGATGTAGTGTGGTAAACCCCCTCCACAGATAGAGGCGATCCCTATAGCCCTAGGTTGGGTCTAGCAGCTAGAGGACATGCTAATGCATCGATTCCTAGTTAATGAAGGAAACTGTGTCGGGATAGATGTCCTACCTTTCTTCCAACGTAGTTGTCATAGTTGTGGCGACAGTCTATTGATCTTCATCGTGACATGTCGCGGTCCTTTAGCAGTGATACTCAAGCGCCTGCACAAGGATCAGAGAATGATAATAGCATATGAAACAATACTTGCATTCATAACTAGATAATTGGTCAAGGAGAATTAGAAGTATTGCACAAGCCTACTAATATCAAATGCCAGACGGGAACCAAAACGTCATTCATGTATTAGTTAAGAGAAAGAATGATATAACAACCAAATGAGCCTTGACGTCGCAACCTCCTTCAGCGGGTCCAGTCGAAACACATCTCGAGCATTCGTTGGGGAATGGGACTTCGTGACGCAATCAGCCTAGACTCTCTCTCGACAAGGGTATCTCTCTGCTCTATCTCACACTAGCTATATGAGACTGTTTAAGCTCTTCTCCAAAATTTTCAGCTAGCTGCATCTATGTGAGAGAAGTGTATTTATAGGAGAGGAGGAGGAGGTTGGGATCCCTCAAAAGGTGGAAGGGAGGCCTTATCCTTTGGTAGGTTGCTTGAATGTAGGGAAAAAGAAGCGAAAGGATGATTATCGATGTTATTTAGTCCAAAAACTCATGTTGACTTCGCTCACAAAGTGGTTGGCCATGGAAACTTCGCTTCTATATTTAAAAAACTTTCCAAAAATAGCTAGGCATAGGCAGTCCACTGAGACAGAGTGCCAATGGGCGTAGGCCCTACTATTAATTTCTATATCAGAGCGGGGCCTTAACTGCTTGCTAGCACCGACCCGAATTCATGTGTTTTTGATGGTATGTTCCAGGAATAGTAAACAGAGAAAATGTTCTCCTCATGGGAAGGGATGCAATGACACTTTTTTCAAGGCATGACACTACATATAAGTCATATAAATAGTCCTCCAATGTCTGGGATAGAGTTTGTAGGAACAGTGGCAAAATGTTGTGTAATGGGTGCCCCCTAAATCATGAGGTCCGAGAGAGAGGGACGGGTGAAATGATTTACGAGAATGTGTTCAAACCAAACACCACCATTGGAAGACCTACAAGTAAAAATACAACTGATATCTCTAACACATGAACATGTGGCATGTGCACAGCCATCCATAATAGAGTACATATATAAACAAGATCCGAGGTATGGATGAAACCATCCAACAATAAGGATCAATAAATAGACTCAGGTATGGTCGCAGCCATCCAATCAGAAGGGTCATGCATACAGTCATGATAAACCAAAATATCTCATAGCCTAGATTTTATCAGACAAAACCCAGTGTCTTGCGCTCCATCTTGACCCGAACAAGTAAAAATTCAAGCATGCAATTATGTGAGCTGAAGTTGAACATGCAAGAACATAACCTGATTACTAGCCAATGATGTAAGATGTTAACAGGCATTGGAGAAACCACCAATAATTATAATGGTTCTCAAGGGACAACTAGTACAATCTACAAAATGTGAACAATGATCTGGATTCGAACACCCATAGAATCACTCTATTGGATGTCAATGAGGTGGACCTATCGTCGAATGTGAAGAAATTTCCATTGAGGCATGCAAGCTCCAAGGTACCGAAAGGGAGTCTCAAGACCATCTTCCTCGATAAGGAGTTGAAGTCGAAAGAAAGTGACTTGTTCAAAGGAGGGCCATAATGTTTCCCACATCATCGACATGAGACAGAGGAACATGATGATAGTGAATTAGGACTGAAAGGAGGATCAGAGGAAGGTTGAAATTTGAAAACGAAAACTTCTCTTGAACATATCAGCGACTCAAATATGGTTTTGGCAGTATTTGGCATCAAGGGATCTAAGGTCATGGTGATGTGGTGTTGAGGCCTCAGAATCCCATGGATAAAACATGGGGGAGAACGACCCGGTCTGGAACTTAAAGTAGCTCCTTTTCCGTTTGGTATAGTGGCTCCAACTCTAGATAATGGGACCAATTTCCCAATAAGGATGTTTATGAGGGTGTTGCGAATATATCATGCAAATGGATAATGATTTTAATCTATATTTGTCTATATAAACTATTTAATCTAATATATACCTGGGGTATTTATCCTTTATGTGATCTAAAATGATATCATTCATCTATTAGTAATATAAATCATTTAATATTTGAAAGAGATGAAAATTATGTAAAATGATTCTTCTAACAAAGTAGTTTTCATAGAAGAATTTTGAAAGATATGTCGCATTTATCAGTGTGATTACATATTCAATAAGAAACCATATCTAGATATTAGAAAAGAAGTGCATGTAATGTTTATATATGATGGCATTTCAAATACATAATGCAATAAAAATATAACTATCAATTTATGAAATAAGACTTAATACAAGTGAATAAAAGTACCATATGTATGAAGTCCTACTCATGTAAACTGATAGAAATGAATCCGTTCCTTCTCACTTTCGAGAAATTTAAAGAGTACAGTAGTGCAACATCAGTTAAATATCTTTAGTCGTTAAAATATAACAAAATGTGTTCCATTAATTCATCAAAGCATTCAAAAACTTACAATAGTGCATTCTTTGCAAATGTTTTTGAAAAATTTCTGGACCCTTCTCTAAATTCATGAGAAGGGTTTAAATACTAAAGTAACTAATAAAATAAAATATATTATTACAAAAATATAGAGAACGTTTCAAACAAACTTCCTCAAAAGGCTAACTTAAACAATAATCTTGGAATTTTAAACTAACAATTTTGATTCTGTGAATTCTGCCCTTCTTTCTGAATGTGGTCATGAAGTTGGAAAATATCTAACATTGCTTTGAGCTGACATGGTTGTGATATCCATTATCGTATCTATTCCTTGTAAATAGCATTTGAAATTACTGACTGAGATATTTTTGCTGAATCTCTAAGAGAGTGAAGAGTTTGATGTTGACGGTAAGGTTTGATCAGAAAATTACAATAATTTTCATGATCAAACTCATTTAACTTTTTGATCATTTTCTCCTGTGTATCTGCTCTCTGTCTCCACTTCATTTCTACCTGTCTTGTTTCTGAAAACACATCAGACGTGTTTTCCTTAAGTAGTTTCACATATGGATTCAATGATCTCATTTGATATCTTGGATTTCTTCGCCACTGCTTTCTCTGCTTGATTTATTTGCGCGTCCCATTCTGTGAATAAAATTTCTTTGTGAAGCTTATCTACTTGAGTTATATTATCTTTCTTTCCCAAATCTGAAACTTGCCAATGAATGTGCTCTTCAATTTTCTTCTCAAGTCTTTCACATTCCAGTTTCTAAATTTCTATTTGTTGGATCATTATTTTAATCAAATCACAATAAAAATCAATCATAGATGCTTCATGATAAAACACTTCTTGTTCTTTCTTTAACTTAGTGTTTATATAACCTTCTTCTTTGACAAGTTGTTCTAATTGTGGTTGACTCTGTAACTTAGTGATTTCTATTTCTAGTTGTGCTTGTTTTTCATTAAGCTCTGTCTGATGCTGCAATTTGAGGCTTTCAATATCTTGGTGAAATTGGCCTACATTTTCTTTGACTTTTTCACTGGAACTGGATTTCTCTTGATTCAACAAATTTTCCAATTCTTGTATTCTGGATTCCTTTAGTTTTAACAACATTCTAACCTCAATAGCTTTATCAACAATAGCGTTAGCATATGCCCCTGCATACTGTGATAATTTAGTTAGATATTCAGTGGTCCCTTCATTTTCAAAGAGTTTATACATTGCCTCTTGTTATCACTTTAGTAATTTCTTAAGTTGTGGGATTTGAGTTTTGAGTCTAAGAAAACTAGAGGTAACCACAAACCTACTTCAAATCCTAGGATCTAGCCTTCCTAGAATTAAGGGAGGGCTTTCTCTTTAAGATTTATCTTTGTTTTTTTATTTATGTTTTTAGGCTAGTTATGATAAAACAATTGGTTTTGTTTTTAAAGGTTTTGGTGGGAAAAAATCACTTAGAGGTAAAGTAGAGAGAAATGTACTTGTCCATTGGGCTATGGAGTCTAAATCTAGATAGAAGTACTAGAATTCAAGGCCAAAAAGGTACAAATGTATTCAGGGCAAGATAGATAACCCTCAGAGATTTGGGAAAAGTGTTTTTCTTGGTGAAATGGTGTGATCAGGATAAAGGGCTATGAAGGATCCTTTGATCCAGAAAATGGAAGAAGGAGGCAAAGGTCAAATGGGAGTAGGAGCAATTAATAATTCCTAACGCCGAATTCAGTAGAAAGAATTTAAATGGTAACTAGTTAAAAACAGGGAGTAAAGGACTAGCTTGTAGTAATATTCCTAGTTACTCATTAAGATTGAACAAACATATATAATGAATTGCATGAAACTCAAGAAAGAAAACAATGACAAGAAGAAAGTAATTCACTCATCATCTTATCACAGGGATCCTGAATTATGATGCCAGTTTGTCCAACATACTTTGACATAAAATTATCACAGCGATCCTGCTAATAATGATGCCGCTTACCTTTCTAAAGCATTTTTATGTTATATTAGCTAGAAAACATACCTATTCAAGCACATATAGGAAAATTGAAGGAAACAAATGATATTTGGTGCCATTCTTTATTTTTATGTGATAACTGACAAAAAGAAAAAAAGAACAAAAACTGTATAATTATCTCTAGTTACGAAGGAGATCCAATGAACTCCGGTTGCATGAATTCACTCAAGCAAGGTAACGTAATAGCACGGTGATCTTTTTAGAGACATATTATGGTGAAAATGTGTGAAGTGAAAGCAAGAAGATGATTTTGAACAGTAAAGAAGATTTGATTCAAAGACAATGGGGGACAAATGTTATGTCACCTGATGTTGGCCCCGAAGGACCTATCTCAATGAATTCAACACATTCTCAATATTAGAGTAAGATAGAGGAAGAGAGAAATGCTTTCGCATCTTCAACAGATGAAACATTAGAGATGATTTTGTGGTTCCAGAAAGAAAAGGCTGAAGTGAACCCCCATCCTTTCCATCAATATGATCCAAGTAAAATACGTCAGTCTGGGGCTGAATCACTAATAGCATAGTATGGAGCATCAAACCCAAAATTTCAATCTTTTTCTAAAACAAAGAATATCTGTTTTTTTTGAGGAAGTAACAATTAGTGGACATTGTGTTTTATGATGAGGTTTTTTAGTCCCGAGACATTCGTAGAATTCACATTCATCATCAACCAAATTCATCATGTATGTATCTCTCATTGTTCTAAAGGTCTTGAAGAAAATTAGAACGAATTGTGAAAGGACATTGTGTCAATCCAAAAATACTTTAGGGCGGTTTGCTATGGCTATTTGGAGAGGATATCTACAAACGAATGCAATTCTTAAGAGTTTAGGAATGATAAGAGAGAGTGGTCTTGTTAGCTACTACTCCCTGCATGCAAGGATCTATAACAAATATTAGAGGTCTTGGGAGTTGACGACTTGTTAGGGTGGATTGCCCATAAGGCCACAAAGGTTAAAATCTTAGGAATTGGGGTTTTTGCAGTTTGAAACTTGGACACATTGTCACTTTTCCTCATACACAAAGCTTATTTCATACACACTCCCTTTTTGGAACACACAGAGCACACATAATGGAAGGGGCTTGTGAGGGTGGGACCATTTTTATTTTGGCTTGACCCATCGTGTGATGAGACACGATTTTTGGTAGTTGAAGTAGGTATTGGAAAATTGATACAACGAATTGGTTGGCAATGCATCTTGCTACCCGCCCAGTTCTACATGAGTTTCTGAACTATTGGGAGAGGCTACCCACACATACATGTGATGTTAAGGCTAAGACCTAAAAAATATTTTATGTTCTTTGCAAATAAATATCCCCAAAGTGGTGGTAATTTGTTGCAACTTTGTCCAAAATTGATGGGCAGGCCAAGGAAATCAACTCAAATCAGTTGTGGAAGTTGTGATATTTTGTTACCCAAGATATCATGGGTCTAGTGGTTAAGGACTACTAAGGTATTCTTACATCTAGGAGCCTCTATTCATGATCTTATTCACTTGGAAAGGGTTGTGAGTATAGAATAATCATCTCAAGGTGCACCCTGCCAACAAAAATAACCTAGAATTATATTATGAATCGAAGCCCCTAGATATAAGAATACCTTGGCAGTCCTTCACATGGGAAGGGTTGTTTTTTTTTGCATCTAGAATGATTATTTCTAGGAGTACCCTTTCAATAAAATAAGAAATAATGAAAACATCTCAAAACTTATGGAAAAGACTAGCATACTCAATATTAGAGCCTCAATTCATGATATCCTTCACTTGGGAAGGGCTGTGAGTGATAGTCCAAAATAATCTTCTCAAGGTGCACCCTTCCATAAAAAATAGCCAAGAATGAGATTATTAATCGAGGCCCCTAGATGTAAGAATACCCTTGCAGTCCTTCGCATGGGAAGGTTTGAATATTGTAGATTTTAGGTTTGTACGATGTAATTTTTCAGATGAAGAACTTGGATTCTCCATAGTGGTGTTGTGTTTTGTAGATAAATAATTCCCCAATTATATTTAACATTTGTTGATGTTTCAAATCAGAAAAAGGATAATTTTTTGGATTCAAAACGTGGAAAAGTTTAAATATTCTCATTCCATAGTTCAACCATCGTTGGTTTTACTTCCTTAAAAGTTTATCCCACATGCTACTATTTAAAAATACAATGTATCTAACATTTTATTAATGGTATTTGATGGAACCAAAGGTTTGTCACATGGTATTTTTGGCATGTGAACACTCAGTAAGTAAGCTTAACTGAGAAACCATGATGGCTCAATTGCTTATTAATGGATCCCTCGTGGGAGTGTGCTAGGAATTTTTTTTAGGAGTGAAATTATTGTGGGGGCTATAACACTACGCCACTTTTAGTAACCCAATTTTCTTCTCATGGCCTCCTTGAGATATATCTAAAAAAATTAAATTCTATAATGTTGCACCACTTTCACTAACCCAATTTTCCTCTAGTGACCTCCTTGAGATATATCTAAAAAATTAGCATTCTTTAAAAACTTGTCCACCCAAGTGTTACAAAAACACACACATAAATAAAATTTTTCATGGACCTTCCCTTCCCCTACCTATGATTTTGAATGGTACTCAAGTGTTGCAGAAACATACACACAAATACAACTATTGATGGACCTTCCCTTACCCTACCTGTGATGTTGAATGTCCCCCTCGATACCCAAGTGTTACACAAACACACTCACCAAAATACAACTATTGATGGAACTTTCCCTAGCTATGATGTTGAATGTGTCCCTTAGTACAAAAATGTTTAATAATTAGTGGTTGAAATTTATCCACATATTTTTATGAGATCAAGCCACATATATTGTTTTTATTGTTTATGAAATAAAGTTTTAAATTGTAGTTTTGATTTTTTCTGCCAATGGGATTTTGGAGCCATTTTTTCCTTAGGAGCTATGTCACGATGGTTCTATCCATTTTTTTCTTTTAAATATATTTACAATGTTATATGCACCATTTTTCTTATGGGACAACAGGGTTTCGATACAATGGATTTCATTTTTCATCAATTATATTCATTGTTGTTTTGGCTGCTTTAAGGTAATTGAAAATTGGATCTGTTATTGGATTAATTATCACAACATCACATAATCTATCATCTAATAATGGTGTCTAGGTGGCATATCTAGGAGGTGGCATGTTGATCCAAGAATAGGAGTCCTTTGCAGATTCCATCGCAAATGTTGTCAATGCATGGAATTTGGTATAGGTGAGCTTTGGATATTGACAATAGCACCATATTTATTTGTATCTGGGTGTATCCCATTGAGGTAATACTTTTTAGTTTAATAAAATGAAATCCTTATTTGTGTTCTAGTAGTATTTGGTCACAAAATCATTCCTTGAAGTTCTCTAGCCACTGATTTCATTGGTTTTTTTTTTTTTTTTTTTCAGTTGATCGATGAGTTCATCAAAAAGTAAGTCATGTTATGTGTGGATTCATATTCTGGTGTGGTACTTGTGGAAAGATACATAAGGCCCAATGGAGAAGAGTTACTTAGTGTAGCTATTCAAGTAAGAAATTCATACTTTTAGAGGCACAGTAGAATAGGTGCTAAATATATGATTATGGAAAAATTGTTTCACCCTTTCAATATCATCATGATTAATGGTGTCAAATCCCACAGGGAATTGGGGCTATAAAACGAGTGCTAGAAGTTTACTTGGGTATCTTGACTAGTCCACATGCTCATTGGATGGTCCATAACAGTCCACAAGTTCACTAGATTTTCCTAATGTTCTCACCCTATTTTTCCATGTGGAAGGTCTAACAAAGTTTAGATCATCCTGCTATATTCATTTGTGCATGTGGTGCCTACGGGAACTCTTGAAATAACCCTTACCAAAAGATCAAGAAAATTGGTTTGGAAGGGGTGGTTGGATGTTGAAGAGAGGGCATGTCTTACATATAGGTTTTTTGGTTCACTGGGCTGAAGGTACGCCATTAAAAAAAATTGGGATTAGTTCAAGCCTTTCTGTAAAAATCCACAGCAAAAGGAAACAAACATATGAATATGGATTACACCATTCCTCATATATATGTTCTAGCTATACTAGGAAACGTCTTGTTATCCATTCAACCTATTCAATTGTTATAAATAAATAAAAAAAATTATTGCAAGAGTAAAATACATAGACATGGTGATTGTAGAATTCATTTCATGTAATTTTCTTTCACCACCAATCTGTAAATGTTTTTAAACTTTAGTATCATAATTTTTTCAATTCATTTTGTGCTTGTAGCCTTTTTGAGTTAATTTTTTTATTTTAAAAATCATATTACATGTATATAGCCTACAAGCACATTTTACTGACTTTGTGGATATTTAATTTTAAGGCATAACCAAAAATTAAAAGCCTGGAGATTTTTTCATTTCAAAATATCTTAGATAGAATTTACTTTTATAGTTTTAATATATCTCTTTTCTTCTTTGTGGATAATACATGTGCATCACACCTTCTTCTAGTATAAACTGCTCCTTTGTGGACATATAACAAAATGACAACAAAATAGTGCTAAAATGGCCCTTTAAGAACTTTTATTTACATTGGAATGTGGTTAACTATCAATATTAAGATTTCAATTTAAATTGTGAATGGTAATGTTCCTAGTTATTTTTTGAAGTGTTTTCTTTTTCAAGTGACCCAAAAAAGTGTGGCTTGCTATATTATATGAAAATAGGAAGTTCTTTTGTTTTTGAGTATTTATAGTTGCATTTGAAATGGAAATATTTTATTTTCCAGGATGATTTCATATGCTCCACTAAAATGGCTTATTGATGTTCATAGACTGGTTGTTGCAAAGGTTTCAAATGCATTTCTTCTTATGACTAGTTAATTTAAATAACATATACTCTGGTAAGGATGCAAATAGTTTCATCTTCAACATGAAGAGAGTGTAAAATATTTTCCAAAGCATATATAAAACTTTTTCTTGCACGTTAATTGCATGACCCAAGTTTTGCATTTGTATTCTTGCATTTCATATGATTCTTGTCTCTTACCTACTATGTGCATGTAGAAGTGCATCATTGCAGTATATATTTTGGCTGGATGATAAATATGGATGTTGTAGAACAAAAACTTTTAGATGCAAAGGTATTTTATTGTTTAAGCGGTAATAGACTGATGATTAATTTGGTTATCAACAATATTAATTTATTGGGTCATGGTATAAATTTCCTTTATGAAATAATATGTATAGCAATTATGAATTGTTCAAGTGGTTAGAAATTTCCATAGTTTATTATTTGTAGACATCCTTGGCAATTTCATACTGTAGCAGTTTGGGAATAATTATTTTAAAATTTAGGATTTTATTTAACTAACGATGTCATAAGGGAACCCATTTTATATTGATTTTTTCTTTGCATTTATTTACAAAAAATATTCCATGTTAATGGAGGCTAATTGCTAAAGGAGCACCAACCTCGATTTTGTTTGTTGTTTCTTTTTGGAGGTTTGTGCTTTTCTACAGTTAAAGATTTTTTATGAAGAATAATTTTTTTATGGTAGGGTATCATAATTTACTTCAAGTTTGAACGATTTGTTTTATATCTCCTTAGCAAGTGATGTAGTGTGGTAAACCCCCTCCACAGATAGAGGCGATCCCTATAGCCCTAGGTTGGGTCTAGCAGCTAGAGGACATGCTAATGCATCGATTCCTAGTTAATGAAGGAAACTGTGTCGGGATAGATGTCCTACCTTTCTTCCAACGTAGTTGTCATAGTTGTGGCGACAGTCTATTGATCTTCATCGTGACATGTCGCGGTCCTTTAGCAGTGATACTCAAGCGCCTGCACAAGGATCAGAGAATGATAATAGCATATGAAACAATACTTGCATTCATAACTAGATAATTGGTCAAGGAGAATTAGAAGTATTGCACAAGCCTACTAATATCAAATGCCAGACGGGAACCAAAACGTCATTCATGTATTAGTTAAGAGAAAGAATGATATAACAACCAAATGAGCCTTGACGTCGCAACCTCCTTCAGCGGGTCCAGTCGAAACACATCTCGAGCATTCGTTGGGGAATGGGACTTCGTGACGCAATCAGCCTAGACTCTCTCTCGACAAGGGTATCTCTCTGCTCTATCTCACACTAGCTATATGAGACTGTTTAAGCTCTTCTCCAAAATTTTCAGCTAGCTGCATCTATGTGAGAGAAGTGTATTTATAGGAGAGGAGGAGGAGGTTGGGATCCCTCAAAAGGTGGAAGGGAGGCCTTATCCTTTGGTAGGTTGCTTGAATGTAGGGAAAAAGAAGCGAAAGGATGATTATCGATGTTATTTAGTCCAAAAACTCATGTTGACTTCGCTCACAAAGTGGTTGGCCATGGAAACTTCGCTTCTATATTTAAAAAACTTTCCAAAAATAGCTAGGCATAGGCAGTCCACTGAGACAGAGTGCCAATGGGCGTAGGCCCTACTATTAATTTCTATATCAGAGCGGGGCCTTAACTGCTTGCTAGCACCGACCCGAATTCATGTGTTTTTGATGGTATGTTCCAGGAATAGTAAACAGAGAAAATGTTCTCCTCATGGGAAGGGATGCAATGACACTTTTTTCAAGGCATGACACTACATATAAGTCATATAAATAGTCCTCCAATGTCTGGGATAGAGTTTGTAGGAACAGTGGCAAAATGTTGTGTAATGGGTGCCCCCTAAATCATGAGGTCCGAGAGAGAGGGACGGGTGAAATGATTTACGAGAATGTGTTCAAACCAAACACCACCATTGGAAGACCTACAAGTAAAAATACAACTGATATCTCTAACACATGAACATGTGGCATGTGCACAGCCATCCATAATAGAGTACATATATAAACAAGATCCGAGGTATGGATGAAACCATCCAACAATAAGGATCAATAAATAGACTCAGGTATGGTCGCAGCCATCCAATCAGAAGGGTCATGCATACAGTCATGATAAACCAAAATATCTCATAGCCTAGATTTTATCAGACAAAACCCAGTGTCTTGCGCTCCATCTTGACCCGAACAAGTAAAAATTCAAGCATGCAATTATGTGAGCTGAAGTTGAACATGCAAGAACATAACCTGATTACTAGCCAATGATGTAAGATGTTAACAGGCATTGGAGAAACCACCAATAATTATAATGGTTCTCAAGGGACAACTAGTACAATCTACAAAATGTGAACAATGATCTGGATTCGAACACCCATAGAATCACTCTATTGGATGTCAATGAGGTGGACCTATCGTCGAATGTGAAGAAATTTCCATTGAGGCATGCAAGCTCCAAGGTACCGAAAGGGAGTCTCAAGACCATCTTCCTCGATAAGGAGTTGAAGTCGAAAGAAAGTGACTTGTTCAAAGGAGGGCCATAATGTTTCCCACATCATCGACATGAGACAGAGGAACATGATGATAGTGAATTAGGACTGAAAGGAGGATCAGAGGAAGGTTGAAATTTGAAAACGAAAACTTCTCTTGAACATATCAGCGACTCAAATATGGTTTTGGCAGTATTTGGCATCAAGGGATCTAAGGTCATGGTGATGTGGTGTTGAGGCCTCAGAATCCCATGGATAAAACATGGGGGAGAACGACCCGGTCTGGAACTTAAAGTAGCTCCTTTTCCGTTTGGTATAGTGGCTCCAACTCTAGATAATGGGACCAATTTCCCAATAAGGATGTTTATGAGGGTGTTGCGAATATATCATGCAAATGGATAATGATTTTAATCTATATTTGTCTATATAAACTATTTAATCTAATATATACCTGGGGTATTTATCCTTTATGTGATCTAAAATGATATCATTCATCTATTAGTAATATAAATCATTTAATATTTGAAAGAGATGAAAATTATGTAAAATGATTCTTCTAACAAAGTAGTTTTCATAGAAGAATTTTGAAAGATATGTCGCATTTATCAGTGTGATTACATATTCAATAAGAAACCATATCTAGATATTAGAAAAGAAGTGCATGTAATGTTTATATATGATGGCATTTCAAATACATAATGCAATAAAAATATAACTATCAATTTATGAAATAAGACTTAATACAAGTGAATAAAAGTACCATATGTATGAAGTCCTACTCATGTAAACTGATAGAAATGAATCCGTTCCTTCTCACTTTCGAGAAATTTAAAGAGTACAGTAGTGCAACATCAGTTAAATATCTTTAGTCGTTAAAATATAACAAAATGTGTTCCATTAATTCATCAAAGCATTCAAAAACTTACAATAGTGCATTCTTTGCAAATGTTTTTGAAAAATTTCTGGACCCTTCTCTAAATTCATGAGAAGGGTTTAAATACTAAAGTAACTAATAAAATAAAATATATTATTACAAAAATATAGAGAACGTTTCAAACAAACTTCCTCAAAAGGCTAACTTAAACAATAATCTTGGAATTTTAAACTAACAATTTTGATTCTGTGAATTCTGCCCTTCTTTCTGAATGTGGTCATGAAGTTGGAAAATATCTAACATTGCTTTGAGCTGACATGGTTGTGATATCCATTATCGTATCTATTCCTTGTAAATAGCATTTGAAATTACTGACTGAGATATTTTTGCTGAATCTCTAAGAGAGTGAAGAGTTTGATGTTGACGGTAAGGTTTGATCAGAAAATTACAATAATTTTCATGATCAAACTCATTTAACTTTTTGATCATTTTCTCCTGTGTATCTGCTCTCTGTCTCCACTTCATTTCTACCTGTCTTGTTTCTGAAAACACATCAGACGTGTTTTCCTTAAGTAGTTTCACATATGGATTCAATGATCTCATTTGATATCTTGGATTTCTTCGCCACTGCTTTCTCTGCTTGATTTATTTGCGCTTCCCATTCTGTGAATAAAATTTCTTTGTGAAGCTTATCTACTTGAGTTATATTATCTTTCTTTCCCAAATCTGAAACTTGCCAATGAATGTGCTCTTCAATTTTCTTCTCAAGTCTTTCACATTCCAGTTTCTAAATTTCTATTTGTTGGATCATTATTTTAATCAAATCACAATAAAAATCAATCATAGATGCTTCATGATAAAACACTTCTTGTTCTTTCTTTAACTTAGTGTTTATATAACCTTCTTCTTTGACAAGTTGTTCTAATTGTGGTTGACTCTGTAACTTAGTGATTTCTATTTCTAGTTGTGCTTGTTTTTCATTAAGCTCTGTCTGATGCTGCAATTTGAGGCTTTCAATATCTTGGTGAAATTGGCCTACATTTTCTTTGACTTTTTCACTGGAACTGGATTTCTCTTGATTCAACAAATTTTCCAATTCTTGTATTCTGGATTCCTTTAGTTTTAACAACATTCTAACCTCAATAGCTTTATCAACAATAGCGTTAGCATATGCCCCTGCATACTGTGATAATTTAGTTAGATATTCAGTGGTCCCTTCATTTTCAAAGAGTTTATACATTGCCTCTTGTTATCACTTTAGTAATTTCTTAAGTTGTGGGATTTGAGTTTTGAGTCTAAGAAAACTAGAGGTAACCACAAACCTACTTCAAATCCTAGGATCTAGCCTTCCTAGAATTAAGGGAGGGCTTTCTCTTTAAGATTTATCTTTGTTTTTTTATTTATGTTTTTAGGCTAGTTATGATAAAACAATTGGTTTTGTTTTTAAAGGTTTTGGTGGGAAAAAATCACTTAGAGGTAAAGTAGAGAGAAATGTACTTGTCCATTGGGCTATGGAGTCTAAATCTAGATAGAAGTACTAGAATTCAAGGCCAAAAAGGTACAAATGTATTCAGGGCAAGATAGATAACCCTCAGAGATTTGGGAAAAGTGTTTTTCTTGGTGAAATGGTGTGATCAGGATAAAGGGCTATGAAGGATCCTTTGATCCAGAAAATGGAAGAAGGAGGCAAAGGTCAAATGGGAGTAGGAGCAATTAATAATTCCTAACGCCGAATTCAGTAGAAAGAATTTAAATGGTAACTAGTTAAAAACAGGGAGTAAAGGACTAGCTTGTAGTAATATTCCTAGTTACTCATTAAGATTGAACAAACATATATAATGAATTGCATGAAACTCAAGAAAGAAAACAATGACAAGAAGAAAGTAATTCACTCATCATCTTATCACAGGGATCCTGAATTATGATGCCAGTTTAGCTTTGTCCAGTCTTCTACTTCGACGTCAACACATAATAGCCTCCAATGTTTCAGCAAAAAGACTATAGTAAAGTCTAGAAATTTTATTCCACACTCAATACTTCAAATGTTGAAGTATTTATACAAAATGTAATTACAAATATCCTAGGAGACATCTGGGAATATATTTAGGAAATAGAAAAATATCTTTACAAAGTAAGAGGGACAACTAACTTAAAAAATCAGCAAGCTGTCCACTTATCCAAAATAAATAGAACTTCCTTATTTAATCAAGGAGCTTTAAGTGGTTTGTTGTCCTACTTTGCTCGCTGCTAGAAAATATCTTCATTTGAGTTTCCTTGGTTGATACTCTTTCATCTGATACTCTTTAACGTTTCCCTTTAACTTTGATACACCTTTGACTGATATTTCCACTGTTTTACTGTTGTAAAATACTTCTTTTCGCAGTAAAAATCAGTAGACTATTCTTTTTCTTTACTGTTTCTTCTTGACTATTTCCAAGGTAATTTATTCACTATTTTACCTCTAATTTTCACATTAAATTTGTAAATGCCTGGCACTGTTCTTCACTGGGAATTTTTACATTTTTTAGCTTTCTAAAATTCTCATATGCCTCCATGTATTTAGAAAAATTGGGTTTAAACAAAAAAATATGTTTATTCTCGTGTTGAAGAAAGAACAAATCTTCAAAGTGTTGAAGGAGGACTTTACCTGTAGGAGTGCCTTGTGGCAATGGTTACTCACTTTCTCCTTGGCATATTCTCTAATTTTTTTATCACAATATTTTTGGGGCATTAGTTTTTCATTGAAGACATAAATATCTGGCAAGCCCTTCTTCCTCAAATTTGTATATTTCACCATAAAATTTGTTATGGAAATATTAATTGTTTCACACTTCTTTTCTAGGTATTTCATCAAATTATTCTTTATTACCACTTTCTTAATCTGTAAAATGGTCTCTATTCTATACATTATTTGTAACTCTTCCAATTAAGCTCTTTTTTTTCTATTCAGGAATGTGATGAGTTTTAAATCCTGAGTTGTCTTATCAGATAACTCATCCCTAGTCTTTTGAATTTCTACCTGTGCTGCTAACAATAAGTCTCTTTGTTCATATATAATATGAATTGAAGGCCATTGAGCGTGAATGGCCTCAATTATGTTTTTCCATAAATGATTCTTGAAAAATGAATTTTTTTTAGTGAATGTTAGCTCTTTTTGTAAGCCCTTGATTTTCTCTCCAAGTCTAATTGCCTTCTGCTCATGGGTTTTAGCATTTATTTGAGGTAACTTATTTGTGGATTCAAGGTTTTCAATTACCTTCTATAGTCTATTGATATCATTAGTTTTCAAGGACATTTCCTCCATAGCCTTAATAATCTGACCTGCTCCATCTCTTGGTTGGACCTATGTTGTAGAAGAATTTTTGTTTGAAGTAGTAGTTGAACTCACTGGCACTGTAGTTGACAGTGGTTCATTTGGTGCTAGATTTTCTCCTAATGTGGATGTCACTGCTATGGTAATCTCTGGTATCACTGAAGGAATAATAGGAGTTTCAGTCTCTTTCACCGTTTCTTTCTCTTGGACAAGTTGGTCCATTTGAAATTCCATTTCTTTGATTTGAGCAGTTAGTTTGAGGATGAGCTTCATCATCTCTTCTTTTTCACTTTTCTCTTGAAGAATTTCTTTAGTTTGTGGGTGCTCACTTTGAGGAAGCTTAAGCTGTTTCCTCAAAGCTACAATATCATCATTATTTTTCTTAATCAACAATTTAGCTGCCTGCACATTTGAGGGATCATATCCCACTTGTAAAATCGAATCCTCTAAGGCTTTAATCCTTAGGTATTTAACATACAAAGAGCCTTTGTCTAGCTTCATTTGATCCTGCATGTTAATAATAGTATTCTGCAACTTTGTAGCACTCATAGCCTTTGTCACCACAATTTAATATAACATGTCAGAGCTATATCTGTGGAATTCAATTTGGTCTAGCTCATGCACATTTTCAGTATTTACTTCAAACTCAAATTTTTTATAATCTGCTAATCTCTTTGGTGTTGAAGTAGTTGGTTGCAGAAAATACATAATCATTTTGTTTGTGGAATAGTCAAAGGCTGTCAGTAGCCTATTTTGATTCCCTGGTTTTTTCCTGAGGAATTGAGAATATATCTTTGATTTAATTTCCTCACTTTTCTGATTTATCTACTTATATTTTTCTTTTATATATAAGTATTTTTCCTCAGCTGTCTGTGAGGAAGAGGCCTCCATATTTTGTTTCTCAATCATCTGAGTATCATATTTTCCTATTGTTTGATCTTTTCCAATCTCTTCAAGAGTTTCATTGATTATCACTGTAGCTTCATCATTATTCACCTCTAGCTCATTTGCATCCTCAACATCAAATACCTTTTCTTTTCCTATGGAACTGAATTGAAGCCTTTTATTGTAAATCAACTTGAATTTTGTTTCTATATTTGTTTCAGCTGTATATGTTCCTTCTTCTATGATTATTTTGGCTGAAGTCTCTAGTGGCTTTACAACTTCCAGGACCTGTGTTTTAACCTCTTTTCCTGTTGAATCTGTATTAATGACTGTATCTATCAGTGTGTTTTCCACCCATTCCACTTTATTTGCAAACTTCTCAATCTCTGGTTTAGGCTTAGGAATGAAGGGTGTAAGTTTACATTTTACTCTTAAATTACTCAGGATCCCTTGAGGATCATAATTCCAAGGAAAACTTTGTTGAAATTTGAATTCTACTAGCCTTTTGGAAATTTCTTTTTCTGCTTCTCTGTTCTTGATGATGAAAGGACCAATCTGATTTTTCAACTTGAATTGAGTTTTTTTCCTTGCAGCTAAGAAGTTGATAGAGTCAGAATTTAAAATTTGCCTTAAATATTCCAATGAAAAAACTCTCATGTTCATGTATTTTGGCAACTTATAAGGTAATAAGTTGGATCCAAAATTTATTATTTCTGTATGTTTTTCATGAAGAAACCACTCTCCCATTTTAATTTGTTCTGATAGTTGTAATATCCTCTTCATTTCTTCATTGACCCTAGGCTGCTCTGCTTTGTACAAAATATTCATTGTTGTATGGAGGAAAAGGTCTGAGAAGTCTGTATAAGTGAATTCATTGTTCTCTTTCCTTAGCAAGGAAGTCCTGAAAACAATAGACAAAGGCTTACCATCTAAGTCCATATTTTTCAATGCAATTGGAAATTTGTCAGCTTAGAAGAATATCCTAGGCTGCAAAGGAAACTTAGGAATGAAATGGTCTATAAATGAACTTGCAGAAGTATCTATAAATGAAGTGACATCATATAAAGATGAATTTGTTGTTGGTATTATTGTTGTGTGCAATTGAGAAACTGGAGGTTTTATATAAGATAAAAAAATGAGCTAATTCAATAGCTTCATTAATATCTTTAATCAATGAAACATTAATTTTTTTAACTATATTTTGATATTTAGATTTACTTGACTTTGCTCCTACTAAATTTTTTTTCTGTTTTGCATTCAAAAATGAAAGGAAAACAGGATCTATAAAAATATTTTTCAAATCGGTTTCAGATTTAGTTTTAAATAATGAATATTAAAATTTTAGATCAAAATCAATATCATTTAAACTCACTAACTCTTTGGGTAAAGAATTGGTTTTTCTTGATGGTACTTCAGTTTCTAAATTTAAAATTTGTTTTTTTTTCCAATCTGTTCTGGGTTATCTACTATAACTGCAGGCTTAGGATCGTGGTTAGACCTGGTATAGTAGGTTTTCCTAAAATCCAGATTGATTGTTTTGAATACCCACAACCTATAAAAATAATCTTAAAGTAAAAATATAAGTGAAAGATATTCCTTTAAGACTACATTTAAGACTAGAGATTGGTTATTCCCCAGTATGGTCGCTAGTATGTTAATGCTCTAGTAATTTATTAAGTTGTGGGATTTGAGTTTTGAGTCTAAGAAAACTAGAGGTAACCACAAACCTACTTCAAATCCTAGGATCTAGCCTTCCTAGAATTCAGAGAGGGCTCTCTCTTTAAGATTTATCTTTTATTTATTTATTTATGTTTTTAGGCTAGTTATGATAAAACAATTGGTTTTGTTTTTAAAGGTTTTGGTGGGAAAAAATCACTTAGAGGTAAAGTAGAGAGAAATGTACTTGTCCATTGGGCTATGGAGTCTAAATCTAGATAGCAGTACTAGAAGTCAAGGCCAAAAAGGTACAAATGTATTTAGGGCAAGATAGATAACCCTTAGAGATTTGGGAAAAGTGTTTTTTTTTGGTGAAATGGTGTGATCAGGATAAAGGGCTATGAAGGATCCTTTGATCCAGAAAATGGAAGGAGGAGGCAGAGGTCAAACGGGAGTAGGGGCAATTATAATTCCTAACACTGGAAATCAACAGAAAACATTTAAATGGTAACTAGTTAAAAACAGGGAGTAAACGACTAGCCTGTAGTAATATTCCTAGTTACTCATTGAGATTGAATAAACATATATAATGAATTGCATGAAAATCAAGAAAGAAAACAATGACAAGAATAAAGTACTTCACTTATCAGCTTATCACAGGGATCCTGAATTATGATGCCAGTTTATCTTTGTCCAGTCTTCTATTTCGAAATCAACACATAATAGCCTCCAACGTTTTAGCAAAAATTCTATAGTAAAGTCTAGAAATTTTATTCCACACTCAATACTTCAAATGTTGAAGTATTTATAAAAAATGTAATTACAAATTTCCTAGGAGACATCTAGGAATATCTTTAGGAAATAGAAAATATCTTTACAAAATAAGAGGGATAGCTGCTTAACAAATCAGCAAGCTGTCCTCTTATCCAAAATAAATAGAACTTCTTTATCTAATAAAGGAGCTTTGAGGGATTTATTGTCCTGCTTTGCTGTCTGCTAGAAAATATCTTCATTTGAGTTGCCTTCACTGATACTCTTTCTTTTGATACTCTTTAACACTTCCCTTTAACTCTGATACACCTTTCACTCATATTTCCACTATTTTACTGTTGTAAAATACTTCTTTTTGCAGTAAAAAATCAGCAGCCTTTTATTTTCTTTACTGTTTCTTCTTGACTGTTTCCATTGTAATTTCTTCACTGTTTTACCTCTACTTTTCACATTAAATTTGTAAATGCATGCCACTATTCTTCACTAGGAATTTTTACATTCATCGACTTTCTAAAATTTTCATCTGCCTCTGTGTATTTATCAAAATTGGGTTTAAACACAAAAATACGTTTAATCTCATGTTGAAGAAAGAACAAATCTTCAAAGTGTTGAAGGAGGACTTTACCTATAGGAGTGCCTTGTGGAAATGGTTACTGACTTGCTCCTTGGCATATTCTCTGATTTTGTTATCATAATCTTTTTGGGGCATTAGTTTTTCATTGAAGACGTAAATATCTGGCAAGCCCTTTTTCCTCAAATTTGTATATTTCACCATAAACTTTGTTATGGAAATATTCATTGTTTCACACTTCTCTTCTAGGTAGTTCATCAAATTCTTATTTGTTACCACTTTCTTAATCTGTAAAATGGTCTCTATTCTATCCAGTATTTGTAACTATTCCAATTCAGCTATGTTTTTTCTATTTAGGAATTTGATGATTTTTAAAGCCTGAGCTGGCTTATCAGTTAACTCATCCCTAGTCTTCTATATCTCTGCCTATGCTGCTAACAATAAGTCTCTTTGTTCATATATAATATGAATTGAAGGCCATTGAGTGTGAATGACCTCAATTATATTTTTCCATAAATGATTCTTGACAAATGAAATTTGTTTAGTGAATGTTAGCTCTTTTTGTAATCCCTTGATTTTCTCTCCAAGTATAATTTCCTTCTGCTCATGGGTTTTAGCATTTATTTGAGCTAACTTATTTTTGGATTCAAGGTTTTCAATTATCTTATTTAGGCTATTGATCTCATTAGTTTTCAAGGACATTTCCTCCATAGCCTTAATAATCTGACCTGCTCCATCTGTTGGTTGGACCTATGGTGTAGAAGAATCTATGTTTGAAGTAGTAGTTGAACTCACTGGCACTACAATTGCCAGTGGTTACTTTGGTGCTATCTTTTCTCCTAATGTGGATGCCACTGCTGTGGTAATCATTGGTATCACTGAAGGAATAATAGGAGTTTCAGTCTCTTTCATAGTTTTGTTCTCTTGGACAAGTTGGTTCATTTAAGATTCCATTTCTTTGATTTGAAAAGTTAGTTTGAGGATGAGCTTCATCATATCTTATTTTTCACTTTGCTCTTGAATAATTTATTTAGTCTGTGGGTGCTCACTTTGAGGAAGCTTAGGATGTTTCCTCAAAGTTGCAATATCATCATTCTTTTTCTTAATTAACAATTCAGCCACCTACACATTTGAGGGATCATATCCCATCTATAAAATCAAATCCTCTAATGCTTTAATTGTTAGGTATTTAGCATACAAAGAGCCTTTGTCTAGATTCATTTGATCCTGCATGTTAATAATAGTATTCTGCAACTTGGTAGCACTTATAGCCTTTGTCACCATAGTTGAATATAACATTTCAGAGCTATGTCTGTGGAATTCAATTTGGTCTAGCTCATGCGCATTGTCAATGCATGGAATTTTGTATAGGTGAGCTTTGGATCTTGACAATAGCACCATATTTATTTGTACCTGTGTGTATCCCATTGAGGTAATATTTTTTAGTTTAATAAATTGACATCCTTATTTGTGTTCTAGTAGTATTTGGTCACAAAATCATTCCTTAAATTTCTCTAGCCCATTGATTTCATTGGTTTTTTTTTTTTTCCGATGAGTTCATCAAAAAGTAAGTCATGTTATGTGTGTATTCATATTCTGGTATGGTACTTGTGGAAAGAGACATAAGGCCCAGTGGAGAAGAGTTACTTCGTGTAGCTATTCAAGTAAGAAATTCATACTTTTAGAGGCATAGTAGAATAAGTGATAAATATATGATTATGGAAAAATCATTTCGGTCTTTCAATATCATCATAATTAATGGTGTCAACTCTTGAAGGGAATTGGGCCTATAAAACGAGTGCTAGAAGTTGACTTGGTTATTTATACACAATGTAATTAAAAATATCCTAGGAGACATCTAGGAATATCTTTAGGAAATAGAAAAATATCTTTACAAAATAAGAGGGACAACTTCTTAACAAATCAACAAGCTGTCCTCTTATCCAAAATAAATAGAACTTCTTTATCTAATCAAGGAGCTTTGAATGATTTGTTGTCCTGCTTACTAGAAAATATTCTCATTTGAGTTTCCTTGGATGATACTCTTTAATGCTGCCCTTTAACTCTGATACACCTTCGACTGATATTTCCATTGTTTTGCTATTGTAAAATACTTCTTTTTGCAGTAAAAAATCAACAGACTATTATTTTTCTTTACTATTTCTTCTTGACTGTTTCCAAGGTAATTTCTTCACTATTTTACCTCTAATTTTCACAATAAATCTGCAAATTCCTGCCACTCTTCTTCACTGGGAATTTTTACATTTTTCAGCTTTCTAAAATTCTCATCTACCTCTGTGTATTTAGCAAAATTGGGTTTAAACACAAAATTATGTTTAATCTCATGTTGAAGAAAGAACAAATCTTCAAAGTGTTGAAGGAGGACTTTACCTGTAGGAGTGCCTTGTGACAATGGTTACTGGCTTTCTCCTTGGAATATTCTTTGATTTTGTTATCATAATCTTTTTGGGGCATTATTTTTTCATTGAAGACATAAATATTTGGCAAGCCCTTCTTCCTCAAATTTGTATATTTCACCATAAACTTTGTTATGGAAATAGTCATTGTTTCACACTTCTATAAGAGGTAGTTGATCAAATTCTTCTTTGTTACCACTTTCTTAATCTTCAAAATGGTCTTTGCTCTATCCAGTATTTGTAACTCTTGGAATTCAACATTGATTTTGCAATTCAGGAATGTGATGAGTTTGAAAGCTTGAGCTGGCTTATGAAGTAACTCATCCCTAGTCTTCTGAATCTCTGCCTGTGCTTCTAACAATAAGTCTCTTTGTTCATATATAATCTGAATTGAAGGCCATTGAGTGTGAATGGCCTCAATTATGTATTTCCATAAATGATTCTTGAAAAATGAAATTTGTTCAGTGAATGTTAGTTGTTTTTGTAAGATCTTGATTTTCTCTCCAAGTCTAATTTCCTTCTGCTCATGGGTTTTAGCATTTATTTGAGCTAAATTATTTATGGATTTAGGGTTTTCAATTACCTTCTTTAGGCTATTGATCTCATTAGTTTTCAAGGACATTTCCTCCATAGCCTTAATAATCTAACCTGCTCCATCTTTTTGTTGGACCTATGTTGTAGAAGAATCTGTGTTTGAAGTAGTAGTTGAACTCACTGGCACTGCAGTTGCTAGTGGTTCCTTTGGTGCTAGCTTTTCTCCTAATGTGGATGCCACTACTGTGGTAATCACTGGTATCACTGAAGGAATAATAGGAGTTTCAATCTCTTTCACAGTTTCTTTCTCTTAGACAAGTTGGTCCATTTGAGATTCCATTTCTTTGATTTGAGTAGTTAGTTTTAGGATGAGCTTCATCATCTCTTCTTTTTCACTTTGCTCTTGAAGAATTTATTTAGTCTGTGTGTGCTCACTTTGAGGAAGCTTAAGTTGTTTCCTCAAAGCTGCAATATCATCATTCTTTTTCTTAATCAACAATTCCACTGCCTGCACATTTGAGGGATCATATCCCACCTGTAAAATCAAATCCTGTAAGGCTTTAATACTTATGTCTTTATCATACAAGGATCCTTTGTCTAGCTTCATTTGATCCTGCATGTTAATAATAGTATTCTGCAACTTGGTAGCACTCATAGCCTTTGTCACCACAGTTGAATATAACATTTCAGAGCTATGTCTGTGGAATTCAATTTGGTCTATCTCATACACATTTTCAGTATGTACTTCAAACTAAAATTTTTTATAATTTGCTACTTTATTTTGTGTTGAAGCAGTTGGTCGCAAAAAAGACATAATCATTTTGTTTGTGGAATAGTCAAAGGCTGTCAGTAGCCTATTTTGATTCCCTAGTTTTTGCTTGAGGATTTGAGAATATATCTTTTATTTAATTTCCTCATTTTTCTGCTTTATATGCTTTTATTTTTCTTTTATATCTAAGTCTTTTTCCTCAGCTGTCTGTGAGGAAAAGGCCTCCATATTTTATTTCTAAATCATCTGACTATCATATTTTCTTGTTGTTTGATCTTTTCCAATCTCTGCAAGAGTTTCATTGATTATCATTGTAGCTTCATCATTATTCACCTCTGGCTCATTTGTATCCTCAACATCAATTACCTTTTCTTTTCCTATGGAACTGAATTTAAGCCTTTTATTGTAAATCAAATTGAATTTTGATTTTGTAGTTGTTTCAATTGTATATGTTCCTTCTTCTCTGCTTCTTTTGGCTGAAGTTTCTAGTGGCTTTACAAATTCCAGGGCCTGCGTTGTAACCTCTTTTGTTGTTGACTCTGTATTAATGACTGTATATATCAGTGTTGTTTCCACCCATTCTTCTTGATTTGAAAACTTCTCAATCTCTAGTTTGGGATTATGAAGGAAGGGTGTAAGTTTACATTTTACTCTTAAATTACTTAGGATCCCTTAAGGATCATAATTATAAGGAAAACTTTGTTGAAATTTGAATTCTACTAGCCTTTTGGAAATTTCTTTCTCTGCTTCTCTGTTATTGATGATGAAAGGACCAATCTGATTTTTCAACTTCAATTGCGTTTTTTTCCTTGCAGCTAAGAAGTTGATAGAGTCAGAATTTAAAATCTGACTTAAATATTCCAATGCAAAAACTCTCATGTTCATGTATTTTGGAAACTTATAAGGTAACAAGTTGGATCCAAAATTTCTTATTTCTGTATGTTTTTCATAAAGAAACCATTCTCCCATTTTAATATATTTTGATAGTTGTAATATCCTCTTCATTTCTTCATTGACCCTGGGCTGCTCGGCTTTGTACAAAATACTCATTGTTGTATGGAGGAAAAGATTTGAGAAATATGTATAATTGAATTCACTGTTTTGTTTCCTTAGCAAGGAAGTCCAGAAAACAATAGACAAAGGCTTACCCTCCAATTCCATATTTTTCAATGAAATTGGAAATTTGTCAACTTGGAAGAATAAAAACAAATGAAACAAGTAGGAAGAGTATCTGAAAACCCCTTCAGTGGGTAGTTTGGTAAGCAGGTGATGAATACTATCTGATATAAAATTGGCATAGTAAAAAATGAGTATTGGAGGTTGGCCTGGAGATAATGTGGATAGAAAGCCAAGAATGGATTCATCAGTGAATCCATCTGTAAAATATCCCAGTATAAAAGATAGCATGGAAATAATATGCATTGACCCTTCAGGAAATTTTCCAGTTGAATAAGGAGGGTTCAACTTAGGGATGTCAACATGGGAAGGCAAAAAGTCCTGAAATATCATAAACTTATTTGGGAAATCCAGGCTTACGTAAAACTGGGTTAAAAATTAAATAGAAAGGTGGACTAATTGAGGATCGGACTGTAATTCTAGCATTGGATTATGGACTCTGCTGTAATAGTAAAAAGGATTTTGCTGTCTACATTAACAATGGCCCTTTGGTCTGCTTCATAATTATTTTGACACAATCTAACAAGGTCTTGTCCAGGATGAGTCAAAGGAACTATATATTGGGGTAAATGAGTCTCCTAAATAGGAATTTCATCTTTGTCCAAATACTTATCATAGCACCAATTATGGATTTCCAAAAGATTAAATTCTACCACAGGGTCAAAAATCTTGTAGTCCATATGAGTTAATGGAATGGTTTCTTCAGTAGCTACAGGTGGCTAGAGAGGATTTACTGACATGGTGGATTTGGCAGTGAGAGATGGAGTGGATTTAATATCTTTAGGAGTTACATGTTTAGGAGGTTTGGATCCTCAATGCTTGGTTGGTTTAGAACCTCCAACTTTAACTATGATTTTCCTTTTAGTCATTTTGGACCAACTACTGCAAGATTAAACTATTTGCAGGATTAAATTTTCTTTATCGGAGGGTATAAACTAGGATAAGATAGAAAACAAGGGTTTTCTGAATAGTTTTGACTATAAAAAGGGTTTTTTGAATATCTAAGGGCTTTAAACCTTTTTCTGTATGTAAAATTGTTCTTCAGAGGTCACAATTTGTGGAAATTGGCTAAACAAGCGCTTCTTTTGGACTCAAAAATTTCTGGGAAAAATTGGCCAGGGTTTGGCCTCTTTTTTAAGCTTTTTAGATAATTCCTTTAGTAAAAACCTTAAATTGAAAACTTGGTTATGCGATTATGGGTCTAAACTTTGAATTGCAGGTTTATATTGGCAAGAAATACCTTTGAAATGCAGGTATTTGGTTGCTTGGAGGGTTCTTAAGAAGTCGTGGTTGAATTTCGAAGTCTAGTCTGGATTGCTGATGTAGTCGACTGGCTTAAATGGTCTTCAATGGAAAGTCTATGGTCGATTTTGACTTTCTCTGGGTATAAGTCAATAATTTTGATCAAAAGGGCTCATTTTTTTCTCAGTCAAGCAGAGTCTTTTAACAGTTTGAAATGCACAAAAAAACATCAAAATGATATATCAAAGGTTTTAAAACTTTGATTTTTCATTACCGTAGATGTATTAAATGCTGGTCTTATCAACAGGCGGGAGCAGTTTAGATTTTCAAATGAGAAACCGAAGATGGTTTTCGCGTTCGTTTCTGGTGGTAAGCTGTTTTTACCTAAACGAACGTGATCCAACATAATGTTGAAACGTTGCGGGGGCAGAATTATCAAAATAGCCTATTTCGCGCTTGATTTGTGTTGGAACGAACGTTTTATTTTTCTGCGCGATATTGATTTCGCGCCGTTGGATCTTGCGATCGGGAGAGAAGGGTCATGATTTAATTGAAAGCTGCAGGCAAAAGATGGTGGGACCGAGCTTTACATGGGCACAAAGGTTTCATATATGTAATTTCGGGGTTTATATATATGGTTTAAAAAGGGTTGAATGACGGTGTTTTTTTTATATAAAGGAGATTTATATATAAGCGTATATGAGGCAGGGTTACGATGGTAAGTGTATTACAAATGCGGGGGGTTTTAATGTTTATTTAAAATAAACCTTAGCTTATTTTATTTAAACATTGGGTTAAAAATATGTGAGGAGGAATGACTTTGTTTTTTCAAGGTAGAGTTTAGCATGTTAGAACTCCGAAGCTTTTTAACCTTTATAAAATGACAAAATATCACTCAAAAACTTAGGCTAAAACGCTGATGAGTGGGGTAAAACTCATTGGTACGATTATTGTATTATATAGATTTAAACCTTGTGAATGGTTTTAACAACTATAAGGGGTGAGCTATTTAATTAATGTTATTTTTAGACGAAAGGGGGTATTTTTTGGGCTTTCGAATTTAGCATGTGCATATTAAATTTGGTCTAAAAACTTTATAATAGTGGGTTTTGGGGGGTATTTTCGATAAAGGGAATTATATATATAGGAAAAGGTATTTTTAGGGAATTAATAAAGTAAGTTACAAACTTAATATGACAAGGGGAAAATGAAATACAAAAAAATACACTAAATGACCAAGTAAATTGAATAAATAGAGCATAGCTTATTATTTCATCGTTTTACCAATTTACTTAAGACAAAGTGTTTTTTGACGGTTTTTGTATTTTTATGAATGAAGGAAGTTGATTAAATGGGCTTTTATGCTTCTTTAAGTAAGAAGGATTCTTTCCTTATGAAGATGACTTAAATGTATGAATGAGGGATAAATAATGGCAAAGGGGATTTTATCATAAGAATTCAACATTTTCCACTATCCAGTCATCAAGCCTTGGGTCCGGTCCCAAAAGAAGTCAGAGAAATGCTATGAGCCTCTTTGAATGGAAGTATAGAATACTGAATACCCACAGGGGGAGAGAAATTAGTGATTTTTTCTCGGTGATGAATATTTACATGCTTTTTCCCACTTCTTTCTACCTACCCAACATTACTCTAACATTTTTTCTTCCTTTTAGCAGGTGCATTTAAGCTTGCTACCTTGAAACATTTTATTCTTTTGAAATCATAAAACTATCTAATTCTATCTTATTTCATCTGAGGGCTCGGATTAAACTGATGAGCTCCTCATTATTCTCTACCTATCTACTGATTTGTCAAGATTAAAATGTCTGAAAAAACTTTATTCACTATCTAAAACATATAAATTGAAAACATGACAAGTTAAGTTTAACAATTTAACTCATCATGGATTATGGAATTTATTGACACTCTGCCATAATCATTTGCAAAAAATAAAAGTAGTGGCATTTGGACTTGCACACTTTCATGTTTTATTTCATCTTTTTCTTTTGGGGTCTATATTTTTTAAGTCCTTTGATCTTTCTTTTACGAATTTTTACCCTCTTTATTTTATTTTTATTTTATTTTTAAAAATATGGGAAAACAACTTGTATAAAGCAAGGTATGTACATATTTTAAAAGACTATCAAAATTCAATTCAAAATTATGAATCCTATATTTATAGGACCCTAACAGCCTCCCATGTCAAACTGCCACAGTATTTGTTGCAGACGGTATCTGAGAATAGTGGAGACATATCTGTGTCTTCTGTGGATGACGTTTGAGAAATTTCTTTACCCTTTTTGCTCATTTTTCTCTTCTTCAATCCGTTAACTGGTTTCCTAAAAGAAAAACAATTTTTTACAAGTATGGTGTATCAAATAAATAAATCAATCATTTACTTCAAACACACGTGAGAAGGTATCAATCTATTAAAATACAAAATCAATCGTCCTTCATAATTTCTGATTTAATCTTTAACATATCTCCACACGTAAGATCTATCAATCACTTTAAAGCCATTCAGATCTTAAATTTCATTTTGATATGACACAAGCTATTTTACATGCTTAATTCATTAAATGACGTTAATGTGCATATCACAGATTATAACTTATAATATTTCGTGATACTTACCCTTAAAGGCTACGAAATGCGATCTACGCAAATCATAGATCACAAATTTTAAATAATAACGATTAAGCGTATATTATAAGTTGAGAAAAATGCGAATTGCGAAAAACTGAAGTGACCGTGATAGCCGAAGTTTTTATATTTATTGGTTTATTTTCTTGTCGGGTCCGTGGGTATCGAAATTTATATCATTTTTCTCTTAAATTTTTTATTCATTAAGTGAAGTGTGGTGCGAAAAACTAAATATAAAGATGATTGAGGCTTTTTGCAAAGTTTTAAATCATATCTTCGGAGAAGTTTGAGTGCATATCACGATTCACATATTTTACGCTTTATGGGTATTTTTGAAATAAGATATGTGATATGCGATGCGTTTTTAAAATAATAAAGAAAAAATAGAAATATTTATTTTCTAATTTTTTTTTTATTTTTTTAGGAAATTATAAAAATAATTTCTTATTTATTTCTTAAGGGTCCCTATTTATATGAATAAATGGGGGCTTGTTGTATAGCACAACAATTGGCGATTCACTTGGGTGAACCGAATGTCTCTGAGAAAAATCCTTTGAAATTTCTAAGCTTTTTTGAAAATAAAAATATTTAAAGGTCTCAAATTTCTAATAAATAATATCTTTGCTAAATAATGAAAATTTCTCTTATTCACTATTCATAAGAATTCCTCTTTTAAATATATAAGTATGAAAATCTATATCAGTCTTTACTCAGTTTAAAAAGATAAAGTAAATAACCTTTACATATTATCTTTATAAAAATTTACTCTTTTATCACAGATAGAGCCCCTATTCCAATAGGAAATTTAAGTTTTTTTCAGGGTTAGCTTTTACCCAGCAATGATCCATTCTCCCATCCAGTATTTCTTATCATTTTCAGAAGTAAATTCTAATTTCTTGAGAATTTTCTTTTGAATTTTTATTTACTTAAAATCCATTGTCTTGGCTTGGTAACCAAATGATGACAATGGCATTCAATAGTAGTAATTAAACTGATCAAGTTGGCTCTTGATGAGACCCCTTGTCCTTTTGATACAATCTCAAGTCATTACCTTGTTTTGGTAGACAGTATTTGTAATGTCAATTTAACTATTTCTTTATGAACATGGTCAACAAGCTCGTGATGAGAATTATTATCTTTTAATTTTTTCTTCTAATCATATCTTTTTATTTTCTTTTGAATTCCTTTTGAAAATTTATAAGATTTTCTGGATGGGATGAATCATAGGTATTTTTAATATTCTGGATGATAATGTTGAGTTTTGGATTTCTTTTCTGTAAAAGGTTTTTACTATATCAAAGTTTCTTTTCTTGGCTGATAAACAAAATATCCATGTTATAAAAATGAGATTTCATAAAATAATAACTATTTTCATTGAAATTTCATTTTTTAGAAAGATAAAATAAATCTGTCTATCTAAATATTTCGATTTTCTTTCCTTAACATTTTCTATTTTCTATAAGTGAGAAATCCAAAGAAGATCATCTGAGATTTGATTTTGAAAAGCCAAATATTAATACTAAACAACCTTTTATTTTTAAAAGAGAAATACAAATGACATTAATATACAAAGATAGAAGGGGTTACCTCCTATGAAAAATATTCTTTCAAATCTACCCATTAACACGCAAAGAATCTTTTTTGCCTGATAAATATTGTAATAGAAATGTTGATGGGCCTATTTCTTCAATTATTTGAAATGGACCTAGCCAGAGTTTTCGAAACTTTGTGTGTTTACCTTTTTCCTCATGCGCCTTGTCCCTTTTCAATACCAAATCACCAACTTGAAAATTCTTTGGAATGATAGAAGTTGAATCAAATGAGGATTTTATTATTTGTTGAAGATGAGCATGTGTTTGTTTGGATTTTTCTCTTTCTTCTTCTAATTTCAGAATTTGACCTTGTCTAAATTATAAAGAAGAAGTAGGAGTTTCATCAATGAATTGAACTAAGAAAAGAGATGGAATAACTACATTGGTGGGAAGTATAGCTTCTTTTACATACACAAGATTAAATGGTGAAGTACCAATATAAGCTTTTTGAGTTATTTGATCTGCCCAAAGAGCAAAAATTAATGACTTGTACCAATTTCTTTGATTCTAATCAACAATTCTTGTGATTATTCTAATCAGATTTTTGTTTGTGGATTCTGCTAAACAATTTCCTTGTGGGTAATAATTTGCAGAATATTTTAATTTAAAACCTCTTTTAATTGAAAATTCTATCATAGTAGTTCTAGAGAAATAATATGCATTATCAAACATTAAAGCAGTAGGTAAGCCAAACCTGGTTATGATATTTTGATCAATGAAATCAATGACATTTTCTGAATTGGTTACTTTTAATGGAATTTATTCCACCCATTTGGTAAATTAATCAGTAGCTGTGAGAATATATCTATGATTTTTGGAAGATTTAGGAACAATCTCACCAATTATATCTAATCCCCATTGCTCAAATGGTTGTTGAATATTGACCAGTTGTAATGGGAATGTTGTCTTTATTTGTTTTCCAGATGTACTTTGGCATACTTTACATCTTCTTGAATATTCATGAGCATCCTTGAAAAGTGTAGGTAAATAGTAAACTGCATGCAGGATCTTATGTACTGTTGTATTTCCTCTAAAATGTCCTCCAGCTGGTCCATCATGGAGTTCCTGCAAGATTTTTTCTGCTTCAGATTTTTCTAAGCATCTTAGAAGTACATAGTCAAAATTTCTTCTAAATAACACATCATTGAATAACTCATATTGTTTAGATTTTAATATAAGAGCTCGTTTTGTCTTATAACTGAGATGATTTGGAGCATATCCATTTCTTAAATAAAATATAAGATCAACATGTTATGAATCTGAATTGTTGAGGCTTACCTCTGATATTTGCACATTACTTGAAGCTTCTTCTGATGACGAATGTGATGCTCCTGCAAGCATTCTACAAAAAACTTGACCTCTAATAATTTTATAGGGTTTTATTTCTACATCATACTCTTGCAATGCAGTTACCCAGTTGGCTCTTTTTTCTTCTAATTCATTCTACATAAAATTTGTCTTAGTGCAGAAAACATAAATATGATTTTCGTATGAGACTTTAGGAGAAAAGGTCTAAAATTTTTTATGGCTTTAAAAACAAAAAATTCTTTCTTTTCAACAGATGTGTAATTCAGTTCTGAACCTTGTAAATTTCAACTCAAGAATGATATTGATGCTTCTATTTGTTGGTCATTCAACTGTGTTAAAACAACTACATATGATGTATCCGATGAAAAGGTGTATAATGTAAATGGATTAAGAAAATTGGGGGTGGTCAGGAATGGAGCATTAACAATTGACTATTTAATCAATTCAAATACTTCTCTTTCATTATGTCCCCATTTGAAAACATAAATTTTCTTAATCATGTTCTGTAATGGTAAAACTATTTAAGAAAAATCAGGGACAAATCTCTTAACAAAATTAATTTGCCCAAGGAAAGATTGCATGGTTTTCTTGTTATGAGGGAAATAAATTTGCTTAATTTCATCAACTCTTTCAGGATCAATATAGATACCATTTTTTGATACAATGAAACCTAAAATTTTTCTTTCATCTAAGGAAAAAAACGATTTCTTTGTATTTAATGAAATGCCATACCTTTTTCATCGATAAAAAACTTGCTTCAGGTCATTAACATGATGGTTTTCCTGTTTAGAGAAAACAGTAATGTCATCTAAATAGATGAAAACTGTTTTTTTTATAAGACCTCTAAAAGTTGTGTCCATGGACCTTTGGAAAGTGGCACCTGCATTAATTAGTCCAAAAGGCATTTTCTGATAAGCATAAGTTCCCCACTTAGTTTTGAATGTAGTTTTCAATATGTCATCTAGATGAACGGGGATTTGATTGTAACCTGAAAATCCATCTAGAAAAGACATAAGTTCAGAACCAACTACTTTTTGCAATACTTGTTCCATGGTTGGTAGTGGAAAATTGTGTTTCTGACAAGCTTTGTTTAAATTTCCAAAATCAATGCAAATTCTAATATCATCGTTCTTTTTCCTGACAGGTAACAAATTTGATACCCATTTTGAATGTTTGACTGGAAAGATATTTTTTTCTTTGAGAATTTTATTCAATTCAATCTTAATTTGATTTTCCAAATTTGTATGAATCTTTCCCAATTTCTGTTGTATGGGATTTTCCTCCAAGATCATACGAATCATATTTTGGATTACAGAAGTATCATATGTCTTAAGATATGAATAATCCCAATCAAAGACACTTTTTTACATCTTAAACAATCTGATGAATGATAATATTTCATCAAAAGATAGACCAAGACCTAGATTAATATTTTGAGGTTTTTCTTCATTTCCTAGATTAAATAAATCGAATATTAAGGTAGAACTTTGTATCTTTGAGTTAGTTACTCTTTTAAATCTATCCTTTAGATCATATAAGTCTTCTAACTTGAAAAAAGATTTTGGAATAGGATTTTCATCTTGTTTGTTTTGAATCTGAGTGTCATGTTCATTTTCATCCATGATTTGATTATCATAAGATTCTTCAAATGTTAAAAAATCTATGATATCTGAGTCATTATTGAATCCTCTCCAATTAGTGATATTATCAAGAATAGATGGTCTAGAAATAAACTCAATAGAAAATCTATCGGGACTAATTTCTTGGGATGGGATTAACTTTGATCCTACATTAGCAAGTAAATCTGCACTACCATTCTGAGTTATAGGTATAGAAGAAATGCTGAAGGCTAGGAAGTGAGTAGTTAATTCTTGGACTAATGATTGATAATGTTTTAAATGTCCAGAATTACAATGGATAGTATCGCTCACTTGCCTAACTATGATTTCTGAATCTCCTAAAACCTTAACATATTTTATGTTTAAATCAATAGCTTTCAATAATCCTTGAACCAATGCTTCATATTCTGCTACATTATTGGTACAATCAAATTCTAATCGGCAGGCTAACATAGTATTTTTTCCTTCTGGGTTTATTAAAATGCAATCCACTCCTGCACCATATTCATATTTAGAACCGTCAAGATAAAGCGTCCAAAACAAAGAATCAACTATTTCTCTATCTTAAAAATTAATACATCTAGAATTATCTGGCTAGGAAAAAATCTCAATATGAGATACAACTGCATTATCAAAGTATCATGGTTGAGCATTAAAGTTTCCTAAAAATGACTATGTATAATAGTTTCCAAGAATGTTGTTATTGAAATCTACTGGCTCATTAAGTTCTTCAAAGGTCAATCACTATGTGTTTCATAAACTTTTCCCTATCAATTCGACTTTGATTTGGCTTTCTATTATGTGGTAACCAGAAAAGTGACCAGTATGTCAAAAAATAACCACGAATTTTTTTAGACCAATCACGACTTAGAATTAAACAATAAAATTCAGGAATGTCTGCAACAAAAATATCAATTATTTGAACAAATTTAGGATTTGATGACAAGCTGATTGAAACATATTTCAATTCTCCTACCACTTCTACTCTAGTTCTGTCAAGTTGTAATATATAAACTAGAGAACTCGGAGGAGTAATGTTTAATTTAGGATAAACTAATTTTGGCATTATATTTGAAGAAGCCTCTGAGTCTATTAAACAATTATGGACATTTTTTTTATAGACCTCATAGGTTAAAAGAAATGGGGGAGTATGAGGGATGGATCAGTCACCTATCATAATTAGATCTGAAGCATCTATTTTTACTGAAGGAGAAGGTGGCTTACTTGCTTTGCTAGCAGCTTGCACTATCACTGGAGCAGGTAAGTTTGAAGCAGGAACAACTTTTAATTCTCTGAGTAAGATTTGTTCTTGTTTCTTTAATTTGGTAAGCTAATGAATTGAAATATTTGCTCTAGTTTTCTTCATGTCTTCAACTATATTATACTCAATGGTATCTGAGATAACCATTTTTTTAGATATAGGTGGAGAGTCTGATGTAACAGGATTTGTTTGCGTAGCCTTTGAATTAGATTTTTTGTTTGTTGATTTGTCTTTAACAGGAGTGGAATTTTTTTGTCATTGACTAGACTGTGTTGCTTCAGTATTCTTTTTGCTACTTGTGCTGATAGGAAAAGCTTCAAGTTGTTCTTAATTTGATAGGATAAAATCCCACATTCCATTAAGTTAAAATTCTTCTTCTTCGTCATCTTCTTCTTCCTCTGTATGTTCTTCCTCCTCTTCTTGATCTGATTCTACATTAGATATAATGTTTGGAGGTTGAGAAGTAGATGTTTGTTTCTTCTTGAAATTTCTAAAAATAATTTTTGAATTTGAATTATGAGCAACTTGTTTCTTGATATCTGCCATCTCATTGGTCATGCTTTTTAAAACTTTTTAAAGACCTTCTACATCGAATGGATCCTTTGGCATCTTTTTCTTAGAGTCATCTTTGAAATATATTTTCTTTGATTTATGATCTTCCTGAGAATTCTTTTTCTCAAGAGCAGTTATGTGTTTCTCTACAGATAGAGATTCTTTCATATTATCTGCAAGAGTTGCTATTTTTTCTCTATCAACGGAAATAGCTATATTAGATGGAAGAGATGAAATATACCACTCAATTTGAACTTCTGCACCAGGAACTGTTGTAACAAGAATTTTATTGAGTATTTTATTAAATATTTTTATTAAAATATTTTATCTTCTCACCTGGTTTAGCTTTAAGATTTGAATGATCACTGATGAGAGTAGCATTAGTTCTGACATCTCCAAATTTAGCCAGAAATTGTTCTTTAAACATATTCCAGTTAGTTATGGAGCGAGCAGGTAATGAGAAATACCAGGATCCTACATATCATTTTAAGCATATGGAAATAATCGTACAACACAATCCTCCTCAAATACTACATTCAAATTGATAGCTAACATAAAATTATGAATATGTTCTTCTGCATGAAGACCATCATCAAGGTTAAATTTTGGTAGCCATCTTTCAGGATTTTTAAGTAGAGTATGAACAGGAGCAGGCATGTTTGCATCCCCTGGATTACTCCATGGGTTTAAATTCAGTGGAGGAACTTGAACTGCCATTGGATTATGAATGGGTTGATTGTGAATTGATGAGGAGGTAGGTCAAGTACTAGGACTAGTATTTTGAGTATTGGAACTAGTGAAAGTGATACCGACTTTTGGAATGAAATTTGTGGAAGTGAGCGAAGGGAATGAGGGTGAATGGGATAAGACCTCGCTAGTGATCGATTCTGATTCAATCCTCTTTAACTTCTTCTGAGTACTATTTATAAGAAATTCAAAAGGGATAATCCCTATTTTTTGAATTTTTGATCGAGTTAATATTCTTCGAGGTTGAAAAGAAGATGAAATACTAAGATCCGATGATTGAGAAGTTTCAGGCTTTTCAGCAGAAATAGATACTTTTTCTAACTTTTCTATAAAAGACTGAACTTCTGGGGAATGTTGTTGAATTTCTGGAAATAGTATAGTTTGAGTATCGCTAGGAGACTTAGGAGAAAGATGATCAACTTCAGATTTTATAGATGAGGATCTAGGTAATGTTCTAGAAGTTGATGGGGATCTAGAGGGAGAGACATTTTTTAATTGACCTTTATATTGATAAGTTCTGTGTGCCATTCACTTGGCCCTCCTTCTAGCGCTAATGTGTTGAGGCCTCAAAATTCTATGGAAAAAACATGGGGGAAAACCACCAGGTTCGTACCTAAAAGCAGCTCCTTTTCCGTTTCGCATAGTGGCTCTGATTGGGGATAATAGGACCAGTTTCCCAATAAGGATGTTTATGAGGGTGTTGTGAATATAGCATGCAAATGGATAATGAATTTAATATATATGCATCTATCTAAACTATTTAATATAATATATAACCGGGGTATTTTTCCTTTATGCGATCTAAAATGATATATTTCATCTATCAGTAATATAGATCATTTATTAGTTGAAAGAGATGAAAATTGTGTAAAATGATTCTTCTAACAAAGTAGTTTGCATAGAATAATTTTGAAAGATATATCGCATTTATCAATGTGATTACATATTCAATAAGAAACCATATCTAAATATTAGAACATAAGTGCATGTAATATTTATATATGATCATGTTTAAAATACATAATGTAATAAAAAGATAACTATCAATTTATGAAATAAGACTTAGTTCAAGTGAATAAAAGTACCATATGTACAAAGTCCTACTCATGTAAACTGTTAGAAATGAATTCGTTCCTTATCAATTTTGAGCAATTTAAAGCGTACAGTAGTGAAACATCTATTAAACAACTTTAGTCGTTAAAAGATAACAGAATTTGTTCCATTAATTCATCAAAGTATTCACAAACTTACAATAGTGCATTCTTTGAAAATGTTTTTGACAAATTTCTTGACCCTTCTCTAAATGTATGAGAAGGTTTTAAATACTAAACTAACTATAAAATAAAATAGATTATTACAAAAATATAAAGGAGGTTTCAAAAAACTTTCCTCGAAAGGTTAACTTAAACAACAATCTAGGAATTCCAAACTAACAATTCTGATTTTGCGAATTCTGCCCTTCTTTCTGAATGTGGTCATGAAGTTGGAAAATATCTAACATTTCTTTGAGGTGAGCTGGTTGTGATATCCGTGATTGGATCTGTCCCTTGAAAATAGCATTTGAATTTACTGACTGAGATCTTTTTGCTGAAACTGTAAGAGAATTGAAGAGTTTGATGTTGATGGTAAGGTTTGATTAGAAAATTCTAGTAATTTTCCTTATCAAACTTATTTTCCTTTTTGATCATTTTCTCTTGTGTATCTTCTCTCTGTCTCCACTTCATTTCTACCTGTCTTTCTTTTGAAAACAAATCAGATGTGTTTTCCTTATGTAGTTTTGTTTTAGACAGTTGTTCACATATGGATTCAATGATCTCATTTGATATCTTGGATGTCTTGGCTGCTACTTTCTCTACTTGATTGATTTTCACTTCCCATTATGTGAATAATATTTCTTTGTGAAGCTTATCTACTTGAGGTAGATTAGATTTCTTTCCCAAATATGAAACTTGCCAATGAATGTGTTATTCGATTTTCTTCTAAGTCTTTCACATTCCAGTTTCTGAATTTCTATCTATTGGATCATTATTTTAATTGAATCACAATAAGAATCAATCATAAAGGCTTGATGACAAAACACTTCTTGTTCTCTCTTTAACTTGGTGTTTATATCAAGTGATTCTTTAACAAATTGTTCTGATTGTGGTTGACTTTGCAAGTTAGTCATTGTTATTTCCAACTGTGATTGTTTTTCATTAAGCTCTGTCTGATGCTGCAATTGAGGCTTTCAATATCTTTTTGAAATTGGGCTGCATTTTCTTTGAATTTTTCACTGTAATTGGATTTCTCTTCATTCAAAAACTTTTCTAATTTTTGTACTCTGGCTTCCTTTAGTTTTAACAACATTCTAACCTAAATAGCTTTATCAACAGTAGCGTTAGCATATGCCCCTGCATACTGTGATAATTTAATTCGATGTTCAGTGGGATCTTCTGAGTAATCCTTCCATAGTACATCAACTTATTCATATGTAGGCTTTGGAGTTGTTTCATCAATTATCCTTCTTTTATTTCTTGTAACTACAACCTTGTAACTTGGACTGTAGAAGATATCTAATGAAGGAATGTCTTCAATCTATAGAACTATCTGATCTATGGGGTAGGCCAGTATGAATTATTTCTCATGTATTTCTGGAACTATTTGTAGTGCATTAACAGTATCCACTATATTCTATGAATGTTCTGGTTTTTGGAAACTTGTTGCTTGATAAGTATTGGGATTTTCTTTGGGAGTATTTATTGCTTTAGAAAAGTTTTCCCATACATTTATAAGATCTTTTTCTTGCGGTAAACTGGACTGATCTAGCAAGTTGTGAATGTGCTAAACTATTTCAGAATTTGATTTTGTCCTATTATTTTTTGTTTCCTCCAACATTTCTATCTCCTGAATGACTTGGTCAATTGTATTTTCTGAGTTTTCATTCTTAGATTCGGATTCATTTTCAGAATGATCCGAATTATCAGATTGTTGCTGTGACTGACCTGATTCGTCTTCAGACATTTCTTTTATTTCATCATCCAGACTAACACTTGGAGTGTGTTTATTTTCATATTCAATAGTTAATAAATTTAGAGGGACTTTTTCTAGTCTCTTGTTTCTGTATGCTTGAAAATCTTCAACATCCTTTTGACTTAGTTGACTAGATACATATTTGATAATATCTGAGAAATTTTCCATGCCTTGGAAGAGATCATCAAATCCATCTTCCTCTTTTACAAAAGGGTTGATCTTAAGCTCTATGATGTAATTTTTAATCACATAATTGGGATCATATAATCTTCTTGGCATAAATTCCAATTTCAAGAATTGAATCTTGGGAACCTCCTTGTAAGTATGGCCAATATTAGATAAAGAAAAGGTGCCACATTGTAAAGAGAAATTAGGCCAAATAATCTTCTTAGCGTCCTTCATCTGCTTCATAACACCATTGAAAGCAAATAGGATATTTTTTTTCCAAGTAATATATCGGGAAAATAATAGGGTAAAACATGGGGAGAAGAATATCTCCCAAATACTCTAATATATGTAAAAACAAATTCAGCAAACCATCTAGCTATTGGAAGAATGTCTACATTGGCTTCTTCAGAAACCCTAGGAGCCATTTTGTTGAAAATCATCTGATGTATAAGAAATATGACTCCATGACATACTTTACAAAAATTCAAGTGAAAATATGAATCCCAGAGCTCTCTGTGGTAGATGTGAATTGGGGTAGGGTCCATGGTGGTCCATTTCCATCCCATGGTGGGAAAACTGGAAGTGAAACAGATAGCATCCATGACATATGCAGACATATAAAAGGGAGGTATTTCTCTGAGTGAAATACTTCTTTTATTCCTGTATTCAATTATATTCTTGGCTAGGTTATTGGATAAAATGTTTTCCCAATTCAGAATAGATGAAATGATGATTGCGTCAATTAGGGGAACCCAGACTCTTAAGAATCTAGTGTTATCTAGTTTGGAAAATAATCTACATAACATACCGGCAACATAATAGTAAGGATTAGGAATTTGGGAAATTGAGTACATACCAAACTTATCTTGCTTCAATTTCCCCTAGTTATCCTTCCATTATTGGATGACTTTGATAAGGTCTGGATGTTCTCGTCTAAAATTCTGCAAATATTCTTTGTCGTATTTCTGCTACGGGGGTGGTAGATGGTACATTGTTGTTAAATGCTCTGCCCTAGAAGAACCCGTAGTTTTAGCCCTCGAATTCTTGAACATTATATCTTCAATGTTTAAGTGGTCAATTACCCACTTAATAATGTCTGATAAGGAAGAATCTTTGGTCTTGCAACTATGTTGTGAATATATGAACATGCAACATCAAACATAGTTGTGTCGGAGGTAGAAGCAGTGCCTATTGAAGAAACTTTGTTTATCACCCTTGGTCCTTCATTTTCAAAGAGTTTATACATTGCCTCCCATGTCGAACTGTCATAGTATTTGTTGCAGACGGTATCTGAGAATAATGGAGACATATCTGTGTCTTCTGTGGACGATGTCTGAGAAATTTCTTTACCCTTTTTGGTCATTTTTCTCTTCTTCAATCCGTTAACTCGTTTCCTGAAAGCAAAGAGAATTTTTACATGTATGTAGTATCAAAGAAATAAATAAATCATTTACTTCAAATATATGCGAGAAGATATCAATCTATTAAAATATAACATCAATCATCCTTCATACTTTCTAATTTAATCTTTCACATATCTCCACACGTAATATCTATCAATCGCTTTAATGCCGTTAAGATCTTAAATTTCATTTTGATATGACATAAGTTGTTTTACATGCTTGATTCATTAAATGAAGTTAATGCACAAATCACAGATTATAACTTATAATATTTCGTTATACTTACCTTTAAAGGTTGCGAAATGTGATCTGCGCAAATCGCAGATCGTAAATTTTATGGTATAATGATTAAGTGTATATTATAAGTTTAGCGAAATGCGAATTGTGAAAAACTGAAGTGAACGCGATAGCCGAAGGTTTTATATTTATTGGTTTATTTTCTTGTTGGGTCCACAGGTATCGCAATTTATATCATTTTTCTCTTAAATATTTTATTGATTAAGTGAAGTGTGGTGCGAAAAATTAAATATAAAAATGATTGAGGTTTTTTGCATAGTTTTAAATCATATCTTTGGAGAAGTTTGAGCGTATGTAAAGATTCACATTTTTACGTTTTATGGGTCTTTTTGAAATAAGATATGTGATATGCAATGCGATTTTAATAGAATAACGCAAAAACGGAGAATATTTATTTTCTAAGTTTTTTTTTATTTTTTTTAGGAAATTATAAAAAGAATTTCCTATTTATTTATTAAGGGTCCCTATTTATAGAAATAAATGGGGAGTTTTTGTATAGCACAACATGTGCCAAAGAGAAGATGAGCGATCAAATCAGATTACCCAAACCATGGAGGAAAAAATGACAAAATGAAATGTCCCCAGCTCGACACGAATGAAGATGAGTGTCATGTTCAAGAGTGACATACTGTCGACACAACTAGGAACTAGTTCCATTTTCCTCCACCATTGTTGGCGAGTACCACAATTATTTTTGGAAAAACAAGCTTGAAGGGGATAGCATTTGTTGTCTTCGGAAAAATCCATCCTAGTACATTTTACGAGCCCTAGAAAAGAGGAACTTAGTTAAATCATGGTGACAGTTTCTGATGTCATTTAGGTTGTAACGAGTCTGAAAAAGGAAGAACTCGACATATTTTCATGTTTAAAGGGTTTGAAAAGAAGCGGAAAAAAAAACTCTAGCAGGTCCCTTTTCGTAGGTAGTCTCACAGATCCAAAAAGGTAGAAAACTGTATCTGAGAGAGCCTCTTAGTCGATAGGCTAAGGTATTCATTTTTTGTAAATAATCTATCCCAGTCCAAAAAAGGGGTAAATTTATACTGAGTAGATATCATTTCGCATCCATTTAATGAGTTCAAAACTACAAGAGTCTCGGCAATCTTTTCAATTTTCGAGAGTCAGAAAAGAGTTGAAAGATGACTCTGAGAGTGAAATTTTCATGTTCTTATCGAGTCCTAAAAAGTATAAAAAACAAATCATTACTTCATCATTTTCACGTTGAGGCAATGTCGCTCCACAAGAGACGTAGGTAAAACCCATTTTCCGAAGAACAATAATCGAAAAATATGCTTTAAAACCTAATTAGGATTCGAAAAATTTATAAATGCCGAAAATGGTAAAAAATAAATTACTTTTCACTTTTACCTCTTGTGAGAAATTTGTTACCATTTTTTACTGTGATTTTATGGAGCTCATAGAGGGAAATCCAGAAAGCCAATAGTGAATTCATCTGTTCCACGTGAGAACTCACATCTTTCCTTGCATTTTGATAGTATTTTCATTACCTTCATTCCATTTTTGTGGATCTATGGGAGGATTTTGAAAAAATTTAAGGCACAGAGGTCGGCATGGGTATTAGGCACAGAGTCGTGACAATCGTCCTAAGAATTGAATAGGGGTGCTCCAATTGGTGCGACTATTTTTAAAACAGTTGCACCGACCACATTGACCATTTTAGCTTGAAAATTCAAATAATGAGCCTAGTTTAACTATTTCAAAAGCATTGTATTTGGCTAATCAAAATCATGTGAATGTTTTTGTAGGTGTGAAAGGACAAAATTGTAATTGAATGGAAAGAACGGGAACATAACGAAGAAGATGAACTTTCCATGGACAACAAAAGATGCATGGAAGTTCTTAGAGATTGCGGGTTGAAGAAATTATTTATGGCACCATGTCTCAGAGCTCAACTGGAGCTATTGTAGTACTTGATCAGTGTCTGGGAAATTGATTAGGAAAAATTTATTATTCACGATCAGGAACTTGATATTGAAATCTCAGATATTTACTTCATAACTAGATATCCTGACCGGTACTCAGCCAACCATGGAAAACATCAGTATAGTTATCGACAGGGTGTGCCAAGGAGCATAGAAAGGATATAAAAGCGAGAAGGTGGATATTCAAACCATTCCCGATCTGGCACTCAGAGTAGTGCTACACACCATCACACGAGGTGCAGGAGTTTAGGCTCCTCGCGAGGCCACAAAAACACAATTACTTCTTCCAGTGGATTGCATGGCACCGACACTATACAACTGGGTAGAGGTAGTAACAATCAACATAAAATGCTAGTTGACAAAATGCAAGAATCGTAAGCTGAAGAAGTTTGGCTACAGGTCCATATTGGTGCCCTTGATCTTGGAATGGTTACCAATATTCCAAAGCCGGGAGGTGATAGTTCTGACACCACTAGCTTAGGAGCCACGAATGGTCCGTTGGGCAGCTTTGACGCCAAGGTCAGGGGGTGGTCAACAAATTTCCTAAAGACCGGAGTTATTTGAGTGGCTCCACCAACAACTGATTGTTGTGGAGGAATGACACTACTCTGGCACGGATTTTACTATGATCCAATTCTTCCACTTCCAGAGGGAGAAGACTGGGATGAAGCATTGGGTAAGACTCATTTGGAATTTTCATGAGTATTATGATTTTTTTTTGTGTTATGTATTTTCTGACATTAATCCATGTAATTGTAGATGTTAGCCCAAAAAGACCTGCAGGCATGTCACCAATAATGCGAAGGATTCCTTGCGACTTTGATGTGGCCCCTCATAGTGAGGGAGGCGAGGAGGAGGAAATAATACGCAACTTGGAGGGAATATCTAGTGGGATCTTGAACTATGCGGGATTCGATGATGTTCCTTGTGTGTACCAGAGACACACTGCAGGGGTGTCGAAATTTTTATATTGCTTATTGAGGCGGATTGTGTAGGCGGTGACATGTTATCATGATCATCATTCCGACTAGACACCTAGGCTTTTTATCCACATATTTTTTGAACTTATGACTCACATGGATGCAAACACTCGACATATATATATACATCTATTTTCGAGTATGGATCTTGTCATGTGATGATGGTTTACAAATTACACAAATGTCTATCTAATACAATATAGGCTACTGTATTAGTTAATGTGTTCATGTGTCTAGAAATATGTTGATATGTAATGTAATAAAAATGTCTCTCCTGTAAAATAACATGCAAAGACAACCTTAAGATATAAGGATTTCTAACAGAATAATGTCTATTAAGTTGAAGAACAACAAGTTGTAAGTCTAGGTTAACAATTAATGAATGAATCTCGAGAGAAATGGCCTCGGTTAATAGTTCAATTACAACACTATATTCAACAACATTGTTTGTGGTTTGTCCTAGACAGATACCTTGAAGGTCTATCAAGTCACCAGCTGGATCATAAATCACGCAAGCTACTAAAGATAGATTTCGAGTACTGTGGGAAGCACCATCCACGAAACCGACATACGGGGTAATGGACATCTGCACAATAAGAAATGATCCAATAAGCAGGAAAATGTGTGCAAAGCACACCATGCCAAAAAATTTACAAAAATGAAAAACACCTATGTACAAAAAAAACATGCATGAATGACTCATGCATAGTAATTTTTAAGATACAACCCATTTTTCGGCTGATCTAGAGGATGAATTTCATAATTAATAAGCTCATAAGCCCGATTCTACAAAACACATTTAACAATGTAGGGCCCATGCGACATGGGTTGAAATTTTCCTACCCCCAGCTTATCGTGAGCTTGGTCGTACAAGAGGACAAGGTCTCATTCTATAAAGGAACAAGGGGAAACCAACTAGTCAAAATGAGCTTTGACCCCATTTTTCTATGCTTCAATGATAAGAGAAGCAAAGTGGTGAGTCTCATCCAGCCTCTCTAAATATAGAAGACACTCCTCTTCTGGCAAAGTATTTGGCAACAATTCAACAACTATCTTGAGCGAAGGAATTTCACATTCAATTGAAAGGGTAGCTTCTAGACCATAGACAAGCTCGAATGAAGTGAATCTGGTCGCATCCTTCATTGAGGTTTTGTAAGCGCAGAGAGCTGAAAACAACATGAGATTCAAGTTTGATTTGTGCATCCCAATCGTACGTTGAAGCATAATGACGAGAAATTTATTCACAGCTTCAACCTAGCCATTGGCCTAAGAGTAGTACGACGTTGAGCTATCGTGACACAGACCCAACTTGGAAGTCAAATCCACCACCATCTAATGCTGAAAATGAGAACCATGATTGGTAACAATGGCTTGAGGGACACCAAACCTAGAAATGACATGATTGAAGAGAAATTGTGCTTCTATCTTACCATTATCCATAAGTGTAGGCATTTCTTCTGCCCATTTGGTGAAGTAGTCCATGACTACAATGATGTAAGCATGCAACCCTGCCGAGTGATGGTTACACCTCATAAAATTGATGCCCCACTTCACAAAGGGACCAACGGTAATGACAGGGTGAAGATGGGAAGGCAGCGCATGCATATTGTGCTGATAGATATGAAAATCATGCCATTTATGGATAGAATTAATGCATCCTTTAAATATGGTGGGCCAGAAATACCTAGCACAAAGAATCTTCTGTGAAGTAGCATATCTAGACATGTGACTACCACAGGCACCACTGTGACAATCATTTAGGACCTTTTCAGCCTCCTCGACTGTCAAACACTGGCAGAGAATGGAATCAATTCCGATGCGGTAGAGTGTATCTCTGACTATGAAATAGGGTTACGATTGATAGCAGATGCATCAGCAAGCATCCTTGGTCAACTCAGATTGGAAGGTGGAATTCTAGAGATATACGATGATATCACCATACCAAGGATCAACGATGCTAATTAGAAAAAGTGTGTCATCCGGAATATGTTCCTCGGAACCAGATGGAGCGGAATCGAAAGGGAGAGAGGAGATAAAATTGGCGAAGACCAATGAATTCTTCAACTTGGTGGTAGTGAAATCCAAATATAACTCTTGGAGGATGACAATCCACTTCAAGTAATTTCCCCCCAACAATTTACGAGTCAATATGTAAGTCATAGGGTTGCAATAAAAAATCACAGTCACTGTGCGCAACAGAATATAGTGACGAAAACATTGAACATCTTAAACAACATCCAATGCCAACTTCTCGACATGTGCATATCACATCTTAGTATCAAGAACATTGTGAGATAGATAGTAAATGACATTATCATCACCATCGTAATCGTCTTGTACCAAAACCATGGAAATTGTGCTAAACGTAGCAACCAAATAGACGAATTAATCATGATGATAATTTGGAGGACGCAACAAAGGAGAATTAAGCAGCAATGTCTTCAGTGCATCGAAATAATTTTGGGAGATCTCATCCCAGAGGAATGGGATGCCCTACTTTAGCAATCGTGTAAATCCTTTTGCCACTTTAGCATAGTTAGGTATAAAACGGCGCATGAAGTTAGCTTTCCACTGCAGACTTTGCAGTTGATGTAAGGAGGAAGGAGAGGGGATATTCACAATAGCTTCAACTTTGAGTGGGTCGAGGCGAATCTAGTCTTTGGAAACAATAAAGCCCAAGATACTACCAGAATCAACGCAGAAAACACACTTGTGCAGATTGAGCCGGATGTTATAGCGTCGACAACGAATAAAATCTTACGGAGATGATCAGGATGGTCTTTACACTTAGCTAAATGAGGTAGAAGGTTATCCATATAAGGCTTAATAACGCGTTTGATATCGTGGAAAGCATATGACATTGCTCGCTGAAATGAAGCCCCAAAAATTTTAAGACTGAAAGGGAGCTTTTTATAGGTGAAATTACTCCAAGGACAGATAAAGGTGGTCTTATGTTGATCATCTAGAAGAATGTTAATCTGGTTGTACCCAGAAAACTCATCCAGAAGGGAAAAAATCTCACTCTCGGCATATTTATCAATAATTTGATCAATAAAAGGAGTGGGATAATTATCCTTAGGGCAAGAACAGATAATGTCACGGTAATCAACACTGACATGAATGGTACCCTATTTTTTATCTACAGGAACAATATTAGAAACCCATTTTTTCAAGGGAATTAGATTGATAAAACAAGCTTTAAGAAGTTTTTCAACTTCTCCCTTAATAGTGGTTTCCTTTCTAGGGTGCATATGATGAAGATAATGGTGAATAGGCTTCACACCAGGATAAGTAGCGATCTCATGCACCACTATACTTGGATCGATGTTGGGCATTTATTTGTAATACCATGCGAAAACTTCGTGAAACTCACAGAAGAGACTAGTATAGACCTGTATCTCATCGGGAGAACAGGTCACCCCAATATAGATGTTCTCAGCAACCCTCCCTTTAACGGAGATGTCGATAGGCATCGTCTGTGTGATTTTGCTCAAGTTACCTTCCGCAAAGACTTCATGTGTCAATATAGGAATTTGAAGTGGAGGAGAAGGAACCTGAGAGGAAAATCTCTCGAGATAGGTAGACAAGGCCCCAAGTCTAGTCATGAACGAGGAATGATGATGACTATCGTCACAAGGAGGGTCCTCAAGAAACATAGTTTCCATGATGGCCTCATTGGAAGGAAATATCTCTCTTAAGGGATTGAACGAATCTGAATCGCTGAGCCAAGGGGATTCAGAATAAGTGTCAAGAGACATACTCAAAGGAACAAGATCCAGAGGTAGAGGATCTGAATCCAAAATAAGTTCACAATAATCAATCTCAATCAGACTTAAAGGCATCGAATTCCCAAATGAATTAATCTTCTCAGGTGAAGGGATGATCAATGGATGAGAAGGTGTAGAGATCATATTAACTTGAACAGTGTTGGGTGGAGAAAGAGGAAAAATACCCATGAGGGTAGGATCTTTGAAGAGACCCGGCCCTACGATCTCGTAAGGTGTACAAATTTGATCGACATACGGAACGTTGCTCTTGTGAGATGAAGAAGTGAGAAAATACAACTGATCAATAGTGGTAATGTTTCCTTCATGTGGAAATCAAAAAACATAAAAGAGAGTAGACAAAATGCACAACATGGCATGATTCAAAGTACGACCGAGGAAAAGATTGTAATTCAGCTTGGCATCAACTACTTCAACCTCGACATTGACTGTTTTCCCTTCTAGAGTGATCGGTAAACTAGCAAGAATACCAAGAGGTTTAGATTCCCTTCCATCAAATGATTCTAGAGAATTTGGAGATGAATTAAGATCTGGAGAACTGATATATTTCCAGCAGGAATATGACATGATGCATGTAGAAGCACCCTCGTCCATGACTACTCAATGGATAGTCATTCTATTAATCCTAACTTGGATAATGAGCTCAAGTTGGTGAGGGAGACGTTGGACAAAATTCTCTAAGCCAAAAGTGATAAGGCTTGAATCAGCAGGTTCAACCCCATTGATGGCAGATAACAAAGCTTTCGGTTGAGATAGACAAATACAAAGTACTTCTAATGCAGACATAGCAGATGACGCTTGAGCCAAATCCTCAATAATAATGTAATGTTTAGTTGCATGGGTGTTAGGATTGTAAGAGGACTTATGGAGTACACCTTTGGAAGGTGGCCGTAGAATAGGCTCAGTACTAGGCCTTTCAATATGAAGAGGGCCAGAAGCAGGTGGGGGAGGAGGACCATCAGTGATCTCTTTCCCCACTGCTTGACGCGGTTCTATATAATCTTTCTACTGGGTAGCAATAGAAATGGATGCAGGACCATTCATCATGAAAACTTGAGAGCCAAATGGGGCAGAGGACTGATATTTCTCTACCAACTGGGTTCGCTGTGACAAAAATGGTTATTTGAGAATAGCCAGAGTTCATTTGGTGCCCTTAAGCAATCGACTAACTTCAACCTGTCGAGGACAGTCCTTGGTGTAGTGCTCTTCATCAAAAATCAAGCAAGGATACTTTGGTTTACGTCACGAACCATAATCAACACTATATTTCTGAGATGTTTCGAGGTATCGACTTTGGCCTTACCTTTACCCTTATTTTTTTCCTTTGGAAACTTTATTTTTCGGATTAGCCTGAACGACATTCACTTCTAAAGTTTTACTAGAATTTGGGATCGATTGAGAAGCAGTATCATTGGAAGGGGTAGATTTTTTCTTCCCAATATTTGGAGGAGGAGACTTCCGAGAAGTCTAAGACACATAACTGATGATACCATCGATGGACGGCGTCACCAGTGCTTTGGAGGTTCCAAGTCGAAGAGCATCAGGTAAGAGATTGTACAACGTGCCAGATTGAGAGTACACAAGATCAAGGTACTGGGCATGAGCAATGGCCTATTATCCGGTTACACATGCCCCCATAGGGATGTCCTTACCTATAGGACTGATGAAAGAGGTAGTGAACCAATTAGTTATAAGTTGATCAGGAATGTCAAACTTGATCAAGCAACAAAAACACCTCCATTCATGAATGTGATTCAAGATATGAGTAGCTCGATCTTGTTTCAAGGATGTGAGGATGTGTGTCCCGGTTTCATACCGAACTGGTGACTAAATGTGCGTGAGAAATTCCATGGCTAAACAATTGAATTCCTGGAAGACACCGTGAGATAATTCGATGTACCACTTGGCAGCGGCACTAGTAAGAGTTTGTTGGAAAAGACAGAGTCAGATAGAATCGTCAACCCAAGATTTAGAGGAACACCAAAGATGATATATCATAACATGTGATTGGGGGTCTTCTATGGACTTACCCTAAAATTTGGGACAATCGCCATGAATTTTGGTTGGAACTGGACGCCGATATGAATTATGAAGGATTGGATCATTCGTCAACTTTGACACGTCAGGAAGTTCTAACATAGCAAGAAAAGGTAATTGAGTATTGAAAGGCATTGTAGGCCATTGATAAAGACCAGTACTAGCATTCCACCCAAGTTGAGAGAAATTCTGCCCCATATGTTTTGTCCCAGAGGATTCTGTCCATAGGGGTTATAAGCATGAAAGTGTTTCCCATACATTATTTGAGGACTAGGGTATTGATTAGGAGCATACCACTGAGGTCCTTGCTGAGAAACATATGAATTTTTCTATGGAATGTAAGCATTGACTTAAGGTGGATTATACAACACTTGAGTTTGAGCTAGTGAAAGATATGCAGTGCTTTGAGGAGTGTTGTATACCATATGAGATTGACCTTGAGGGACATAAGTGAAACCTTGGGGCTCACTATAAACTCTCTGAGATTGACCTTGAGGAGGGTGAAAAGCGCCTTGAGATTGAATGGGTTGTCCCTGTGGAGCAGGTTGACCCAGATACTAAGGTTGGACAGGTTGTTCCTATGGGGCAAGTTGGCTTAGATACTGAGAGCCACTGGGTTACCCTTGTGGAAGAGGTTGGCCCGACGATTGGGATGGGTCGAGTTGTCCCTGAAAACTAGGTTGACCTGATGCAAGACCATAGGGTTGTTCTTGTTGTACAAAAGTGTGGCCTTACTGAACGTAAGTTTGATGTCATTACACAAAAGGCTGTCCCTGTGGTGGATAGATTTGTCCCCTAGGAATATAAGCTGCTCCTGGTTGAAATTGAGGTTGACCAAAAGGACCGTAGGGTTGTCCTTGTTGGGTCGAAGGTTGTCCCTGCAAGGGTTTTCCTTGCAAACCAGAAGGTTATCCCTGTGGACCAGAGGGTTGTCCCTATTGGATCGAAGGTTTTCCTTGAAAGGGTTGTCCTTGTAAGCCCGAGGGTTGTCCCGGATGGTAAACGGGTTGATTGGGGTCAATCAGAGGCAAATAGATGGGATTACTGTATGCATCATAACGATGTGGAGGATTTCCAGAAGCTTGTGTTTGCTAAGAACGTTGAGGTGTGGAATTCTGCTGTTGAGGACCCGAAGAGGAATAATATCGTTGTTGAATGGCCAACAGATAGTCATCAAATGTATAACCGCTAGGAATCGAAGTAGAAACCATAAGCATAGTACAAGTAGGTGGGATTTCCATAGTGCGAGGCTGTGATATACTCATGACGGGCCTAACAGGCATTGTGGGATTGATAAAGATAAACCTAAAAACAATAGTAGACCCTGACGATGACTGAGTCGTACTAAAAACTAGTGTAGATGAAGCCACACAAATGGTGGGTTGGACCGTGACAAATGTAACAATGGCCAATGAGATAGGTGTTGAAGGTGACGTTCATGATACAGGAATAGACGAGCTTCCTATGGAAGTCGATGTACTAGACTATGTCATGGATGCAACACTAGAAATGATCTGACCCAAAGTATGATAACCAGGTGGAAGAGACACCGATTGTGGGGAAGGTTGAATGGAGAGATATGGGAAATCTTATCGGAATATTTGATACTCCCCGGTAGAAACATGAAGCTCTTCACTGCCGATAGGACTCGAAGAATCCATGTCTGATGAGGTTGTAATATCGTCTTAAAGACGATGAGGGCTAGTAGGTAAAGCAATGGCTAATAGCAGTGGTCCCAAAGTAAGAGAAGGGAATTCTTCCTCGCCCCCAAAACTAGACCAAGCACCTTGAGGTTGCCAGTTGAAATCAACTGACCCTTCAGGAGGAGACCCGGTAGCGAGAGGCAAGATACTCAGAAGGATAGACTTCCAAAACTCGACAGACCTACTGGACTGAGGTTTTTTTGAAGAAACGTCAGGAGAAGGATCTCCACTAGGAGGTAATGAAGAGGACGATGGAATGGGTGGTTCCTCCACCTCGAATTTGTTTCAAAATAGGAAGGAAAAGAGATAGCCAACTCGAGGCTCCAAGACCAAAGACCAAGGAATTTCTTCAGAACAAACCAAGAAAATATCTTTAATGGGCATGTGATTATAGGCAGTTAATTTTATGACCAGGAAAAGATAACTCTAGTCACTTTCAAATTGAACAAGCGTGAAAGGACAAGTGCTCAATGATCTTTTCACTTTTAGAGAGTCATGAAAAGATCAAAATGAATACTTAGGTAATCTAAGCAAGAGGATGTACCAAGGAACTGCAATATACACCTTGGTGATCAAATGAAAGGGAAATGACCAAGGAATTTACATATGTGTAGGCAGTCTCCCCCAATACTATGTTCGTTGTATCACAGTTACAGGGTGGAAAACTCGGCTTCCTATAGATAAAGGATTGCAACCTATGTGGGTCTCCCTTTATATACGTGAGGGTACGGGGAGCATAAGTCCATGCTAGCGCTGTCTAATACTAGATGGCGAACGACAACTACTAGGTTTAATGACGCCAGAACACATCACTAGCCTAGACCTCTAAAATGTGTGCATTATGTTTCAATGTTTCCTTAGGTTGACTAAATTCATTTTAAGGTTGATCTTGAATTAATGTTGTGATTTCAAGGCCTTACCAAATGTGATCTCGAATTCCTAAATGGACGCTACATGAAAGAGAACATCATTTCCATTCAATGAATGCTAGCTAAGAGAAGGATCATAATCTATGGCAAAGTAGAAATCAATGAAACATAAGAATAATTCCACTAATGCATCTACTACAGCCAAATTATAAAAAAAAATCTTTCTCCTAGTTTTCTAAGAGCTAGTAATGCAAAAGAACATTTTCATTTTCAATTTAAAGAAAAGAACACATTTTTTTTTCTTTTTAGATAAATGAGGAATACAATGCACTGTTACACTAATAATCAAAACAAACACTAGTTTTTAGCACTACAAATGTAACGATCTAAACAAAAATACCAATGCAGTACAAACATAAAACACACTCACTGAAGCACTATTCCAAGCAAACAAAGGGCTTTCGAAACGATCCAACGAACAACGTAATCTATGCTCAAAGTGACAAATGGAGAGTTAAACGAAAAAAAAAATGACCATTCAACAAACTAGAGACACGAAGAATCGAAAGAAAGACTAACACAATCAGTTAGTGAATTGAAATGAAAAAATCAAAAGTTACTCAAACTTAACTCAAAAGGCTCAGTGAGGAGTGTGCCGGACAAACAACACAAGGCACTTAGAAACCCTAGGGCTATAATCTCCACTAATAAAATGATGGAGAAATAGCTGAGAAGACCGAGACTGCAGAGCCAAAACAATCTCAATAGACCAATTTCAAGGCAAAAAACCAACCCAGAGCCAAGAAACACTGACCAAAACTCAAAAAAGAGGTAAAATCAAATCCTACTAGATTTGGCGCGACTGTTAAGCTGTAATCTGCACTTAACAGGGGTTGGAGCACCTGTGACAAAAGAAACATGCGACAATCGATGCGACTGTTCAAAGAAAAACCTTGCCAAGCTAGAAAACTAAGGAAAAAATAAAACCACTAAGCAAAGGTCAGAATTGACACTCTAGAATTGAATAGGATTATTGAAAATAGTCAGACAAGTCAAGAAAAGAAAAGAAATGATGAGACAGCCAAAGTCGACTTGACAAGCTAAATGGTCAACAAACAAATAGAGACGACAAACACAAATTGATCCCTAGTGGAGTTGCCAACTTGTTCTGTAGGTAAATCCCCTCTTTGGACAAAGGTGATCCCTATAGCCTTAGGGTGGGTCTAGTAGCAAGAGGACATGCTAATGCGTTGATCCATAGTTTATGAAGGAAATTGTGTCAGGATAGATGTCCTACCTTTGTTCCAATGCAATTATCGTAGATATGGTGGCAGTCTCCTGATATTTGTCGTGACACGTCGCGGTCCTTCAGAGGTGATACTCAAGTGCCTGCACAAGGATCAGAGAATGATGATAGCATACGAAACAATAGTTTCATTCATAAATATCTAATTGGTTAGGGAGAATTAAATGTATTGCACAATATTAATCTTATGAAATGCAAGACAGGAACCAAAACATCAGTAATGTATAAATTAAGAGAAAGAAAGAGATTACAACCAAATGAGCCTTGACATTGCAGCCTCCTTCAGCGGGTCCAGTCAAAACACATCTCGAGCATTCGTCGGGGAATGGAACTTGGCGAGGCAATCAGATTATAATCTCTCTTGATAAGGGTCCCTCTTTGCTCTATCTCACACCGGCTATATCAGAATGTTTCATCTATTCTCCAAAATGTTCAGCTAGCTGTATCTTTGTGAGAGATATGTATTTATAGGAGAGGAGGAGGAGGTTGGGATCCCTCAAATGTTGGAAAGGAGACCTTATCCTTTGGGAGGTTTCTCGAATGTAGGGAACAAGAAGCCAAAGGAGGATTTTCGACATTATTCAGTCGAACAACTCATGCTAACTCCACTCATGAAGTGGTTGGAAATGGAAAATTCACTTCTATATTTAAAAAACTTTCCAAAAACAGCTCGGCGTGGGTAGTCCACTGAGACAGAGTGCCAATGGGCGTGGGCCCCAAAGTTAATTTCTATATCGGCGCGGGCCCTAGTGTTAATTTATATATCGGTGCGGGGACTTAACTACTTTCCAGTGCTGACCCAAATTCATGTGTTTTTGATGGTCTGTTCCAAGAGTAGTCAACAGAGAAAATGTTCTTCTCATGGCAAGGGATGCAATGACACTTTTTACAAGGCATGACACTACATATAAGTCACATAAATAGTCCTCCAATGTGTGGGGTGGGGATTTAAGGAATGATGACAAAATTTTATGTAACATGTAGCTACTAGAGACAAATATCGGGTGATGGGATTAGTTCCCAGGAATCTAAGTTTTCTTTTAATAGGTTTTGTTAGGAAGCATGATTTTCATTCCAATGATTTTTGAAGTAAAGAGTTATTCTCTATAACTAGTGGGCTATGCATTGAATATTTTCAAACTCAAACCTTAAAGTGTGATAGATGAAGGTATAACGAGAATTATCTTCCTGAGCATTTGTGAATTCAAGAAGTTAGAACTCCAGCATAACCACTTTAAACAATAATGAAAACATTTACTACCTTAGAAGAAACACACCCAAGGTGTCAGTTAGGGATACAATAATTGTATGCTTTGTATCAAGCACTTGATATGGCCAAAATCCTTCTTCAACATTATGGATATTGTAGAAAACCATACCTGGTAATATCTCTTTTCCCTACCATTATTAAAAGTGAAAAAAGAGGAAAAATAATTCAAACATATAAAAACTAGACCTGTTGAACTAAGAATGTAGTATAGAGAAGGATGATGTCCTAGTAAAATTTTTAGTGCCATGTAGCATATATAAAGAAGAAAAAATTTTACTATTCATAATTTCCATATTGATGGTTATCTATTTTTGTCTTAAAAAAATTGGACATCCATATGTAATTATGTTTAAGACAAGTTGCCTTTTATTTTATTTATCTTACAATTCAACTTTCAAGCTTGTAGATATTTGACTATTTTCGATTTCGACCTAATCGATGCTAAAATTTTCTTAACATTCAAAATAGTCATAAAATATCAAGCTATGATGTTTAGGTTTATGATACTTCGGAATAAGTTTTAGCTGTGGTGTTCAATTTTATTAAAAAACTTTATTAGCTCTTTTTTAATTGAGAAATTTTGTTCAAACCTTATGATGTTTCCTAGTTTTGTGTTTGGGAAAAATAATCCACACTAGAAGTAGATCCTTTCAACATTTAAGTTGATACAATAACATGTGCTTTTCCATATGAGTTGTCTCATACTCGATGTTTCAATTTTTTTCAGGCCATTACACGGGACTCAGTTTTGAGAAGATTTGAGAAGGCCAAGCATGCTTTGGATCATATTTTGAGGCATGTTGATTCCATAGTGCCACAAATATTAGGGAAATAGGTGGGTATTTTACATGCCACATTTTTCTTAATTTTTTGTTTTTAACTTTATACATGCCTCTAGGAAATTTGTCACTGTGCAATTGAGTATTCAAGATAATGGAGAAGTCATATAATTTTTCCTTTTTTATATTTGTGTATGAGGAAGTGAGAATCTATTATATTTAAATAAAAAATGTATATTTCAGTTGTCTTTGACTTGAGATTATCCAAAAAAATCAAACCAAGGGGACTTAATTTTAGTTTGAGTGGTTGGTTATAACATGAATAAATGTGAGCCCTTCTATCATGACCTTATATCTAAAATGGCTGATATTTTTTTGTTCCACTTGCAATTATCTGTACAAATATTCTACTTTAGTGGACCTGGTTTGATTTTTCGATCCCAGTTTGAACCTTGTCAAAGGCCTGACCAACAATCTAGTTGTGAAAACTATGTTGTGACAAAAAATGAATCTATTTATGAAAACATGAAATCAAATTTAGTGATCAAGGGATATTATTCATGATACATTACTACTCAAAGGAGTTTATTCCTTTTCCTACCCTATTGTAGCATGTGTAAAATGAGGGTGCTACCTGAAATCAGTGATCCACATCAAACAACATAAAAATTCATAAATACAAATTTTTATTCCCTTATGCTTAGTTATCATGCAAAATAATGGAGCATCAAAATTCCAACATTCATAGGCTGGGTTTTCTATCACGGATGGGATGAACAAGAATTTGGGTACCTAAAAATAAGTAGTACCTTCAAAGTTCAAACACATGTAGCTAATATAGGTATTGTTTCAAACAAAGTTAATGAGAGCAATGCACTCACTTCGACCCACTACAGAAAAAGGTTTATGGTTATATTATAATACACTTTCATACAAAATGCTCCAAACTATTAATAACATGATGGAAACCTGATCTTAACTCAATCTAAACTGATCGCTCAATTACAGTTATGGGAATGTACTGCAACCCCGTCAATACCTTCTATTATTTGAATGCTCAAATACTCATCTAACTCGTAAAATATAGGTTTCATATGCGTGCACCATCTAAACAATATCTGACAGTAATTAGTTAGAACCATTTATTACTGAATACAAACCAATTGAAACATTAGATTCTCCTTCCATGGAAAAAGAAACTTTACAATATCTAATTATAAATGTCTTTAGACTTTCAAAGTAAGTAATGGTGGGTGCCTTCTATCCTAATCATACCAGTGAAATAAATTTTTGAAAATATGAATGTGTACAAAAGATTCAACGAGAAAATAGCTCAAAAGAAAATCATTCTGCTACTACTGGTTAGCAGGCGACATAAATATCCATAGTTATTTTCATCCGCTATAAAATTTCAACTCTACCCAACTACAATTCGCTCTTCACTCGAACCACTTGATGTGGCCATATCTTCCATATGCTTCGAGATAACTTCCTGCTTCTCTTCAATTTCTCTTGCATTTGATTCATCCTCTCGTAATTTTAGTTGGCAGTCCTTAAAAAAGTTTCTATCCATATCTATGAACATATTTCTTACATTTATTGTACGGCCATGCATTTCCTGATGCCAGTGACATGTTGTATTCTTCTCTAATGGTTCAAAAAATGAGACGAAGGATAACATTTCCATTTTCACCTACTAAGTTGGCAATGCGTTCATTTCTTCGGAAGAAAAGAGCCCACTCTGCCAGCTTCCAATTTCCCATGTTAACAACCAATAAAATTAGCCAAAAAAACCTCATAAAGTTTGTGAAAGATTTTAAACTTCATTAACAATTATCTTAAATTTCAGCAAGAGGAATTTACAAACAACTTAAGGATTTGAATAAGTGTTAACAACTCAGAACAACAAACAGAGGATGGAAAAATTATTCTTTGGCATGCTAAAAAAGATATGTGAAGCTAAAAATTGTGGCTCTCAACTATTGGCTGACAAGGAAGGATAACTAGATTGGAAAAATCAAAGGGGATGATTCTATGGAGACAATAACCTACCACCTCGATCCTTGAGAAAATAAAATATAAATTGGTGTCCCCATATTTATAATTTTATTTTAAACTCAACACATACTAAAAATGAATGTGAAGAAATTAAAATAAAAAATAGTTTAAAATTTTAACCAAAATGAACTAAGAAAACACTGCCTTTGAAAGAAAATCTACAAAACTCACAATTAAAAATAGGAATGCTTTAAAAATGCAATTTGAAAATTCATCTACAAACCTGGAAATGTGAGTAATTGAGGTAGCGACCTATTGATCTAGGTGGATATTGGTGGCCACCAACATATTACACTTGGGGCCCCACCATTGTTTCTTTCAGTTTTTCAGTTTCCTTAATTGTAGCACAATTTACTATTTTTAGTAGTTTTTTTAGGTCCGGAACTTCTGAAGTTGTTTTAAGGCTCTAAACAAGGTTTTTGGGAAAAACTGGGAGAAACATGGAATTTCCTTCGATGTTTCTCACACCACAAGACGTAGTCCTCAGATATATATTTCTAACGAGGTATTGTGTGCATCAAACGAAGATTGTATGCCAAAGTTATGTCTCCAAAAAGATTGATGTACTAATTTACCCAAATAGGGCCCATAGTTTTGGCGCTTCATCTCCTAGGGTTAGGTTTTTGGATGTTTAAGTTTTCCATTGTTTCTCAATAATAAATATTCCCTCGAACCTCATTGTAACACATTTTAGTGGCCTGTAGCCGTCACATCCCTTCTTAGAGATAAGCTACCAACGCCCTAGCTAGTTTATTTCCATTCTGTCTGTAAGCATATTTCAGTTATTTGTTATTAATGAAATGAAGTTTTCTTTCTGATGCATCTCGATTTATATGTGTATTTCTATATTTTGTTGTGTTCCTGCATAAATCTGTATGAGTCATATCAGAGAGGTCTACTCTTTCTCAATCCTTCTTTGCATGTTCCCAATGAGGTCGGTGTATAAAGAGTTAGGGCTCGATATAGTTGAACCTTTGCAAGCTCAGCCTCACAAATCTCGATGGCCGCCCATGGGAAAAGAAAATAAATATGAGGGAGAAAAATATCCTATCAAAATATTCCTCGAGGAGGCCCTCGAGAAACAAAGGAATGCAATGATGGATAACTTTTCCTAGATCCTTCAACGACTACCTACGGGTGACACATCTACATCCATCAGTCACTCTTGAGGTGCCACTCCTTTTAAGGTACAAGTAAACTTTGACATTCGCATATTTTAGGGCCCAATATATGTAGATGTTGTAGATAGGTAGTTGAGTCTATTAAAAGGATATTTCCCGGTTCATGACTTTTTCGACTGAGAGAAGATTATTTTTTTCACCTCTCAAAGTCGTTCCCCATGTCAAGTTTTGGTGGGAAACCTACTGTGAGAAAAAGGATGAGGGGTAACCCTCTATGTTCTTGGACATACCCACTTGTAATTCTTTCCGAGATGCCATCAAGGAACAATATTATCCCATGGGGAGCTATGAGGACAAGTACATAAAATGGATTACACTACGACACCAAAGGGATCAAGATGTGCCTGAGTTGATGAATTTGTTCCATACCCTATGCACTAAGCTGGGTATCAAAGATTTAGAGAAACATTTTGTGTTGAAGTACCGTAATTTTCTGCATAGATACATTCATGGGGGAATGGAGTTCCTCGACATCTCCTCTCTTGGTACGACATACCGGTATGTTGCGAAGATTGAGCCAAAGTTCAAACAGAATAAGAAAGACTTTGGATTTGAGAATAAAAAGCAAGGGAAAGGTGCCCCAAAACTATAGAACAAAGGACAAAGCCAATGCATGGAGGCCCAAGACAACCTGCCAAAGCCGCAAGCAAAGAAAAACACCACGAAGCCGAAGAAGGACAAGGGAAAGTGGTGTGAGTTCCATAAGAGCTCCACTCATAATAGAAGTGAGTGTCGGGCCAAGCAGTCACTCATGACCGAGATGAAGGCTTCTAAATTAGATGCATGCTTCGACTCTAAATCGAAACCTGAAAAGTGCAATGACAAAGGGAAGAAATTATCGATGCGGAGCCCAACACCACCATTGCCACTATGAAGATCCAGAAAGAGGAACTCGATGATCCAAAGGAGGAGTGTCTCTTCCACTCCCAGATGTGGGTAAAGGGTTTCCCGCTATACTTCATTGTCAACAGTGGGAGCCAAAAGAACCTCATTTCAGCAGAGGTCTTGAAGCGGTTGGGCTTGTCGACTACAACACAAACACAATTGTACACCATCGAGTGGCTTCACCAAAGACGATATCTCCACGTCAGCCAACAATGTCGCCTTCCCTACAACATCAAGCCCTTCATGGATGAGGAATTATGTGAAATTGATTCTCTTAGTGTTTTTGATGTATTATTAGGCCAACCATATTTGTGGAAGTGACATGTTGTGTATGAGTCCTGACCTAGAGTTGTTATTGTTACTTTGGGAAATAATTTGTAAAGGATACTAGAGGTACCATCGCCTGCCGCCATCTCTATGGTTACTACAGAACAATGATGTAATCTCATTTCTAAAATTGGAAAATTTATTCTCCTAACAATCCGCCCTGAGGGCAAGAAGAAGACTGTGGCCACGACCTCTAGACACGGCTCCTTTGCACGAAAACAACAAATGAACAAGGTCGTGGAGGAGTACAAGGACATCTTCACCTCACCCACAGGGGTGCGTCTACTCTGTCTAGTTAAGCACCCCATCTATCTGACCCCACGTGCACCGTTTCTTGATGGACTGATCCATTAGCGCTCTGTTCTAAAGAATGATGATATCAAGAGGTAGATTCAGGAGTTGCTATAGAAAGGTCATATACGGCCGAGTTCATCGCCATGTGGGAGTCCGATCATGTTGGTGCAGAAGAAGGATGAGACTTGGAGATTCTGTATTCACTATCGTGCACTAAACAAGATCACTATTGAGAATAGGTACCTGATCCAATGGATTGATGACCTTCTGGACCAACTCAAAGGGGCGAAATATTTTAGCAAGATCGACTTGAAGTCTGGGTATCACTAGGTACCAATCAAACCCTCCGATGTGTGGAAAACTACCTTTAAAGCCAAGGAGGGCCTTTTCGAATGGTTGGTCATGCCTTTGAAGTTGATAATGCTCCTGCAACCTTCATGAGGCTCATGGAGAACATATTGCGGCCATTCACCAACTCATATGTAGTAATGTAGTTTGATGACATCTTGATCTTTAGCGAGAGATGAGAAGAGCACCCCCACCACATCGGACAGGTCCTCCAAACAATGTGACAACACAAGTTGTGTGCCAATTTTGGGAAGTGCACTTTTGACATGACCCAGGTTCAGTATCTGGGATACATTATTGATGAGGAAGGGGTGCATGTGGATCCAACAAAGATCCAAGTCATTCAAGATTGCCCAGACCCAACCACTGTAATAGAGCTTCGCAACTTTCTGGGTCTTGCTAATTTCTATTGCAGTTTCGTCTTGGGATTCTCTCATATCACTTGGCCCTTAAGTCAAGTCACCAAGGTAGGAGCGAAAGAAAAAATCTTTTGGTTGTAATCGCAATAGAAGGTGTTCATAGAATTGAAAAATCACCTCTACTCCGCCTTAATTCTCACATTACCATACTTGAAACAACCATTTGAGATCGAGACATATGCCTTTGACTATGCTATTGTGGAAGTTCTTACTCAATAAGGGCATCTAGTGGCATATCACAGTGAGACATTTTCTGACACAGTCCACAAGTATACCAATTATGACAATGAAATGTATTACATTGTGTAGGCTTGTCGACAATGGAAGCATTACATTTTACAGAAGGAATCGATCATCCACATAGACCACCGACCCCTATAGTTCATACAAATGCAAGGGAATTTGCAGAACGATCGCCATCATAAGTCATCCACATATATAAAATAGTTTTATTTAATCATCAAGTATAATAAGGGGAGCACAAATAATGCTGCAGACTACCTCACCCGACCACCGATCATGGTGCTAACCACCGTTCTCAACTCTTGTGGGCACGGGACTTCTGATTGGCCGCTTCTCTATATGAGCGATCCAGAATTCAGCCACACATTCAAGATAGTCTCAAAGGGTACACAAGTTCCAAATTTTCACCTCCAGTATTCACTGTTATGTCACCCGGGACACCTTTGTGTTCCTTCAAGTGAGCGTGCCAAGATTATTTGGGAAGTGCACTTCAGTCGGGTCACTGGGCATTTTGGGGTTAAGAAAACAATGGTCATAGTGCATAAGTATCTCTATTGGCCGAACCTTTGATAGTATGTGGAGAAGTACATCAGATCGTGCACTACTTGTGCTATTTCCAAACTAACCATCAAGAAGCAAGGCCTCTATACTCTAGTACCTACCCCTATTCGACCTTGGGAATCCATCTCCATGGATTACATGTTGGGCCTTCCTTATACTAAGCATGGAAATGACTGTGTTTTCATGGTCGTCGATAGATTCTCAAAGATGGCCATTATGACGGCCTGCAAGAAGAATATCATAGCAGAAGTCACTGCTAAACACTTCTTAAAACAAGTGTGGGTGCACTTTGGGATCTCATAGTCTATCATCTTAGATCGCGACAATGGGTTCGTCAACAAAATTTGGTCGAGCCTCTAGCCAATGCTGGACACCAAGCTCACCAATTCCACAACTTTCCATCCCCAAACTAATGGCCAGACAGAGATCGTCAACAGGATGATGGTACACATTATGCACATGTAAAATTCAAAGCATCCACACACATGGGATGAGATTCTTCCCTATGTACAATAGAGTTATAACCGGTATCTTCATAGCTTAATCGGCCATAACCCCTTTCAGGTGGGATTGGGATTCTAGCCACTATGTCCCATTGACATAGCCATGCCATTTGCGGCTACTCAAGTCGATTTAGATCATGTCCACTATGAATCTGACAAAGCAAACAACTTCATTGAGCCCATTTAACACATCCGCCAATAGGTTCATGACATATTGGATAGAGCCAATTTTAAGTACAAGCAACGACATAATCAACATCAGGTACCACACAACTTCCAGGTGGGCGATAAACTGTGGCTACATTTGCAAAAGGAGCGCCTAGCTGGAGCCCACCACAAGCTTTACCCCCTTCGATATGGGTTGAATACACCATCACCAAGGCTATAGGGGCCAATGCCTTTGAGCTTATTATTCCACCATTCCTTGGTTTGTACTGAGTGTTAAATGTGGACCGCCTTCGACCTTACTTCCCACCTCTAGTAGACACCTCCGACATTGCATAACAACTCACACCAACAGAGCTAAAACCAGATTGCATGGAACAATCCACCAAGGATCGTATCATCGAGATGAAAATTAAGAACACTCGCCAGCAGAAGATCCAACTGTATCGATTTCTCAAAGCTGCCAACTCTTGTACCAAGGTAAATGGTTCACTAGGGACCAAGTTGAACAGCCTCATCTCATGGAGGAACTCAATGCAATGGGGACCATTGCTTCCTAAGGGGGGAGGAATGATCCGGGTGCATATTGGTGGCCACCCACCTATTCCAGTTGGGGCCCCATCATTTTTTCTTTCAGTTTTTCAATTTCCTTAATTATAGCACAATTTACTATTTTTAAGAGTTTTTCAGGTCTTAAATTTCCGAAGCCGTTTTGAAGTCCTAAACGATGTTTTTTGGAAAAATTGAGAGCAACATGGAAGTCCCTTTGTTTTTTATCACATTAAAATTTATATTCCTCATAAATATCTTTCGAACGAGGTATTGTGTGCATCAAACAGAGTTAATATTCCAAAATTACGTCCATGGGAAGATTGATATACCAATTTACCCAAACGGGGCCCATAATTTTGGTGCTTCATCTCCTAGGGTTAGATTTTTGGATATTTAGGGTTTTAAATTATTTTTCAATAATAAATAGGCCCTCGAGGCTCATTGTAACATAGTTCAAAGACCTGTAGCCACGACATCTCTTCTCAGAAATAAGCTGCAGCGCCCTAGCTAGTTTATTTCCATTATGTCTGTAAGAATATTTCGGCTACTTTACATCCATGATAAGTTTTAGCTTCACAGGAAATAAGAAAGACTAGAATTCAGAAAATTGCGTCATTTCTATAACTTCCTCATATTGTCATGAAAAAACACTTCTCACATTCCAATACATTCGTACACCCCTCATAATAGTATCAACTAAAGTGAAATCATTTTTCACAAATTGAATGATACAATATGATAGTTTTTGATGATAGAGAGCAACGAAATGAGGATTATGCAAAGGAAAAATAGCTCTGCCTAAAAAAAGTTTATGTTTCTCTTTAGAGATAACACAAAACCATGTATTATGCTACCCACAATTTCAAACAACTCACTGATTCCATTGTCTCTCTGAGTTTCATAAATAAATTGATAGAATATGTTGTTAATTTATTTCCCTATAATAAAGGATCGATGCATCATACATTTTCCATAAATGCGATGCAATATAGTCTTTGCATACTCTCTCTCTAGGGTCTTCAAATCAAATAGGTTGAGAAATCATTGTACAAAGAAGAGATCTATATACCTCTTTGTTAATATGGGATCTGTATCTGTAGAAATTATATATTGTAGTAAGATTTCATACACTATCTGCAAATGTGGCCATACAGGATCCATACAAGGATCTTCTTCTTCCTGGTAAAATTTGTCTAATTTTTTATTTTCATGGAAAGTTGGAGGAAAGGAACAATAATTTGAAGCAAACATTTTCGCAATCTCCCCCTGAACTCTTTCTGTGAATGTTCCTGCTCCATACTGAACATAGTCAGCAAGCTCTAGTAAGGTTTTCCGCTTAATCTCTTTCTCTGCATTATTTTATTTAGGGCTTGAGAAATCATATTGGAGACAACAAAGACTCAATTTTTTAATCAAGATATGATGTCTTTCAAACAAGGAACATATCTCAACAATAGTAAATTTTCAGTGGGATTTAGAATACCATTGGAAGAATGATCATATTCAACATTATTCACATCGTTCTATTTGATTGAAGATGTCAACGAGGCAACTAAAAAGTGCAGGGCATAATAAAACGCTCGCTCCTTGGGTTATGATTTATGGCTACTGGCAACTCTGGTCTGCCAACTGACAACTGTTTGGCATCATCATTCAAAACATTCAATCTGTTTTTCACAGGTGCAACTTCTTGATCTATGGATGCAGATGAAGGCACATCCACCGCTTTCATTGGTGTTGGTGTTGTTACAGTTGTTCCATTTCTCTCGGACTTCGAGGGCTTGTGGTACAACCGCCTTCCCATTAGTTTGACAAACATGTCTAAAGAAGCCTTATGCCCCTGTTTCTCTGTTCCAAAACTGACTCCCACAAACCCTTCAGAAGCTGACAAATCTCAGCTCATAAGCATATACCAGTAGACACAATATTCAACAACAAGCTTTGGTGAATGATCATTATATGGTTTTTCTGTTTCTTCGGATGTAGACCTGGGGATATTTATCTTCATTTGAAATCCACTGCTTGTTTCTATGTCTTGGGTAACCTTAGAACCAATTTACACACATACAAATTTCACTAAAAACACGTGTATCCTTAGAACCAATTTATAGACATACAAATTTCACTAAAAACATACTTCAACAGAAAATTATCATAGCAAGTCCAATACACTAATAATTATAGGGATTTGTTGGAATCATGAGAGTATGAGATTCTGTAAACATACGGCTAAAGATGAAGTAGAAATTGCAAACTTCGGAGTGAGCAGAATTCGGTCTCAGACATTATACCTGCCTGCAATACCTAGGTGGGTACCTTCCCTTACATGGGCCGCGAGATTCGACCCTTAATTGAATCTAGGGGTCATCATCAGCCAACCCTCTCTCATTTTAAAGAAAAAAATTCAAATGATATATTTTCTTCACCATTAATGCAAAAGGATCCACCAAAACTAAAGGATCATCATCCCTAGATTAGGTATTTTTGCTTTTTTGCATTGAATCTTTGTGTTGAGGGTAGGAAAGTATTGTATACAAGGTGTCCTTTATGACATTTAGCTAGTACTTCACTTTATAGTGCATTTCTAGGTAAAATGATCAATAAACCATTTTGATCATTATATGTTTATGATATGTATGGAATGTAAAATGAATGAGTAGACATGTCTTTGTACAATGATTTAGCGTGAAGTATTCAATAGCAACATTCTCCAGTTTCATCTTAAAATTTCCCAACTTGCCTCAATAACCATAACCCTAGTTGCATGCTCAAGAGTACACACAATTAATATTATGTTGCCATTTTCTGAGACCTTCTTTTGCATACTTCTTGACATCAGACCAAATCATGTAATCCAAAAGTAATAATATAAAACTAGCCTTTTCTGTACTAGCGATTTCACCTTACTATACAAGTTAGAGATTATGGGTCTGATCTATGTGAGGCATGCATTCAGTCTTTGATCCTGAAACTATTCTGGCATGGCCCAAATTGTTGGCTTTGGTACCATAACCCTCCCTTCAAACTCGCTAATGTATTTTGTCAGTGCGTTAGATTACAAACCTAACTCAAGCTCAAACTCAATTACAAACACTATTATTTCCTAAAAGAGAGGTGAAGCATTATATTTATTTTCTTATTTTCTATTATTTGTTATTTTATTAAATCGCAATATAGATTTTTTTTTTGGTTCATGAAAATACTATCCCGCGCTTGTTCTAGTTTATTATTTATATTTTTCAAGTTGTTTCCATGCGCAAGCTCTCCTGTGATGTATTTTACAATTTTTTCTGTGAGACAGGTACTCAATAACTATGTGTACACTGTAGGTTATGGTCTGATTCGTTGAAATTGAGTATCTATGTTGATAAAAAATGAGAAACATAGTTTTCATCTATTAAATTTTGAGTTTCTGGGACACTGAATCTTTTATAGAAATCTGATCTATGTCTTTCTTCACAGAATATTTTAATTTTCTGCCACAAATTGATATTTTGTGCTTTACCTGAATTAGGGGTAAAAATAGTGTTTGTTTCATTTGTTTTAATATTAGGTTCATGAAAGAGTAAGTGTCAAAAGCCTCTAAGCTTACGATTTATACAATGTACGTACCTTTAGCTACATATACGTGTATGTAAAGATAATTTATCTGACTTAAGGTACTTGCCTACGTATCAGGGAAGATGTTAAGATTGAAGAGTAAAGTATAAGCCATTTCTAATGAAATACATGCACAAGTGACCTGCCTATTTTTGGTTGGATTTTGAGATCACGAAACTAATGGTTCACTCTGTGCTTGTTAAGTCCTCATATTTTTACTATGGGTTGGGAGGTCCATGCTTGCGGCTTAAAAATATTTGATATCTTGGTTTTTCTATCTTTGATTTTGCTCGTAATTTTCTTAGTGACCTGGGGTGCTCCAAAAAAGGAAGAAACAAAGTTGTAGGAGGGGTCTTCCTGCCCAGTCATGTATGTATTACTTGAGGTAGAAGGTAAGATTATCCCAAACCTCCTAATGGTAATCACGATCACCTGGAAACTCCAGAAGGAAGCAACGAAGCTGTAGGAAAGAGGGTTTTGGTTGTGTGCTTGTCTGAAAGGTCTTAATTGAGCAAGAGGGTAGCATTGTGCCAAAACTTGTAATGAAGTTAAGATACCCCATGTGCTTGGTTTTGAATAAGCCTTGTCAACTTGTCCTCAAAGGTCGACCCTGCTAAACATAAGGTAAGTAAATTGTTCTTGATCTCTTAACTGAGAATAGAAATACGTTTGTCTTATTTTGTAAGAATGTCAGTTATGCTCGATAAAATATTGTTGGAGAAGCATTATGAAAGGATTTTGCTATAACCATTGTGTTTTGCTGATTGATATTAGTTTTGTGATACGTGTTTCTATTTTAACGAACCAACATGTTTGGGAAACCATTCTTACAAAACCCTCAGTTTGGAAAACCTGGTATTTGCTACTATATTTTTTTCTAGGAACATTAATCTTTTAAATATTTTCCTTGTTTGCGGACATATACTATTGAGTTGGAAGCTGAAGTAACAGAACTCAAAGAAGAGAACAAGGAACTGCGAAAAAAAACAGTTTCTGTGGACAACCTATAATTGATATAAAGATCAGGAAATTGGTTGTTTTATTATCATAAAATATATGTACTAATTATTAATAATTCTTTTTGTCTAAAAATATAGGTAGAAATGGCTAAACTGCTAAAAACAAATAGGTATAAATACCTAGAAATTTGGCTTTGCCATCTACTTGGATGAATATCTATATATGCACACCATTTGAATGTGGGGATTAATATTATTGCCCTATCATGTTACAATAATCTATATAAGTTTTAATGGAGTGTAACATGGCCTTGAACTTTTGTTGTTTACCCATGAACACATTCATCACCATTTTTCCTTAATTTCAATGAGTTTTTATATATTCCACTAAAATGTTTGGAGAGGAAAGAAACTTTAGCAATGTGATGGTTAAATGTGATTAGTATTTGTTGATTTGGTTATTTTAATTCTCGGTTGGTTCATATATTTTAATTTATTTTTTTATTATTCATATTCGCAAATAAAAACTTATTTGTAAGGGTTGAAGATGCAAATAATTGTACTTGATGATATTGGATTTGAAGGTGAGGTGAGTTCACTTCTAGGGTTAATCTATATATATACATCAAAATTATGAGATTTAAAATATTTTGAAATTGCAAATTTGGCATATTTGTGTTGAGAGGATTTTTATTGTTTTATTATTTTGGGTTGGACTTTAATGTAAATTTAGATATTGTATTTTCAACCATTTTATTCAAAAGTATCATTTTCAATTTATTTAGATTTGTGACTGCTTTGTAAAGTGCTTTTATTCAATTTATTTTGAAAGTGATTTTGATATAATTCGACTTTAATTTGGATGTATTTTTTATTTTAATTATTTATTCAAAATTGTATTGTAATTATAAATGAAATAAAATTAATCACAATTGCAATCTATTTCTATTTTATATTAATTTTAGTTGTTTTATTATTATTTTTAACTAAATTGTTTTTAATATCTAAACAGTTTCATTAACTGTAAAAAATAGAATTAGTTTTAAAAATGATTGGGCATTTAGCCTTGAAAAAAAATAAAAGACAACTCTTTTGATTGGAAGGACTGGAGTGGTTCTCTAATATTTAACTATCAAAATGTTTTCTTTTTTCAACTTTCTTTCCACATTCCCCTACTCCCACATAGTGCAATTGATAGTTAACTTCTTGTGTGAGTCATGCTATATGGGTGTGACATTGAGCTGACTCCATTGACTTATTTTTATCAAGTTAAAAATAGGGGCTCCATGATTTTAGATTTTACAAAGATTACAGGATTATGTGTTGAACATTTTTTTTTAAATCAATTCCTATATATGCAATTTCAATTACTACCGTAGCTCTCACATAATGGAAGAACACCTTCTTTATACCCAGGAGGTTGGTGGTTTGATTCCACTGTGTCCTAATATGAATAAATCAATGATATTATAGTTTATTTTTAATTAAATTCTTTTCATATTGGTTTATTTCAATGGTAGGATATTTTTACGGATTCAGAGACAAAAGTGATGTTGTATTATCTTTAAATGTAAATTTTTATTGTTTCTGGAGAGATAAAAATGAAATTGTATTTGGAGAGACAAAAATATGTGTTATATATATTGTCTTTATAAAAACAATATTTTAACACGATTTAATTTAAGACATCCTCTTGAAAACAATATTTAAAAGTTAAGATAATTTACCCAAAAATTGTTTTGAACATTGTCTTAAACCCCATTTGTATTGGAGTGACATTATCCACCATACACACTTAAATAATTAAATAATGTAGCGTCCTACCAGAAATGAATGTAGAGGATGGAACCCATTGTAATAAGCTATCAACCCATGTCTTTAGGTACTTGTTAACCTCCTACATTTTTTCCACCATGTAAACTTATCAAACTTTTGTCGACGAAAAAAGGAAATATTGAACCAGCTCAAAGCAAGCTTTGCATCGTTCACACGGTCTCTGGAGTCAGTTTGGTACAGACGAAAACACGTCTACAAAAGGTGCTGTATCTATTTTCCTTTCTTTCCAAATATGAAGACTTCATGGGAGGGAGTTGCTAAAAGATTAAATTATTATTTTCATGGGAGCATCTAGGCATTTGGACACAAATCTGTTATAAAATTAAATAACCCTTCGCATGAGAGGATATAGGATGTGGAGAAATAGTGAAATTTGTTATACCATTTAGCTCTTTGCATAAGAGGATGCCGAGATTGGGAAAAATAATATTAAATAACCCTTCGTATGAGAGGATCTAGGATTTGGAGAAATAGTGAAATTTGTTATACCATTTAGCTCTTTGTATAAGAGGATGCTGGGATTGGGAAAAATAAAATTAAATAACCCTTTGCATGAGAGGATCTAGGATTTGGAAAAATATGGAGATTTGTTATACCATTTAGCTCTTTGCATAAGAGGATGCCGAGATTGGAAAAATAAAGAAGATTGTTATACTATTAAATAATTTTATTGATTAAAGTTACTGAACGATTAATAATGTGTAACAATACATATTTATGTGCCCCTTTAAATATAAGCTTCGTTATCAATATTTTTTTTCAAACAATCCTTAATATATCATAGCATAGAAGTCATTACATTGAATCTTATCCATATTCGCTTTTTTCAAACGCCAATATTTCATATTAAGAATATATGAGAGTATAGAAGTTATTAAATTAAATATTATTATGTTATGCGTGGGTGTTGAATTTAAATAAGGGAGGTCCAAATCACTACGGTAAATAAGCTCAGTTAGAAATATGCTAATCATAATGAATTTATCATTAGTGTTTCTTATATCTCCAAATTCTACATGAAAATTGAAGATGGAAATAAAGATGGAAACACAATAAAAGTAGCAGTCTAAAAGATAAGATCAAGCTACATAATTATATTTTGGGGCATAAAATGAGTTTTTATTAACATTTTTATTGGGTGTCTGTTTCTTACCATTTGTTTAGGATTTATAGTAAACAAGAAGGGTTCCATCACAACAAGTCGCTGGGGAGCTTCAAGAAAATGTTTGGACTTGTTTGGAGTAGCTATACTAAATAAAGAAAAAATCAGCAAGGGAACCAACTAAAAGATACATACTTCTCTTAAAAACGGATTAGGTTCAAAATCATCATGCTTAGAAATTGGAGAGTGACATTAACATCAAGTATTCAAGTGAAAGTTATAATGAAAAGCATACTAAAAAGCTAAAAAAAATTGAGGAAATACTTCCTCCAAAAATGTTTACATGAAAAAAGAGAAAATGCATAAATATATGTTGTAATAGATTTGGTTCAACCCATAATATAAAGCTAGAATTATTAATATGAAAAAGAGAAGAGGCATAAATATATGTCGTTATGTAGGCTGCCCCGTTTATGTTATAGTCTCATTATAAGTATTACATTATAAAGAACTTAGAATATTCCCACTGAAAGATGGAAAGACTGAATCAAAATGTACATTGCAAAAATTAAATGAAATCAAGTTGTTGGCTAAATTAACTAGTAACCTCGCAGAACCATATAAAAACTAACACCACACAAAAATAGCTTACCAGGAAAGCATGGAAATGAGAACAACATCAACAACTTAATACCACAAACCACAAATTGAGATGATGCCAAAAATTTAGATGATGCATTTTATTATTCCGAGTAATCTTAAAATAAAGCATTCTTCGGATATTTAGCCCAATCACATGAATAAATCCTCAATTTTTTTGCACGCGATCACGTTAGGCCTACCCTAGATATAAGGGTGGAAAGTAACAATAATCGAACCACTCCAATGTGAGGAAATATCTTGTGAAACATGGTGGAATTTGTATGAGAGTTTTCCAAAGAATGAAGAACAAAACTGAATAATTGGGTCAAACATAAGAAAACTTGAGAACTACCTTTTCCAAGAATTCATTATGAAAATCAATAAAAAAAAACCAAAAGACAAAACAGTTACAACAACAATTAACATATGTTCAGTAATAATTCTCATATGCATAGATAAAGTATTTTGTCTCGTTCCACTTGACATAGAACTGAGACCGTTCCAATCGATGGCTACTTGGGTACTGCTTGACCTATGTAGGTCATAAAGGAAAAAAACAACATCAAGTAATTCTAAAATAATTCTAAAATAACCTTAACAATTACCCTTAATTATAATTTATAAGCCATTAAAACAGTCTTGAGATTCTTGGAACTCTGGGTTTCTTCTTTTTTAAGACAAGGAACTCACAAATTAATCAATTATTTCAAGGACTAGTGGACTTTATGCATATCTCAATCCCATTATAGAGAAGGATAAAAACAAAGAACTTAAGGATTACACACATAATTATGACATAAAGAATTATAAATTACTTGATTAGCTAACATATTTAAATGGATAATGTCCAGCATCATCCACACATACTTGTAAACATAATTTTTTAATCATTCTTAAATTTGTAATTATATCAGAGCTAGATAATAAAAGCAAGCATTCTTTAGTGTTTTTGTAACTAGAATAACTGGAATAAAGTGATAAACACTCAATATGCCTTTTATCAATAAACTGAAGTAAATTAATAGTCATTTTGTTAAGGTAATCTAGCATTCACTGCCAACACCAATTATTTACATAGATGATGAATATTGACTCAAAAAGGCACATAAAGCTTATCCAAAAGGACGTATTCATATTTGAGTGGTTGGTACAACTTACATATTTTTTAATCTGAGAGAAAATAATTGGACAGGTCATAATTAAAAAATGAAGACCAATTTTTTCAAAAGGAATACCGAAGCACTAGATTTAGACTATCAGAAACATGTAGACTCCAAAGAACACCTTTGACATGTAAGGATACCATGTCAATATGGGAAATACAAATCCAACATACCATGTCAAGATGGGAAATACAGATCCGAAAAAGGCATATAGATCCTTTGATTAGAATTGTCACCTCGAGATTCTTCCTTGGTTGAAGAGCACTACAATAACAATTTCTTACTTCAATTCTTTGTTCTTCCCCACTTACTACTAACCTGTAAAACTAAATAACTGTATTAATTATAAAAAAAGTTTGTTTCAAGATACTACTCAATAAGATAATTTTATTGATGTCCAAACAAATAGCACATTTATCTCAATGGGACTTCTGAGCACATTGGTGAGAATAGAAAGTGAGTGTGCAAAAGCAAGTCATGGAAAATAATGATATGCCTGCATTGCGAAATATTAAAGTATAATACCTAACAACATGGAGAAGTGAAAAAAAGTGAACAATGTTTGAAAAATTGAGGCAAATTCATTTAATAATTTTAGTATCAGCACAAGTTTTAAAAAATTTCAGACCACTGTACGAAGATTATGCACTCAGAAAACCCTAACATCTACAATAGAAAAGGTTAAGGACTATCAAAACCATTAATTTTGAATAAAAGGATAATACTAATACATCAAACTAAAAATATAAAATAGTATAAAACTAAACTCTCAAACCTACAAACTGCTTTTTCTTAAATCTAGAAAAACAACATATTGCTATAGCTAAAAACTACTCTACTCTACCAATCATTAACGCACAACTCAATCTCACACTCAAAACCATTGAAAAAATAACCACCACCACCTTGCCTTCATTATAGACGAGGAAGGCTTGAGGAGAAGACCAAAAGAAACCCATCCCTAGGGAACCAAATTTAGAAAAGAAAAACCCTAATCAATTTTGTATACTGAAGTGCACCCTCGCTAAAATTGTAGGTTTTCCTTGCTCATGTACTTAGTTTTAGAACAAAATTTAACTGAGGAAAAAATAAAACCTATTTATAAATCTTGAAATCGAACTCCAAAAGAAGAAAAGCATCTATTCTAAAACTAGAATGCTAAATATATAACTGTAGTTAGAAAACATGAAGTATATGAGGCTGGAGCTAACATGTTATAGGGAGGCATGCATGCGCCCTCTCAACTTCACTTCTAAATGACTACAACTTAGTACCCCATACAACAGGTGCTACACCCTTATTCTCTTCAGGTGTGCCCTCATTATAGCTATAGAGATACCCTGCAAAGGAATCTCAGAGTTGTTGTTGTTGTTCCTCTTCTCTGCCACTGTCTATAATAATGCCCCTTCTAATTTAAAGAGACAAAAGAAAATGTAAAAAGAAAGAAATGATGAAATATGGACTTAGACTCAATGTTAGCCAAATGTAAATGGATGTCAATTAAGAACCCCATCTCACATTTTTTTTTTGTCATAAAGAAGATAATGAAAATTTATAATTTTGTGTAATAGAATTTCATAAATAATATGGAGCAAAGTAAAGATTAATGTTCTGTTTCAAATAGAAAGTTTGCAACAATCAAGCCATTCCATAAAATGCTCTTAGAAACAACAAAGTATTACATAGATATAAGACAACATTAAAAAAATAAAATAAAATAATAATTTTTTTTATAAATAAATACATAAAAATAAAACTAATAAACTTACTTGGGCAATTTCATTTAGATCATCCTCCCGGTGCAAGACTTCATGAGATTTGGTCCTAATAGAAATAAAATCATGGTCAAATTTCTCTTAGGAAGATTCTAATGTCTTTAAAGCTGCCCCATATAATCTCAATGAACATGGATGGATAAATACAAAATGCCTTGTGATTTAAATAATTCTTAGGTTAGAAACTTGGGACCAATGAACCATACTCAAATGTTTCAAACTAAACCATAATCAACAGGCTGAAGACCAAATAGGAAGATATTACAACTTAGTATATTTTGAATATGAAATAATCTAGTTCATATATGGAAAATGCTTGCATTGAGCAAGTTTTTTGTCAAGTCCACAAAATATCCATTCAAGACAAATAATTGATGTATAAGCACTACACAACTATAAATCAATTACCGTAACAATGAAATAGACCACTTATCTAGTAATATGAAAATAACAAACTCCCATAAAAAAAAATCACATGAATTGATCGTACCAACTTGAATAATACCGAGAGCCACCACATTTACTAAATCAAAAAAGTCTTAAGAGAAAACACCCTGCTTGGTCAACAAACACGTTCATGTTGTTGCTTCCACATTGCACTAAAACTCATGAGAGTGTCTTGAGTAGTAAATGAATGTGATTAAAGAAAGCAAAGATTAACATAGAAACTACTAACTCTATATTTAATGTGCCAAACATCCAACAAAAAATGGAAACCAAAATGAAGATGGATGAAAAGGCCATCATTGATCATGATTCATTACAACTTACATATGTGATATAGCCATTTACACGCAAAGTCAAATATCCTAATGGGAAAGAAAATATAACAATACAATATAGTGATATAATATTGATTTCTGAATTTAGGATTGATTTTGTTTGTTGACAATAAATAGATACCCGGGTACCCAGATACTGCTTGACCTTTATGTTGGAAATTTAATATCAACTGCAAACAGATAGGAGGAGGACAAAAATTCATGGTTTGATTTAATCCTAAAGGACAATAGAAACAAGAGATTGTTTGTTTCAATTTTCACACCACTATGCAATAAATTTTGAGTCTTAAAACCTTGCAAAACCAAAAAAAAAATAAAGACCGTAGCCTATGTTTGCTGTCTAAAACCGTGGTTTGACCATGCTGTATTGCTTCATAAACTTCACCTAACCGCCATTTAAAAAAACCCTCCAACCATATAGCTTGTCGCACATTGGATTTCATTTGAAAACCCCCACGTCATGCTTATGGGGCCCACTACTCCACGTCACTTACTGCAGCCAATCACGTACCTTTCGCAATAGCCCGGAGCCTACGTCATCAACTCTTTACCCACACGATAAGATGGAGGACCCACATGCCGAGTCAACAGTCCGTCAACCAATAGGAAACGTATCGCACGAAACCGTGCCTACATCACCAGCCTCAAGAATGGATGCGATAAGATTATAAATGTTTTTGAATTTTGTTTTGAAGTCCACCAATGTGTCAAGCTCTAGCCAATGAGAGTGCTATTGTGCAAGTTTGAAGTCGAGTCATCCGACAGAAAAAAGGATGCGATAAACTCTTTGAAACTGGTTTATATTTTGTTTTAAATTCTGCAAAATATACGTTTTGCAAATTTTTTAGACCTTAGTTTTAAAAGGGTTAATGTTTCATTGTATTTTCACTTTGCGCTGCGATAAATTTTTTTATTAAAAGACTTTGGCTATATATATATATATATATATATATATATTATAAACATGTAATGTTTATAATATATATAAAGTAGAAGTTTGTTATATAAAAAGAACACAGCGACAGAGCATATGTATGCATTTGACTGTGTGAGTAATTTTTTCCCAAAGGAAAAATAGAAAAACGGAGAGATAGTGAAGCAGAATTGTTGAAGCACTGCATGTGTAGTAGTCAAACAAATGCAATTTTTGTTGTAACCCAGAACATATGCAGTTCTGAAGATCTTCATTTTGTAATATAGTTTTATGATAAATGAAATAGTGTTTGCTTCACATCTCTGTCCAGATTTATTGTTATTAAATCTATGTTTTAAGAGGAGGAAGAATTTTTTTTCCTCTGCATGTTTGGAATACTCAGAAATTCCAACATGGTATTGGAGCTAGTCCAGGCTCTTTGCATTTGCCAAATAAGTTGAAGGAAGAAGGAGTTGTTGATGCTTTTGACTAGCAGTGTGAAGGCTCAGAAAAACAAGGTATTTACCAAAACAAAGTTTTCTTTGTGTTTTATTTAAAATATTACAGTCCAGAGAAGGTTTATTTAAAAACACAGTCAAGTTTTTTAAGCATAGTTCAGTAAGCTAGCCATGGGAGGAGCCAACACAAGCACGAGTATGGGTAATACTCAACTCCCGTAGTTTAATGTGAAGAACCGTGACTATTGGGAAATCACAATGGGAGCCTTGTTTGCCTCTCAAGATTTATGGGAGCTAGTTGAAGATGGTCTAGAAAAACCAACAGATGAACAATCATATAATTCCTTAACACAAGAAGAGAAGGATTTGCTGAAGAGTAATAGGAAGAAGGACTCGAAAGCCCTCTTTTATCTCTATCAGCAGTGCATGAAAGCACATTTACAAGAATTTCATAAGCAAAGAGGTCTAAGGATGCATGGGACACTCTACAGACAACCTACCAAGGTATGGATAAGGTAAAGTCAACAAAGCTTCAATTAATGAGAAGAGATTTTGAAGTCATTTGCATGAAAGAGTCTGATACAATAGACTCATTCTTCAAATTGTTAATTAGGTTGGTCACCCAAATGGGATCTCATGGAGAGTCCATAGAAGAAAGAATAATATTGGAGAAAGTTTTGATAAGCTTACCCTCAAGATTTGATGTGATAGTAACAACCATTGAAGAGACAAAGAATCTCTCGTTGTTTACTGTTGATGAGATTCATGCATCATTAATGACACATGAACAAAGATTGAGCAGAACAACAAACTTATCTTTGGATCATGCCTTCAAGACCAAAATTTCCTTTGTAATAGGAAGAGGTCAAGGTAGAGGAAACTACAGAGGAAAAGGAATAGGCAGAAGCCAAAACAGAGGAAGAAACTACCCTACAAATACAAGTGGAAGGGGCAGCAATCAAAATCAGAACCAAGGCCAACGCAACAACCAACAAGGTGGAAAAAATAAAGCACATGGACAAATATATGATAAATCCCAATTCCAATGTCATTACTGTAAGAAGTATGGCCATTATGCCAATGAATGTAGGAAGAAACAGAGTGACATGCGTAGTAGACCCAGTGCTAACTTTACAAAAGAAAATATGAGCCAAGAGAATTAGTTTTTAGCATGTAATATGGCTGAAGATAAAAATGAAGATATATGGTTTCTAGATTCAAGTTCTAGTAACTATGTGACTGGAAACATCTCTATGTTTTCCATGTTAGATGAAAATGTGAACTCTCAAGTAACATTGGGGATAGATAGTAAGGCCTTTGTCATGGGAAAATGCAGAGTAGGTGTTCTAACAATGAAAGGAGAAAAGAAATCCATATCAGATGTATACTATGTGTCTGGTATGAAGTGTAACATTTTGAGCATTATACATCTCATTCAAAAATGTTACAATGTTTTATTTGAGGATGATTTATGTACCATCATGGATAAACCACCAGGAAAGAAGAGGATTTCACAAGTGAAGATGACAAGAAACATAATGTTTCCTCTCAAGATGAGAACAGATTTGAAGAAAGGATCTGCAATGGCCACAATGACACAAGAGACTTACCAAAGACAAGCAAAAGATGAAAACTGGTTATGGCATTTGAGATTTGGATATATCAACTTCGGAGGTTTGAATTTGTTGCATAGGAAAGGAATGGTAAAGGGATTACCATTTATTGAGAAGCCAAACAGCCTATGTGAAGGCTACATCTTGGGCAAACAACACATAGAAAGCTTTCCATTAGGAAAGCATAAGGGAAAATTCACCCTTAGAAATAGTCCATTCAGATTTGTGTGGACCAATGCAAACACTGTCATTAGCAAGCAGCCACTATATGTTGACCTTTATTGATGATTACACAAGAAAAACATAGGTATATTTCTTGAATTTGAAAAGTGAAGTGTTTGAGAAATTCTGCCACTTTAAAGCTCTTGTTGAAAATCAAAGTGGGCAGCATATTAAAGTCTTAAGAACAGATAGAGGAGAAGAATACATATCCAAATAATTTCTGCGTTTTTTCAAAGAAAATGGGATACACAATCAATTTACAGCAAGGTATAAACCAAACCAAAATGGGGTTACTGAAAGGAAAAACATAACTATCATGGACATCATAAGAAGCATGTTGAAGGAATAAAATTTTCCAAATGAATATTGGGCTGAAGTTGTACATTATGCAACATATGTTTGAATATATGCCAAACAAAGAGTGTAATGAACAAAGTTCCCGAAGAAGCATGGAGTGGCATAAAATAGTTTGTCACCCACATGAGGGTTTTTGGTTGTGTGGCTTATGCAAACATTCCAAATCAACTAAGGAAGAAGTTGGATAGTAAGGGGAGAAGTGCATATTTGTTGGATACAGTGAAGAATCCAAAGTATACAGATTTTATAACCCATCCACCAAGAAATTTATGATAAGAAGAGATGTGCATTTTATTGAGGAAGAAGCTAAGGATGGAAGGATTGACAAAGCAGTGAATGTAATTTTCTTTTTGTCTCATGATTATGATGAGGAAGAAATGGTTAAAAGACATCCCTCATTAGCAGCACCACCTCCACCAACACAAGGACAGTCAGGGACACTACAAGCAGGTATGAGAACACCCTTGAGAAGTGATGAAAATGCTTCTCCAAGCACATCACAAGGAGCAAATTTGAGTGCTTCTACAAGCACAAGTTCAGTAAGTGAAAGAGGAACCAAATTCATAAGTCTGAATGAGATTTATGATCAAGAGTTAGCAAATGAAGATATGAACTCTTTATTTGCATTATATTTTCATGTAGAAGACCCTATTCATTTTGAAGAAGCAATAAAATATAAGAAATGGATAGATGCTATGGATGAAGAAATAAATGTCATAGAGAAAAATAATACATGGGAATTAGTTGATATCCCAAAATGCAAAGAAGTAATTGAAGTAAAATGGGTTTATAAAACCAAAAGCAATGTTGGAGGTAATATTGAAAGGCACAATGCAAGACTTTTTATCAAAGGCTAAAGCGGCAACAAAGAACATATTATGAAGAAACATTTGCATCGGTTGCAGGAATGGAGACAGTAAGAGAAATGTTGTCCATAGTAGCACAACACAAGTGGAAATTTTACCAAATGGATGTGAAATCAACATTCCTAAATGGAGTATTGATGGAAGAGGTTTATGTTGAACAACCTCTGGGCTATGAGAAATAAGGCCAAGAGCACAAGGTATGCATATTGAAGAAAGCTCTGTATGTGTTGAAACAAGCACCAAGAGCATGGTATAGTAGGATAGATGCTTATCTACTAGAAAATGGGTTTGAGAAATGTGAAGGAGAACCCACGTTATACATCAAGGAAAAAGATGGTAAGATGCTCATTGTTGTCTTGTATGTTGATGATGTTATATTCATAGTTAATGATGCTTACCTTATTGAGAATTTTAAAACAATCATGAAGGATGAATTTGAAATGACTGATATGGGATTGTTGAGATACTTCTTAGGAATAAAAGTAGAGAAAAATGTTGTGAAACTAGCTCCAAAAATAGAAGAAAAGAGATATCAACACCTTAGAAATAAGCCACTTCGAGGTGGAAACCTCCAATACATTACATGAATGAATAATTCTTGGATGATACAAATGACAAAAACTCATTTCTATATATAAGAGTCCATGGGGCCACAATGTAATCCTAGCCGACCTAACAATAATAATGTAAGGGAACAGTAATAACAATATGGGGGTTACATGGGTACAACAATAACAATAAGGGGGTCTACACTAACATAATAAGGGACTACTCTATTAATATAGGGACTTAACATGCCCCTCTCCTTCAAACAAGTGTTGTGCTCAATGCTTGATTATTTCTTGATGCTTCTGTATAAAATTATCATCCTCCCATGTGGAATCTTCTATAGGAAAGTTCTTTCACTTGATGAGATACTCTGAAATTTATCGTACTTATCGATTTCTTGTTTTTGTGACTGCTTTTGAACTTCTTTTGATGTGATGTTGATCTTCCTGTTGTTTCATTAGATTCTGCACCGAAGTTAGGTTATCCTTTGAGAGTTGTAGAACTTGTTGTTGATGATCGATGTGATCTTCCACTAATTTATCATCAATATTAACTACTATTTGATCCTTCAAACCATCCAACTTATCCTCCATTTCTGATTTTAAACCATCTATATCATCTTCGGTTGCTCTTTGTAAGATCGAAATTTGTTGCACTTGGTAGCGTAATTTTGATATCTCATACTGCAATTATTCCTCTCCATGCGTCATAGTATAGATTTTTGAGGGCTTAATGGGTATGAAATTATTTTTTGGAGGCATTATAGAACCCAATATTGATAAAAATTCTAAAATATGCCATTGGAATCACTTCAAACTGTTTTTTTAAACAAACGCTATGCAATTTTAAAAACCAAATACACACTTTTTTCTTGTTTTTGAGGAGCTTGATATTGAAATTGACTTATATATATACTTGAATATTCTCAATAACTAAAATTCAGCCCTGTAGTAGTCCTCTGAAGCTTTTTCAAATGCCACAGGTCTGACTTGATTTGGATTATTCAAGACAAAGCTATGTCCAATCTCATACAATGACCAAATTATGGAATAGTTCAGTAGAGAGAACTTGTATGACTTGCCACGTGTCACTGTTTTCTCCTTTGGTTCTGAAATTTATAGACAAGAAACTAAATTCCGTGTAATTCCAACCACTTTTTACATAATTCTAATCTAATTCTCATAGAGAGAGTTATGAAGATTTTCCCACGATCACCTCTTTGAGATGAAATTAGGGAGCCTGAAGAACACCTAACTTCCACAGATCATGTCTCCAAAAATATTTCGAACCAAGCTCTGAAATTGTGCGATGATGTTCCTCAGGATCTCGGCTTCACACTCTAAAAATTTTAGCTTCTGAAACTTCGTATAAAAAAAGTTATAGCGAAAATTCCGCACTGACCTATTTAAGTGAAATTCACGAGATTGCAAAAAGCCCTACCTTCCACAGATCATATCTACGAAAATATTGCAAACGAAGCTCTGAAATTTTGCGACGATGTTCCTCAGGATTTTGGCTTCACACCCTAAAAATTTCATCTTCTGAACGTTCGCAGAAAAAAAGTTATAGTAAAAAATTCACGATGACCTGTTTGGAGCAGTGAAACCCTAAAATCCAAAGCTCTGACACCAAATGTTGTGAAACCAGCTCCAAAAATAGAAGAAAATAGATATCAACACCTTATAAATAATCCACTTTGAGGGGGAAACCTCCAATACATTACATGCATGAATAATTCTTGGATGATACAAATGACCAAAACTCCTTTCTATATATAGGAGTCCATGGGGCCACAATGTAATCCTAGTGAGGTCACAATGTAATCCTATCCGACCTAAAAATAATAATGTAAGGGAAAAATAATAACAATATGGGGGTTACATGGGTACAACAATAATAATAAGGGGGGCTACACTAACATAATAAGGGACTACACTATTAATGTAGGGACTTAACAAAAAATGAAAATAAAATTTGTATTTTTGAAGAAAAGTATGCAAAAGAAGTTTTGTAAAGATTTAACATGCATGATTTCAAGGTAGCAATAACTTCTACAGCGATGGGATTGAAGTAAAGAAGAAATCAGCAAGGATTTTGATCCAAGTTTGTATAAGAGCATAGTTGGCAGCCTTATGTATTTGACTACAACTGGACCAGATATTATGCATGCTATAAGTTTAGTTTCCAGATTTATGGAAAGGCCAAAGGAGGCACATTGGCAAGCAACAAAATGAATTCTGAGGTATACGAAAGGAACAAAGAGGTATGGTATTTTATACACCACTTCAGAAAATTTTGAATTGATTAGATATACTGACAGTGATTGGGCTGGAAGTATAGATGACAGAAAAAACACCTCTGGATATTTTTTTCATATGGGATCAAGAGCCATCTCATGGGCTTCTAAGAAAAAACCAATTATCGCTTTATCAACAATGGAGGAAAAGTATGTGGTAGCTACAGTAGAACCATGTCAAGCAGTATGGATGAGAAGAATGTTGAGAAGTTTGAGTCATGAACAGGTAAAAGACAAAACAATTTTTTGTGAAAATAGCTCTGCAATAGCATTATCAAAGAATTCAGTGTTTCATAAGAGAACGAAACACATTGATGCAAAGTATCACTACATTCGAGAGCTAGTGAGCAATGGAGAAATTGTTTTGCAACATTTCAGAACACAGGAGCAGTTTGCTGATATATTAACAAAACCATCGGGGCAGAAGAGTTTTAATTATTTGAGAAAATGTCTAGGTATGGAAGAATGCAACAGTTGTAATTAAGGGGGAGTGTTGGAAATTTAATTCTAACTACAAACAGATAGCAAGAGGACAAAAATTCAAGGTTTGATTTAATCCCGAAGGATAGCAGAAGCTGAATATTGTTTGTTTAAATTTGCACACCACTGTGCAATAAATTCTGAGTCTTAAAACCCTCCAAAACCCAATTTATTTTTAAAGGCCATAGCCTGTGTTTGTTGCGTAAAACCGTGGTTTTACCATGCCATCCCGCTTCATAAACTTCACCTACACACCATTTAAAACAACCCACCAACCATATATCTTTCTGCACATTTGGTTTCATTTGAAAACACCCATGTCATGTTTATAGAGCTCACTACTCCACGTCACGTACCACGACCAATCATGCACCTTTCGCAATAGCCTAGAGCCTACATCATCAACTATTTACCCACGCAATAAGACAAAGGACCCATATGCCGATTCAACAGTCTGTCGACCAATAGGAAATGTATCGCATGAAACCGTGCCTACGTCACCAGCCTCAAGAATGGATGCGATAATATTATAAATGTTTTTGAATTGTGTTTTGAAGTCCTCTGATGTATCAAGCTCTAGCCAATGACAGCGCTATCACTCAAGTTTGAAGTCGAGTCATTCAGCAGAAAAATGGATGTGATAAACTCTTTGAAATGGGTTTATATTTTGTTTTAAAGTCCTCAAAATATACGTTTTGCAATGTTTTAGACCTTAGGTTTAAAAGGGTTAATGTTTCATTGTATTTTCGCTTTGCGTTGCGATAACGTTTTTTATTAAAATACTTTGGTTATATATATATGTTTCAATATATATATTATAAAGATGTACTGTTTATAATATATATATAAAGTAAAAGTTTGTTATATAAAAAGAACACAACGACAGAGCATATGTATGCATTTGACTGTGTGTGTAGTTTTTTCCTGAAGGTAGAATAGAAAAACAGAGAGACACTAAAGCAGAATTGTTGAAGCACTACATCTGTAGCAGTCAAACAAATGCAATTTTTGTTGTAACCTAGAAAATTTGCAGTTCCGAAGATCTTCATTTTGTAACTCAGTTTTATGATAAATTAAATAGTGTTTGCTTCACATCTCTGTCGAGATATATTGTTTTTAAATCTCTGTGTTAAGAGGAGAAGGAATTGTTTTTCCTCTGTATGTTTGGAATACTCATAAATACCAACACTTTATAGGTCACTAAGGAAAAAACCAACATGAAGTAATTCTATAATAAACTGACAGGCTAAGAAGCCAATAAAAAAAATTCATTAAGACATACCTCCATCCCATAGACATATCTCCTCCATGCAAGGGTGTTTCTATCAAATAAGTTTATCATCTCATTGACCTTTCTCCTGCATACAGGGGAGATTCAAGTCATATTGAGTAAAGTTTTTGGTTTTTAATTTTCTAGAATATTTAAATTAAAAAAAAAAATTATTAAAAATTTAAATAAATACAATAAATAATAAATAAGCAATGTTTAAATAAGTAATAAGAATTTCCAATTGGAGTTTCAACTCATGCATGCAGATCAGAATTTCGAGCTGCATAGGTAGCCAATATCAACATGTAATCAAATCCTTCTAATCCAGATGCAATTCTCTCTTGGCTAGGGAAAAAATGCTAGTTGATAGCAGATGCAGGTAGAGGAAGCCGAAGGATGAGAAATTCTTTGTATCTGCAAGTGGGCAGTCAATAAAAGAATATATATTTGAGTTGAAGAGGCAAGTCTATAAATAATCTATCTACGCCAGTCATCAGAGTATTTTTACTCAGAAATAACAAAATAATACAAACTTTTTCTGCATATTCCTAACATCAAAATGAATCTGGAAATTTTCCTATGAAGATGTAACAGTGAAGGTCAAGAATTCTAGATCCAATTTTCAAATCCGAGAAATCCATGACATATTGTCAAAGCTAAAGAAGGACCCTGCTCAGTCTAAGTAATAGCACCTCGAGGAATGAAAGGAGGAGAACACCCCAAGGCATGAAAGGAGCAAGGGTGAACTTACCTGAGCTCCTTATTAGAATTACTGAATATATTATAACTTTTGAACAAGTAAAGGAAGCCACATTCTAAAGCACATTCCTCATGGTCGAAGGTAGTGTGTGGAAATAAAACCAGCTAGTTAGTACCGAATACTTCCATACAAAGCCCCACAAATATAGCTTCTCACCGGGGGAAGGGGGAGTAGTAACTTGGTCAAAGTGGGAAATCAGGATTATAATGAAGGATTCAAGGTCTTCTACTACAAACTTCTCTTTCTCGATGGGATCAAGCAGACCAACATAGCTTTTAGATCTTTCTTCGATGGAAGGAACTATAGATCATTGATTTCTCTAAAGGAAACTCATTGTTTGAAACCCCGGTGGATGAGATTATGCCTCAAATACCCAACAAACATAGGTTCATAATAGGAAAAAATGCATGCATCTACGAAGATTTTTGGAATCAACCAGACTTGCTTACAGGCTTCAACATTGATATTTGAAATAAGGGAGGCATGCATCTGAGAATATTTTTGGAATCAACCAGACTAGGTTACAGACTTCAACTTTGATATTTGAAAGAAGGGGACTAGGTTACAGACTTCAAATTTGATATTTGAAAGAAGGGAGGCACGAAGTGAGCACTTAGATCAGGTTACTCTCATGCAAACCATAATATATAGGTTTAAAGTATTGCGAGATGGCGGTAGTGACGGGTGGGAAAAGGTACTGACGGGTGGGTAGATGTGGTGACGTTGTATCAGAGGTGACAAAGAAAGATATTAGTTTGTAAACCAGCTTTTATGTAAGAAAGATACTATGTAAAGCAAACAAATAATGTTAAGGAAGTGATGCTAGCATTCAGAAAAAAATGAACCACAGAAAACCATAAAGAAATATGACATATGCTTACGCTTTCACTTCCTCGAGAAAAGGCGAAAACCAAGAAATCCATTTAGACTCTGGCTTTGTATCATCAACGAACAACATGGAAAAAAAAAAGCACTAAAATAAATGAAATTATAGTGCTAACTGTTCACGCTCTGATCGCTGTAGTCCCTTGCCATGACGGTAGGGACTAATAACAATACACTAAAATATAAATTTCAAAATAGTTACAACATTATATATTAGGGATAAAGTAGTTTTCTATTAACAATATTTTGTTGGGTGACAGTTGACGGTAAATAAGAATACTTTGATTTCAAGATCAAAACAAATTTGATGTAAATACATTTTGTAATTATCCTAACAAAAACAAAATTATTTGATAATATAACAAATTTTTTTGGTTCCACTTTACCTATATCTATCAAATTATTTCTAATTTATCTGATATGAATGCTAAATTATCAAAGTATCTAAAATTTTAAACACGGGTGAAGTTGAGATATTGTATCACATTTATTGTAACGATTAATTTTATCATTATTGAGGTGAGAGGATCATTCTATAATGCAGTGTAAAGGCAATGTGTAAACATATTTGTGTTCAACTTACACTTTACATTTGCCCATGTTAAATAAAAATAAAATATTCTCTAAATAAAAAACAATGTGAGTTATAATATAAAAGGAAAAAGAATATGTTATGAATGTTTCATAAGTTGTCCATATGACCTAATATACTTTCATCTAAAGTAATTAGAAGTGAAAAAAATATTTAAGTAAGATGTTTAGACCTTATGCTTTTGAAAAATATTTTAACATGTGATTTAAATAAACTATTTGAAGATATACATTAACTAATTTATATAGCAGTTGACATGTCCCCTGTTAAAATAAAAATAAAATATTCTCTAAATAAAAAACCAATGTCAACTATAATAAAAAAAAGAAAAAGAAAAAAGAATACTCTATGCATATTTAATTAGTTGTCCATTTGACCCAATATAATTTCATCTAAAGTAATTAGAAGTGAAAAAAATATAAGTATGATGTTTAAATCTTATACTTTTAAAAAAATATTTTAACATGTGATTTAAATAAACTATTTGAATGTCTATGTTAACTAGTTTATATGAATATCAACTTCATATATTTTTATATATAGAAAAACTGTTAAAAGAAAAAAAAATAATGTTATATGTAATTAAAATATCCAATATGGTTTATGAATAAAATATTTTAATATGAATTAATATTCAAGTATACTTAAAAATATATTAATAATAAAAATATTTTTTTAATGTAAAATATTATATATATATATATATATATATATATATATATATATAAGGAAATGATGGATATATCATATAAAGTTAATGGAAAAAATAATTTTATAGTTTAAACTTTTGAAGCAGTTACTATAATATTTTTTAGATATATGTTTTTTTTTTTTGTCTACATTCAACATAGATTTTTTGGACTTAAAAATTTAAGTTTTGTAATCTATATAGCATTTAAAAAGACAATTTAAATAAAAACTTTCTCCAAACTATACCAAAACCATGAAGTTTAGTTAGACTATGGTTTTCTATCACGAACTAACAACATGGACTTAAAAAAACACTAAACTAAATGAAATTATAATGCACACCGTTCACGCTATGATCGCTATAGTCCAGTGCCTTGACGGTAAGGTCTAATAAGAATATAATGAAATATCAATTTCATAATAGTTACAACATTATATAGATAGGCATAAAGTAGTTTTCTATTAACAATGATTTATTGGGTGAGAAATGGGAGTAAATAAGAATACTTTGATTTCAAAATCAAAACAAATTTGATGCCAATACATTTTGTAATTATCTTAACATAAACAAAATTATCTTATGACATAAACAAAATTTTTGGTTCCACTTTACTTATATTTGTCAAAATTTTAAATTATTTTTAATTTATCTCATATGAATGCTAAGTTAGCAAAGTATCTAAAAGTCTAAACACGGATTGAGTTGAGATATTGTATCACATTTATTGTAATGGTTAATCTTATCATATTAAGGTTAGAGGTTTATTCTACAACTTAAGTCGAGTTGAGATATTATATCATATTTATTATAATGGTTAAATTTATCATTATTGAGGCGATATGTTCATTTTAAAATGCAATGTGAAGGCTATGTGTAAGTATATTCTTACTAAACCTACAATTGACATGTGTCCATGTCAAAATAAAAATAAAATATATTCTAAACAAAAAAAACAATGTGAGCCATAATAAAAAAGAAAAAAAAATTATGTTATGCTTATTTAATTAGTTGTCCATATCACCTAATATAATTTCATCTAAAATATTAGAAGTGAAAAAAATATGTAAGTAAGATGTTTAAACCTTATACTTTTCAAAAATATTTTAACATGTGATTTAAATAAACTATTTGAAGATATATGTTAACTAATTTATATAGAAGTTGACATGCACCTTCTTAAAATAAAAATAAAATATTCCCTAAATAAAAAAAAATGTCAACTGTAGTAAAAAAAGAAAAGAAAATAGAATATGATATGCATATTTAATTAGTTGTCCATTTGACCTAATATAATTTTATCTAAAGTAATTAAAAGTGAAAACAATATAAGTAAGATGTTTAAACCTTATACTTTTCAAAATATTTTAACATGTGTTTTAAATAAACTATTTGAACGTCTATGTTAACTAATTTATATGGAAATCAACTTCATATATTTTTATATATAGAAAAAATGTTAAAAGTAAAAAATTTAATATTGTATGTAATAAAATATCCAATATAATTCATGAATAAAATATTTTAATATGAATTAATATTTAAGTATACTTAAAATTATATTTATAACAAAAACACTATTTTAATGTAAAATATTTTATATATTTTACCAAGAAGAAAAAATAAGTTTTATACTTCAAATTTTTGAAGCTCTTAGTTTAATATTTTTTAAATATATATATATATATTTTTTGTCTACATTCAAAAAAGATTTTTTGAACTTACAAATTTAAGTTTTGTAATCTATATAACATTTAAAACTACAATTTAAATAAAAAACTTTATAGAAAAAATACCAATACCACGAAACCTAATTAATGTATGATTTTGTATCATCAACCAACAATATTGACTAAAAACACACTAAACTGAATAAAATTATAATGCTAACCTTTCACACTCTGATCGTTATTGTCCAATGCCGTGACTATAAGAACTCACAAGAATACAATAAAATATCAATTTCAAAATAGTTGCAACATTATATCAATAGGCATAAAGTAGTTTTCTATTAACAATCTTTTATTGAGTGAGAGTTGAGAATAAATACGAATACTTTGATTTCAAAATCAAAACAAATTTGATGTCAATACATTTTGTAATTATCTTAACATAAACAAAATTACGTGATAATATACTTATATTTATCAAATTTTCAAATTATTTTTAATTTATCTCATATGAATGCTAATTTAGCGAAGTATATAAATGTTTAAATACGGGTCAAGTTGAGGTATTGTATTAAATCTATTGTCATCGTTAATTTTATAATAATTGATGCTAGAAGTTTATTCTACAACGTAGTGTCAAAGCTATGTGTAAATTTGTTCGTGCTCAATTTACAATTGACATGTATTTTTGTCAAAATAAAAATAAAATATTCTCTAAATAAAAAAACAATGTAATCCATAATAAAAAGAAAAAAAAATATGCTATACATGTTTAATTAATTGTTCATATGACCTAATATCATGTCATTTAAAGTAGTTAGAAGTAAAAACAATATGTAAGTAACATGTTTAAACCTTATACTTTTCAAAAATATTTTAACATGTGATTTATCTATGTTAACTAGTTTATATAAAAGTTGACATGTATTCTATTAAAATAAAAATAAAATATTCTATAAATAAAAAAGCAATGTTAACTATAACAAAAAAAAAGGAAAAAGAATATTCTATGCATATTTAATTAATTGTCCATTTAACTTAATATAATTTCATCTAAAGTAATTAAAAGTGAAAAATTATAAGTAAGAAATTTAAACCATATACTTTTCAAAAGTATTTTAACATGTGATTTAAATAAACAAAGGTCTATGTTAACTAATTTATATGGAAATCAACTATACATATTTTTATATGTAGAAAAAATGTTAAAAGAAAAAAAAATAATGTTGTATGTAATAAAATACCCAAATGTTTTATAAATAAATTATTTTAATATGAATTAATATTTAAGTATACTTAAAAATATATTAATAACAAAACACTATTTTGTAAAAATAATTTATATAACTTTTTAACAAATGATGTACATATCATACAAAGTTATTGAAAAAATAAGTTTTATGGTTCAAATTTTTGAAGTAGTGAGTTTAATATTTTATATATATATATGTTCTTTTATCTATATTCAACAAATATTCCTTGGACTTACAAATTTAAGTTTTGTAATTTATGTAGCATTTAAAAGTATAATTTAAATAATGAACTTGCTTGGGAAGATGTCAAAACCATGAAACCTAATAAAAATATGGCTTTGTATCATCAAGAAACACTATACACTAAAGAAACACTATACTCAATAAAATTATAATGCTAACCATTGAGGCTCTAATCGCAATAGTCCAGTGTCGGGACAATAAAGACTAGTAAGAATACAATAAAATATCAATTTCAAAATAGTTACAACATTATATCGATAGGCATAAAATAGTTTTCTATTAACAATAACAGTTTATTGGATGAGAGTTGAGAGTAAATAAGAATACTTTGATTTCAAAATCAAAACAAAATTGATGTCAATACATCTTGTAATTATCTTATCATAAACAAAGTTATGTGATAATATAAACAAAGTTTTTCGTTCCACTTTACTTATATCTATCAAATTTTTAAATTATTTATAATTTATCTCATATGAATGTTAAATTAGCAAAGTATCTAAAAGCACATGAGTGGAGAGTTGAGATATCGTATCACATTTATTGTAATAGTTAATTTGATCATTATTGAGGTTAGAGGTTTATTTTATATTGAAGTGTAAAGGCGATGTATAAGTATATTCGTGTTCAACTTACAATTGATATGTGCTTTTATTAAAATAAAAGTAAAATACTCTTTAGATTAAAAAACAATGTGAGCCGTAATAAAATAGAAAAAAAATATCTTATTCATGTTTAGTTAGTTGTCCATATGACCTAATATAATTTCATTTAAAGTAATTAGAAGTGAAAAAAATATGTAAGTAAGATGTTTAAACCTTATACTTTTCAAAAATATTTTAACATGTAATGTAAATAAACTATTTGAAGATTTATATTAACTAATTTATATAGAAGTTGACATTTACCCTATTAAAATAAAAATAAAATATTCTCTAAATAAAAAGCAATGTCAAGTATAATAAAAAAAATATGATATGCATATTTAATTAGTTGTCCATTTAGCGTAATATAATTTCATTTAAAGTAAATAAAAGTGAAAAAAAAAACAAGTAAGATGTTTAAACGTTATACTATTCAAAAATATTTTAACATGTGATTTAAATAAACTATTTGAAGGTCTATGTTAACTAATTTATATGGAAATAAACTAAATGTTAAAATAAAGAAAAAATAATGTTATATGTAATAAAATATCCAATATGATTTATTAATAAAATATTTTAATATGAATTAATATTTAAGTATACTTTAAAATATATTAATAACAAAAACACTATTTTAATGTAAAATATTTATATATTTTTTTAAGAAATGATGTATATATCATATAAAGCTATTGAAAAAAATACGTTCAAATTTTTGAAGTGATCAATTTAATCTTTTCTAGGTATATGTGTTCTTGGTGTACATTCAACAAAGATTTTTTTGGACTTACAAATTCAAGTTTTGTAATCTATATAAAATTTAAATAAAAAACTTCTTCAGAAAAAGCCCAAAACCACTAAATCCAATTAGCCTATAGCTTTGTATCATCAACAAACAACATGAACTAAGAAAACATTGAACTAAATTAAATTATAATGCTAACCGTTCCCGCACACTCTAATCCGTATAGTCCCCTGTAGTGACGATAGGGACTAATAAGAATACAATAAAATATCAATTTCAAAATAGTTACAACATTATATATCTAGGCATAAAATAGTTTGCTACTAACAATCTTTTATTGAGTGAGAGTTGACAGTAAATAAGAATACTTTGATTTCAAAATCAAAACAAATTTGATGTCAATACATTTTATAATTATCTTAACATAAACAAAATTATTTCATAATATAAACAAAATTTTTGGTCTCACTTATTTTTAAATTATTTCTAATTTATCTCATATGAATTTTAAATTAGCAAAGTATCTAAAAGTTTAAACATGGGTCGAGTTGAGATATCGTAAATTTTGTTTATATTTGGTTTATATTATAATGTAAATTTTGTTTATATTTTGTTAATTTATCATATTTATTGGTATGGTCAATTTATGTAATGTGAAGGCCATGTGTAAGTATCTTCATATTCAAATTATTGTTGACAAGTGTCCCTCTTAAAATAAAAATTAAATATTTTCTAACTAAAAAAAAACGTGAACTATAATAAAAAGGAAAAAAGAATATCTCATGCATGTTTAATTAGTTGCTCATATGACCTAATATAATTTCATTTAAATAAATTAGAAGTGACAAAAATATGTAAGTAAGATGTTTAAACCGTATAATTTTCAAAAATATTTTAACATGCGATTTAAATAAAGTATTTGAATATCTATGTTAATTAATTTATATAGAAGTTGACATGTACTTTGTTAAAATAAAAATAAAATATTCTCTAAATAAAAAAGAAATGTCAACTATAATAATAAAAATAAAAAGAATATGCTATGCATTTTAATTAGTTGTCCATTTAACTTAATATAATTTCATCTAAAGTAATTAGAAGTGAAAAAAATAGAAATAAGATGTTTAAACCTTATACTTTTCAAAAATAACTTAACATGCGATTTAAATAAACTATTTGAAAGTATATGTTAATTAATTTATATGAATATTAACTTCATATATTTTTATATATAGAAAAAATGTCAAAAGAAAAAAGTTTAATGTTGTATGTAATAAAATATCTAAAATAGTTTATGAATAAAATATCTTAAGATGAATTAATATTTAAATATACTTACAAATATATTAATAACAAAAACACTATTTCAATGTAATATATATATATATATATATATATATATATATATATATATATATTTAAGAAATGAAGTATATATCATACAAAGTTATTGAATAAAATAAGTTTTATGGTTAAAAAAATTCAAATAGTCAATTTAAACTTTTTTAGGTATATGTTTTTTTTTAGGTATATGTTTTTTTTTTATCTACATTTAATAAAGATTTTTTAGACGTACAAATTTAAATTTTGTAATCTTTATAACATTTAAAAATATAATTTAAATAATAATTTTTATTTTTTTTATATACGTAAAAAAAATTTGCAATTGAAATGGAACTTTCATCACAATTAGATTTGAGAGAAACGTCAACGTAATGTATGAATTTTAAGTTTGAGCGAATATGGGAGGGGCATGAAGTTTAATTTGAGGCAAAGGTCGGGGCATGGCTCTTAAATTTGAACTAAACGAACCAAACGTCGGGGTATGAGTGAAACGTCAAGGTACGAAGTTTAAGCTCTAGAAAATCGGTGTATCAAGTATATGTTTGCGTAAAACGTTGAGACAATATATCTTATACTCTAAATTTGAATTTTTTTTGTTGGTGGGAAACCTGATTAATATTAAGAAAACTGAAATTTTTGTAAACTGCGGTAAAAGGAATCATTTGTATCACATAGTCTGCTGATGCGAAACAAGATTGATGTTTCAAAACCAAGCTCTTAACGTTTGGGATTAAGCTTTCAAAGAAACGTACATGACTGAAATGACCTTTGGCGCATGTTTTGAGATCTCGTTTTTGTTTGAAAATGGAATTTTTGTTTGGATTATTTACTATGTAAGAGCCTCGGTCTAACTTCTAGCTATGTGATAGTTGTTTAAAAAAGTTAATCTTTTGACGGTTTCATATGATGAAAATGAATGTATTATTTTTGGAAAAATATTTAACTTTTGATCTAGTACATAATATAAACCCAAAAAAAATTCTCCTGAAAAAAAAAATCAGAATCAAAACAAGTTTGAACGCGAGAAAGCATCGAATGGGAAATAAGTGTGGCAATGACTCAGCTTTTGTGAATGAAAAACCATGAAAAGTAGGGTAAGGGTTTAAACATGGTTCACGTTGATAAATGTATGTGTTATTCGCAATTATTTTTAATAATACTTTTTATTTTATTTTAGGATTATTATTAATATAGATATTAAATGTTCTATGTTATTGTTATTATATAAGGGATACTTTTGATTTTTTTTATTGTTACTAAGTTAGTTTAGATTTATTTTAAGTCAAGATTTATCAAACTCTCAAATAAATCAATTTTCTTAAAGTGTAAATCTCTTTTATGAGTGCAATGGTTTGTGTGGAGTTAAAATGGATCTAGGCTAGTTTATTTAATTATTAATAATAAATAATTATAGTTATTTCTTTTATTATTTAATTATAATTTTTAATTTTATGTAATTTGACCGTGTCAAAATGTTTTATTTTTTTTAGATAAAAAAAACATAATTTCTATTAATAAAAATAAAAATTACATTTTGTAGACACACTAAGTGTAATCACCATGTCTAGTACAAAGAGAAAGATGAAAAGTAGCAAAAATAAGAAATTAAGACTAGTTAATGCACATCTTTTGTCTTTTTCCTTTCAGCCTATGCACCTTCTTTGAGAGCCATCACGATTTGGTTCAACAAGGACCAAAGCCAATTCTTGTCCCATATGTGGGACGTTCTTCTATGAATCAAAAATTTCTAATACATGTTCTCTTTTGGAGCCCTCAATCCATCCACTATCAAAGAGCCCATGGGTTACTTTTTGACTACAATGCCAGAGAGATGTTATACCATAGCATCCCCAACTTGCATGACTCCATGCAGGTCTATGTCATTGGATTTTTCTTGATCAACATGACATTCTTTTTTGTCGCCTTCTTCATCCTTAGAAGGATATTTCTCCGAGAACTACCAAACTTACCTTTTGTTCTGTTTAATTATCTCTTCTTCTTCGTGGGATTATTCCTTATGTGATTGCATGCATGTTGTAAATGTCGGGTCCAAAAACATACACAACATCTAAATGTCATATTTTCATAGCCTGTAACTTCTGATCAATAAATTTTTTAGTGTTTTAGATTTATATGATTGGGAAGTGTTTTGCTAATATCCATCTCCACACATATTCTAGCATAAGTGAAAATACCTCTTTTTTGTTCTTTCCAGATCTAATTTTTTAAATCTTCGGAGTGTGTTTCCTTTATCTTCAAGAAATTTATGGTTCTAGAATGAAAGGAAAGATTTTGGATCCTCACACAAACCATCATCTTAGATACCACCATAGAATTTGCATCAAACTCACGAAACTCAGAATTAATGAAAACTCTTGCTCTACTCCAAAACTAAGATCCTATATTTAGAGCATAGTCCAAGTCCTTCTATGTTTCAAGCTATACAATGAGAAAAAATTTTGAGCATAAAAAAATTCAAAATTTAGAGTCAACGTGGAGACAATCCATTACATGAGTGATTAGTTGATGGCTAATTTAGATTGTAAAATAGAAAACAGGAAATTCACCTCAGGAAGGTTACATGGAAAGAGTGCTTTCCATTTATTCAATAATATGGGCCCATAATATTTTGAATATGTTTTCTTGGGGTTGTAACCTTCCTTTCGGAAGCATATTTAAAAGATACAAGAAATCCTAGCAGTTGATTTTGCACCGAGAGCACACATGGAGTCTTGTGTTTAGAATAATGATTGACCTTTTAGAGATATTATAATATTGATAATGATTGAGTTTTTGGATATATTATAATATTGAAAGTGGGATGAGTATGTTAATACCTTCCCTTCAAATTGATCCATAAGAATAACTATTGACCCACAAGAGTTTAGATTTCCCAGAAAAAAGTCCTAATAAAAAAATGGAAAAGGGGCATCTTATTGTTCCATGTTAGAGGAGAAAGAGTCTCAAATCAAGCCAACCCCACTACTGAAAACCACCAGAGAAGGACCTAGAAACAGAGTTTCCCCAACTCAGATGAATGAAAACCCTGCATATAAGTGAGCAGATCAGCGGTCAGTGATTGCGTTTACCACAAACATAAGCATCCATTTGGGAAAACATAACCACCATGCACATAAAATCTAGACCATGGAATAATATTGTAAATGAGAGAAATAAAGATATGTTACCCAGAAAGAGAGACAATAATGACTAAGAAGACACCCAAATATGCCCACAAAGTTCATTTTCCCAAAAGATAATGTGATAGTAAATTCCCCTGGAGACATCATGAAAAAAATACTATGTCTATGTCTATGAACGCAGGAGATTCCTCTGTCCCTTCACGACTCCATTGTAAAAGTAGATGGGGAGAAACAAAAATCCATTTTCAAATGAGATAGGGAGAAATAGATGGTAGAATTCCAATAAAGGGTTAAATTTGACACCTATTTATTCGTTTTTCTACTTTTTACTAGTAAATTATAGTTTATTATCAAATAAACACGTCAAATTTAATTTGAAAATAATTTTGAAAAATTTCAAAGTGATATCTGAAGTTTCAATATATATCTAGACTTGCCACACCCTATGTGTGGGCAGTTGTTACTGTCAACAACCCTCAATGCACTACATTTAAGATAACTTGTGACTTAATAAAATGACTTAGTCAAAATTACATAAACTAGCAATTGCACCACATGTTGCAAAGGAAACGTCGTAAGGTTGTGGTATAGGAAAGAATAGGATATCAGAAAGAAGAGGTAGTAGGAACTTTCTCGGCTCCAATTGATCCTCCAGAATAAGGAGCGGAGAATTATGTTTACTGGACCTCAAATACAAAATATCCATAGCGGGTAATTGATGTGGAACTACTTATTTGTTATTAATTGCATGTAAGATGTGTTTTTTCATAATGGATGAGACATTTTGGCCAAAGTACTCAAGACCTCTATATGACGAAATTTGCATGTTTATTTTTTCTCTGCATGAAGGATGCACTTGGTTTTTATGACCAAGTTGGGAAAACTTCACCCTTCCACGAAATTATTTTCTTCTATAAAATTTGCAATGTTGAATTCCTCTGATAGTATTCCTCTAACTTTGACTCTAGTTTATCATTATTTTATTTTATTATTATTATTTTTTATTGTATTTTGACCTAGTTCCAAATTCCAAGATTTTTCATTTCACTTCTCATGTGTATCATCGAAAATGGATTCCATACATTCAATATTATGCCTTTCTAGGGATTTTTATAAGTTTGGAAGCTTCTCTTCACCATGTCTCCTTTCTTATGTATCCTTGACTTTGATACAAACAATTCTTACTGACCCCTTTAAAGGAAAATTTAGTGCTATTTAATAAATGTCAATTATGAACATTCATCATTATTGCTCAAGAAAAATCATGTCCTCAGAAATACCTAAAGAGACCTCATTCAATATTCCTAAAGAGTAAATACCTTGTTGTCTTGTTTGAATTTGAGGTCCTTAATTGAAAATTTTCCCAATGGAAATATGCTATAGAAATGTTGGAAAGAATGTGTTATCAGTATTAGAATTGAGTGCAATTATTGTTCTTATGTTCACCCATGTCGGAGTGGTTAAAATGAGTGAAACTGTGTTTCAAGACCAAACATGGAATGTGAAAGTCATTAATGTTACTGGTATGTTTATCACGAAATAAGATTTGAAACACATAGTCACTTAGACAAAAATATTACAGACTCAATCATAAAATGAAACTATGTTTGAAGACCAAACATGGAATGTTAGAGTCATTAATGTTATTGGTATGTTTATCACGAAATACGATGTGCAACACATAGTCACTTAGACAAAAATATACTCAATCATAAAAATCCTCTTCAAAGGATTTGGATGCATTTCATATTAAGAATTCAAAGCCTGTAAATCGGTATTAGAACTAAGTGCAATTATTGTTCTTATGTTCGCTCAGGTTGGGCAAATTAAAATGAGTGAAACTATTTTTGAAGACCAAACATGGAATGTGAGAGTCATTAATGTTACTGTTATGTTTATCACGAAATAATATGTCAAGACATCACTTAGACAAAAAAATTACAAGCTCAATCATAAACTTCCTCTTTAAAGGATCTGGATTCCTTTCATATTTAGAATTCAAAGCTTACAATGAAATTCAATTATGCCGCACTAGCACCCAGATAAAAACCATAATTGTAATCATTCCAGCTAAGCACTACCATAAAAAAGCCACTTGAAAAAAACATGATATCTAACAATTCAAAAATTCCTGTACAATTTGTTTCATAGAAAGGACGATCCCTATAAATGTTTTTTATCCTTGGTTGGACCCCTTGCAATATTCTTTAAAATTTTCATATCAATAACTTTTTCATGTTGCTTGGCTTTCACAGATACTTTGGCACAAAGAATTGACATGACCTTGATATTTCACAGATACTTTGTGCATAAAGGAATTGACATGATCTTAATATATCTCATACAAAACTAGAAAAACATGTGCACCAACAAGCACTAAACAAAATATGTGATAACAAAATGAGCTTAACTGAAAATCTTTCTTATGTATGTTTGCAACTGTTTGAATAACAATGGTAACATAAAAAGAACCAAAAGCTTCACCAATGTAGGGAAGAGTCAAGAAATCGAACCAGCACCAGCTTCCAATAAAAGAGAGAAGCAAGAGACCTTCAACTACATATGGAGCAAAGGATTAAAACAATAATCCAAGCAGTACAAAAGTTTAAAATTGAAAAGCACAAATGGTTTAAGAAAAATAGCAGTATATATTTCTTCAAATCTTTACAAGTTGCAACCTCATGTAAAATAATGATGAGACATTTTGGCCAAAGTACTCAAGACCTCTATATGGCGAAATCTGCATGTTTACTTTTTTTCTGCATGAAGGATGCACTTGGTTTTTATGACCAAGTTGGGAAGACTTCACCCTTCCATGAAATTATTTGCTTCTATAACATTTGCAATGTTGAATTCCTCTGATACTATTCCTAGAACTCTGACTCTAGTTTATCATTATTTTATTTTATTATTATTATTTTTTTATTGTATTTTGATGTAGTTCCAAATTACAATATTTTTCATTGCACTTCTCATGTGTATCAGGGGAAATGGATTCCATACATTCAATGTTATGCCTTTCTAGGGATTGTTGTAAGGTTGGAAACTTCTCTTCACCATGTCTCCTTTCTTATGTATCCTTGAATTTGATACAAACAATTGTCACTGACCCCTTTAAAGGAAAATTTAGTGTTATTTAGTAAATTTCAATTATGAACATTCATCATTATTTCTCAAGAAAAATCATCTCCTCAGAAATACCTAAAGAGACCTCATTCAATATTCCTAAAGAGTAAATACCTTGTTGTCTTGTTTGAATTTCAGGTCCTTAATTGAAAATTTTCCAAATGGAAATATGCTATAGAAATGCTAGAAATAATGTATTATCAATATTATAACTGAGTGCAATTATTGTTCTTATGTTCGCTCATGTCGGAGTGATTAAAATGAGTGAAACTATGTTTGAAGACCAAACATGGAATGTGAGAGTCATTAATGTTACTAGTATGTTTATCATGAAATAAGATGTGCAATACATAGTCACTTAGACAAAAGTATTACAAACTCAATCATAAACTAAAACTATGTTTGAAGAGCAAACATGGAATGTGAGAGTCATTAATGTTACTGGCATGTTTATCATGAAATAAGATGTGCAACACATATTCACTTAGAAAAACATATACTCAACCATAAATGTCCTCTTCAAAGGATTTGGATGCCTTTCATATTAATAATTCAAAGCCTATAAATCAATATTACAACCGAGAGCAATTATTGTTCTTATTTTCACTCAGGTTGGATAGATTAAAATGAGTGAAACTATGTTTGAAGACCAAACATGGAATGTGAGAGTCATTAATGTGACTGGTATGTTTATCACAAAATAAGATGTCAAGACATCACTTAGACAAAAAAATTACAGAGTAAATCATAAACGTCCTCTTTAAAGGATCTGGATGCCTTCAATATTGAGAATTCAAAGCCTACAATGAAATTCAATTATGGAGCACTAGCACCCAGATAAAAAACCATAATTGTAATCATTCCAACCAAGCAATACCATGAAAAAGCCACTCGAAACAAACATGATATCTAACAATTCAAAAACTCCTTTGCAATTTGCTTCATAGAAAGGAAAATCCCTATAAAAAAAATTTATCCTTGGTTGGACCCCTTGGGATCTTATTTAAAATTTTGGCATCAATAAATTTTTCATGCTACTTGGCTTTCACAGATACTTTATGCACAAATAATTGACATGACCTTGATATTTCACAGATAATTTGTGCATAAAGGAATTGAAATGATCTTGATATTTCTCATAGAAAACCGGAAAAATATGTGCACCAACAAGAACTAAACAAAATATATGATAACAAAATAAGCTTAATTGAAAATATTTCTTATTTATGTTTGCAAGTGTTTGAATAACAATGGTAACATAAAAAGAACCAACAGCTTCACCAATGTAGGGAAGAGTCAAGAAATCAAACCAGCATCAGCTTCCAATAAGAGACAAAAGCAAGAGACCTACAACTGCCTATGGAGCAAAGGATTAAAACAACAATCCAAGCTGTTCAAAAGTTCAAAATTGAAGAGCACAAATGGTTTAAGAAAAATAACGATATATATTTCTTCAAAGCTTTACAAGTTGCAACCTCATGTAAAACAACCTCATGTAAAGCAAGAAAATCTTTGTTGACTTCAATTCAAGTTCAAAGGAAAAATTGTGAATTGTTCAATTATGGCGTGCTAGCACCCAGATAACAAACCATAATTGCAATAATTCGAGCAAAGCACTACCATCAAAAATTCACTCGAAAAAAACCATGATATCTAACAATTCAAAAACTCATTTACAATTTTCTTCATAGAAAGGACAATCCCTACAAATGTTTTTTATCCTTGGTTGGACCCCTTGGGATCTCCTTTAAAATTTTGGCATCAATAACTTTTTCATGCTACTTGGATTTCACATATACTTTGTGCGCAAAGGAATTGACATGATCTTGATTTTTCACATATAATTTTCCCACAAAGGAATTGACATGATCATGATATTTCTCATACAAAACCAGAAAAATATGTGCACTTGCAAGCACTAAACAAAATATATCATAAAAAAATAAGCTTAACTCAAAATCTTTCTTATATATGTTTTCAAGTGTTTGAATAACAACGGTAACACAAAAATAACCAACAACTTCACCAATGTAGGGAAGAGTCAAGAAATCGAACTAGCACCAACTTCCAGTAACAGAGAGAAGCGAAAGACCTGTTGTTTGAAAGAATTGTGAATTACGGATAAAATACGCTTCCCTAGAAAAATGACAGTCTAGAACAATAGATTAAATACTATAAAAATACCTTTCCTAACTCAGAGCAGACACATAGAAAGGTTTAGAGGCTTACTTGTAATCCAAGCGCTTCTAAATGGCTCCTTCTTTCACTTCCATTGTAGCTTCAAATTCAAGCGGTTTGTGCGAAATGCTTCCTGCAAGAAAGAACACTAAAAAAAAAAAATCAATAACACAGATTTTTATTCAAGTTAGTTAGCTAAATCAGTAAAGCATAAATCATATACATCAACTAAGATCTTACAACATGGAAAATCAAAGCCAATACAGATGCATATAAGGACAAGTAAGTTGTATTCTTTATTGATGATAGAAGGAGAGGTTACAACCCAATGATTGATTTGAGGTGAACCTTCCAGCAACGATCCTTAGCCTTATCACATTATAAATCTCTCTAGCAGCTGTTACACAAATATAACTCTCAATTGAAAATCCACCAACATTTCTCTATTCAAATTCTTCTTTCATCAAACACTCAGATCTGTGCTCAATTTATAGAGGAGCTGAAGGTTGTTTTACAATCAATGAATTTCCAATAATAGGCAGGACATGTTCCCAATCTTTTAGATTTCAAATAGACACTTGGATTCGAAGCTTGACACACGTGAGCTCTTCTAGAAGGCACTGGCCAAGTGGAGATTCCAGAACAATGAGAATTTCACTCCCAATGTGACCAACACACTCATATATGTTGGGAAGTGCTTTGCAAAGCAGCCTTGCATGGGGATACCTGCATATGCAATGCACTTAGTCCCCTTAGAGGCAGCGTTGGTGGGCTCTCATATTCTATATAATAAACTTCAAACCTTGGAAACCTTTGCTTGATGAAAGTCATGCTTGATTTGTCTTGTTCTTGCCTTAGGGCATGTAGCAACTTGAAATTATAGGGGATGATAGACCCTTGGTCATTGGTCCTAGATATGATGCCCAGTTAACCAGGTCATTAAGAATGATGTCCAAATTGACATATAACAATTGCTCCCTAAAGCATGAGGTCAAAACAACAAAAACATTTGATTGAGATGCTTTACACTGTGATGGGCTGGAGATGAGGTAGAGTAGTCAACTACATCAATATTACAATACATTACATTATGATATATCCTCTTTGATCATAATTATTGAGGGTAGGCATTCCCATGTTCAGCACATAAAAAATCTAATAACATGTATATAATTCGGAAAGTTGTCGACACTGGAATGTTGCCCAATGCAGACATGCCTACAGATATAGGCCCATGTTTAGATGATAATCTATATGTAAGGTCACTGTACAAATTATGTGTACAAAAATCCTGAAACCACAACTCAGATGGCTGAAATTAGATTCGGGGTCTTCTTATCTCATTCACTCAATCATTCAGGTACAAGTCTAGCCATGCAAATATATGATTTTTCGTCAAACATGGAAAGACATCATTTGATTACCAGCCAATGATGTGAGTTGTTAACAGATGTGAGAGAATCACCATTAATGAAAATGGCCCTCAAGGTACTGTAATACATTTCGTAAGGTGTGAATAGATGATTTGATGTTGAACGCCAAACAAAATCTTTTGGTCAAAGGTCTGGAAGCGAGGATCTTGTCGATGCTGTAACAAGCCTCATGGTACTGGAATCTGATGTTTCTAAGTGAACTTCATGGATATTGATTTGTTGTCAACAGGAAGCCACCTTATTGCGAAATGGGAGTTACTGATTTCAGAGACAAGGGTATGACTTGATATAACAATTTTCAGGGATGACGGTCATGAGAATAAAGGTTTATGAGTATTGCAGAAGGATGAATTTATTCAGTGGATGAATTCTCTTGAACATATCAATGACACTGTGATGAGTTGGAAGCATCAACCCAAAACCGAAGTGAAGGTATGATGAACCATAGGTGTGAATGAACCGTCAAGATGATTACCCAACCCAAATATTCATGGACATGTAGTGAAGGAAGTGTCATGTTCAAGAGTGAATTGCTACCATAAAGAAATTCTTGCTCAATTTTCCCAAATTTTCCCTGGTCATTTGTCGACCAATACCTCCTTATTTTTTTAACAAGCTTGAGGAGGGTAACATTTGCATGATCTATAATTCAACCCTTCGGGTGAATAAAGTATCGCCATTTAATAATTTAACGAGTCTAGCGATGAATGAAACTCGATTCTTGCCATGATCGACAAGTCTGTCGCTATTTTATGTTTTAACGAGCTTAACGAAAATGATAGCCCAGTCCCTTTTCATATTTAGAGAGTTTGAAAAAGTGGAAGAAAGAAAACTCGATAAGTAATTTTTCGTAAATTTGTCACTCAGATCCGAAAAAGTGTAAAATAATATCTGAGCTAACCTCTTTGGTCATGTTTAACCAAGGTATTCCTTTTTTGTAAATAATCTATCTCAGTCCAGAAAAGAGTTAAACTTATACTGAGTAGATATCAACTCATTTACTTTTACGAGCTCGAAAAGACAAGTGCTCGGCAATCTTTTCACATTATCGGAGTTTGGAAAGAGCTGAAAGAAGACTCTAGGGGTTCCTTTTTCGATGTTATCGAAGGCTCAAAAAAGAGATAAAAGTGTGCTTCAAATCATTTTTCGTTTTTAACAAAGATCGAAAAATAAGGAGAAAAATTATGGTTTGTGGTCAAATCATTCTTTAAATAAATCTGCACAACTAAACTATTCATCAGTTGTAAGACCTGTTCAGAAAAACATCAAATGGATTAAAAATACCTGTTTCGTGATAAAAAAACATAATAAAACTATAGTCATAGCAATAAATTCAATTTGCAAATTATTTAATGTTATTATTATGGCTCCAATGCTTTGTTAGGTAAATTGAGATTAATTTTATGTTGATCTTGCTTACAATTTTCCTTTCAAAGGTTCATCGTGATGATGTATTTGAAAATTCCTAAAATGCAACTAAAAATGATAAGCAATCTTTCACTTTTAGTTTTTCAATGAAAATCCTTGCTACTAGAGGGAAAGAGAAAACAATTTGTGAGCAAACAAATCAGAAAACACAAACTAAATGTAGATTTCCTAATTGTTCATTTTTGCAAAACACACAAAATTCCTACATGCAAATGCAAGTATTTCTTTTTCAGTTCCTTTAATGTTATGAATGCAGAAAAGAAAATAAGTTCACTAAACCAACAAATCAAATGATTTTTACTTTTGAGAAATGAGGAATGCAAAGAACAATTTCTCTTTTGAAGGAAAAATGAGGATTTAACAACAATTTATCTTATTAGGAAATGAAGAATTTACGACAATTTCCTATTTCAAAAGAAACTAAACTTAATGTGTCAATAAAAATACTTTGAAATAAATCTGTCAATGATAAAGAAATTCTTTTTAAAGAAACATTGAACAAATTTTCTTTTAAAGGAGGAAGAAATATATAGATTCACTAGTCAATATGAGGTTCAAACTTTTCAAAACACAACAGAAAATAAACTAAATCAACTTGCAAATACAAATTCAATGGAGTCTGGATGGCTTCAGGAGTCAACGCGGTCTCTAAGGGGAGACAATGCTCTGCAATGCAGGCCTGAAAGGGAGACAATGCTATGCAAAGCACTGTGTCCTGTCCAAGAGTGCGTATGGCACAATGTATAAGGAAAAACACCAATGTTTAACACACTTCTTTTGCAAATTAATATCTGAAAAAGTTTGATCTTTGTGAATAACAACAACTGGGTGGATAAGCAAAGCAAATAGGAGGCTAAATCACCTAGATCTAAGAGAAATTCTCCCCAACCGAGTAGCAATTTGTTGGACAGAATTGTGAATTACAGATAAAACATGCTTCCCTAGACAGATGATAGTCTAGAAAAAAAATATTAAAGACTATACGACTACCTTTCCTAACTCAGAGTAGACACACAGAAAGGATTAGAGGCTTACTTGTAATCCAAGCACTTCTAAATGACTCCTTTTGTTGCTTCCATTGTAGCATCAAATTCAAGTGGTTTGTGCGAAATGATTCCTGCAAGAAAGAACACTTAAACAATAGAAGATAGCAATAATACAGATGTATATTCAAGTTAGTTAGCTAAATCAATAAAGCATAAACCATATACATCAACTAAGATCTTACAACATGGAAAAACAAAGTCAATACAGATGCATATAGGGAAAATTAAGTTGTATTCTTTATTGATGATAGAAGGAGAGGTTACAACCCAATGACTGATTTGAATTGACCCTTCTAGCAACGATCCTCAGCTTCATCACAGTATAAATCTCTCCAGTAGCTGTTACACAAATCTAATTCTCAATTGAAAATCCACTTGCATTTCTCTACTCAAATTTTTCCTTCATCAAGCACTCAGATCTGTGCTCAATTTATAGAGGAGCTGAAGTTTGTTTTACAATCAATGACTTTCGAATAATAGGAAAGACATGTTCCCAATCTTGTAGATGTCAAATGGACACTTGGATTCAAATATTGACATATGTGAACTCTTCTAGAAGGCAATGGCCAAGTGGAGATTCTAGAACAATGAGAATTTCGCTCCTAATGTGACCAACGCACTCATAGATGTCGGGAAGGGCTTTGCAGAGAAGCCTTGCATGGGGCTACCTACATGTGAAACACACTTAGTCCCCTTAGAGGTAGCGTTGGTGAGCTCTCATATGCTATATAATAAATTTCAAACCTTGGAAACCTTTGCTTGATGAAATTCATGCTTGATTTGTCTTGTTCTTGCCTTAGGGCATGGAGCAACTTGAAATGATAGGGGATGATAGACCCTTAGTCATTGGTCCTGGAGATGATGCTCAGCTAACCAGGTCATTGGGAATGATGTCCAAATTGACCTATAACACATGCAACTACCTATGGAGAAAAGTTTTAAAACAACAATCCAAGTGGTTCAAAAGTTCAAAATTGAAGAGCACAAATGGTTTAGTATATATTTCTTCAAATCTTTACAGGTTTCAACCTCATGTAAAACAACAAAAGCTTTTTTGACTTCAAATCAAGTTCAAAGGCAAAATTGTGAATTGCATCACCTCTGAAATATCTGGTGGGGACTTGTAGCAAATGATACATTATTTTTGCGCTAAATTAAATAATTAAAATAATACTTTTTGAGCTTGTTCTTGGTAGGAGCTTGTGATTCAAGTTTTTCAAAAAAACATGGTCCAAAAGCCAAATTAAGATAAACATTCATGCATAAGCCATAATGCTTTCAAATATCTAAAAAGACAACATATAACAAATGATGTACAAATATCTTATTTTATTGGGGCCTTTCTTAAAATAGCATTAATTTAATAATCAACTATATTTACAAAATGATATTAATTAATATTATATGACTTATTACAATTAAATTACTTTTAAATGGATAATCATCAAAATATTTATTTCTTTATATATTTTAAATAGCCAAAATTATAAAAATTAACTAAATAATAACTTTATTGTAAATTATTATTATTATAGAATATAAAATTAATTTATATAACAAATTCAACTTAACATTATTTCAAGAATTTTCATTTGTAAATAATTTTTTTTACAATAGCATGAGTTAATATATATATTTACAAATACCACATACCCAAAAAATCATACCTCATATTCATATAATAATTTTTAATTAAGCAATATAATTACAAAAAAAATATCTCTAACTACTAATAAAAATATCCTAATAATTTATAACTACTCATAAAAATATTAATCTAAAATAATATATAGCTATTAGTAATCTAAAATACTCTATAACTATTAATAAAAATATTCTATGACTACTAATAAAAATATTCTATAATAACTAATAATCTAAAATGAGTAATAAGTAAAAATAATTAGTAAAAAATATTTAAAGCTAAATAGTAATCTATAGCTAGACTTAAAAAATTTCTAAAATATTATCTGAAATTTATTCACTTAATAATTATTAATAAATAAATTTAATGTTTTAAAATTGAAATAAACACTAATAAGAATGGAAAACAAGGTCATCATCAGCTTTGTTTGGTTGTTGGTTAGAGCAAGAACTTAAGCCTTCAAAATAGAAGAAAGCCTCAAAGCATATATGAAAATTTGTTAAGTTTATATATATATATATATTAAAATTACAAAAATTGAGTTATGGAGTTTACATTGAAAATCTAACATCAATAAAAAAAATTTACATTCAAAAAAATAAAACAATTGCAAAATAATATATATATATATATATATATATATATATATATATATATATATATATATATATATAAATAGTTTTTTAAGTACTTCAAAAATAAATTACAAAAATGTAATTAAAAGCAATTCATACTTAAAAAACGATTTTTGTTTCAGTTAACAAATATTTTACATTCACTTAATTTGTATTGCTTCCGAAGAGCATCTTATTCCATATCAAATTTTACACAGAAACCTAATGTTATTTAAATAGATATTTAATTACACAGAAATAATGTAAATATGCTATGTTGTAATAGTGAAATATTCACCTAAAAATATCTCCTAAATAGGTGAAAGTTAATATCTAGAATGTACAATCTGATATTGTTATTTGCTTCCAAAAATCCTCCTATTCCATATCATATTTTAAGTGGTTCCAAAGATATTTAATTATACAGAAATGTAAATATGCCCAGCAGTGCATCTATATCTCCTAAAATGATTAGAAGTAAATAAATAGAATGCACAATTTGATATCATTAAGTCTGAAATTTGATATAATTAAGCTTGAAATAAAGAGATATACATCTTTGAAAATTATCAGTATGCATAAAGAAAGATTTTGACTAAACATTAAAAGTAAACACATAAAACTTACAACTTGATATTATGTAATATTCTCTTTCTTGATCCAGTCAAAGTGGATAGAATCCATCCATGGTACTTATCATGGTATTTTATTATGGTATTTTTTGTTGGTTTCCGAGAAAAATAATAAAATAAGGTCTGTAGAAAGTCCATCAAGCCTATAAAAGGGGAGAGAAGCTAGGCATTTAGAAGCATTCTGGATTATCTATCTTATTGCGTCTGGGTTGAGAACTTGGCTTGGTCAGTTCTATGATTGATCCGTGCATGCCATTTGAAAGATTTTATGGTCTGGGCATGTATTTTACTTTTACTGAATAATATAAATAAAATGGCTTCATTTCTTATGTTCTGGTTCTTGATGAAATATTGTATTAAATGAGAACACTAAGATGTTTTAGATCTATCAAAATTTTTATTGTTTGGAATCTTATAGTGGTATCAGAGCTATGCATCCTGCTAGCCTGAGAGTTTTATGTGAGGAACTTCGGTGATATTTATTTGTCACCCTATCCAGCGTTTCTCACTTCGGTAATATTTATCACCCTACTTGGATTTTTATTTTTCAGTAAATTATTTTATTGGGAGACATAAGTGAAGGGAAAATAATTGATAAGTATGTGGGTTAAATTTGTGAAAATATTTGAAGGCATGATTGACAAAATCATTTATAGCTTGTATATAGCCTCTTATGAATAAATGTACCCATGATATTTATTCATGTGTATGGAATATTATAAATGTACCCGTGATATTTATTCATGTGTATGGAAGATTCATATCTTTCTTGCAAATATGGTCATTGTTGAAAGGCTGGAAAGTTATTGATAGACAAGGATCATTCCCAGGTCTCTCATTAGCTAAGTATTGAGATCCGTTGATGCCAATGTCATCATTTTATTTTTGGAAATGCCAAAAAAATCAACATAATGATATATCAGTCGATTCTCTGGGCTAAAATACTTATGTAGATCAAAGATGGTAACAACATACAAATCAGAAGCAAGATCAGAACAACAAACCCTTCTCTCGTAAGGTCCATGTTATCCTTTAGCAGTCAAAAGATACCCGGAAGGAAGATGTAGAAAGTAAGTGTCTCTTTGTTCTTGGATCTAAATTGCAGGGTACAAAGTCAAAAAATGTTCTCCTATAGCTAGACACATTAAATATGGATTTGAGCTTGATAGAGAAATTAGAATGGGAGGGTCAAGTTGGGTCTTGAAGCCATCCATGCTTGCTTTGATACAACCTAGGTTCTTAGAGCATTTTCGTGAAATGGTTAGACTCACAATCACCTCTTGTCTTAGTAAAATCATAGCCTTAACAACACCGCTATTGCCCTACAATGATGACATCATGAGGCGTACTTTTCAGGTAATGGTAGAAGCACTCCAAGGGTTGGACAACACCACTGTTCTTACTTTTTTCCAGAAGCGCACAATTTTGGAACACATGGAGAAATTCAGATTTGGTATGCTTATGCTAGATCTAGAGTGTGATTATTTAATCCTTCAGATGCTCCAATACTTCTGCAATGGAATTACAACCTCTCATCCAAATTTCATCAAAAAAAACATGCGAAAGATCATGTCTCTGATCTTAGGAGAAGACAGGGCCATCTGTGAACAATAGAGATCCAAATTGTTGGCCATTTGGAGGAAGGAGATAATTGCATCACCTACTAATTTTGAACTAGCTAAGGGGTTGATCAAACAGAGCATCAAACTGCTTAGAAATAAGTTAACCAAGCAGGAACTAACAAATATTTGTGGAGATAGTAAGAATGAACTAAGGAGGAAAGGCTTATGCATTGTATGCAAGGGAGTTTGGGCACTTGACCATTCATGTCCAGATAATAAGGAGGCAACAAGGATAGAAAAATTATATACTTCTTCAGATCATGGGGATTCATCCATAGATGGGTTCACTGGTTTCTAGGAGAGGACCTATGAAGGATCTGAGCAGTCAAGTACAAATGGTGAGCAACAACACCATGCTCTTCAGAGAAACTTGCAGGACAAGCTTGACAAAGTACATGACGAAAGGAAAGATGAAATTCCTCTCGATGATGTGGTAGTTGAATCTATATATACAATGAAGGACATCCATAAATAGTACAGGAAATTGGGTATAGACAACATTCCACTAGTACAACCATGTTTGACAACCAGAGAGGATGGACAGCTAATCCTCATATGTGAAGAGGTCCAGGATGAATACACCCAAGAAGAATCAAATGAGGAGAGGATCATGCATTTTGAGGAGAGGATCATGCATTTCAAGATAGATCTTATGTTGTTGAAGCAAATAGTATGGGCAGTCCGAGACACTCTCTTATGAAAGAATAGAAAAATTGAGGAACACATAGGGAAATGTGCCAAATCATCGACCAAGCTGTCTAGTATTGAGGAACAACTCAAGTCCCTCACAAGGCTGCATGAGGAGTACAACTGGGAGTCCCATAGCAGCGCTCTATAGGAATACATAGATAAGGCTTGCAACACCAACAACCCACCTTTATACATTGAGAAGAGCAGGGCAGAGTTCTCCAAATACATCATGTTGGGTAATCAAGTAGAGCAGCATGAATCAAGCATCGAACAACATCAACATAGTATATTTGTAGATATTCATTCTTTCCCTAGTATGGATTGGCAAGAAATTATGAGTTGGTATTCTATTGATGGGTTGATTATTTGGAGGATACCCATAGCTAAGGGAAAATTATAGCTTGGACCATTTGGTGCAAGCTTCAATGGAGAGTTGAAATGGTACCATAACCCGCAGGTCCTAGGATCTAGGTGGCATTGGGATCTAGGAGAATCCATTGGGGGTAGGATTGGCCAAAGGATTGTTTGGGATCTAGGTAAATTTATTGAGAGAAGGATTGGTCAGAGGATTGCTTGGGATCCGGGCATCGAAGGATCCATTCAGGACCATTCAACATGGAGGGTTGGAGTAATACATCAGGTTGTATAGGATCTTGGTATCAATGTACAAATGCTTTTGTTGTGGATAGAAGTGGATCGCTTGAGGACAATCAATCTTTGGGTCGGAGGATTTGTAATATTCCCTTTCTTGATCCAGTCAAAGTGGATAGAAGCCATCCATGGTACTTACCATGGTATTTTCTCATGGTATTTGTTGTTGGTTTCCGAGAAAAATAATGAAATAAGGTCTCTAGAAAGTCCATCAAGCATATAAAAGGGGAGAGAAGCTAGGCATTTGGAAGCATTCTAGATTATCTATATTATTATGTTTGGGTTGAGAACTTGGCTTGGCCAGTTCTATCATTGATCCTGGGACGAAAACCCCGCGGTGATGTTTATGTGGTGGATCTATCCAAGATTCACAAGTGGGCTTAGTTTCTTATATTTGTCATTGTCAAGAATTTGTGCATTCCATTTGCAATATTTTATGGACTGGGCATGTATTTTACTTTCAGTGAATAATATAAATAAAATGGCTTCATTTCTTATGTTCTGGGAGCTAATATCTCGAGGGTAGACAATTTTTTAACAAAAGCTTCTTGTAATTATAAGGCTCATCCTTTAAGTGAGCCTCATGAGTAGCAGACTCAATGGCCTTACTTTCATTTGAAGAACTTTATTGACAATATCTAATATCCACAAGTTAAACATCATTTTAGCAAAATCTTATTGAAATTTAAAATAAATCTTCTATTTTGTGAAAAATAAATCTAATTAAAAATAAAACTTTGGAAATTTATTTTTATGAATGGCACATTGTTTTTCACACTAATCTCTTCAAATTTTAAGTGCATTTTGCTTCAACATTTGCAGTTAATGGCACATTGTTTTTCACACTAATCTCTTCAAATTTTAAGTGCATTTTGCTTCAATATTTGCAGTTTTACATTGTGTTTTTTTTTCCTTTAACTTAGATAAAACTAGTAAAATGAAATATTAAAAGTGATATGACAGGTCATTTAAAAATAAGATCGTCATAAAAAAAAATCTATGATGGGTAGCCAGCTCGTTGAATTTAACCCTTGATCTGGATAACGATATCATGTGAGAGAAAAGAGCAACTAAATCTTAACTTCTATTTCACCAGACATTTTTTTTTCAAATCAAAATGTTTTAATTAATAATTATAATTAAAAAAATTATTTTTTAATTTGAATTGATTTTTAATTTTACCTAATTGGACATAATCCAAATGTTTACATAATATAATATAACATAAATTTACAATCCATCTTCCATACTGTGAGTGGATAACACGACACAATATGAAATAATTTTGTGTAAAATTTGATTTTTAAAATTTTATAAAATAGTGTAGATTTATCTTAAGTGTGGATCTACTAAGGACTTAAATGGATCAATTTTTTTTTAATTCTAAAAGAAGTTTGAAACTCAAAAGATTTGATCCCTATTAACACGTTGATATATATATTTTGAATTTTATGTAATTTGACTAAGTCAAAATATTTACATAATCTAACAAAACATGATAATGATTCTTCCATACATAATTAAAAGCATCTCAAATATTCATACAGTTGGCATTAAACAATACTTTTGATTACTACAACTAAAAAACTACATAATTTTAAGCATCTCAAATATTCATACACTTGACATTAAACAATACTTTTTATTACTACAACTAAAAAAGTACATAATTTTAATGTTATTCTAATAATTATAGTTGAACCATTAGGTAAAAGTTTTGGTACCCACAAATCTCCACGAATCTCTTGTTCCAAGAGCCACGAATCTCTTGTTCCAAGAACTACTGTTGCTTTTAATTAACAGAAGTTAGAAAACATATAATTTAATCTTTATCCAATATTCTTTGACTATTTCTTGAAATTTTATTTATTTTTTTAGACTTTAAATTTATTATCGATTATCGAGTACTTTTACCTTCCCCTCGTGGCATAAGTTAGTTTGTCATCCATTGAGTACAAAGTTTCCCATGGTTATGATAGAGACACACATGTGCAAATCAAATAGATTGATTCACTTCTCAAGTTTCTTTATACAAAGTTGTTTGACTTTTTCTAAAAACTTTATTTTGTAAGAGTCGCTAAATTCATGTAAGAGTCGCTAGAGACATGTACAAATGAAATAGATTGATTCACTTCTCAAGTTTCTTTATACAAAGTTGTTTGACTTTTTCTAAAAACTTTATTTTGTAAGAGTCGCTAAATTCATCGATTATATCGTATTTTTATCTTATCCCTGTGGCTTGAGTTTTTTTATCCATTAGGTACAAAATTCCCCGTGGGAATGACATAGATACACATATGCAGATACACTAATTAACTTCTCACATTTTTCCGGGGTTTGTCGAAGTTTTTGTTTATAAATTCTTTGACTACAGAAGTTTAATATCCACTCGTCTCGATGTAATTTTGTAAATATTTTTTAATCTCAAATCATGTCCAGGGTTATGATAAAATTTTAATTTACATTACCAATAATATGTGAGAGAAATAATTTTAGATATTACAAAAACAAATTTAATATATAACTTTGAAAAACTCCATAAATTAATTGATAGTTAACTAGCCTCTAAATAGTGGGTAGGTATAATAAACCTATTTAATAGTGGCAGCTTAAATCAAGCTATTTAACCTATTTAATACGGGCAGGTTAAATCAAGCGATTTACTAGTACTGAAAATTGACTTTATCACATCGAAAAACCCTACACGTTCTTCTTCCGGATCACGTCATTCAATTAATAAAATAGAGTTAAAAAAAGGAACTTCTGCATAATTAAAATATGTCAGCTAATGACCTAATGGCATTGGGAAACGCGACACTCTTTGATCCCTATGAAAGACCTGGATCGCGTTTTCTTATTCGTGAAAATTATGTGAAGTCCATGCAGGATTGAAATATGTAATTCAGGAAACATTGCTAAATATGAGTTTATAGCGTTGAGAAACGAGTCACTCGTTTTGTGCGGGATCACGATTTTTCCTTAATAAAATAGGGTGAAAATAACTTGAATTCTGCGCATAATTATAATTTGTAAGTTGACTAATATTATTACTGACTGTTAACTTCATGTTATGGAGAAACGCGACACAGTTTTATTCCCAAGGTTGATCATCGTCTTTGTAAGTCTATTTATAATTAAAATATGTAATTTAGCTAATATGTTAAATACTGACTTTATAGCATTGAGAAAAACATTACTCTTTTACGCCGGATAACCTTTTTATCATTAATAAAATAGTCTTTGAAATATTTGAAGTTTTCTAAACTGTACAAGCTTACACATTACTAAAATATATAAGTTTACTATATTGCTATCCATAAACTCTAAAACATTGAGAAACTCGACACGCTCTTATCGTCACGAACAGCTGTATCACGTTATTTCCTTGATAAAATACACTGAAAAAACAATCTGAAGTCTATACGTAGTTAAAATCGTTATTTTCTAGGTGTTAAAATTTGCCATTTAATAGTTATTTCTTTTGGGAAAGATAGGTATTATTAATTATTACAATCACATTTAATTAATTAAATGTACTTGATATAAGCTTCATTTGACCACACAAACTATTATTAATATCTAATAATAACAAAAATATTAAAAAAAAATTACATTAAAAAAATAATTAATAAAAATGGTTAAAATTAATTAATAATTAAATAATAATAGACAATTTGAAAAATTATTAAATAAAAAATAATAAATAAATAATAAGGTATTATAAACACAAGATATTAAACTCAAGAGAATAATATTATAAACCCCAAGGTATCATAAACACAAGAGAATAATATTAATATTATAAATCTAAAGTATATAAACCCTAAGATAAATATTATAAACCTAAGAGTATAATAAACTCAAAGGAATAATATTAAACCCAAGGGATGAATATTATAAGTCCAATGTATATAAACCCTAAGATAAATATTACAAAGGTATTGGACCATGGTTGATCATGATTGATTTTCATATTGAGACAATCTTTGCCACAATGCAACATTGGACTATGGTTGACCATGATTGATTTTCATATTGAGGGAAACCTATTATAAACCCAAGATATATAAATCCTAAGATAAATATTATAAACCCCAAAATAAATATGGTTGACCATGGCTGACCACGAATGATTTTGATATTGATACAATCTTTGTCACAATACTACATCGGATTATGGTTAATCATGATTAATTTTCATATTGAGACATCCTTTGGAACAATACGATGTTGGACAATGGTTGGCCATGGTTCATCATAGCCAATTTTCATATTGATACAAATTTTGTCACAATATGATGTTCCACCATCATTGACCATGATTGAGTTTATAAAACATGGTCGACTATGAATGATATTATAAACCCAGGGCAATAATAAACCCTAGGGATTATTACTAAAAACCCAAGGGATTATAAACCTAAGGGAATAATAATAAACCCTAGGAATATGAGCCCTTAGATTAATAAACCCAAGCGATAGAAACTATAAACCCAAGGGATAACTATTATAAGCCCAAGGTATATAAACCATATGATCAATATTATAAACCCTAAAATAAACATGGTTAACCATGGTTGATCTCTATATCAAGACAATCCTTATCACAATGCAAAGTTGGACTTTCGTTGACCATGCTTAAACAAGATTGATTTTCATATCGATATAATCTTTTCACAATGCGACGTTTGATGACGGTTAACCATGGTTGATTTTCATATTGACATAATAATTTTCACAGTGTGACATTCAATCATGGTTGGCAATGGTTGTCTATGATTGACCATGGTTGACCATGATTTTCTTTTGTCAGGTTGTGTGCGATCCTCCACGCTTGACCTGTGGCTTGAGAAACCACGACCCAAGGGCATATAATCCGTCAAAATCCCCAGGGGATTGCACTTGGCTTTGGCCACACCATACCTAAGCTAACTAGATTTTTTAGAATGTTACCTCCACCTAACACAGGGCACAACCACACCCCATGAGGTTTGATCCTAGGTCAGCTTGCTAACGAGGCTCGTCCTCAGCCAATTGTGCTAGTGGGACTTGATAGCATGGTTGACCATGATTGATATTATACAGCGAAGGGAATAATAAACCGAAGGGATTGATATTATAAACCCAGGGTTTTAATACTAAAACCACAAGGGATTATGAATCGAAGGGAAAAATATTAAACCCAAGGGACTAATATTTTAAACCGAACACATATAAACCCTGAGATAAATATTATAAACACTAAAATAAACATGGTTTACCAGATTTGATTTCCATATTGAGAAAATCGTTGTCACAATGCACCGTTGGACCATGGTTTACCATGCTTAACCATGCTTTATTTTCATATGAAGAAAATATTTTTCAGTATGCGACATTCGACCATGGTTGACCATGATTATTATAATGAAACAATCTTTGTCATAATGCGACATTGGACAATGGATGAGGCAATGATTGATTTTCATATTGAGACAATATTTGTCACAATGCGACATAGGAGCATGGCTAACCATGATTAACCATGGTTGAACACATTTTATTTGTTGATATTACAACAAGATGATCAGCTTAGTGAAAAGAGTCACCTTCACTAAGTGGGCCCGCAGGCTATTTTTGGCACAAGTCTATTTTTAGACTATGTCTATTTTTAGACATGTCGATCATATTCTATGAGTTGCAGGATGCTATTTGTGGATGGTTGGTTAAGTTGGAAAAATAGATGGACTTCTATTTTTAGACATTGGGCAGAATCTATTTTAGATTGCCAGTCTAAAAATAGATATGTCGAATACTATTAGCTCTTAATAATATTTGGACTATAAACATTATCTTATTCTCTTGGAGCACTTCAGTTAAGTGTACAGATGTGGCACAGTAGCTGACAGAAGGAATTACGCTATTCCTGAGGGTTAAGTAAAGCTATTGCATGGAGACTTTAGATAGAACTCATGTGACAAAGTTTGGTGGAGTTGTGTTCAGTTTAACTTAGTTAAACATAGTTGAGCTAGTTGTATCTAGTCTAACTGATTGATACACTAGTGAGAGTGGTGTGAATTAATTATTAATTAATTCAATAATTATTAACTCATTAATAAACTGAAGAATACATCAGTTAACTATAGTGCATGGATAGTTTCAGTGGAGACCAGTGAAGAGGGAGGTGAAGGAGCAGTGTGACTATCAGTTGTGACTAAAGTGTTGCATGATTTGCAACACACAGTGGTTGGAGATGCCAATGAGGATTGCGTGAGAAAGGCTGGACCAATTTGAGTTCATTCAGAGCCATTCTTCAGTAGTGATTGTGTAGTAGAGGCAGGCTAGCAGGTTGCAGAGATTGGTGCATGGGATTTGCTGGATCAGACCTGATTAGTTTGTAGAAATTGGAGATTGTACTGAGAGCTTGTGAGGATCTTTGTATGATGATTTTTACATGATCTCTATGACATATAATATACAAATAGTTGGGGTTTTTCAGCTTTAAGTTTTCCCATAAATTACTGTGTTCATATGTGTGAATTTTTATGGTTTTAATGTGTGCATGCAATTGATTTTATTTCCGCAATTAATGATCAATTGTAGAAGAGATTTTGTATTGTGCATGAAGTCAAATAGTGTGTGATCAGGAGAATCTCGATGTATAACATAATGCTTATATAATTTCTACATGGTATTAGAGCAATATTGACTTGCTGGAACAATAAAGCATTGAAGCGTTGAGTTTTGTGTCAGGTGGGCCTTCAAATTTGCGTAGTGTTTTCGTGTCAAAGGAGATGTCTTTCAATAGATTGAGGATTGAGTATGCCTTGTAAGGAAAATTTCAAATTATATTGCATGGAAGGACAGGATGGAGGCGGTGCTGGATGACAATGGGTTGAAGGAGTTCATAGATGAAGAAATTTCAAAACCTACTTCTAGCGATGCTGCCGCACTTGACGCATGGAAAAAGAAGACAACAAAGTGTCGAAGGATTCTGTTGGAAGGTGTGAAGGATCACATAATGTCCAGCCTTCATGGTAAAGCTTCTCTATTCTTGATGTGGAAAGCTTTGACAGATTTATTCCAAAGCAAGAGCGACCAGAGGAAGTTGGCGCTCAAGGATAAACTCAGGAACATAAAAATGGAGAAAGGCGACAATATACCCAAGTACCTCATGAAGTTTGTCCAGTGCAGGGATGAGCTGGGAAGTGTGGGGGTTAATTTAGATGAAGGGGACTTGGTGAGCTTGGCTCTCCTTGGGCTTTTGAAGAGTTGCCATTCCTATGAGGACTCTGTCAATGGTTGGGAGAAACTGCCAGGATGGGAGCGACTTTGGTCAGATCTTGTGCAGGAGGAGATAAGGTGGAGTACGAGGGACGGATCTTCATCAAAGAATGAAGATGAAGAAAATTGAACTTTGGCTGCCAAATCAAGGAAGGGGAAGAGAAAGAAAAATACTTCTCAATCCGGTGCGAAAGGCAAGAAGCAGGACATGTCTAAGGTGAAGTGCTTTCACTATCACCAACATGGAAATTACGCCACTAATTGTCCACAGAAGAAGAAAAATAAGAAAAAGAAGGATCCGCGCCTAGAGAGGCCTTACCGCAATTTGAGTCGGATTTTTCACTCCATCGCATGCTTGGCCTCAAGTATGATGGGTTCTGGGTTGTGGTTTCTTGAAAGTGGTGCATCTTTTCACATGACCGTAGACAAATATTTTTTACTGATCTGGATGAGAAGGATCTTGGAGTGCACATCGAGATGGGAGATGATGGTAGATACAGTGCGACCGGTATCGGGACCATTTCCTTTGAGAGGGAGTCTGGTAAACACTTCGTATTGAAGGAAGTCATGCATGTTCTAGGATTGAAGAATAATATTATCTCTATGGTGATGTTGGAAGACAAGGGATATGATGTTGTCTTTAGCGAGGGAAAGGCTTTCCTGTGCAGTAAGGCAACCGGTGAAACCCGGAGGATAGGGGTTTGAGTTAAGAACCTTTATCAATTATAGGTAGATGGCTGCGCAGCAATGGCAGGCAAGGTAGAAGGAGTGGTAAGCCGAGATGAGGGCGAGCTATGGCACAGGATATTGGGCCATCTTCACCATGGTGCTTTGAAAATTTTGCAAATAAGATTTTTACCCAAGCCCAAGGGTACACTTGTGCAAGCCGTATCGCTGCAAGGGATGTACTTTGGGAAAATTTGTCAAAGCCACTCTTTTCACGAGAAGGATAGTCGCGCCATGACGATCTGAGACAATTCACACAGACGTGTGTGGACCTTTCTCAGTAGCTTTGATAGCAAAGCACAGGTATTATGTGATATTTGTTGATGACTTTTCTCGTAAGTGCTGGATCTTCTTCATGCAGAAGAAGAGCGAGACATTATCTAAGTTCTATGAGTTTAAGGCACTGGTGGAGAAAGAGTCGGGGAAGCACGTGAAGGCTCTTAGGAGCGATAATGGTGGTGAATTCATCTCTGGCGAATTCAAGGAATTTTGTAGCGCAGAAGGAATTCGAAGAGAGCTCATAGCACCTCATAACCCACAGCAAAATGGGGTCGCGGAGTGAAAGAATAGAACGATCGTGGGTGCTGCATGGGCAATGTTGCATGATCAGGGCCTTCCCATACACTTGTGGGCAGAAGCATGCAACACTGCGGTTTGTGTGCAAAACCGTTGTCCTCATAGAGTACTTGGCATGAGTACACCCGAAGAGGCGTTTTCTGGTAAGAAGCCTGATATTTCTCATTTGAAGATTTTTGGCTCACCTGTTTACATTCATGTGACGAAGGATGCCAGGAAGAAGCTGGAGTTGACCGCAGAGGTTGGGATATTTGTGGGGTACACTAATACACCCCACAACTATCGTGTGTATTTTCCGGATAGTCGGAAGACTATTGTGCGATGGGATATCAAATTTCATGTGGAGAAAGCCATGAAGTGTTCGCTTGAGAGGGAGCCACACTTGCATGCAGATGAGGAGCTATTAGCTCCTAAGGATGAGCCTTAGGATGTGGATCAGACACAAGAGAAGGTTCATGGAGTGGAGGAAACCACTCATGCAGCGCCAACCATCAGAGGGCGGAAGCGCACTACAAAAGCTGAGCGACTGATTCTTGATGTAGAGAAGATTGTAGGAGCACCTACATCACAACGCAGATAGAGACAATCACCTGAAAAATATACTAGATACATGGCTCTGATGAGCAAGTGTATTGTGATAGAACCATCCTCTTTCGAGGAAGCTGTGGAGGACCCTGCATGGGTAGATGCCATGGTGGAAGAGTATGATTCAGTTGTCAGAAACAGTGCATGGGAGATTGTCCCAAGGCCGAAAGGGAAATCAGTGGTAGGTTTGAGATGGATCTACAAAGTGAAGCAAGCAGCTGACGGGAGTGTGGAGAAGTACAAGGCAAGATTTGTTGCCTGAGGCTTCTCACAGATTGAGGGGATCGATTATGAGGAGACCTTTGCACCTGTCGCAAGGTATTCTTCCATACGGACGATTCTTGCTCTCTTAGCGCAGATGGGGTGGCACATTCATCGTATGGATAAGACTGCGTCTTCAATGTGGAGTGAGTGAGGAGTAAAGTGCACATAGCAGCCCGAAGGTTTTGAGATCTTCTGCAGCGATTCGCATGTGTGCAAGCTCATAAGAGCGTTGTATGGGTTGAAACAAGCACCTCGTGCTTGGTACACATGGATAGACAATTATTTCACTGGACTTGGATTCTCCAAGAGTGAGGCGGATCTAAACCTATACCAAATTGTGGTGTAGGGTAAGTTGCTAATCATTGTACTTTATGTAGATGATTTGATTTTGACAGGTGATGAAATTTTGATACACTCATGTAAGGATGATCTTGCAAAATAGTTTGAGATGAAGGACTTGGGCCTCCTTCATTATTTCCTGGGATTGGAAATTTGGCAGCGCAGTGATGGACTGTTTGTGTCTCAAGGAAAGTATGCCCGGGAGATACTGGAGAAGTTCAACATGCATGGCTGCAAGCCTATCGACACTCCTCTTCCCGGTGGATGGAGGAAAGAGGATGCTACCGACAGTTGGTGGGGTCGCTTATGTATTTGGTCAATACACAACCCGACATATGCTATGCTGTGAACCAGCTCTCACAAGCTATGGTTAAGCCAACCAAGCTCTTCTGGAAGGTAGGCAAGCATGTATTGAGATATCTCAGAGGCACATCGGGATATGGATTGTGGTACAAACAGTTGGATGAGGTGAAGCTGTGTGGCTTCATGGATGCAAATTGGGAAGGGATCCCAATGGACAGAAAGAGCACATCTGGAGGGATTTTCAGTACTTCCAGCCAAGCGTCAGCTTTCTTTGTATAGCGTAGCGTAGATCCATGCACCCGCTCGTTGGAGGCTGAGTACACAGCAGCGTGAACACGTATGCGAGGCTATATTGATGAGGAAGATCCTGGTCGGTTTGTTCGGTTCACACTTAGATCCTACTGTGATATACTGTGATAATCAGAGTTGCATCAAAATCTCAGTTAATCTAGTATTTCATGATAGATCTAAACACATGGAAATCTGGTATCATCATATCAAAGATTGTGTGCAGCGGAAGATCATGTTACTTTCTTACATTCCTACGGAGGATCAGGATGTTGATATCTTGACGAAGGTGCTCACCAGGAGCAAATTCAAATACCACAGGGGCAGGATCGGGGTGGCAAATAATCCCTATATTTTTTAGAGGGAGTGTTGAGATTGCAACAAGATGATGAGCTTAGTGAAAAGATTCGCCTTCACTAAGTGGGCCCGCAGGCTATTTTTGGCGCAAGTCTATTTTTAGACTATGTCTATTTTTAGACATGTCGATATATTCGATGAGTTGCAGGATGCTATTTGTGGATGGTTGGTCAAGTTGGAAAAATAGATGGACTTCTATTTTTAGACATATTGGGCGGAATCTATTTTTAGATTTTCAGTCTAAAAATAGATATGTCGAATATTATTAGCTCTTAATAATATTTGGACTATAAACATTATATTATTCTCTTGGAGCACTTCAGTTAAGTGCACAGATGTGGCATAGGAGCTGATAGAAGGAATTGCGCTATTCCTAAGGGTTAAGTGGAGCTATTGCATGGAGACTTCAGTTAGAACTCATGTGATAGAGTTTGGTGGAGTTATAGAGGTAGTTGGTGGAGTTGTGTTTAGTTTAACTCAGTAAACATAGTTGAGCTAGTTGTATCTAGTCTAACTGATTGATACACTAGTGAGAATGGTGTGAATTAATTATTAACTCATTAATCAACTGAAGAATACATTAGTTAACTAAAGTGCATGGACAGTTTCAGTGGAGACCATTGAATACGTAGGTGAAAGAGCAGTGTGACTATCAGTTGTGATTATAGTGTTGCATGATTTGCAACACACAGTGGTTGGAGATGCCAATGAGGATTGCATGAGCAAGGATGGACCAATTTGAGTTCATTCAAAGCCATTCTTCAGCAATGATTGCGCAGTAGAGGCAGGCTAGCAGGTGGCAAAGATCAGTGCATGGGATTTTTTGGATCGGACCTGATTAGTTTGTAGCAATTGGAGATTGTAATGAGAGCTTGAGAGGAGATTTGTATGATGATTGTTACGTGATCTCTATGAAATATCATATACAGATAGTTGGGGGGTTTTAGCTTTAAGCTTTCCCATAAATTATTGTGTTCATATGTGTGAATTTTTATGGTTTTAATGTGTGCATGCAATTGATTTTATTTCCGCAATTAACGATCAATGGTAGAAGAGATTATGTATTGTGCATGAAGTCAAATAGTGTGTGATCAGGAGAATATTGGATGTATAACATATCAGTTATATAATTTCTACATTATTTTATAAATTATTGTTGACAATGGTTGACCATGTTTGAATTTATAAAACATGGTTGACCATGATCAATATTATAAACTCAAGGGAATAATTAGCTCCAGGGATTAATACTAAAAACCCAAGGATTATAAACCTTAGGGAATAATATGAAACCCTAGGAATATGAACCCTTACATTAATAAACCCAAGAGATTGATATTATAAACCCAAGGGATAAAAATCTATAAACACAAGGTATATAAACAGTCAGATAAATATTATAAACCCTAAAATAAACATGGTAGACCATGGTTGACCATGCTGGATTTCCATATTTACAAAATCCTTGTCATAATGCAACGTTGGACCATCGTTGACCATGATTCACCAAGATTGATTTTCATATCGAGATAGTATTGTCACAATGCAACGTTGGACCATCGTTGACCATGATTCACCAAGATTGATTTTCATATTGAGATAGTCTTGTCACAATGCAACGTTGGACCATGGTTGACCATGGTTGATTGTCATATTAAGATAATCATTTTCACAACGAGACATTCAATTATGGTTGACCATGGTTAGATAGGCTTGCCATGGTTAATAATAATTTATATTATAAACCCAAGGGAATAATCAACCTAAGGGATTTATATTATAAACCAAAGGGAATAATAAACCCAATGTATTACTACTAAAACCTCAATGTATTATGAACCCAGGGGAATAATATTAAACCCAAGGGAGTAATATTTTAAACGTAACGTATTCAAACACTAAGATCAATATTATAAAAACTAAAATAAGCATGGTTTACCATGGTTAGCCATGGTTAATTTTCATAGTGAGTCAATCTTCTCACAATACTACGTTGGACCACGGTTGATTTTCATATTGATAAAATCATTTTCACAATGCGACATTCAATCATGGTTGACCATGGTTAACCATGATTGATATTATAAACCAAAGGGAATAATAAACCCAAGGGATTGATATTATAGACCAAAGTTATTAATACTAAAACCCCAACCGATTATGAACCAAAGGGACTGATATTTTATATGCAACATATATAAACCCTAAGATAGATACTATAGACACTAAAATAAACATGGTTTACCCCGTTGATTTCCATATTGTGAAAATCATTGTCACAATGCGATGTTGGACCATGGTTGACCACGCTTAACCATGCTTGATTTTTATATCAAGACAATATTTGTCATAATGTGACATTAGACCATGGATGGCCATGATTATCATATTGAAACAATATTTGTCATAATGCAACATTGGACCATGGTTGAGAAAATTATTGATTTTCATATTGAGACAATATTTATCACAATGCGACGTAGGAGCATGGCTAACCATGATTAACCATGGTTGACCACTATTGTTTTTATAAAATATGGTTGACGATGGTTGACCATGATTAGATTTGCAAAACGTGGTTGACCATGGTTCACCATGATCGATATTATAAAGCCAAGGGAATAATAAACCCTAGGAATTAATACTAAAAACCCAAGGGATTATATACATAAGAGAATAATATGAAACCCTAGAAATATAAACCCTTATATTAATAAATCCAAGGGATTGATACTATAAACCCAAGGCATAAAAATTTATAAACAGAAATTATATAAACACTAAGATAAATATTCTAAACCATAAAATAAACATGATTTACCATTGTTGATTTCAATATTGAGAAAATCCTTGTCACAAAGCAACGTTGGACCATGGTTGACCATGTTTGACCATGATTGATTTTCATATGAAGACAATCTTTGTTACCATGTGATGTTGGACCATTTTTTACTATGGTTGATTTTCATATTGAGACAATCATTGTCACAATGCGACATTCAATCACGATTGACCATGGTTGATCATTATTGTCTCTCATTGATCATGGTTGACCATGATTGATATTATAACCCAAGGGAATTATATTATAAGCCCAAGGGAATAATAAACCCAAGGGATTAACACTAAAAGCCCAAGGGATTATCAACCCAAGGGAACAATACTAAACCCAAGGTACCAATATTATAAGCCTAAGTTATATAAACCCTAAGATAAATATCATAAACACTAAATTAAATGTGGTTTACCATTGGTGATTTTCATATTGAGATAATCCTGTCACAGTGCTACGTTGAACCACGATTGACTATGGTTGATTTTCATATTGACACAATCATTTTCGCAATTTGAAATTCAATTATGGTTGACCATGGTTGGATATGATTGACCAATTTTTACCATGATTGATATTATAGACTGAACAGAATAATAAATCAAAGGGATTGATATTATAAGCCCAAGGTATTAATACTAAAACCCCAAGGTATTATGAATCGAAGGGAATAATATTAAACCAAAGGGGCCAATATTTTAAATGCAATGTATATAAAATGTAAGATAAATATTATAAGCACTAAAATAAACATGGTTGACAATGGTTGATTTCCATATTGAGACACTCTTGTCAGAATGTGACGTTGGACCATGGTTGAGCATGGTTGATTTCCATATTGAGAAAATATTTTTCATAATGTGACATTGAACCATGGTTGACCATGATCATAAACCTAAGGGATTTATATTAAATCCTAGGAATAATATTATAATATCTATGAATAATATTATACCCAAGGAATATGAATCGCTAGATTAATAAAATTAAGGGATTTCTATCATAATCCCAAGGGAATAATAAACTCAAGGGATTAATTTTAAATCCCCTTGGTATTATAAACCCAAGGGAAAAATATTAAACCCAAGGGATTAATATTATAAACCCAAGGTATATAAACCCTAAGATAAATATTATAATCCCGACAATAAAAATGGTGGACCATGATTGATTTCCATATCGATAATTTTGTTTTCATAATGTGGAAGAACATGGTTGACCCTAGCTCACCATGATTTTAGACCCAATGTATTTATATTAAACCAAAGAATCAATATTATAAACTAAGTGAATAATATTAAACCAAGAGAATAATATTAAACCAAAGGGATTAATATTATAAACCCAAGGTATATAAAGCCTAAGATAAATATTGTAAATGCTAAAATAAACATGTTGACCATGATTTACCATGGTTGATTTTCATATTGAGACAATGTTTCTTACAATGGGACATTGGACCATGGTTGACCACAGTTGATTTTAATATTGAGAAAAACTTTGTCACAATGTGAATTTGGACGATGATTGATTATGATTGACCATGGTTGGTGATGGTTGACAATGCTTGACCATGGTTGATTTTCATGTTGAGACAATATTTGTCACAATGTGATGTTGGACCATGATTCACCATGGTTGACCATTATTATAAACTCAAGAGATCTATATTAATCCCTAGGCTTAATATTTTAAATCCCATGAATAATATTGTACCATAGGAATATAAAACCTTAGAATAATAAACCCAATAAATTGATATTATAAACCTAAAAGATTGTTATTATAAGCCCAAGGGAATAATAAACCCAAGGGATCAATACTAAAACCCCAAAGGAGTAATATTAAACCCAATAGATCAAAATTATAAACCCATGGTATATAAACCGTAAGATAAATATTATAAACCCTAAAATAAACATGGTTTACTATATTTTATTTTCATATTGAGACAATGTTTGTCATAATGTGTTGTTGGACCATGACTGATTTTCATATCGAGACAATTTTTGTCACCATGTGGCATTGGACCATGGTTGACCATGACTGACCATTGTCTATTTTCATAATAAGACAAGCTTTGTCACAATGTTACATGGGACCATGGTTTACCATGGTTGATTTTCATGTTGAGGCAATCTTTGTCGTAATGTGACATTGGACGATGGTTGACCATGGTTAATTTTCATATTGAAACAATATTTGTCACAATATGATGTTGGACCATGGTTGACCATGATTATAAACCCAAGGGATTTATATTAAACCACAGGATTAATATTATAAACCCTATGAATAATATTATACCCTAGGATTTGACCAATGTTGACCATGATTGACTATGGTGACCATGATTTATTTTCATATTGAGAAAATTCTATGATAAAACCTAAGATAAATATTACAAACCAAATTATGTAAAACCTATTGTAAATGTTATAAAACATTAAAAAAAACATGGTTTTCCATTGTTAACCATGGTTGATTTTCATATTGAGACAATCTTTGTCACAACGCAACATTGGACCATGGTTAATCATATTTGATTTTCAAATTAAGACCATATTTTTCACTATGTGATGTTGGACCATGGTTGAACATGCTTGGCCATGGTTGATTTTCATATTGAGACACACTTTGTCAAAATTTAGCATTCGACCATGGATAACCATGATTGACCATGGTCGACAGTGGTCGACCATGGTTTATTTTCATATTGAGATAATATTTGATATAATGTGACATTCAACCATGGTTGACGATGATTATAAACCCAAGGGATTTATATTTAACCCTAGGATTAATATTATAAACCGTATGAATAATATTATACGATACAAATATGAAACCTTAGATTAATAAACCCAAGGGAATGACATTATAAACCTAATGAAACAATAAACCCAAGAGATTACTACTAAAACCCTAAAGGATTATAATCCCAAGGGAATAATATTAAACCCAAGTGATTAATATTATAGACACAAGGTATATAAACCCTAGGATAAATATTATAAACTCTAAAATAAACAATGTTGAGCAAGTTTTATTTTCATATTGAGACAATCCTTGTCACAATGCAATGTTGGACCCTGGTTGACCAATGTTGACCATGATTGGAATTAATATTATACACCCAAGGGATTTACATTAGGCCCTAGGATTAATATTATAAACCCTTTCAATAATATTTAACACTTAGATTAATAAACCCAAGGGGTTGATATTATAAACCCAAGACACTAATAAATCAAAGGGATTAACAATAAAAATCGAACGAAATAATATAAAATCCAAGGGATTAATATTGTAAATCCAAGGCATAGAAACCCTAAGATAAATATTACAAACCTTAAAAAACATGTTTGACCATGATTGAGCACGGTTGATTTTCATGACCATGGTTTCCCATGAATGACCCCTTTACCATTATTAATTTTCATATTGAGACAATATTTGTCACAATGTGACATGAGATCATGGTTGAGCATGATTTATTTTCATATTGAGACAATATTTGTCACAATATAGCAAACATTTAACATGGTTGACCATGGTTTATTTTCATATTTTGATAGTCTTTGTTACAATGTGACAAAAAATGACCCATGTAGATTCTGCTCCTTGAACTGACTTAGGGATCTTGATGTATTTTATTACCTTCACTTCAAATATGCTTTTAAACCCCATGAAATATTGAAACTTACCATTTTTCTTTCTTGTGAAATAAATCGACAGAAATATTCTTCTATCATAAATGACGATAATAAAATAAAGAGTTTTCCCAAGTGATTTCATTTATTGGCCCACATAGAAACGTACACATAAATTCAATAATATTTCTTTTTCTTTCACATGTTTTTATATAAAATCCATTCTTATGTTGTGTTTTAAGTGCACAACCATTGCTTATAGTATCTTGATTCTTAAAGATTGGGACATCACTTTTCATGGAAGTGAAATAGATCTTTATAAATTTTTATAATTTAGCTGAACACATTATATGTCATAGTTTTTCTATAGATATAATTGAGACACTACTTAAAAATAAAATAATAATACTTACCACTAAATAGATAAAAAGACAAATCTATCTTATCATCTTATTTATTAAGTTTATAACTACTAACATTTAGTAACATGCTAATTATTTAATTTTGCATTTATTTATTTTAATAAATTTAATGAATATTAAAAATATTTTCTTTTAATATCCATAATTTAACATTTTAATAAAAATATCAATAAAATTTATAAACTAAAAGATGCAAAATTTCAATGCAAAAAATATCTATAATTGGCTTTCCATAGTTCACTCAACTGTTTAAAATATTATATATGTATATATAAATCTAAAATCATCAATTAAATTATATTAAGGTTAAAACGTGTTATACCACGAGATTCTAATAACAATGAACGAAAAAAGCAAACCATCCCACTATACAACATTCACTCAAATGACATCACATATGAATTACTATCTATACTTCATGTATGAATTATTATCTAGAGGTTGGTTAAGAGTTTTGAGAGCTGCGTTGAGCGCTAAACGGTGATTTAATGAAATTTCGTTATGGATTCAAGTTGAAAATGGAATAATATTACAGTAAAGTTTCACTTGTAAAATTAGTTATGGGTTTTTTAACAATTTTAGTTAAATAGAATATTATTGTAGATAAATGTTTTTTGGACTAATTATATTATTAGAATTTAGTGATTAATTCGAAAAATATTTATCTATAATATGAATCACAAAAATCTTAAATTTATTATTGCATTAAAAATCTAATATCAAATGTTTTATAAAAACAAAACAAAAAAATATTAAATATTTTATATAATTTATTTTCAATTTTTTTAATTAAAAAAAAAAATCGTATGCAAAGTTAACAATACCAGAGTAACCTTTATAAATGAATTAAAAGATATTATATATTTATGCATCGATTATCATTAATTTTCTGGAAAAGTAGCTTTTATAGATGCATTAAAAATGTTAAATATCAATGCAAGAGTAACCTTTATAAATGCATTAAAAGATATTAATAAAACTACGTGGTTAATTTAAATATCAATGCAAGAGTAACCTTTATAAATGCATTAAAAGATATTAATAAAACTACGTGGTTATTTTTTAATTAATAAATTGGGCAACGAAAAAACTCTCATACTCAAATTAAACTTTGATTTTAAAATCTAATTGGATTTGCCAAAATTAAATGAGAAAAAACCATTTAATCTATTAATGAGACTACATGAATTTCAATAATATACCATGAGAAATCTACTGATTTAGCGGAAGTTTACTAATGGTTTTCAGCTACAAACCAACGTACGGTAATGGTTTTGAGTTACAATTTCACCCACGTTCAGATATATCTTCATATGTACTCTTTCATGGTGTTTCTCCACCTATCAGAGTACAAAATCCAAGGTTAACTCGACTCTCTGTTACAATATGATGCACCGGCATTTGTAATCATTGAAAGCACTGCTCAGACCATAGCTAACTTCTTTGGAATCTGCCGTTACTAATTGAAACTATGGATTTCTTTAACTCTTATTTTTTTTAGTGCAACAAGAAAAGAAAAAATAATAGAATTAATAAATCAACAACTTAACAAATATCTTTTTTGAGGGGAAATCTCTTTTACATTATACAAATGAACAATTATTGAGTTATTTAAATGACAAAAATTGCTTTCTATATATAGGAGTCAAAGGAGTCACAATAATTAGAGCCGTCATAACAATAATAATGTAAGAGCACAACAATAACAATAGTGGGCTTCTATGAGGCACAATAATAACAATATGGGGACTAAATGGGAACAACAATAACAATAAGGGGCTAGTGTGATAGGGACCTAACATGCCCCTGTCCTTCAAAAGAGTGGTGTCTTCAATGCATGAGTAGTTTTGGATGCTTTTGTATAAAATTATCACCCTCCCATGTCAAATCTTCAATGGGTAAGTTCTTCTACTTGATGAGATACTCTGAAATCGATTGATTTCATAGCTGTCGAGTTCTTGTTTCCGTGACAGTGTTAGTTTCCAATATGATTTTTCCTTCCTCGTCAAGTTCTAGAAATATTATTTGAACTGGAAGCTTGTCACCTATAACCTTCTTTAAGCATGAAACATGGAAAACTGGATGCACTCAGGAAGATGCATGAAGCTCCAATTTGTATACGATAGTACCAATATTTTGCAACACCTTGTAAGGACCATAGTACTTTGGTGATAATTTATTATCCTTGTTAGCTTGCTTGAGGGACGTTTGTTTGTATGGTTGTAGCCGTAAAAATACCTAGTTGCCTACAAAAAAAAATCTTTCGTTGTCATGTTGATCTGCCTATTGTTTCATTCGATTCTACAAGAATGTGAGGTTATCCTTTAATGGTTGGATAATTTTTTTTTTATGTTCGATGTGATATTCCACTTCTTGAACCTTAGAATTTTCTCTTCAATATTATGTGATGGAAGCTGGATGATATCCATAAAGTTCCATAAATGGGGTCATTTTTTCTACAGTATGGAAGGGAGTTTTATACCACCATTCAACGAGAGGTGACCACTTGACCCATTGTATATTTTTATCTGATACAAAGAAACGAAAATATTCTTCTAAACATTTATTTACTATCTTTATTTTCCCATCAGATTGAGGATGATAAGATGATCTATGAGCTAATTAAGTACACACAAGAAAATAATTCCGTCCAAAAATTTCCAATAAAAATGATATTTATGTCACTTATAATAATATTTGGGTTTCCATGTAGCTTTTGAGATGTTTCCAAAAATTTAGTAGCAACTGTGATGGATTTAAATGGATGAGATAATGCACAAAAGTGTGAAAACTTGGTAATTCTATCAACTATCACCATGATGACACTCTTTCCTTTAGACTTGGGTAAACTTGGGATAAAATCCATTAAAACCTCCTCCGATTGTTGACTTCGAATGGATAAAGGTTGTAACAGGCCCGTGGTCTTAATTGTCTCAACTTTATTTGGTTGGAAAACCAGACATTCCGCCACAAACTTTTGAATATAATATTTAAGGCAATCCTGGAACAATTCCTTATTGACGCTAAGGTAGGTTTTTAAAAATCCTGAGTTCCCTTCTAAGGGAGAGGTGTGAAATTCCAAAAGAATCTTTTGTTTGAGTTGGGAATTCTTACAAACATATAAGCGATGTGTGAACCATAATGAATCATTTTTCCAGCTAAATGTATCATATGTATTGGGATCTTGCTGTAACTTTTCAATGAGCGTCCACCCTTTTTTTACATTCTTCCATCCATCCCTTGATTCAATTATCCAATCTGGTTGGATAATATAAATGGCACAAATAAATATTTCCACATCCTCATCCTTTCTTGAGAGTGCATCTGCAACAACATTTTTCTTCCCTTGTATGTAGACGATTTCAAGGTCATAACCTAGCATTTTTGTGACCCACTTTTTCTACTCCTCTGAAGATAATATTTGTTCCAAAAAATATTTAAGATTATCATGATATATTTTACCTTGAAGTGTCTTCCCATTATGTAAGGTCGCCAATTCTTTAGTGCATGTAGTATTTCCAACATTTCCTTCTCATAAATAGGTTTGTGTAAATGCTTTACTTTGATTGGACGACTTTAAAAAGAAATAGGTCTTCTTTCGTGCATTAAAACATAACCAATTCCATTTCTTGATGCATCACAGTCCATAATAAAGGTTTTTGTGAAGTCTGGCATAGCTAATATGGGTGCTTGGCACATTTATCCTTTAAGATGTTCGAAGGACTTGGTTTCTTTTGGAGTCCAAGAAAATTCATCTTTCTTCTGTGATGTTGTTAGAAGTGTTGCTATTCTCCCATCATTATTAACAAACTTGCGATAATACCCTATCATCCCAAGAAATCCTCGCAGATACTTTATGGTTGTGGATATTTTCCATTCCTTAATGAATTTAATTTTGTGATGGATCTACCTTAACACCCTAATGAGATATAATATCACTGAGATATTCCACCTCTTGTACTCTAAAGAAACATTTGGAGGTTTTTTCATATAATTGTTTCCCCTCCAATAGTTTTAGCATCCTACCAACATGTTGAACATGATCCTTCCAACAATTTTTGTAGATTAGTATATCATCAAAAAGTAGTGAAAAACAAAATTCTAAGGAAGGATTTGAAAATCGAATTCATCAAACCTTGAAATGTAGAAGGTGCATCGGTAAGGCCAAAAGGCATGACCAAAAATTCACAATGACCCTCATGAGTTATAAATGCTATTTTCATAATGTCTCTAGTTGTCATTCTAATTTTATTATCTCTTGAACGAAGATCCAACTTGGTGAAGTAAATTTCTTCATGTAATTCATCCAATAATTTATCAATGACGGGAATCTGAAATTTATCTTTCATAGTGAGCTTTTTGAGCTCCCTATAATCCATACACATGAACCATGATTTACCCTTCTTATGCACCAGTGCTACTGGAGCAGAGAAAGAACTTTGACTAGGTTGAATTATACCAGCCTCTATAATTTATGTAACCATATGTTCAATTTCACTCTTTTGGGCATAGGGATATCTGTAAGGCCTGATGTTTGGAGGAACATTTCTAGGAATTAAATGAATAGCACGATCAGGACCACAAATATTTGGGAGGCCTTTGGGAGTCTCGAATACCATGGAATGATTGTCCAAGACTTTTTGGAGATCTGGAGAAATATATGATTTTTATGTTTTAACCTTCAGTGAGAATAATTGTGAAAATACACCCCATTGTTATTTCTTTAGAAGCTTTTTCATGTCATTAGAGATGATTATCTCTCCTAGTTTCCCTATGATACCTCTTAATTCAATTTCATTTCTTTCCCAAAATAATTTCAAGAAACTTTCTTGAAAATTAAAAGTTATCATACCCAAAGATTGTAACCATTGGACTCCTAGTATAACATCAACACCACCAATTCAAATGGAAATAATTGGAATAATCAATACATATTCTCCCATAGTTAGCTTGGTATTATGGAACTTTCCAAAGTAATTTATAGTTCCTCCATTTGCAGCCATCACTTGACACTCTGGTGTTGGATATAGGAAGCAATTCAATTCCTTGGATATCTTACAATGAATAAAATTATGGGTACTACCTGAATCAATCAACACTATTCAATTATTCTTCTTGATATGTCCTTCTATATTGAGAGTTTTAGGAGTGGTAATTCTTGTCAATGTATTATGAGATATGGTAGGATTCATTTATTATTTCTTCAAGGTTGGTTCTTGGTGTATATCCTCTTATTTTGAAGTTTATTGTTCATTTTATTCCTCCTCTTCACAATATATGTAAAAAAAATTATTCTCAGCACATTTATGGCATTTAGCGTGTTTTCTATCACAACTGTAACAAATACCTTTTTCTATTTTTTGTTCCAACTATCGTGGTGTCAACCTTGTAGTTTTTGGAAGTCTAGGTGTAGAAAAACTTCCATATTTATAGTTGTGAGTGGTAGGCTTCCTTGTCGTGATAATTTTCCTTTCAATTTTTCTTTCTAACCTGAATGCCTTCTCCAATGAACCAGGTTCCCAAAGGTGAACCTAACGTTGTATGTTATCCTTTAAATTATCTATGAATACATCAATACTATGATCCTATGTGATGTAATTTACTATTATATTCAATTTTTGGTCGCCCTCATTATGCTCTTCCATTAAACCTTTTTGTTTGAGATTTATCAATTGGCTAAAGAAGACATTAATTTTTGTATCCTCATAATGTGCTATCATTTCCTATGTAAAAATTCACCAAGTGAAAAGTGGTTTATGAGAATAAAGCCATCGATGCCATACATATTTATTGGGTTCTAAATACAAAGTTGCAATGTGTACCTTTTCTATGTGTTTCCTATTATGGAGATCAAAATATTGCTCCATCTGTACTATCCATGTTACCAGATCCTTGACATCAAACTTCTTCATATCGATATTTGGAAAATGGTTAAATCCAACATTAGAGTCTATGAAATCATTATTAATATTTATTTTGTTCTCATCATGAGTTTCATCTAGTACCTTCTTGCCATTAGGAAGAATTTCTTGTAGCAACTTAGTCAAATCTTCCTTTAAACCTTTCATGTCTTCTTTTAAACCATTATTCAAACCTTCCATGTCTAATTTTAAACTGTTCTTCAAATATTCGTTATTATCTTTTATTTTTGCTTCTATGCCATCCTTCAACCTATCTATCTTAGCTTCAATTTCATTTTTGGCTACTCTTTGTGAGAGCGAAATTTGTTGCACTTGGTCTTGTAATTTAGATATATCATGTTGTGTTTCTTCCTCTTCATTCGTCATAGTGGAGCTTTATAAGGACTTAATGGGTGTATAAATATTTTTTTTGGGAGGCATATTAGAACTAAATATTGATATGTATGCTTCAATATGCCTTTTAAATCATTTTCAACTGCAAAATTAAAAAAATACACACATTTTTCTTGCTTTTTAGGAGCACAATATTGAAACTGTTGTATATCTCTGATTTCATACTTCCAAGATCTGAACTTCTGTCTTCTAGTATCCATATGCATTTGATTTCCAATGCCGCAAGTCAAACCAAATTTGGATTCATTAGGGGAATTTTGAGCTCTAAAATGGGCCTCCTAAGGAAATTATAAAATAATAGTGGAAATAATAAAATAATATTAGATTACATCATCAAAATTTAGTGGAAAAAAAGAATAAAATAATAAAACTATTTTTTCAACTCATATTTTCAACTTATATCCCTATGCTTTTACTCAAATTTCGAGCGGAAACATGCATTGGATGCATAATTTAACTCCTCATCCAAGGAGTACCCGTGTTTCATCATTTTGATGGATCCTGCTACACGAAAAAATGAGAAATACATGAAAAACATGATTGCAATCATGTTTTCCATGCATTTCTAATTTTTCATGTAGTAGGATTCATCAAAAGTATGAAAAATTGTTACTCCTTGGAAGAGGAATTAAATTTTTCATCCAATGAGTACTCATGCTTGAAATTTGAGTAAAAACGTAGGGAGATAAGTTGAAAATACGAGTTGAAAAAGTAGTTTTATTATTTTATTATGTTTTATTCTTTTTACTTTTTTACTCCAAAAATGGTGAATCATCCCCCATGGTTGACATCATAATATTGAATCATATTGGTTCTTATAAAGTTTATTTTGGTTGTACATTTTTATTAGGAGGCCCATTTTAGACCTCAAAATTCCCCTAATGCTTCAAGTTAAAGTTATGGAAAATATCCCACAATGACTTGATTATGGAATATTTCAGTAGAGATATTTGTAAAGGATGCCACATGTCAATGTTTAAACATTAATCTTTGAAATTGATATAGGAAAAACTATAGTCCGTTCACTTTCGTCTACTATTTACAAAATTCAAATCCAATTCCTAAAATGAAAGTTATGACGATTTTCCCTTGGTCACCTGCTTGATATGAAATTATGGAGCCTATAGAAATCCTAACTTCCTCAAATCATATCTCTTGAAATATAGAGAACCAAGATCTGAAACTCATACACAAGGTTCACCTATATTTCTAATCCATGTGGATTCAAGTTTGGCTTCTGAAACTTTGTATAAAAAAATTTATAGCTAAAATTCAAATATGACCTATTTGAAGAAGTGAGACCCCAGAATCCAAAGCTTTGATAGCAAATGTTATGCAATGAACTCAAAAAACAATAGAATTAATAGATCAATGACTTAAAAAATATCCTCTTCAAGGGTGAAACCTCCTATAAATTACAAAAATGAACAATTATTTCATGATTCAAATGAAAAAACATCCTTTCTATATATAGGAGTCTAAGGGGTCACAATATAATCAGAGTCGGCATAACAATAATATGTAAGGAAACAACGATAACAATAGCGAGCTTCTATGGGGCATAATAATAAGAATATGGGGACTACATGGGCACAAAAATAACAATAAGGGCCTACACTAGTATTATAGGGATATAACATATTTTTTATGGTGTCCATCAGACATACATTTTCCATCTACAATGGAAACGATTATACTTGTGTTTCATTAATTGAAAAAATTAATGACAAAAAAATTTTTAAATATTCAATTCGCATTGCATTACGCATGGTGAGCAGGTACATTAGTTGTACAAAGTAGAAAAAAAATGAACAGTTCAATTTATAAACCTTATGAGTGAATCAAACCCCGATGATTTGTGCATCATGAAACTTTTCCAAACAAATAAATTGGATGAATAAAATAAAAAATCATCGGTATGTAGTGGAAGCTCTATAAAAGCAATGACCACAAATCTGATCTTAGATACTTCCCTAATTTTGATGTTCCCCAAAATCACATCTACTTAAAAGAACACCATTGCCAATATTTAGATGACGCGTTCCACGTGCTTCCATTTTCCTTCAAGAATAACGATGTGCAAGATTGAAACACTATCGCTAATGCTCATCATCTCTCCGATGAAGACACCGATGCTGTGGTCAAAAAGAACCCATTTCATTATTTTTGTCGAATGAATTTCCATGATAAACACCTCTAAGACCCTTCTCTTGGGGTAGTCCCACCAAGATTAAAAAAGAAAAGTAATATCTAACCTTAACTTCTTCCTTAAAACTTTAAACTATTTTTCATAATATTTTTTTTTTCAAAAAAATAAAATACCTCTAATTAATAAAATATGAAAATTTTAATAACATAATAATATAAAGAATAACATAAGCTTATCTAATCTAACGCATTTTAAAAAATATTGCAAAATTTTAATTATATTTAAGATTATTAAATTTTAATATTGAAATACTTTAATTAAATAAAAAAATTGCTCAAGAAAGTATTTTCGTTAAAACCACATTCAAAAGAATTTAGTACACCCGTTTTGACCACTCAATTGTGATTCATTATCATGATTGAGATGGAGGTTATAATCTAAGAATGAAAATAAATATTGTTGAGAGGAAAAATAATTCAAACTGTTAAAACGCGATGGTTAAAAATCCAATGAATTTTCAAATTTTGATCATATTCTTTGGTAGTTTGAAAATTAACAAAAAAAAATTAAAATTTGTCAGGTTTTTAATTATTGTGTTTTAATTGTTTAATTTTTTTTTAATTGTGTTTTAATTGTTTGAATTTTTTTTCTTGTTCTTGTATTTATGCACATTATTAGATCAAAATATCCATCTTAATCATGATGATGAACTATAATTCAGAGTTAGAAACATATTGACTAATTATTTTGAATATGGTCTTACTGAACTACTTTCTTGAATAAATATGAGCCACATAAATATGAATTAAAAATAAAAATAATAGAAAATTAAATTACATAAATGAATATGTTTTAAATGATTTATCAATTGATATTGTTTTGATTAGTTGAGTGGAATGAATGCTATATTATTTATCTAGGTTCAAAGCTTCACTAACAACATGTTAAATTTTGAATAATATTGTTATAATGGTTTAAAGCCTAAAAAATCTCAAACGAGTACAATTGTGTGATGGCCTAACAACCTTAAAACAAATTCAATCTATTTTATATATATATATATATATATATATATATATATATATATATATATATATATATATCAATTTTTATAAAAAAATAAAAAATTGAAATAGATATCAAAGGAAGGAATCACACATCTTTTATTGAAAAAAACTCTTGAAAAAAATTATATATATATATATATATATATATATATATATATATATATAACTTGGTACTTCATTAAAATAATTTAGTTAAAATAAAAAATGAACTTCAAATTCTACTTATCACTCCAAACCAATTTAATCTTAAGATACTTCTTTGATGCGTACCATAAATGAAGCTTGGGACATCATCAAGCATGGTTTAAATTGGGAAATAACTTCTAATGTAACTTTAATCTTAAGCTTATTTTCCAATGATGGATTCTATTTCATAGTTTCTTATGGTGATTTTAGGATGATAAAGTTAGAACATAGTTTTTATGGGTTTCTTATTAGTATTTTCCTTGTCAGGGACTATAACATTTACTTTGTGATCAAGGGATTATGGGTTATTTGGATGTGTTTTTGCAATTTTAACCAAAGTTTTCAGAAAATGATTAATATTTCTATTTTTCCATAAATTCAAAAATAGTTATTGAATTTTCAGTAAATTTTATTTATAATTTTCAATTTGCTAAGGAACCTCTGATGGGACACAATTCCTCTAGTGGAGAGTATTTTATTTTCATTTTTTTCAATTCCTCACAATTCATTTTAAAATTAAATAAAAATAATTTTGTGAATGAGCATTTCATTGGTGAGTTCTTTGACATTGTCACTATTATATTACTTCTCTACTCAATGATGTGAGAATTGGTTCAATTTTTTTTTAGTTCTCTATTCAATGATGCAAGGATTGATGCATTTGCAGCTAGTTAGCATGGGGAAGGAGGGGGATGAGGGAGGGGAGGGTGGGTATAGGCTAAACAAATTTTGAATTAATATTATTATGTGCGGAAGAGCTAGGGTTCTATGCATAGTGAGTGTAATCATATTGATGAAGGATGCGGTAATTAGTATGGTTTCATTGTGCGAAAGAGTATTTGTGGGAGAACCGGGGTATTTTGCATAGAAATGGGTGCTAAATAAAATGCATAATGAATGTGCAGAAGGGTTTTCATTTTTAAAGTATTATTTAGGAACATTTTTTTCAAGTACGAAAAATTATTGTATGAAGGTGGTTGTGCAAAGTTAGTTATTGATGCTCTTCCAGGGCACTATTATGTTAATTATTTTCTCAAAGATGCAAGAATTCATGTGGTTGTAGGTTGTTTGCGTAAGCCTCGAGGGAGGGGGGTGGTGGGGGATAGCGTTGAAAGAAAATCGAGTTAATATTATTATGTTTTCTTGTGCATAGTACAAAGTCTGTGTCGGAGACTTGAGATCCATTGCATAGTGATTATTTGTGTCATTGTGTAGAACGTTTACTATGTAGAGGATGAAGTATGTGTGGGTGACTCGAGGCCTTTTGCATCAACAAAGGCGTTAAAAAAAAGTAATTTTAATTCATGTGAAGAAAAAGTGCTTTGCGGTAAAATTAATGTGCAGAAGGCTTTATATATTTTAAAAATTAGCTAGAAACGTTGTTCGAAAGTACATAGGTAGTTGTATGAAGGTGGTTGTAGGATGCTAGTTTTTCGGAGGTATCATGTGCCGAGTTTCGAATTCCAATTAAGCACGTTATTGAGTGCGGAAGTAGCCTTGAAGATGAAGTTGTGCAGAGGTTGTGCTGCATGTGCAGATGTTATACTAAAGTATTCTTCAAAGTTTAATAGTATAATAAATATACAAATAATTTTTTAATTGTTATTTAGCGATATATTTCACAACATATAACCATTAATTAATATTCGTTTCGAAGCCATTTGTTTAAAGGTTTTGTGTGAAGAGTTTTGAATATCAATTAAGGGAATTATTGAGTATGGAAACAAATGTGTGGACGAAGTTGTGTGCATATTGATATGCATGTTCGGATGTTATGTGAAAGTTTTGTGCAAATTTTACTAAGATAATAAATATACAAATGTCTTTTTTGATTCTTATTTCGGAATGTATTTCAAAATGCCTAATCATTAATTAATATTAGTTTCAAATGTCAGTTATTGAGGGAATTATTTATTGTATAAATAGTTGTGCAGAGATGGTTGTGCGTGTGTAGAGGTTATGCAAAAGAACAAATGAATTTTTAGAATTTATACGGAATGAGGGAAGGGTAGAGGGGTATTTTGATTCTAATTAATTTTTATATTAGTTTTATTATTAATAGATTTTTTGGGATAAATAAGTGCATACCATGATTTTTTCACGCAATGGATTGTGATGTTTAGAGGTAGCATGTGTAGAGAAAAATTTCTTCTTTCCCATAATATCTGTGTCCCACGTTTATTAATATTAGTTTCAAATGTCAACGACTTATGAAAGGGCGTTGGTGAATTGAATGCTGAGATGAATTGTATTTATGTGTAGGTATGTTTTCTATTAATCATAGGGCGAATATTAGGATCATGAAAAAAATGGATCGCGTTTTTATCTTTGTACCATGTTTCAGACATAAAATAGTCGTAAGTGGTGATTCCTAGGGAAACGAGATTGCAAATATTTGAAATAGCTAGTAGAGTGAGAGGAGAAACATTATTTGCAATGATAGAGAAAACAATGGGGCATGAGGCATTTTCTCTTTGCAAATTTGGTTTGTTTCTTTAAATAAACTGTGATCTATGAGGTTGTGCTTGAAGGATAATGGTAGTGTAGAGATACAAAATTTTACAATATCGCACACTTTTAAACTGATTCACATTTGTCATTTTTCCATTCTCATTTGGAAATAGTGAAAGTTTTTTCTTCACCAAGATTTTCTCTATAATACTCTGCAAGTTATCATTAACATTTGTGTGGAAGCCATTGTGTGGAAAAGGTTTTTTAGATGTGGTTACATAGCAGGGACTACTAAATAAAATGTGTGCTTTGTTTTTTTTAGTTATTAGTTAGGAACATTTTTTGCAAGTACAAAAATATCTCTATAAAGGTGGTTGTGCATAGGTAGCATCTGTAGGATTTTGATTGTCAATGACGGATCAAAGGGCGTTATTGAGTGTGGAAGTAGCATTGTGGAGGTGGTTGCATAGACGAGGTGCTAAATAAATTGCGTGTTGTGCGGTAAAACAAATGTGTAAAAGTTTTTCTCTTTTTTAATTATTATTTAGGAACTTTTTTTCAAGTACAAAAGGATTTGTGTGAAGGTGGTTATGAGAAGGCAGCTTCTCAGAGGTGTCATGTGCGGGGTTTCCTATCACAATGACTAATCAAAGGGAATTCGAATGTGAAAGTGGTTGTGTGGATGAAGTTGTGCATATGTGGTTGTGTGTGTGTGGATGTTATGCGAAATATTTGAGAAAATTTTGCTAGGATAATAAATATACAAATATCTCTTTAATTATTATCTAGGGACATATTTCACAATGTATAATCATTAGTTCATATTGGTTTCCTTGTGCGAAGGGAAGAGTATGTGTGGAAGAGTTGGGGTACTTCACATAGTTAATTTTTTTATACTGGTGAGCAATGCAGTAATTGGTACGATTTCGTTGGACGTAAAGTTTAGTGTGCAAGAGAACTGGGGTATTTGCATTGATGAGGGTGCTAAATAAAATGTTTTTTCGATTTGTTTGAAGGAAATGTGTTGTGTAATAAAATGAATGTGTGCAAGGATTTCTCTTTTTTAGTTATTATTTAGGAATGGTTTTCATTATTGTGGAGGTAGTTGTATGAAGGTGGTCGTGTGAAGTGAGATGTTGATGTGGTTGTAGTACATTTTTATGTTAATGATTTAATCAGTTGTTGGCATAAAATAATTATTGTTTTGAGATCTTGGGTTCAGGCACAGGGGCCAACAAAATATCCATCATAGTCTAGGACAATATCATCATTTTAACCCTATCCATGATGGTTAAGGCATCTCATTGTAGGCATGTCGTGACCTTAGTTAGTTGGGTTGGGAACTTGGTATCAGGAAGAAGCACATAAGAGAATTCAATGCTAGTAAACACAAAAATATATCACAAATAAAAATAGTTCAAACATAGGTAGAGAGAGAATACCATACATATACAATAATATTATTTTTTTGGAATCCATATGAATCCACACACATAATGTTCATGTTTCACTATAACCCCCTTTTTTATTAATCTTTTCAACATCGTAACATTATATCTGTCTGAAGAGCCCTAGAGTCAACATAAGAAACTAGTAGGACAAATCAACATCTAACCAAGAAATCAGAACAACACAAGCTCGAATGCCTCAACAATATCATTTCAATGCCCTTCTTCCAAAGTACTCCTTTTTGTTTCTCCTCAACCTTTTTATACCTTTTGCACCTACCTGAACTTCCACTTCTTCCCTTGACAGTTCTACCTTTTCCATATTTCAGTTGCTTCTACTGCTCGGTTGTGGATTCTTAAGTTTTGAATTTTTTGGCCCTTCTTTTGAAACTAGTGATATTCAATGGATCCCTTCCTCTTCCCCTGTTGAACCTCCTGTGATTTCCAAATTATTTCCTTATGAAAAATGTCATCGACCTTCCATCATGTCAGCCTTGTTTCTAAAATGAAGGACCGAAAAGGCCTCGAACACAGTCCATTGACTCATCCTGAAGTCAGTCTTTTACCAGTGCTCTCGATGTTGTTGATGTTCCTGGTGCTCCTTCCTACATTTATTCCCCTTGGCTGGCTATTGCTCCATGGTTGGTTTCTTCAAATGAATGACCCAACTTAGGAACGGATTCGATGGTTACATTTTTGAGCTGTGTGTACATGTTGCGAGCCAATTTCCATGCATCTATGATGGTGTCTGCGTAAACCAGGAACTTCATTGTGAGGAATTTCATAGCATGGGCCAACTATTTTTTCAGTAGAGTATCCCATTGCACTCCATTTTCCATAATTATTTGCTGCAGTGTTTCCAAATGGCGTGTGCTGGTGGTCACATATCACACAGTATTTTCTTAGCCTTCATTGATTCATCTTCATTGTTTTGTATTCAGATCTCAAGTTCATTTACATGTGCCAGAAGTTTCTTCATTTTTTCCTTATCACGAGTACCCATGGCTTGATTAATAATATGATTGACGTAGTGGCGCAAAGGGTAGATTGACTGATTATTTCTTTCCAAAGATCCAGACCAATCATCAACCTATCATAAAAGGTCTTGAGCTTCCTCCAAATTTATGGTAATGGAGTCTTTCATATCCACCGCATCAGTTGGTTTTTGCTGGATTTCTCCTGCATACTAAGCAGAATGACCTGGTAGTGCCCTTTGGGTGGCATTAAGGTTTATCTTCAACCTGAAATTGGTGGAGACCAGAAGAACACATGCCACATGGATATGGTTGAAAAATTCAACAATAGACAAATAAGAAAAATATTTTTAGGCATTTGGTACAATTTATGTGATCAAGGGCCATAATACCTAGAATATTTTAGTAATCTAGTGAAGATGGCCCTCAATATGCTTCTTTTCCTAGAGAAGATTATCCATTTATGCTGTGAGGGAAAAAATCTACTCTTGTTGTTTCTATTGTTCGGTAGCCAAAACACCATGCAACGCGTCTTCTTGGAATGCATCCATTTGAATAAAAATAAATAATTGGATTGATAACCAACCCTAGATGGTTTGGGAAACTGACCTTGTAACGACTGCCCACTACAAATTGATTTCACAGTGCCCCTTGGGGCATTTCACTCACTACGAGGGTTAGAATGTTTGTGTATTAGTGCGGACGGGGGTGGTGTGATGTGGTAAGAAGGCAAGGGAATTAAAGGGTAGTGGTAATGTAGGGAGTGGTGTGGAAAGGGGGGAGGTACTGATTTTTCCTGTGACATCCACTAGATCCGAATCAAATAATAGAGATAACATGGATGTTTGATTCATGTATACTCCATTAACTATAGTAATGGAGTGGATAAGAAGTCAACCTCCATCTCTATTTTAGTTCCTGGTAGAGCTCTCTGTGGTAGGATGTCTAAGATAGTGGTTGGTGTGGATATTGTGCACGAGGATGGATCGCACGAATAGGGTGATGCAGTGGAGGCGGAAGGTGGATTTTCTCTTATTATGGGTGAAGTGGTTATGTGATTGGGGTTATTCATATGTAATATCAACAACTTTGGTGACAGTGATCATGGTCTCCTACTTGGACACTTTTGGTGGTTTTGCGTTGATAGGTCGGGGGTTTGGGATTATTGGTTCTGACTGAGAGTGGGGGGCCACTATATGAATCGAAGCAATGACTGGGATATAAATTAAATAATCAATTTCAGGTCCCATAATACTAGTTTAGCCCCTTATTGTTATTTTTGTTCCCATGAAATCCCCATATTTTTATTATTGCGCCCCATAGAAGCCCAATATTTTTATTTTTGTGCCCTTACATTATTAGTGTTATGTAGGCTTTAATTATATTGTGACTGCTTAGATTCCTATATATATAAAGTATGTCTTCTCATTTTTATCATCCAATAATTTTTCATTTATGTAAAGTAAAGGAGGTTTACCCCTTAAAGAGGCTCATTTTCAAGTCATTGATCTATGTTTTCTTCTATTTTGTGTGTTAATTGCATAAAATTTGGTATCAGAGCTTTGGATTCTGGGGTTTCATTTCTTCAAACAAACCATCTTATAAATTTAGTTAAAACTTATTTTCCAAGAATTTTCAGAATCTGAAATTGCAACCATGTGGATTAAAAATAATGGTGAACCTCACCTGTGAATTTAAGATCTTGGTTCTCTATATTTTGAGAGAGAGGATCAGAGGAAGTTAGTGTTTTGCATGCTTTAGAATTTCATCTGAAAAAGGTGATCTAGGGAAAATAGTCATAACATTCCTTTCAGGCATGCGATTTGAATTTTGTAAAAATTGGACGAAAGTGGAAATAATTTAGTTTTTTCCGTAGCAATTTCAAGGCTGAAATTTGAAACAATGACATGTGGAATCCCATTAAACTTCACTCTACTGAACCATTCTAGAATAATGTCATCCTCAGATACTTGGCATAACTCTATATTGAAGAGTCCAATATTGTTCAGACTATGTAATTATAAATAATATTAATAGGGATACAATAGGACCAAATTTAGATCTTGGAGATTCAAAATTTCATAGTTACCACCATTGCAAGATCGATCTCCTAAAATAAAGAAAAATGTGTGTATGTTTTTTGAAATTGCATAAATTTTGTTTGAAAAATCAGTTTAAAGTTATTCCAGGGGGATATTGAGGCATATATATTTCTATTTGGTTCTAAAATTCCTCCCAGAAAAAAAAAATTGACACCCATTAAGTCCTCAGAAAAATATACTATGACACATCAAGAGGAAGAATTGCAGCATGGTATATCAAAATTATGGGACCATGTGCAAAAAATTTCTCTCTCAAAAAGAGAAACCAAAGATGAGATGGATGGTTTAAAATAAGACATGGAAGATAATATGGATGGTATGAAGAATGTAATGGAAGTTAATATGTTTGGTTTGAAAGTAGACATGGAAGGTTGGAAGGAAGGTTCAACAAAATTGTTGCAAGAAAGGCTTCCTAGTTGTGACAAGGTAATCCATGAAAATCATGATGAGGACACAATGAATATGAATTGTGATTTTAGAAACTCTAATTTTCAGTTTAAGAACCACCACATTCCAATGATCGATATGAGGAAGTTTGATGGAAAGGTTCCAGTAACATGGATACTACAACTGGAGCGATATGTTTATCTCCATGATGTCCATGATTGCAACTTTATATTTAGAACCCTGTCAGTTTGTATGATATTGATGGATTTTTTCTCGTAAAACACTTGTCACATGATAAATTTTTACAAAGGAAATGATAGAACATTATGAGGATACAAAGAGAAATGCCTTTTTTAGCCAATTGATAAATCTGAAACAAAAGGGTTCAATGGGAGAGCACATTTAGGGCTACCAAAAATTGAATATCAGGGTAACAGATATTCCAGAGGAGCATATGCTTGATTTCTTCATATGGGCTTTAATGGATAAAATCCAACATGTGGTTCAAATTTGGGAACCTGATTCATTGGAGAAGGCATTCATGGTGGAAAGAAAAGTTGAAAGAAAAATCATGGCAACAAGGAATTATACCACTCACAAATATAAAGATGGAAGTTTTGCTACTCCTAGCATTCCACAACCTAAAAGGTTGACACCACAAAAATTGGAGGAAAAAGTAGCAAAATGGATTTGTTATAGTTTTGATAGAAATATGCTAAAGGTCATAAGTGTGCTAAGAAGAAATTATTTTACATATTTTATGTAGAGGAGGAATACAAGGATCATGAAACATCAAATCAGGAGGATATACACGAGTAAGACACCCCAAATAAAGAATAAATGAATTCGACCATATCTTGTAATGCATTGGCAGGAACTACCACTCCTCAAACTCTTAAGATAAAATGATATATCAAGAAGAAAAAAGTAATAGCGTTGATTTATTAGAGTAGTACCCATAATTTTATTCATTTTAAGGCATCCAAGGAATTGAATTTCCTCCTATATCCACACCAAAGTCTCAAGTGATGGTTTCAAATGGAGGAAATATAAATTTCTATGGAAAGTTCCATAATATCAAGCTAACCATGGGGGAATATGTATTGAATATTCCAATTCTTTCCATTCCAATGGGTGGTGTTGATGTTGTATTAGGAGTTCAATGGTTACAATCTTTGGGGGCAATAGATTTTAATTTTCAAGAAAAATTATTGAAAATGTTTTAGGAAGGAAAGGAAGTTGAATTACGGGGTATCACAGGGAAAACAAGAAATATAATCAGCTCTAATTTCATGAAAAAGTTTATAAATAAATAAAACAAGGTGTAATTGCATAACTATGCTCACTAGAGGCTCAAACATTGAAATCATATATTTATCCAGATCTCCAAAATGGCTTGGAAAATCATTCCATTGATTTTGATACTTCCAAAGGCCTCCCACATATTCATGATCATGATCATGCTATTCATTTCATTCCATGAAGTGTTCCTCCAAACATTGGGCCTTACAAATATCCTTATGCCCAAAAGAGTGAGATTGAACGTATGGTTGTAGAAATGCTAGAGGTTGTTATAATTTAACCTATACAAAGTTTTTTCTCTTCTCCATCAGTATTGGTGCAATAGAAGGATTGAAAATGGCATATGTGTCTGGATTATGGGGAGATAAACAAGCTCACTATTAAAGATAAATTTCACATCCCTGTCATTGATGAATTTTTTAATGAATTACATGGAGAAATTTACTTCGCCAAGCTGGATCTTTGTTCATGATATCATCGAATTAGAATTAATACTGAAGACATTCCAAAAACAACATTCAGAACTCATGAGGGTGATTATGAATTTTTGGTCTCGCATTTTGGTCTGACTAATGCACCTTACACATTTCAAGGTTTGATGAATTCAATTTTCAAACCCTTATAAAATTTGTCTTAGTATTTTTTGATGATATACTAATCTACAACAAGACTTTGAAGGATCATGTTCAGCATGTTGATAGGGTACTCAAAGTATTGCAGGCGAGAAAATTATATGCAAAAACCTCCAAATGTTTCTTTGGATTAAATGAGGTGGAATTTTTTATTCATATTGTATCTCATGAGGGTGTTAAGGTAGATCCTAAAAAAATTAAATCCATTAAGGAATGGAAAATAGCCACAACCATAGAGCATCTTCGAGGAATTTTTGGGTTTTCAGGGTATTATCCCAATTTTGTTAATAATTATGGGATAATATCGGCACCGCTAACATCATACTGAAGAAATATGCATTTTCTTGCAATCGAAAAGAAACTAAGGCCTTTGAACATCTTAAAGAGGAAATGCGCAATGTACCAGTCTTAGCAACGCTAGACTTAAAAAAAACCTTTATTTTCGAATTTGATGCCTCAAGAAATGGAATTGATGTTCTTTTAATATAGGAAGGAAGACCCATTTCTTTTGAAATTTGTCTAATCGAAGGAAAATATTTACACAAACCTATTGTTGAGAAGGAAATGTTGGCAATACTACGTGCACTAAAGGAATGTCAACCTAAGCTAATGGGAAGACACTTCAAGGTAAAAAAAAATCATTATAGTATTAAATAATTTTTGGAAAAAATATTATCTTCGGAAGAGAAACAAAAATGGGTCACAAAGATGTTGATTTATGAATTTGAAATAATCCACAAAAGAAGGAAGAAAATTGTTGTCGCAGATCCACTCTCAAGAAAGATGTGGATGTGGAAGCATTTCTTTGTGCAATTTATATTATCCAAAAATATTATATAATCTATGAAAGGGATGTATGGAAGGATTCCAAATAAGTGTGGACAAGCATTCAAAAGTTGCAGCAGGATGCCAATACATTTGATAAATTTAGTTGTAAAAATGATTAGTTATGGTACACATATCTCTTATATCTTTGTAATAATTCCCAACTCAAACAAAATATTATTTTGGAATTGCAGACCTCTCCATTTGGCGGGCACTCTGGATTTTTAAAAAATTACCACAAAGCCAAGAAGGATTTTTTTTGGAATGAACTTAAATCTGACAGTCAAAATTTGTGGCAAAATTCTTTCCTTTCCAACTAAATAAAGTGGAGAAAATTAAGACTCAGGGTATGTTACAACCCTTAGCGTTTCCAGGTGAACCTTGGGAGGAGGTTTTAATGGATTTTATTACAGGTTTACCCAAGTTCGAAGGAAATAATGTCATGATGGTGGTAGTTGATAAAGTTACCATGTATGCATACTTTTGTGAATTATATTGTCCGTTTAAAGAAAACGTATTTTCTACGTCATTAATGGAAATAATTCAAAAGCTACATTAAAACCCAAGTATTATTGTAAGCGATAGATGTCCCACTTTTACTAGACATTTTTTGATAGAATTATTTTCTTATCTGGGTACTCAATTAGTTGTTAGGATGCTATAATACTAGTATATCCCCTTATTGTTATTACTAGTGTAACCCCCATATTGTTATTGTTGTGCCCATGTAATCCCCATATTTCTATTAGTGTGTCCTGCAGAAGCCCACTATTGTTACTATTGTGCCATTACATTATTATTATTATGTAGACTTTGATTATATGGTGACCCCTTAGACTCCTATATACAAAAAGGAGGTTTTATCATTTGTATCATCGAATAATTGTTCATTTTTGTAATTTAAAGGAGTTTCCCCCCTTGAAGAAGATATTTTTAAATTCATTGATCTATTATTTCTATTTGTTTTTGAGCTGGTTGCATAACATTTGGTATCAAAATTAGGGGACCAAGTGCAAAAAATTCTGCGATCAACAAGAAAAACCAAATATGAACTAAAATGTGACATGGATAGTTTAAAAGGCAACATGGATGGTTTAAAAGGCATCATGAATGGTTTAAAAGTAGGCATAGAAGCTAATATGGATGGTTTGAAGGATTACAAGGAAGCTAAGATTGATGGATTGAAGAATGTCATGGAATCTAAGATTGATTTTATAAAAGAAAAAATTGAAGGTTTGAGGGAAGGTTTGACAAATGTTCTACATGAAAATATTCCTAATGGAGAAAAGGTAGTAGAGGAAACTCATGATGAGAGAAAAAAAGGTTAACCATGATTTCATAGACTCTAACATTGGATTGAAGACCCACCATATTCCAAAGATCAATATGGGGAATTTCAATGGAAAAGATACTATAACATGGATACTCTACATGTAACAATATTTTGATCTCCATAATGTGCAAAACACACAAAAGGTATGTATTGCAACTTTATATTTAGAATCCAATCAGTTTGTATGGCTTCAATGGCTTTGCTCTCGTAAAGAAATTTTCACTTGGTCAATTTTTACGAAGAAAATAATAGCACATTTTGAGGATGAAAATAGCAACACCTTCTTTAGCTAATTGATAAATCTCAAACAAAAGGGTTGAATGGTGGAGCACATTGAGGGCTTCCAACAATTGAATATAAGGGTAAATGATTTCTCGAAGGAGCATAGGATTTATGTCTTCATAGGGACTTTAAAGGATAACATCCAACATGAGGTTAGCCTTTGGGAACCTGATTAATTGGAGAACACATTTAGGCTGGCAAGAAAATTTAAAGAAAAAATATGGCGACAAGGAATCCTACCACTCACAACTATAAAAATTGAAGTGTTACTGCACCTAGCCTTCCACAACATACAAGGTTGACACCACAATAGTTGGAAGAAAAAATAGAAAAATGGATTTGTTACAGTTATGATAGAAAATGCACTAAATTTCATAATTTTTCTCAGAAGAAATCATTTTACATAGATTTTGAAGAGTAGGAAGAAAAGGAACGACAAAATTCAAAAGAAAAGGACATACATGAGGAACCAACCCTAGAGAAAGGAGAATGAATCTGAGCATATCTTTTAATGAATTTGTAGGAATTACCACTCCTAAAACTGTCAATATAGATGGACATATCAAAAAGAAAAATTTAATAGTGATGATTGATTCGGGTAGTACCCATAATTGTATTCATTTTAAGATAGTCATGGAATCAAATTTCATAGTAAATTGAGCACTAGAGTGTCAAGTGATGGTTGGAAATGGGAGAAATATAAATTTCTCTAGAAAGTTCCATAATATCAAGATAACCATGGGGGGATATGTATTGAATAGTCTAATTCTTTCTATTCCAAAGGGTGGTGTTGATGTTTTACTAGGAGTCCAATGGTTACAATATTTGGGTACGATAGCTTTTAATTTTAAAGAACTTTTCTTGATTTTTTTGGGAAGGAAAGGAAGTTTAATTAAGGGGTGCCGTAGGGAAATAAAGGAAGATTATAAGCTCTAATGACATGAAAAATATTCTATGGAAATAAAAATGGTGTTTAATTTCACAATTATGATCACTAGAGGTTCAAACTTCAAAATCATCTATTTCTCCAAATCTCCAAAAATTCTTGGACAATCATTCCAAGGTATTTGAGAGTCCCAAATTCATCCCACCTATTCGTGATCAATGTCATGCATTTCATTTGATTCCATTAATTGTTCCTCCAAACATTAGGCCTTACAAATATCCCTATGCCCAAAAGGGTGAAATTGGCTGTATGGTTGTAGAAGTGCTAGAGGCTGGTATAATTCAACCTATTCAAAGTTATTTCTATGATCCAGTAGTATTGCTACACAGAAAGGATGGATCATGGTGCATGTGTTCGAATTATAGGGAGATCAAGAAGATCACCATTAAATATAAATTTCCCATTCCTGTTATTGATGAATTATTGGAAAAATTACATGGAGAAATTAACTCCACTAAGTTGGATCTTCATTCAGGATATCATCAAATTAGAATTAATATTCAAGAAATTCTGAAAACAACTTTTAGAATTCATGAGGGTCATTATGAATTTTTTTTCATGCCTTTTGGCCTTACCAATGAACCTTCTACATGTCAAGGTTTTATGAATTCCATTTTCAAACCCTTCCTTCGGAAATTTGTATTAGTATTTTCTGATGATATACTAATCTACATCAAGTATTATAAGGACCACATTGAACATGTTGGTAGGGTGCTCAACCTATTGGAGGAGAAACAATTATATCACAAAACATCCAAAGGTTTCTTTGGAGTATAGGAGGTGGAATAACTAGGTCATATTTTTATCTCATGAGGGTGTTAAGGTAGTCCCTAACAAAATTAGTGCCCTTAAGGAATGTAAAATAGGCACAACCATAAAGCACATGTGAGGATTTGTCGGGATGAGAGGGTATTATCACAATTTTGTTAAGAATTATGGGAGAGTAAGAAAACCTCTTAAAACATTACTGAATAAAGATGCATTTTATTGGAATCTAGAAGCAACCAAGGGCTTTGAACATCTTAAATAAGTAATGTTCCATGCACCAGTCCTAGCTACACAAGACTTGACAAAAACCTTTATTGTGGAATGTGATGCCTCAGGAAATGGAATTAATGTCATTTTAACTCAAGAAGGAAGACCCATATCTTTTTAAATTCATCCAACCAAAGGAAAATATTTACGCAAAGATATTTATGAGAAGGAAATGCTGCAATACTACACACACTAAATAAATGGTGAACTTACCTAATGGGAAGACACTCCAAGGTTAAAAAGGTAATGGTAGTATTATATAATTTTTAGAACAAATATTAGCTTCAGAAGAGAAACAAAAATGGATCACAAAGATGTTAGGTTATGACTTTGAAATCGTCTACAAAAAAGGGAAGCAAAATTTTGTTGCAGATGCACTCTCAAGAAAGGATGAGGATGTGGAAGAATTTCTTTGTGCCATTTTTATTATCCAACTAGATTGGATAACTAAATAAAGGGATTAATGGAAGAATGTCGAAGAAGTATTTACACTCATTCAGAAGTTTCATTATCTCATCCATTTAATGCCAACACAATTTCTATTGAATTTGAACAATTCAAAAGCTACATGGAAACCCAAATATTAGTGTAAGAGACATTGATCCCATTTTTACAGGAAAATTTTAGATGAAATTATTTTCTTGTCTAGATACTCAACTAGCTCATAGCTCATCTTATCATCCTCAATCTGATGGGAAAACTAAGATAGTGAATAAATTTTTGGAAGGATATCCTCATTGATTTGTATTTGATAAACAAACAAAATGGGTAAAGTGGTTACCTGTGGCTAAATGGTGGTATAACACTTCCTTTTATACTGCAGTAAAAATGACCCCATTTATGGTACTTTATGGATATCATCCACCTTCCATCACATCATCTTTAAGAGAAAATTCTTAGTTTAAAGCAGTGGAAGATCACATCTAACACCAATAACAAGTTCTCCAACTCTTAAATGATAACCTCACTTTGGTGCATAATCCAATGAAAAAATAGGCATATCGGAATCACATCGAATTAATTTTTGATGTAGGAAAGTGGGTATTTTTACGGCTACAACCATACAAACAAATGTCCCTCAAGAAATATAAGAAGGATAATAAATTATCACCGAAGAACTATGGCCCTTAAAGGTGTTGCAAAAAATCAGTAATATGACATACGAATTGGAGCTTCTTGCATCCTCCCCAGTGCACTCAATTTTCCATGTTTCATGCTTAAAGAAGGTTATAGGTGACAATATTCCAGTTCAAACAATATTTCTAGAAATTGATGAGGAAGGAAAAACCATATTGGAACTTGAAGCAGTCATAGAAACAAGAACTTGACAACTATGCAATTGATCAATTTCATAGTATCTCATCACATGGAAGAAATTACCCACTGAAGATTTGACATGGAAGGTTGAGAATTTTATATAGAAGTAACCAGAACTACTCAAGCATTGAGGAAATCACTCGTTTGATGGAGAGGATCATGTCAGGTCCCTATAATAATAGTATATCCCTGTATTCTTATTATTAGTGTAGCCCCTTATTGTTATTGTTGTGCCCATGTAGTCCCCATATTGCTATTAGCGTGCCCCATAAAAGCCCACTACTATTTTTATTATTATGCCCTTAAAATATTATTGTTATGTCACCTCTGATTATATGTTGACACCTTAGAATACTATATACAGAAAGGAGGATTTTTCATTTGTATCATTGAAGAATTTTTCTTTTATGTAATGTAAAGGAGGTTTCCCCCTCAGAGAGTATTTTTTTAAAGTATTTGATCTATTATTTCTATCGTTTTCTGAGTTGCTTTCATAACATTAGATCATAGCTCATCTTATCATCCTCAATTTGATGGGAAAATTGAGATAATAAAAAAATGTTTGGAAGGGTATATTTTTTTCTTTTTATTTGATCAACAAACACTATGGATCAAGTGGTTATCTTTGGCTGAATGGGGTTCTAATACTTCATTTCATATTGCAACAAAAATGACCCCATTTATGACACTTTATGGATATCAACCACTATCCATCACATCATATTTAATATAAAATTATAATGTTCAAGCGATGGAATATCACATTGAGCATCGAAAACAAGTTATCCAAATCTTAAAGGATAAGCCCACTTCAGTGTAGAATCGAATGAAAGAAAAAATAGATAAACATTGTAGTGAAATAATTTTTGATGTAGGTGATTGGGTATTCTTATGGCTACAACCATACAAACAAATGTCCTTCAAGCAAGCTAAGAAGGATAAAAAATTATCGACAAAGTACTATGGTCCTTACAAGGTGTTGCAAAATATTGGTACTATGACATACAAATTAGAGCTTCCTGCATCTTCTTGAGTGCACTCATTTTTACATGTTTCATGCTTAAATAAGGTTATAGGTGACAATCTCCTAGTTCAAACAATATTTCCAGAACTTGCTAAGGAAGGAAAATTCATATTGGAAGCTGAAGAAGTCATGGAAACGAGAACCTGACAACTATGGAATCGACCAATTTCACAGTATCTCATCAAATGGAAGAACTTACCCATTGAATAATCCACATGGGAGGATGAGAATTTTATACTGAAGAATCCATAACTACTTAAGCATTGAGGACAACAATTTTTTGAAGGAGAGGGGCATGTTAGGTCCCTATAATACCAATGTACCCCTTATTGTTATTGTTAGTGTACCGCCCTTATTGTTATTATTGTGCCCTTACATTATTATTGTTATGTAGGCTCTGATTATACTGTGGCCCCTTATATTCCTATATATAAAAAGGAGTTCTCGTCATTTGTATCATTCAATAATTGTTAATTTATGTAATGAAAAGGATGTTTCCCTCTTGAAGAGGATAATTTTCAATTCGGTGATCTATCGTCTCTTCTATTTTGTGAGTTGGTTGCATAGCAATAAGATAACGATTAACTTTGGAATTCAAAGAAGGAGGGAAATGAAATTACGAAAAATTCGATGCTCGCCCTAGTGTCCTAGATTAACTGCATTTGTGTCATGATCTTCCTGAGGACTAGCTTGAACGTCTCCTCATCCATTTTCTTCCTGAATTTCATATATGATTCCCCCATTATTGGCTGGGGTAGCATTCCTTCAAATAGATATGTACAGTTCTCATCCTGAATTTCCCCAGCAACACTTGGCCAAGACACAACTTCAGTGTGAAAGGGTTCTTCGGTCAATAAGAAATTTATGGGATGCATTAGAAATGTATTAGGATGGACATACATAGACTCTATGTAGGTGTTGCCATGGATGAGGCTGAAGTAGATGTCCTATGAGTACTCATCGAGTAATGACTTTGGGATTATTTTTACAACCCTAGTGACCCCCAACATCTTCTTGTACTATCCCTTGAATGAGGCTTATCCAGGTGGATATTGGTGGCCATCCACCGAGTCCATTTGAATCCCCACCATTAGTTCTTTCAGTTTTCAAGTTGCAGCACAACTTACTATATTTAGTAGTTTTTTGAGTCCTGAACTTTTGGAGCCATTTTGAGGCCCTAAACGACGCTTTTTGGGGAAATTGAGAGCAACATGGGTTGTGGACTGATGTTTCTCACTAAAAATTTGTAGTCCTCGAATAGATATTTCTAACGAGCTATTGAGCGCATCAAATGGAGGTCAGATGCCAAAGTTACATCCCCGGGAAGTTGAAACACCAATTTACCCAAACGGGGCCCACATTTTTGGCGCTTCATCTCCTAGGGTTAGGTTTTTGGACGTTTCGAGTTTTAAATTGTTTCTCAATAATAAATAGACCTTCGAGCCTCATTGTAACACAGTTCGGGGGGTTGGTAGCCAACACATCTCTTCTCACAGATAAGCATTTCCAGTACCCTAGCTCATCTATTTCCATTATGTTAGTTCTATAATATAGTGGAGGGGTCTATAGTCGTTACATCTCTTCTCAAGGATACGCTACTAGTGCCCTCACTGCTCGTTTCCATTATTTCTCATTGTAACATAGTTCAGAGGCCTGTAGCCGCCACATCTCTTCTCAGAGATACGCCTACCAGCACCCTAGCTATTTATTTCAATCATTTGTTTTAATAACAAAATGAAGAATTATTTCCATTGCATCTCTCTCTCTATGACTATATGTGTATTCTGTTGCGTTCCTACATAAATTTGGATTAGTGGTATCAGAGAAGTTTGTTCTTTCTCTGTTTTTCTTTTCATGTCCCCAACATGGCCAGGGTACAAGGATTTCAACCTCGCAACCCCGATGACCCCCCATAGTGGAAGGAAAGAAACATGAGGGAGCAGAAGATCCTATCAAAATCTTGCTCGAGGATGCCCTCAAGAAATACAGGAACGCGATGATGGATAAATTTTCCTAGATCCTTCAACGGCTGCTCACTGACATCACATCTACATCTAGCATGTCTGCCAATAGATCTACGACATCTTGGACAAATCCAACACCAAGTTCAACACTGCATTCCCCCCCCCCCCAATTGAGGAACTTAACGCAATGGATGCCATTGCTTCCTAAGGAGGGAGGAATGATCCAAGTGGATATCGGTGGCCACCCACCTATTCCATTTGGACCCGCTCCATCAATTCTTTCAATTTTTTCAACTTCAGCACAACTTATTATTTTTAGCAGGTTTTTAGGTCCTGCACTCTCGGAGCCATTTTGGTGACTTAATGATGCAGGTGGATATTGGTGACCACCCACCAAGTCCATTTGAACCCCCATCATCAGTTCTTTCAGTTTTCAAGTTGCAACACAACTTACTATATTTAGCATTTTTTCAGGTCCTGAACTTCTGGAGCTGTTTTGAGGCCCTAAACGACGATTTTTGGGGAAACTAGGAGAAACATGGGTTGTAGACCAACATTGCTCACTCAAAATTTGTATTCCTCGGATATATATTTCTAACGAGCTATTGAGTGCACCAAATGGAGATCGGATTCCAAATTTACGTCCTCGAGAAGTTGAAACACCAATTTTCCCAAACGGGGCCCACAGTTTTGGTGCTTCATCTCTTAGGGTTAGGTTTTTGGATGTTTCAGGTTTTACATTGTTTCTCAACAATAAATAGGCCTTCAAGCCTCATTGTAACACGTTTCAGGGGGCTAGTAGCCAACACATATCTTCTCAGAGATAAGCATTGCTAGTACCCTAGCTCATCTATTTCCATTATGTCAATTCTGTAATATAGTGGAGCGGTCTGTATCATTCACATCTCTTCTCAGGGATACACTACCAGTGCCCTCGCTGCTCGTTTCCATTATTTCTCATTGTAACACAATTAATAGGCCTGTAGCTGCCACATCTCTTCTCAAAGATACACCTACCAGCGCCCTAGCTATTTATTTCAGTCATTTGTTTTATTAATAAAATGAAGCATTATTTCTGTTGCATCTCTTTCTCTATGGCTATATGTGTATTCTGTTGTGTTCCTGCATAAATCCGGATCAGTGTTATTAGAGCGGTATGTTCTTTCTCTGTTTTGCTTTTCATGTCCCCAACACAACCAGGGTATAAGGAGTTCAACCTCGTAACCCCGACGACCCCCCATGGCCGAAGGAAAGAAAGATGAGGGAGTAGGAGATCCTATCAAAATATTGCTCGAGGAGGCCCTCAAGAAACAAAGGAACGCGATGATGGATAAATTTTCCTAGATCCTTCAATGGCTGCCCACTGATGGCACATCTACATCCAGCACGTCCGCCAACAGGTCAGCGACATCGTGGACAAATCCAATACCAAGTTCAGCAAAATTTTCCCCCCCATGGAGGAATTTAATGCAATGGAGACCATTGCTTCCTAAGGAGGGAAGAATGATTGAGGTGGATATCGATGGCCTCCCACCTATTCCATTTGGACCCACAGCATCAATGCTTTCATTTTTTTAGCTTCACCACAGCTTACTATTTTTAGCATATTTTTGGGTCCTGCACACCCAGAGCCATTTTGGGGACTTAATGATCCAGGTGGATATTGGTTGCCACCCACCGAGTCCATTTGAAGCCCCACCATTAGGTCTTTCAATTTGTAATTTTCAACACAACTTACTATTTTTAGCATTTTTTCGGGTCTTAAACTTTCGAAGCCATTTTGAGGCCCTAAACGACGCTTTCTGGGAAAACGGGGAGCAACATGGTTCGTAGGCCAATGTTGCTCACTCAAAAGTTGTATTCATCGGATAGATCTTTCTAAAAATCTATTGAACTCGTCAAACGGAGATCAGATGCCAAAGTTACATCCCCCGGAAGTTGAAACACCAACTCACCCAAATGGAGCCCACAGTTTTGGCGCTTCATCTCCTAGGGTCAGGTTTTTGGACGTTTCAGATTTTACATTGTTTCCCAACAATAAATAGGCCTTAAATCCTCATTGTAACATAGTTCAGGGGTTTCTCAGAGATAAGCACTACTACTGCCCTAGCTTGCCACATCTCCATCATGTCTGCATTGTAACACAGTTCAGGGGGTTGGTAGCCGACACATATCTTCTTAGGGATGAGTGGTAACAGTGCCCTAGCTCGCTTGTTCTGATCATGTATGTATTGTAACACAATTCAGGGGATGGTAGCCGACACATATCTTCTCAGAGATAAGTGTTTCCAGTACCCTAGTTGTTCATTTCCATTATGTCTCATTGTAACACGGTTCAGAGGCCTGTAGCAGCCACATCTCTTCTCAAATATACGCCTACCAGTGCCCTAGCTTTTCATTTCAGTCATTTTTTTTATTAATAAAATGAAGCATTATTTCTACTGCATCTTTGCGCTTATGGTTATATGTGTATTCGGTTGCGTTCCTGCATAAAAATCTAGATCAGAGGCTTTGATGGTTTCCTTGCTCTTAGGGTCCCAAAAGGTCCTCCATGGTACATACCTTTGGGCTAGTGGTTGGTCTTTAGTGATCAGTGTCATATCTCAGCCTTCTCGTGGGAAGAATTTCCACATGGCCAAAGCAACATCAATATATTGATAAAAAATATGTGGACCTATTATATATATATTTACAAGTGCCAAACAATTATTTTAGTAGGAAGCTACACCATTTCAGTTGTGTTCCTTATAGACAGGATTCCATGACTGAGATGGTATCTAATGTGCATTCCCCTCATGAATAGTCCCTTACGAGCTTCCCAACAATGATTTAGTAGGAGAAAGTGTCATTAATATTATCGATTGGTTCTATTTGGGAACCCTTATCTCCTCATTATGTACCATATCGGTTATATTAATTTTCATCCCTTATTTTCTTTCCTCTATTAGACGTAGTTTGGAAGGAAGTGGATATGATAACTCTTGTGATAGATAGTCCCATGAGCATGTCAATGTAGACAATGTGGATGGGATATTATTTGTCCAGCAAGAGTGACCCACCATGCATTTTGGTGATGAGAAACTTTGTGCATTGCATTCCTACACCTTGTGTGCCAAAAAATGGATGACTTCTTAAATTAAACTATGTCAATCTCTGAATTCCTATGAAGTATTCTATAATTTTGATTGATTGGATCACATCTTCCTTGATCATTGGCTCTGTGTATACCTTTTTTCTTAAGTGCTAGAAACTAAAATGAATCTAAGAGGTCCTTATTGAGAAGCACAAATTTGTCATATTTTTCATAGATGTTCTCCATCTTCAATATTCATGGATCTATCTCTTCTTGAGGGAAAAAAATCAAAGTTTTCATCATGGATGTAGAGAAACACTGATAGACAAAGAATATGGGAGGCTTGGATTTGGTCTGAGAATATGGAGAATGAGGCACAAAATCCAGACTTAACAATTCGACCACCTTGGCTCTTGGTTCTGAGAAACCTATGGTTTCCATGAAAATTAAATAGAAAATCATGACATGACATTCTTTATTAGACCACTTAACTAATTAATACAATAAATTTCCCACCTTCATCTATATCATGGAAACAATAACGACGACTAAGCCATACCTAAATCATATGACACAAATTGCAAAAGGCCAGGTCAAGTTGATGGGTAATTTTGGTGTTATGATGAAAGATGCCTATAAATTGATGACATGTTAAGCTAGGGGTATTATGGGAAAGGTTTAGCCCAAATATGGACTCAAAAAGGGAATTATTTCTTAATTATTATGAATACGACTATTGACATGTGTAACTTCCTAACCACAATCAGTTGTGGTGAGGTCAGACTACTTCCATAACTGGAAGTTTTGACAAAAGTATATTCATGACTAAACTCAACTAAAATAAATTACCAACTAGACTAACTGACACATTGATTTGCTACAATAGATTGACTAACTCTACCTAAATCTAGCTACGATCCTTTTCTAAGATTCAATCAATTTGGTGGAGAATTGTTCGAGCCATTGAAAGGTTTCAAGTGTGCACCATTCACCCATCCCGACAAAATTTTTTTGTCTAGATGTGTGAGCTTGAAATCTCTCGATTCCTCCACTTACACAACAATGAAAGGCCGCAACCAATGCATTTGTAACATCCCAGGAAAATTTAAAAATTTATTGTCATATAGAAAAACATGTCCTCCAACAATACATGATTTCTGCTTGATATGCCTATTGTGCCATGGTTTCTGCCTCTACTTTTTGCTAGCTTGGTTGAATTATGCCAGAAACTTAGTTTTGCATAGTTCCCATAACTATTATAGCTGCTTTGAAAGAAAATAATCCTCAATCATATGAGTAGCTTGCACAATGAAGGAGTTGGGAATGGTAAACTCGGTAGGTATTACAACTTATCATCCATAGACTAATTGAAAAGATGTATATTTTTGTAAATGCTTGATAGTTGTGCAGTAAGCCTATAAATTGGATAATACCCATTCATCCCAATTATCCTGGTTGGTTGAGGAGACCTTGGTGAGTCCTTTCTCTAGGAAATTGTTGAAGGCATATACAGTATAATTTGATTGAGCGTAATATGGGATTATCCTATGGTGTTCTTTCATGAAATTCCTTAATAACAGGGAAACTATTCCATTACTAAAATGGGTCCCTTGATCAGTTTTGAGGCTTTGGGGGAACCCAAATCAAGTGAATATATTCTCAAAAATGAATCTACCAGTTGTGTCTGTGGTGCAATATTTGACTGGTGTAGCCTCATCTCACTAGGTTAGGTACTGCACGACGGTGATAATATAATGGATATGGGAGTGACATGTCGATGGGTTAATAAAACCTGCAAAATAAATTATCCATTTTTTAAAATGTTGTAGTGCCTATACTGGTTGCAGATGTAGCTCATCCTGATGTGAATACTTCCCCACTCTTTGACATATGTCACACATCTTGGCATATTAATTTTCATTTCGGAATATTGTGGGCCACCATAGCCCTCGTTGCATCACTTTCCTTACAGTAGAATTTCCTCCCACATGTCCTCTAGGAACTGTTGAATGACACTCCAAAAATATATCATGTCTCTCATGACTAAGAACACATATGCACAATATCTAATCAAGGCCTAGCTTGTACAAATTTCCCACAATAAACTAGTAATCTACATCTCAAACCACCATATGATCTCACTGTGTCATTATATACCCCTACAGACTTTTACCTATGGTGAGAAATATGAAAATATCCTCGAGGTACTATGGAATTACTTCATCTCAGAAACGATTAGCACCTGGACGTCCCTCCAATTTATCCCAACTCTAATTGAGAAAGATGAGCAGGCCCCATGTCTAGTCGACCTAGCTTGACAATCACTTCAAATGTGAATTCCTTGAATAAAAAAATCCATCTACAAATCCTTCCTTCAAGTATAGTCTTGTTCACCAAGTATTTCAAGGGGGAATGATCGGTGAAAATTTTGAACAGTTCCCCCAGAAGATAGTGCCAAAAATTTTGAAGCGAGTAAACCATCGCAAGAAATATTTACTTAGTCTTCATGTAATTCTTCTCCGTTGTGGAAGCTTTCTAGCTAGAAAAATATATACGGTGATGAGGATTACTATCCCTGGGCTAGACTAGGATGACTACTAAGGCGATACCTCAGGCATCAATATGAACATGGAATTACTTATTCTAATTTGGGTAAACCAAGATTAGGGAATTTTCCAATTTCTCCTTCAACACATTGCAATTAGCCCCACATTCATTTGTCCACACAAACCGTTCAAACTTATTAAATAACTTATCTAGTGGTGCAATGGTTAAGGCATAGTTTTGGATGAACCTCTTGTAATATTTTGTATGGCCAAGGGTGGATCTCAAATTTTTAACACTCGATGGTGGATCCATGTTCAGGATCGATACAACCTTAGCAGGATCTACAAATACTCCTTTGCAGACTATATGGCTCAAAAGCATTCCAAAACGAACAAAAAAATTGAATTTATTCATATTTAGTGATATTTGTAGCTACCTACAACAGTGAAAAATCACTCGGAGAACACTAGAATGCTTCTTCAACAATATTTAGATGTCCAGTCATCTGTGTAGCCTTTTAGGAACCTGTCAATATAGTCCTTGAAAGCATCAATTACAATTCTTGAGAACATTGTGGGTGCATTCTTGAGTCCAAATGTCATGACGTAGTACACATAATATCCCCATTATGTGGTGTATGTGGTTTTCTTCTTATATTCCTCCGCAATATAGACATGATGATAATGAGAGAACCCATCGATAAATGAGTAAGCTTCATTACCTGCAACATTGTCTACAACTTCGGCACTGAAGGGGGTGAGGAAGGTATCATGAACACAATAATTGTTCAGACTTCAATAGTCCACATAGACTTGGATTTTATCAATATCATTTTTGTTCTGTATGAGAATTGGGTTGATCCAATCTTATTCATCCACAGTGAGAATAAGCCTTGATGTTAGTATATTTTCTATTCCTTTCTTCACCTTCTATTTAAATCTCAAGTTCAGTCGGTATGACCGATACTTTACTGTATTTGAATCTAGTTTAACCACAATATTAATATCCCCTAACTCTCCCTGAATCCCATTTATTTCTGCAACATATGAGGGGAATAGGTCCTCGTATTCCCTTAGGAGGTCGAATAATTGCTTTATATTCTAGTCATCCTAGTAGTCTACGATCAAGGCCAACTTCAGCTTATCATCACTAATGATGTTGTGTTTTTGCAACTTGAAGGGTTGTAGTTCTTGACCATCAATCATATACCCATCCTCAATTCTCTGCTACCCCTCAATTTCCTTGAATTTCATATGTCACAACTCACCCAGATCGTTTTCCTTAGGTCACCTATCTACCTTTCCATAGGCTATAACCTCATGGAACCCTGATTTGTATATATTATCCAAAGTGTGCTACTTTATAGATCCCTCCATTATTTTCCCTTCTGTAAGTAAAACTTTCTTAGCAACTTGCAAAGCATGGGTTATCCTTTCGTCCCTATCTTTGAAGGAAAAAGTGTTGATGAAGTGGTCTACCAAGAAATATTAATCATTAGTTTCTATCCTTATTTTTTCATTCACATACCACACCTTAAGAAATTTCCATAAGGCGTGTAAGAAACCGTGCACCCAAAAGTCTTCCAGGACCCCTTCTCTTGTCCATTTGATCTCACATTATTTTAGATGTTGTGGAGGGTTAGAGCTCCCCCAATATTTCACAAAATTTTATAGATCGTCCTCTAGATGTCCAAACCTTACCCTCATCGTTGTATTAATATCCTACCATCATATCATATGGTTACGGTGAGATTCCCGCCACATTACTGGTGTCACTTGTAGGGAAACATCCACTAAGGGAACTTTGTATTCTCTAGATATTGTGGTATCTAATATATCAAGGAAATAATTATCCAAATTCATGCCATTAGAAGTGGGAAGTCTCCTACCTCAATACCAACCCAGTTGATATGATGGACTATGGTTCAATGCCTAGTATTTATCTCATACCCACCCTACTTCTAGTCATCCAAATAAAATTCAGAGTAACTATTAATAATCGAAAATCATATAAGAAAAGATGACATTATTTAATGTCAGACGGAAGGATTTACAGGGCTGAGAGACATTAGAGAATCTGGAAAGTATTTAAAAATCTCTAAGGTTTGAGGAAAAATCATATTTGAGCAAGTCACAAATCCTTTTGCGTGCAAAAACCTTTGATAAGATCACATTTGCGCCCCTTTTGACCTGAAATGCATGCAATCCTGGGAGTGGCGGAAGTCACTTTCCGGGACCACGAAAAGCACTCTCAAGGAAAGTGATTTCACACTTGAGGCAGCCTTAGGACAACCACCAAAGCCTCCTTAAGACATCAAGGGAGCACACAATGCAATCATCCCCTCCTCTTGTGTCAGCATCCACAATGTACCAAGAGAGGGAAGGAGGATATGAATTCTCCTATAAAAGTCGATGAAGAGATGAACAACTTGAGAGCACATTGTTATGTTGGCCAAAATTTCCCCAAACAATAACAAGAGTGTGTGATATGGAGCAGAGATAGAGGGGACTCAATTGTTGGCCATCCAAACATTTTAGTCCACCATAGTAGAGAGAGGGAGACTTTGCACTGAGGCAAGCTTGGAAGTAAAGACATCCTTGCGTCAGGACTTAGAACACAATTTCTAAGGGCCCCTTGGCAAGTGGGTTAAAGTTTCATCCTCATTTCCTACCAGCACTCAATAAGAGGGGTCGGAAGTGCCACCATTTGGATTATTATAGTTTTTTGACTCTATTCATAGATTTTCTCTTTCTTTTTTAAGTTTTAATTTAATTTTTATGTTTTGAATATGCATGTTATTTCTCTATCTAATATGTTTATGTTCTAGCATGTTCCACTAACTTGCTTTACTCCACTTGTTTTTCTACCTGTGACCAACAACTTAAGAGGGTAAACCACACCCCTTAAGTTGGTGTGATTTCATACATGAATGCACCAAACACACTAACACAGGATTGGCGACTCCACTAACTTTTATTTCCAAGTTTATGTGGTTGTTCATTTTTGCAGAGACCTTTGTATGTGCTGTGGAGTTGGGCTGAAATTTCCCCCTTTTTCTCCTTTAGTACCTAGTTCATCCCAAGTGACAGAATGAAGAAAAATAGCTCCAAAAAATACTTTTTCAAGAATTTTCACACTTTTCCCTCTCACAAGCGTGCCCAGGGTGCGCGTTCAGAGCTGACTTGTGCGCAGAGATCATGCCTGTTTCAGCCTTTCACGAACAAAAGATAGAATGAGAAATTTCTCCCATATTTCTATATTTTCCTACTTGTAAAGTGCTTGGTAGCCCATAATACATCTTCCAGCACTGGTTGAGGTACTTTGCAACTTTATAAAGCTCACTCTTAGCTACTTTTTGTAGGCTTTGCGTTAGCTTTATTTCAAGTTGATTTTTGCAAAGTTCACACACAATTTAAGTAGGGGGGAAATAACTTGCATTCCGATTTTTTTTTACGTTTTGAAAATTTCGGAACCAACACACCTAGATAATTAGCTAAAGTAAGTGGCCCAATTCCACGCATTCTTAGCTAGTTTCTTTTTTGTAGTGTAAAAGTAATTAGTTTAGTTCAATTTTTGCACTAGGATTTTGGGACCAGGATTGAATTGTTAATAGAAGAGCAAGTAATATCTGATGCCTTTGCACCCTTTGGTGATCCTAGGCAAGCATATGAACACTCTTTATTCACAACTCACCATCTCGCTTTAGTTGATCACATATATTAACTAGGAAAAATAGAAAGCGACCCATATCCACACATGTTTTTATTTTGAGCAAGGAACAATAGAACATAGTTTAATAGGGTATTTTGAAAAGGATCATCACATATCCACACATTCAAACTATGCGCCTACTTAATTTTTTCTCACACACATCCATACACTAAGAAAAGCAAAGAAACCTAAAACTAACTTAACAAAATTCACTAAATTCTCCCCACAGGGGCCATAAGAGAATTTATAGTTTAAGTTATGATCAAGGGGGTAGGCATCCAATACACCTCCTTGATCATTCTTCATATTGAAACATAGAATTTGACTATTTAGGGATATTTAAATCCACCTATCAGCCAATGGAAAAGAAAACCCAAGCGCGAAAGAGACCCATTTAAGAGGGGGTTATGCTTAGGCGCAGTGCATGCGGTATCAGTTGGGGCTACCTGACCCGACTGATACTCAGTACTGTTAGTTGACTTACCAAGAAGCCCAAGACTCGAATTCTCCCATGGGATAGTGGTACTTAATGGCCAAATTTAGGAAATCCTTTCCCTATAGGTGACGGTGCAGGAAAGCACCAGATCCTCTACCCTTACCTTGGTGGATTTTCTTCAGTTGACTGGGGGCATTTCCAGCTCTTACGGGAAGTTCTGCCAACACTCGCAAGATATATTCTCAAGGCCTAGTTACGTTTTAGTGTGTGAGGATGACTAGGTCTTATAGGATTTGATTCTCATATGAAAACAAACAAAAACCATGTTTTTGATTGACTGATCACATAGGATTATTTCAAAGGGAAAATTAATTTTATTTTCGCTTTGTTTTATGTATGTGATCGGAATTTGGCTTTGATCATAAACTCTATGCTCTCAATTTTTTACAAAACCAGACCTAGTCAACACCAAAACGAATCCAACTAGACCTTTTTGATCTAAACATCTTTCAGACCTCCCCCATTACCTGGACGGTTTCTAGGTCTTTTTCCATTTAGGTGTCAAAGATGAAACACTGCCACCATTATTGGTTCGTCCTTTATTGGGGCATCCTTAGTTGGGAACCCTGGTTGGTCTCCCAATGCCACACCACACACCACTCCTCCTGTAACCCCTAGAGGGCAGAGGAGTGCTACCCATTTGGGAAGCCAGTTGAAGACACAATAGAGTATGTCGTAGACAAACCCTCTTCCTAACTAGAACTTTGTGTTTTCACAAGTTGCAATAGCTTCAACCTCGTAGTCACCCTTTTTAGCTAAATTGAATCTGCCATATTTAACCAAGCTAATGAATGACCCCATTGCACACAAACCTACATAGCCTCCCATGCCCATGAAGCTCCCTTCGGACTTTCCAAAGTTAGAAGGAAAGCGAGCGGAAGACCCAGGAAATCATGTCATGAATTTCCACCTATGGTGCTCATCGAATAGTATCATTGATGACACTATTTGATTGAGAATATTTCAACACACTCTGACAAGAGTAGCATAGAAATGGTATGTGGAGCAGCCCTCTGCTACACATGGAATCTTTAGTGCCCTCACCACCATGTTCCTAACATATTTTCAGTTACCCATCTATTGAGCCTTGAAATAGGTATGTATTTACTCTTGATTACTGTCCTTTTTCCCTCTTCCTTATCCATCTTGTGCCATGATATAATAATATAATGAAAGGATTTTAATGAAGAATGAATGAAAAATGATCCTGATACGATTTAACCATCCAAACTAATTCCCATTGCTTTTTATGCTGAAAATAACAGATGGAACAACAATTACTCCCAAGAAGGAACAACAGGACCTAATCACAGGAAAGAAGATGTGTTAAATGTGGTCGAATCGAAAGACAAATCAGTAAGGGTTAGTGCAAGAATGAACGAACTGTCCGAGGATATCATTTTTTCATGGATCCCTCAGGATCCCCTGATCCTAAGGGATCACATTTATCTTTCCATTTAGCTATAAAGGGACAGGAGAGCTAGTTCTCGGATAGGATGTATCTTTCACTTCTGCATAATTTGTAATTGTAATTCACAGAACATAGTTCTGAAAAAAGAGATCGTATTGTTATGTCAATTGAATCTGATGATTAATATATAATTCGCATTGTTGTTCATTCAAATATTCTGGAGTAGTTACGCAATAATCATCGGGGGCTAAGGGCCCAGTCTCTGGTGGATTTCATTGTTGTTCTTTGTGTTATACTTTTCCATTTATTGCAAGTGTATTTTGATTTTCTGCTTCTCAGTTGAAGTACTTTTGATAATTTGGATTTCTGGTATTTATTAAATTGAATACGTATTTCCAATTTATTTCCTTAAGGAATTAGTTGTTAGTTAAAAGAACTGGTTTTGATTACTTTGTTAGGTCCCTATATTACTAGTATAGTCCCTTATTGTTGTTAGTGTAATGCCCTTATTGTTATTATTGTACCCTTGTAACCCCCATATTATTATTATTGTGCCCTTAAGTTATTATTGTTAGGTCGGCTAGGGTTTCATTGTGGCCCCACTAGGATTACAATATGGCCCCATGGACTCTTATATATAGAAAGGAGGTTTTGTAATTTGTATCATCCAAGAATTTTTCATTAATGTAATGTATTGGAGGTTTCCCCCTCGAAGTGGCTTATTTCTGAGGCATTGATATCTCTTTTCTTCTATTTTTGCAGCTAGTTTCACAACATTTTGTATCAGAGCTTTGAGATTCTAGGGTTTCACTGATTCAAACAGGTCAGCGTGGAATGTTTGCTATAACGTTTTTTCTACAAAGGTTCGGAATCTGAAATTTTTAGAGTGCGAATCCAAAATCCTAAGGAACATCGTCGCAAAATTTCAAACCTTGGTTCGCAATATTTTTAGAGATATGATCTGTGCAAGTTAGGTCATTTTGCAGGCTCTTGAATTTAGCCTAAACAGATCATCGCGGTATTTTCGTAATAAATTTTTTTCTACAAAGGTTAAGAAGCTGAAATTTTTAGAGTGTGAAGCTGAAATCCTAAGTAACATCATTGCAAAATTTTAGATATTGGTTCACAATATTTTCAGAGATAGTATCTGTGGAAGTTAGGGTTTTGTGAGGATTCTGAATTTCATCTCAAAGAGGTGATCGTTGGAAAATCTTCATAGCTCTCTCTTTGAGCATCAAATTGGAATTCTGTAAAATGTGACCACAAGTACATGAAATATAGTGTTCGGTCTATCAATTTCAGAGCCAAAGGAGGAAATAGTGGCACGTGGAAAGTCATACAAGTTCGCTCTACTAAACTAGTCCAAAATTGGATCATTGTGGGAGATTGGACATAACTTTGTCTTGAAGAATCCAAATCAGATCAGACCTATGGCATTTTAAATAAGCTTCAGAGGGCTACTACAGGGCTAAATTTCAGATATTGAGGATCTGCAATTATAGATAAAATTTAATTTCAATATCGAGCTCCTCAGTAGAAAGTAAAAGGTGTGTATTTTTTTCCGAATTGCATAAGTCTTGTTTGAAGAATCAAGTTGAATTGATTCCAAGGGAATATTGTAGAATAGATATTAGTATTGGATTCTAAAATGGCCCCTAAAAAGAATTCAACACCCATTAAGCCTTTAGAAGGCTCTACTATGACTCATGAATACGAAGAATGGAAACATGACATATCAAAATTACAAGAGCAAGTGAAACAAATTTCGCTCTCGCAAAGAACAACAAAAAATGAAATGGAAGTTTTGAAGAAAGGTGTGGAAACTAAGATGGATGGTTTGAAGAAAGGCGTGGAAGCTAAAATGAATGGTTTTGAAGCTAATATGGATGGCATGGAAGTGGGCATGGAAGCTAAGATGGATGGCATGGAAGCTAAGATCGATGAAAAAATGAAAGACAACATGGAAAACATGAAGAAGGATCTAAAAGTAGACATCGAAGGTTTGGAAAAGTTGATACAAGAAATGCTTCCTAATGGTGAAAATATAGTAGAGGAAACACATGATGATAACAAAATAAATGTTAATCGTGATTTCATAAACTTTACTATTGGAGGGAAGAACCACCATATTCCAAAAATGAATATAAGGAAGTTTGATGGAAAGGACCCTGTAACATGGATAATACAGATGGAGCAATATTTTGATCTCCATAATGTGCAAAACACACAAAAGGTACGCATTGAAACTTTACATTTAGAACAAAATACATTTTTATGGTATCGATGGCTTTGCTCCTGTAAAAAAATGGTCACTTGGTCAATTTTTACGAAGGAAATGATAGCACATTATGAGGATACAAAGAGCAACACTTTCTTTAGCCAATTGATAAATCTCAGACAAAAGGGTTTAGTGGGGGAGCACATTGAGGACTTCCAAAAATTGAATATAAGGGTAACTGATATTTTAGAGGAACATAGGATTTATCTCTTCATAGGTAGTTTAAAGGATAACATCCAACATGAATTTCACGTTTTGGAACCTGATTCATTGGAGAAGGCATTCAGGTTGGCTAGAAAAATTGAATTTAAAATTATGGCAACAAGGAAGCCTACCACCCGCTTCTATAAAGAGGTAATTGTTGCTAATACTAGATTTGCACAACCTACAAGGTTGACACCACAATAGTTGGAAGAAAAAATAGAAAAAGGGATTTGCTAAATTTGTGATAGAAAATACACTAAATGTCATAAGTGTGCTGAGAAGAAATTATTTTACATAGATTGTGAAGAGGAAGAAGAAAATGAACAAGAATCTTCAAAAGAAGAGGATATACACCACTAACCAACCCTAGAAGAGGAAGAAATGAGTCCGACCATATCGTGTAATGCATTGGTAGGAATTATCACTCCTCAAACTCTCAAGATAAGACATATCAAGAAGAAAAAGGTAATAGTTTTGATTGATTCAGGTAGTACCCATAATTTTATTCATTCTAACGTAGCCAAGGAACTGAATTGTTTCCTATACCCATCACCAGAATGCCAAGTGATGGTTGCAAATGGAGGAACTATAAATTGTTCTGGAAAATGCCATAATATCAAGCTAACCATGGGGGAATATGTATTGAATATTCCAATGCTTTCCATTCCTATGGGAGGTGCTGATGTTGTAATAGGAGTACAATGGTTACAATCTTTGGGGACGGTAGCTTTTAATTTTCAAGAAATTTTCTTGAATTTTTTTTTCAGAAGGAAATAAAGTCAAACTATGGGGAATTGCAGGGAAGACAAGAAAGATAATAAGCTCTAATGGCATGACAAAGCTTCTAAAGAAAGAACAAAGAGGTGTAATTGCACAATTATGCTCACTAGAAGTTCCAACACCAAAATCATCTATTTCTTTAGATCTCCAAAAAGTCTTGGACAATCATTCCAAGGTGTTTGAAACTCCCAAAGGACTCCCACCTATTAGTGATCATGATCATGCTATTCATTTGATTCCAGGAAGTGTTCCTCCAAACATCAGGCCTTATAGATATCCTTATGTCAAAAAGAGTGAAATTGAACGTATGATTGCAGAAATGTTAGAGCCTGGTATAATTCAACCTAGTAAAAGTTCTTTCTCTAATCCTGTAGTATTGGTACACAAGAAGGATGGATCATGGTCCATGTGTCCAGATTATAGGGAGCTAAATAAGCTCACCATTAAAGATAAATTTCCCATTCCTGTGATTGATGAATTACTGGATGAATTACATGGAGCAATTTATTTTACCAAGTTGGATCTTCGTTAAGTATATCATCAAATTAGAATGAAGACTGAAGATATTTCAAAAACAACATTTCAAACTCATGAAGGTCATTATGAATTTTTGGTCATGCCTTTTGGCCTTACCAATGCACCTTCTACATTTCAATGGTTGATGAATTCCATTTTTAAACCCTTCCTTAGAAAATTTGTGCTAGTATTTTTTGATGATATACTAATCTATAGCAGGTCTTGGAAGGATCATGTTCAACATGTTGACAGGGTGCTCAAACTATTGCAGGAGAAAAAATTATATGCAAAAAAATCCAAAATTTTCTTTGGAGTGCAAGAGGTGGAATATTTGGGTCATATTGTATCTCATGAGGATGTTAAGGTAGACCCTAACAAAATTAAAGCCATTAAGGAATGGAAAGTCCCCACAACCATACAACAGTTGCGAGGATTTCTTGGGTTAATAGGGTATTATCGCAAGTTTGTTAAGAATTATGGGAGAATAGCAGCACCTCTAACAACATTATTCAAGAAAGATGCATTTTCATGGATTCCTGAAGCAACTAAGGCCTTTGAACATCTTAAAGAAGCAATGTGCCTAGCACCAGTCTTAGCTACACCAGATTTCACAAAAACCATTATTGTGGAATGTGATGCCTCAGGAAACGGAATTGGTGTTGTTTTAATGCAAGAAGGAAGACCCATTGCTTTTGAAATTCGTCCAATCAAAGGAAAGTATTTATAGAAAGCTATTTATGAGAAGGAAATGTTAGAAATACTTCACGCACTAAATAAATGGCGAACTTACCTAATGGTAAGACACTTCAAGGTAAAAACTGATGATGATAGTCTTAAACACCTTTTGGAAGAAAGACTATCTTCAGAAGAGCAGCAAAAATGGGTCACAAAGATGTTGGGTTATGACTTTGAAATAATCTACAAAAAAGGGAAACTAAATGTTTTTGCAAGTGCACTCTCAAGAAATAATGAAGAGGTGGAAGCATTTCTTTGTGCGATATCTATTATCCAACCAGATTGGATAACCGAAGCAAGGGATGAATGGAAGAAGGACGAATAAGTGTGGAAACTCATTCAAAAGTTGCAGCAAGATCCTAGTACATCTGATACATTTAGTTGGAAAAATGATTCCTTATGGTACAAATATTTCTTATATCTTTTTAATAATTCCAAACTAAAAGAAAAGATTCTTTTGGAATTGCACACTTCTCCTTTAGGAGGACGCTCAGGATTTTTAAAAACATACCATAGGGTGAAGAAAGATTTTTTTTGGGGATGGCCTTAAATCTGATATTCAAAAGTTTGTGGCAAAATGTTTGGTTTTCCAGTAGAATAAAGTTGAGACAATTAAGACCTTGGGTCTTCTACAACCTTTATCCATCCAAGTCAACATTGGGAGGAAATTTCAATGGATTTTATCACAGGTTTACCTAAGTCCGAAGGAAAGAGTGTCATCATGGTGGTAGTTGATAGAATTACCATGTATGCACACTTTTGTGCATTATCGCATCCATTTAAAGCAAGTGCAATTCCTACTACATTTATGGACACAATTTAAAAGCTACATGGAAACCTAAGGGTTATTTTGAGCGAGAGAGATCCCATTTTTACTGGAAATTTTTGGACAGAGTTACTTTCTTGTTTGGGTACTCAATTAGCTCATAGCTCATCTTATCATCCTCAATCTAATAGTCAAACTGAGATAGTAAATAATTTTTTGGAAGGATATCTTCGTTGTTTTGTATCTGATAAAAAAACACAATGGGTCAAGTAGTTACCTCTCGTTGAATGGTGGTATAACACTTCCTTTCATACTGCAGAAAAAATGACCCCATTTATGGCACTTTATGGATATCATCCACCATCTATCACATCATATTTAAGAGCAAATTCGAAGGTTCAAGCAGTGGAATATCACATTGAGCATCAAAAGGAAGTTCTCCAACTCTTAAAGGATAACCTCAATTTGGCACAAAATGAAATGAAATAACAGGCAGATCAACATCGCAGCGAGAGAAGTTTTGATGTAGGAGACTGTGTATTTTTACAGCTACAACCGTACAAACAAATTTCCCTCAAGCAAGCTAAGAAGGATAATAAATTATTGCCAAAGTACTATGGTGCTTACAAGGTGTTGCAAAATATTGGTACTATGGCATACAAATTGGAGCTTCCTACATATTCATGAGTGCATCTAGTTTTTCATGTTTCATACTTAAAGAAGGTTATAGGTGAAAATCTTCCTGTTCAAACAATATTGCCAGAACTTCATGAGGAAGGAAAAATCATATTGGAACCTGAAGCGGTCACGGAAACAAGAACTTGAAAACTACGAATTTGATCAATTTCAGAGTATCTCATCATGTGGAAGAACTTACCTACTGAAGATTCTACATGGGACGATGAGAATTTTATATAGAAGCACCCAGAGCTACTCAAAAATTGAGGACAACACTTTTTTTAAGGAGAGGGGCATGTTAGGTCCCTATATTACTAGTATAGTCCCTTATTGTTGTTAGTGTAACCCCCTTATTTTTATTATTGTACCCCTATAACCCCCATATTGTTATTATTGTGCCCTTAAATTATTATTGTTAGGTCGGCTAGGATTACATTTTTCCCCACTAGGATTAAAATGTTTCCCCATGGACTCCTATATATAGAAAGGAGGTTTTCTAATTTGTATCATCCAAGAATTGTTCATTAATGTAATGTATTGGAGGTTTCCCCCTCGAAGTGGCTTATTTCTAAGGCGTTGATATCTCTTTTCTTCTATTTTTGGAGCTGGTTTCACAACATACTCAAAGCACAAATAGTTATTTCCAATACTTTCCTTCTGTTCAATAGTTCAAATCCAGCTGAAAGAGCTCGGTTAATGCTTTAGTGCTCTCGTTTGATTGTCATTAGAATTAGTTGAATTAAGAATGAATCATAGTTTTGGGTTATAATACTTATATGAATCACTTTCTTTAAAGCTTCAAGATTTATGATTGCATCTATATGAAACGATTGATTTCAGCATTACTCTTTGTATGTATAGCATGCACATATTGTGTACACGCTTGAGATAAAAGGACTTACCCAGGTTGATAATTAATGTGAGGAAATTAGGAGTTTTTAAAGACACCTGTTAGCACCCAACATTTTGGCGCCATTTCCGGGGAGCATGTTGCCACTCTGTAAAGAGTAATGTATGATTGATGTTTTTTCTGTTGAGGGAGAATTAGGTATTAAAAAAGGAAGGTAAGAACCTGCATAGTGAATGAGTAAAATTCTCTCTCATCCACCCGCTTTCTAGTAGAATTGCATAGGAGTTTAAGGTAGGAATGAATGTTTCTATTTCCACATGAATGACTAAGAAGGAAAGACCTCAAAAAGACAAAATTCCTCCTTATAAACCTAAAAAATCTAAGGGACTGGTGACCCTTGGACGATCAACTTTTATCGACGAAATCTTAAGAAAATATGAGTCTTAGTCATTAGTAGGACCCCGAATTGTTGCTGCTAGACATCCTACTAACTTCCTTCAAGCCACAAGATCACCATCTGTAGCTAACGCTAAGATTCACAGTAAGATTGAAGGGATTGAGCAGAGTTTTCAAGATACTGAGAATTCACAAACTCTCCCTTCACAACAAGGAAATTATTGCAACCTCCGTGAAGGAGAAGGAGACACAGGAAATATTGAAATTAAATTATCAGAACCTAGATCTCCTGAGGTAGTGACTGAGCAGAGGACACCCAGTATTCCAAATCAAGGTAGTGTTGGTAGAACCATTCCATCCTCTTGTATACATCCTAGGAATAACTCTCCAGCTCCAAAGATCCCTGAAGAATATTAGCATATTTTTTACCAAATGGATAATAACCAGCAACCTCAAACTTCTACATTGAAATAACCTATTTTTGACACAGTTGTCAATTCCCCCATGAAGGCTATCCCATTATATAACATTCCTACCTTTCATGGGCTAACTTCAGAATATCCTAATGGATTCTTTTTCGAATTTGATTCCTTATGCAGGGGTTATGACTACACTACTGACCCCCAGAAGCTAAAGCTATTCCCCTCTACTTTGAAGGGAGCAGCTCTGCGTTGGTTCATGGGACTTGGTGGAGGCACTATCAATGATTGGGACCAAATGAAAACATATTTCCTTAAAAAATACCAAGATTATTGCCGAACTAGAGAACTAAAAGATGAAATCTTTCAAATGGTATCTAAGCCTAACGAGACCCTGGAAAAAAATGTAGAGTGTATCAAATATAATCTGCAAAGATATCCTTACACAAATCTGGTTGATAATGTTCTAAAAACCACGATTATCAAATATAATGGGTAAGGGTGACATTTATCAAGAAAACTATAAAAATATTATAGATTTTTGCATCAAGTGTTCCAGGGGCAATTCAAGGCTGAAACCAGTTGTGAGCGATGCAAGCCCCAGAGACAGAAAAGCCTCGGGAGGAAGCATTACACGAAGCAAAATCGGCAATTTGTTGGAGGATTTCAAGACTGATATCCTGAGGACCCTGACGACACAATTGGATGTCATGCAAGCTAAGAAAAAGAAAGCTATAGCAGAATAGAACTTGGCTATTTTTTTCCCCCAGTTGCAGACAGAAGCATAGTCATAAATAATGCCCCCTAGACATGTGCCATATGCACTAAAGAGCACACCATGGAAAGTTTCCCATCACTCCCAAGATTAAAAGCAGTCTTCAAGGAAGCCGAAGAAGAAGTGGAACCAGTATATCTGTTGAACCAGCGTCGTCAATGGAAAGCGTGTCAAACAGGTATGCCTACCGATCCATCTTCATTCTTTCCTCCCTCGCAATATAACTCTCATCAATATTTAGGGGCATCATGGCATAATCAACCACATTTTTTTCCACCTCAAGAATTTTTTATGACACCATGTCCCAATCATTCAAATCCAAATAATAATAATTGGCCAAATTCCCCTTACCCGCCACCATTCTGGCAGAACAACCCATATTCCTCCCAATGGTTCTCTTCCACTTCACAAAATCATAACTGCAATCAAATTGGCAAAGATCTATGAACCAGCCAATGGGGACAGTTCCTCTGCAACAACCAACTTTACCAGCACCTTACACATTGCAACAAAATCCTCAATCTAATATACAACTGCAACTTCCAACTCAACCCAACCCAAATCCTAACAACATACCAGTTTAGTCAATACAAATCATTGAGGGTCTGGACCCTGAAGATGAGTTGAAAGAATGTAACAAACTTAAGTTGAGATCTGGACGCATAATCACTCTAGATAAGGATATATATTTGCAACCTAAAGAACCACACACAAATAAGCCTCTGACTATAGATGATCAACAAATAAAACAAGGGGAAGATACAGTCAGAAAAAAAATCCTGAATAGATCATAACCACTCCCCCCCCATTCCCAGAAAGATTGTTGATACCATGCTCGATTGAATATCCTTAATTTGATCTTCTAAGTGAACTTAAGAATATTTGTATAAAAATTCCCCTCCTCCAGGCTATCCAAGATATTCCAATATATGCCAAAACTATTAAAGAATTGTGTATAAAGAAGTCTGCGAGGAAATAAAAATAACCCCTAATGTCCATGTTGTCGGGACTTTGTCTGATTTATTAATATGCAAAGAGACTCCTGTAAAATATGAGGATCCCAGAAACCCCATTGTCATAGTTGAGATAAATGGCCATTATTTTCCCAATTCTTTAGTTGACTTAGGGGCATCGATTAATATTTTCACAACTACAACTTGCAACATTCTTAGCATCACAACCTTAGAACCAACAAATACCGTACTGGAACTAGCTGATCGCTTAGTCATTAGATCAGAAGGAACATTACAAGATGTGATGATCTCTGTAGACACTTGGGAATACCCGACGAATTTTTTTATTATTAACCCAAGGAACTAGCTAGATGGACATCCCTTAATATTACAAAGGCTTTAGATAGCGACTTTTGATGCTTATATTAGCTGTCGGGTAGGCAGTATGACTATAACTAGGGAGAATAATGTCAAACATTTAGCTTTATACCCTCCTTCTCAGACAAGCTTGAGTATTATGAGAACCAGGAAGCAACCTACAACATACTTAACAGAAAATATTTGGTCACCGTTGACTGTGGTAGATGCTCTTGAATTCAAAAAACATATTGATGACGATGTCATTAATACTTTTATCAATCATCCTACCACAGTATCAAGTTCGAAATGCCACATGATTAAAGCAATTCTTGACAATGAAATCAAAGAAGATCCCATGAGAGATATCAATGACAAAACAATAACAACAAGTAGCTCTAGAAACCGTTGATAAAGCTTTTAGTGGAGCGGACGCTCCTCAAAAGAGCCAAGTAGCCAGAGAAAAACTTAAGAAGCTGTGACAAAAATACCAAAATCTCTAGAAGATAGTCAGAAGGCTACAACGAGAAGTTAAAAACTATAAAACTCAGAACACCGCTCCTGAGGTGACCTCTGTAGCTACAAAAACAAGAATATGTGAGAATAAATCAATATAAATTCAAACCGAACTTGCTTCCACTCGAACAATAGCCAACCAGGTTAATTTTCATGAAAACATGGTAAGCGCGGCTATTCAAACGAAGGGTTGGTCCTTCCACAATAAGGAAATTGTGCAGAAAGGAACAAAATATTTCCTCTCCATTCAGGAAAGATCCCTGGTTACATCCAAAATGAGATGGATGGTTTCAAGAAATAATGTTAAAGAAAGAGAACCATTTAATTATGAAAATTTCAAAGCTGTTGCGAGATGGTTAGTCCCATACAACAATTTGATATTAAAAGAAGGACCCTATCGGGTGGGATGTCGCTTTAGAAGCCCCATTATTTGGTATCCTCCTGAAGGGTATCAGCCTGACTATGAGTTACCTGAAGGACACGAAGAGGCTGCCTTTGCAAACCTAGCACAACATCCTGGTCTCAGGCCTATTATAAATAGATCTTCTGTAGCCTACTCGTTAACTTCTTTACATAAGAATTATTTATTTTCTATGGGGACATGAAAAAAGGTAAGTAGGGGAGTATGTTGAGCCTTGCAATAGGTATGTACTTACTCTTGATTACTGTCCTTTTTCCCTCTTCCTTATCAATCTTGTGCCATGATATAATAATATGAGAGGATTTTGATGAAGAGTGAATGAAAAATGATCCTGATATGATCTAACCATCCAAACTAATTTCCATTGTTTTTATGCTAAAAATAACAGATGGAACAAAAATTGCTCCCAATAAGGAACAGTAGGACCTAATCACGAGAAAGAAGACGCGTTAAATGTGGTTGAATCAGAAGGAAAATTAGTAAGGATTAGCGAAAGAACAAACTAACTGTCCAAGGATAGCATTTTGTCATGGATCTCTCAGGATCCCCTGATCCTGGGGGATCACATTTATCTTTCCTTTTAGCTATAAAGGGACAGGGAGAGCTAGTTCTCAGACAGGATGTATCTTTCACTTCTGCATAATTTGTAATTGTAATTCACAGAACGTAGTTATGAACAATGAGATTGTATTGTGATGTCAACTGACTGCGATGATTAATATATAATTCACGTTGATGTTCATTCAAATATTCTGGAGTAGTTAATAAGTATTCTCCAGTGGCTAAAGGCCCAGTCTCTGGTGGATTTCACTGTTGTTCCCTATGTTATACTTTTCCATTTATTGCAAGTGTATTATGCTTTTCCGCTTTGCAGTTGAAGTACTTTTGAAATTCAAATTTATGGTATTTATTCCTTTCAATACGCATTTCCAATTTACTTCCTTAAGGAATTAGTTGTTATTTAAAATAATTGGTTTTGATTACTCAAAGCACAGATAGTTATTTCCAATACTTTCCTTCTGTTCAATAGTTCAAATCCATCTGAAAGAGCTCGTTTAATGCTTTAGTGCTCTCGGTTGATTGTCATTGGAATTAGTTGAATTAATAATGAATCATAGTTTTGGGTTATAATGCTGAGATGAATCACTTTCTTTAAAGATTCAAGATTTATGATTGAATCTATATGAAACGATTGATTTCAACATTACTCTTTGTATGTATAGCTTGCACATATTTTGTACATGCTTGAGATAAAAGGACTTCCCCAGGTTAATAATTAATGTGAGGCAATTAGGAGTTTTTAAAGACACGTGTTAGCACCCAACATTTTGGCACAGTTGTCGGGGAGCGTGTTGCCAATATTTAAAGAGTAATGTATGATTGATGTTTTTTCTGCTAAGGGAGAATTGGGTATTAAAACTAGAAGGTAAGAACCTGCGTAGCGAACGAGTAAAATGCTTGCTCATCCACCCGCTTTCTAGAAGAATTGCGTAGGAGTTTAAGGTAGGAATGAATGTTTGTATTTCTACATGAATGACTAAAAAGGAAAGACCTTAAAAAGACAAAATTCCTCCTTATAAACCTGAAAAATCTAAGGGATCGGTGACCCTTGGACGATCAACTTTTATCAATGAAATCTTAAGAAAAAGTGATTTTCAGTCATCAGTAGGACCCCGAATTGTTGCTGCCAGACATCCTACTGATTTCCTTCAAGCAGCAGGATCACAATCTGTAGCTAACGCTGAGATTCACAGTAAGGCTGAAGGGATTGAGCAGAGTTTTCAAGATACTGATAATTCACAAACTCGCCCTTCACAAGAAGGAAATTCTTGCAACCTCCATGAAGAAGAAGGAGAAACAAACAATATTGAAATTAAATTATCAGAACCTAGATCTCCTGAAGTAGTGACTGAGCAAAGGACACCCAGTATTCCAGATCAAGGTAGTACTGCTAGAACCATTGCAGCCTCTTGTAGACATCCTAGGAATAACTCTCCAGCTCTGGATATCCCTGAAGAATATTGGCATATTTTTTACCAAATGGCTAATAACCAGCAGCCTCAAACTTCTACATTGCAATACTGTATTGTTGGCACAACTGTCAATGCCCCCATGAAGGCTATCCCATTACATAACATTCCTACCTTTCATGGGATAACTTCAAAAGATTCTGATGAACTCCTTTTCAAATTTGATGTCCTATGCAGGGGTTATGACTACACTACTGACCCCCAGAAGCTAAAGCTATTCCCCTCTACTCTGAAGGGAGAAGCTCTACGTTGGTTCATGGGACTCAGTGGAGGCACTATCAATGATTGGGACCAAATGAAAACATCTTTCCTTAGAAAATAACAATATTATTTCCAAACTAGATAACTAAAAGATGAAATCTTTCAAATGGTATCCAAGCCTAGCGAGACTCTGGAAGAATATATAGAGTTTTCGAATATAATCTGCAAAGATATCCTTACACAAATCTACCTGATAATGTTCTAAAACCATGATGATCAAAGGTATGAAAAACCAATGGGTAGAGACACTAAATATAATGGGTAAGAGTGAAATTTATCAAGAAAAATATAACCATATTATAGATTTGTGCATCAAGTGTTCCAGAGGCAGTACGAGGTTGAAACTAGTCGGACGCAATGCAAGCCCCAGAGATAGCAAAGCCTCAAGAGGAAGCATTACACGAAGCGAAATCGAAAATCTGTTGGAGGATTTCAAGACTGATATCCTGGGGACCCTGACGACACAATTGGATGTCATGCAAGCTAAGAAAAAGCAGGCTATAGCAGAACAGAACTTGGCTATTTTCTTCCCCCAGTTGCAGACAGAAGCATAGTCATAAAGAATGCCCCCTAGATATGATATGAACATGTGCCATATGGACTAAAGAGCTCGCCACGAAAAGTTGCCCATGACTCGCAGGATTAAAAGCAGTCTTCAAGGAAGCAGAAGAAGAAGTAGAACCAGTATATCTGTTGAACCAGCGTCATTAATGGGAAGTGCGTCAGACAGTTATGCCTACCGATCCATCTTCATTCTTTCCTTCCTCGCAACATAATTCTCAGCAATATTCAGGGGTAGCATGGCAGAATCAGCCACCCTTTTTTCCACCTCAAGAATTTTCTATGCCACCATGGCCCAATTAGTCAAATAAAAATAATAATAATTGGCAAAATTCCCCTTACCCACCACCATTCTAGCATAACAACCAATATTCCTCCCAATGGTCCCCTTCCACTTCACAAAATCAAAATTGGCAATCAAACTGGAAAAGATCTATGAACCAGCCTATGGGAATAGTTCCTCTCCCTCAACCAACTTTACCAGCACCTTAAAAGTTGTAGCAGAATCCTCAATCTAATATATGACCGCAAATTCCAACTCAACCCAACCCAAATCCTAAGAACATACCAGTTTAGTCAATACAAATCATTGAGGGTCTAGACCCTGAAGATGAGTTGAAAGAATGTAACGAACATAAGTTTAGATCTGAATGCATAATCACTCTAGATAAGGATAAATATTTTCAATGTAAAGAACCGTAGACAAATAAGCCTCTCACTGTAGATGATCAACAAATAAAACAAGGGGAAGATACAGTCAGACAAAAAAAACCTGAACAGATCATAACCACTTCCCCCCCATTCCCAGATAGATTGCTGATACCACGCCCGACTGAATATCTGGACTTTGATCTTCTGGATGAACTTAAGAATATTTGTATAAAAAATCCCCTTCTCCAGGATATCCAAGATATTCCAATATATGCCAAAACTATTAAAGAATTGTGTATAAAGAAGTCTTTGAGGAAAAAAAAAAACCCCTACTATCCATGTTGTCGGGACTTTGTCTGATTTATTACTAGGCAAAGGGACTCCTATAAAATATGAGGATCCTAAAAACCCCATTGTCACAGTCCAGATAAATGGCCATTCTTTTCCCAATGCTTTAATTGACTTAGGGGCGACCATTAATATTCTCACAACTACAACTTGCAACATTCTTTGCATCACAGCCTTGGAACCAACAACTACCTTACTGGAACTAGCTGATCGCTCAGTCATTAGACCAGAAGGAACATTATAATATGTGATTGTCTCTGTAGAAAATTGGGAATACCCGGTGGATTTTTTTATTATTAACCCTAGGAACCAGCTAGGTGGACATCTCTTAATATTAGGAAGGCCTTGGCTAGTGACTGTTGATGCTTATATCAGCTGTCGGACAGGTAGTATGTCTATAACTAGGGGGAATAATGTGAAAAATTTAGCTGTATACCCTCCTTCTCAGCCAAGCTTGAATATTATGAAAACCAGGAAGCAACCTGCAACATACTTAAAATAAAATATTCGGTCACCATTGACTGGGGTAGATGCTCTTGAATTCAAAAACGAAACTGAAGACGATATCATTAATACTTTTATCAATCATCCTACCATAGTATCAAGTTTGAAATTCCACATGATTAAAGCAGTCTTTGACAATGAAATCGAAGAAAATCCCTTGAGAGATATCAATGACCAAACAATACCAACAACCACTGTTTATAATAGCAAACCTATCGAAATTGAGCCAGGAAAGATCTTGAACATTAACAGTAATCTGAGTGATGACTAGCAATAGAAACTTATTCAAGTCCTTTGGAAAAATAAAGGGGCTTTCACTTCTGATTACTTGGATATGAGAGGGATTGACCCTGAGCTATGCATGCATCACATCTACACTGAAAAGAATGCAAGAACCATTATAAAACCTCAGCGTAGATTAAATCCTCACCTAAAAGATATTGTTAAAGAATAACTTCAAAAACTATTAGATGTGAATTTTATCTATCTTATATCTGACAGTAAATGGGTTTCTCCATTAGTTTTTGTTCCCCAAAATAATGGGAAATGGCGAATATGCGTTGACTATATAGAACTCAACAAGGCAACACAAAAATATCATTTTCCCCTTCTATTTATTGATCAGGTCCTAGATACATCTGGATGGCTTCAGTGGCTACAACCAAATTCAGATTGCCCCTGAAGACCAGGATAAGACTACCTTTACCTGTTCGTGGGGAACATTTGCTTATAGAGTATTACCTTTTGGATTATGTAATGCACCTGCCACATTCCAAAGAGCCATACTCAATATTTTTGTAGACTTGATAAATGGAGGATTGGAAGTATACATGGATGATTTCACAACCTATGGAGATGACTCCGAGCAAGCATTAAAAACATTAGAAAAAATTATGGAACTGTGTATTGCTACTAGCCTATGTTGAAGTCACGAAAAATACCATATGATGATGACAGAAGGCCTGATCTCGGGTCATTACATTTCAGCAGCTGGAATTCAGGTAGATCGGGCAAAAATACAGGTAATTCTCTTACTAGCCACTCCCTGCACTCAAACAGAGGTACATAGTTTTCTAGGATTTGTTGGATATTATCGTAGATTTATCAATATTTTTTCACAGATTGCTGCACCATTATATTCCTTAAGAGGAAACAGTGATTTCATATGGACTAACAAATTTGACACTGCCTTTACAGATTTAAAACGGCTAGTATCAACAGCACCAGTATTATGAGGAACGAACTGGGATATACCATTCCAGATTTCATCAGATGCATCAGACACAGCCATTGGAGTAGTTCTTGGCCAAGAAGAAGACAAAAAACCCTACGCTATATAACACATTAGCAAAAACATAACCCCTGCTGAATTGAATTACACAGTAACAGAGAAGGAGTTTTTAGTTATTATTTATGCTATTAACAAATTCAGATACTATATAACTGGATATCTTGTAATTCTATATACAGATCACTCTGTTATCAAATACTTAGCTAATAAACCCATTACGAATGGAAGAGTGACATGTTGGTTGCTACTTCTGTAGGAATTTGATATAACTATAAGGCATCGACCAGGGAAGGAAAACCTTGTGGCAGATTTCCTCTCCCGAATGCCAAGAATAGATGATGCAATAACAGTAGAGGATTAGTTTTTGGATGAACACCTATTTGCTGTAACTGTGAAAATGACAATTATTTAGCAATGGGAAAACTACCTAAACATCTAACACCCAAAGAAAGGAAATCGATAGTACAACGCAACACTCGGTTCTCCTGGATTGGAGGATACCTTTTTCACATAGGGGCTGATATGCACATCTGTAGGTGTATCAGGGAAGACGAAATTTATGATATCTTAAAAGCCTGCCATGATGGACCTTGCGGTGGACATTTTGCAGACCGCATAACTGGACATAAAATTTTACAAACGGGCTACTACTGGCCCACGATTTTTAAGGATGCTAAGAAATTTGTTCAGGCCTGCGATAGTTGTCAAAGGATGGGCCGCCCTGGCCAATCTAATGAGATGAGCCTGCATCCACAACTGGTCATAGAACCATTTGAGCATTGGGCATTAGATTTTTTTGGGCCAATCAACTCATCATCCAACCAGAAATCATATATATTGGTTGCAACAGAATACGTAACTAAGTGGGTAGAAGCAGTAGCATTACCAAGAGACACAGAAGAAACTGTGAATTTTTGTATGATATGGGTTACCCAGAGAAGTAATCACTAATGGAGGGCCGCAATTTGTAGGCCACAATATCGCTACTACACTAAAAAATCATCATGTTATTCACAGAATTACCTCTCCATACCACCCTCAAGCAAACGGGCAGGTAGAAAGCACCAACAAAGTAATTGAAGCTATTCTAATGAAGACAGTCTCATCGCATAGATGATAGTGGGCTACTTGACTGCTAGAAGCCTTGTGGACATATCACACAACTTGGAGGAACACTACTGGATACTCCCCATATCAGCTGGTATTTGGTTAGGAACCTATGTTTCCCATAGATTTTGAGATACAAACACTAAGGACAGCCTAGGAAGTGGGACTGGATTTAACTGAAGCCTATATTAATAGATTACAACAAATAAATGAATTAGACGAAATCTGGATTTTGGCTCTATAGCATACTACACTTATTCAACAACAAAGAGCCAAATGGCACGATTCTCTGATCAAGAAAAATACATTTCATGAGGGCGACTAGGAACTTCTCTACGATTCCAGGTTTCAAGACTTCCCTAGTAAATTGCGGACTAGGTGGTTAGGTCCCTATGAAATAAAGGAAGTAAATGACAATGGCACTCTTACGTTGGCCACCATTGATGGGTCTGATTGTTCCTTTAAAGAAAATGGGCATCGGTTGTGCCTCTACCAAATACCACTCATAAGAGAATATTTTTTTCAACAGATACGCAAGGACTCCACCATAAAATTTTTAGTTGCAGAACATAATCCTTCGGTAGCTTCATCTTTGTAAAAATTCATTTCTTTTTTTCAAAAAAAAAAAAACTGTAAATAGGATTGCTGATTCAATTTGTTTTTTCTGCCTATTTTGTTGTTCGATCTCCGGAACAACACTTTTTTATTTTGCTGTTCCATCTTCAGAAAAAAACTTTTTGATTTTGTTGTTCCATATTCAAAACAACACTTTTTGATTTTACTGCTCCATCTTTAGAACAATCCTTTTTTATTTTTCTTTTCCATCTTTGGAAAAACACTTTTTTATTTTTTTCTTCCATCTTCGGAACAACAATTTTGATTTTGTTGTTCCATCTTTGGAACAACACTCTCTTTTGTTTTTTTCTGTTCCAATTTTGGAACAACACTTTTCTTTCTTGTACAATTTTTGCGTGTTCTGAACAACACTTTTTTTATATATATTTCACAAACACCTCTTTCCTCTTATGGACTTATTCCTAGCTCATTTCAGCCTCATTTCTTTGATTCCTTTTATGACCTAAAGTACAGTACCTTCATGCGGATAAGAATTATGGATTTTATTAAAGCAGGTGAATATTTCTAACATTATAATTTTTGACAAAGAAAACTTCTTGATGATAGACTTAAAATAATTTAAAGGGACATAATTATTTATATTTCACTTTACTATACTGATTTCTACTATATATGATACTAATTTAGCATCTTTGCCATGCTGGTTCTACTCTTCCTCGTTATAATTCTCTCTGTCTAGTATCAATGGGATTATGGGTATAATTTTTCTTATTATTGACATGCTTCAACTTCTTACACCATCCCTACTCTTAAGGAGTGTCGAGCCTCCCTCTATTAATCATAAAAATATGTAATGACAACTAAATTTTATCTACAGATAGAGGATAGGGGGTCTCATTAAGAGCCAACCTACCATGTTCATAAGGATGTAGCAATGTGACATTCACACTATGGCCACCACACCAGCGTTATGATCCATTGGATGGCTAAAACATCCTTGGAATATGAGGTCTCATCATGAGCTGGCCTGCTCAATTTTTCTACTTCCCAGTGAATGGTAGTATGGTTATCTAGTTACCACGCCAACACACTGGTCTCTTCTGTAGAAAAAAAAATGAAATGTTTCAATTATAAATTGAGGATCCTGGCTCACATGAGTTAAAAAGAAATTCTGTCGAGGCTATGGATGCCTGCTGGAAATAGAAGCTCTGCTTATGGTATTGAAGTTCTATTTCCTAAATCAATAATTCTTATAATACCCTCTTCCCATTTATATTTTTATCCGAGAGATTATTTCCTCTAAACGTTTCCTTACTTTGAACCTTTATGCATGTGTTCATGTTTTTACTCAATCATATCGTGTACAGCTAGAATATTGTCAGCAAAGCCTCCTTTTGTACATGTTGTTGTCCTCTTTCCTTATCACATAACTTATCATCAACCAAAGTGTCTTGTCTCTTATCATTTACTATTATTATACACCACGCTTTCACTTTATCCATCTCTTATTGTCCCGTCATTTATTTACGTACTCTGTTCCATTTAATGCTATACCCTTTATCGTTATATACTACTGTCAAAATAGCCATTCCTTGTCTCTTCGGTTGTAGGTGACCTCTCATTTCGAAGGGGGAGAGAACTTCTATTACACTCATGCATACGTTGTCATTATTGCATTGATTGATAAGATATTCCATGATCACGTGGCATGTAGAAATTTAACAACCCTTCAAATAACACAATTAATATCAACTACACTTAGCTGTTACAACAACTTGTTGTTCTATTGCTCTAAGTGTTGTTGTGTTTTTCAATATTGTTGTGTTTTTCAATATTGCTGAATTTTTCCATTACACTCATCCTTTGCAATAGTAGGAAGAATTCAAGCATTATGGGTGGTAAGAAAGTGCGTCGAGAACCTTTAGTGTTAGAGGTCTCCGACAGAGCCATGGAAATTATGATTCGTGCAAGGTGGATATCCTATCTCACAAGATTTCAGCCCTCGAATGAGGAAATTTCTATTGAATTTATACAGCATCTGCAGAACGGGGAATCCATGGTGAAAGGTAGAAGAATTACAGTCATAGATGTTGTAATAGCTGAAGTATCTGGGCTACCGGCAGAAGGAACTTTATGGTGACAAAAACATGTATTGTTGCAAGACGCCGTGGAAACTTTCAAAGACGAAGCTGAACAAGTAGTCAAGAAAGGAAGAGGCATCCAACCATCTTCTCTGGCAGAACCATGGAAAGAATTAGCAAGCATTATTGAAAGATACATTACCGACGATGGACACCGAGATGTGGTAAGACCACGCCAACTTAAACTATTAGCTTTCTTGAAACAAAAACTCATTGTTAATCTACCATATCTTTTGAATTCTTTACTGCATGATACTGTTGTTAGAATAAGACTGGCCAGACACCCTGAAAGAGTAATAAGTCACCATGGATTTATTAGATTAATCATTAGTCATAGCCTTGGTTTGATACAACTTAACTTGGGATAGCTTCATGACGGCCCTAGAGAGCATGAAAAACCCTGTAATCCAACATCCCGCAATTACGGAGACAAGCCAATAGAACCCTGTTCCAAAAAGAAAAGGGATGCCCGTTCAAAGGTTGAACACCATAAACGCAGGAGGTCTGCAAGAATTGAACTAGCCCAGAGGATGTCTGCAAATATTCAGGATGAAAGCAACCAACCTGTGAAGACAGCCAGTCCAGTTAGGGTAAGAGATTCTGAACCTGAAGAAGAGGTAACAAATTCCGCATCAGAGTCTGAAGAAGAGGCCAATTCATAACAAGAACAAGAACAAAATTGTAATAATAAACTGGAAAATGAAGCAGGACCAGATGATCCTTTGGAAGTTTTCGAGACTTGGATGGTCGAGATCCTAGAAAATCTTAATGTATATATGCAACCTGGAGGACCACGTGGGAAGTCCGGGCATATATAAACCCTACCATCTCCAGAGGCAGTAGACATAGAAATTTTTCAAGAATCCAACAACCAGTCTGGTGACATGATTCTGTTGGAATACAACCATGAGGACCAGCAAAAGTCTGCAAAAATAGAAGTTAGTCATGAGTCTGACAATCAGTCAGGCAATATAGTTCTTTTGGAACACAGCCTTGATGACGAACAAGAAGCTCTAGAAACCATTGATAAACCTGTTAGTGGAGTGGATGCTCCTCAAAAGAGCCAAGTAGTCGGAGAAAAAATTAAGAAGTTATGACAAAAATACTGGAAGCTCCAGAAGACAGTCAAAAGGCTACGATGAGAAGTTAAAAACTATAAAACTCAGAACACCGCTCCTGAGGTGACCTCTGTAGCTACACAAATAATAATATGCGAGAATAAATCAATAGAAATTAAATCTGAACTCGCTTCCACTCGAACAATAGCCACCTGTGTTAATTTGCATGAAAACTTGGTAAATGCAGTTGTTCAAACAGAGGGTTGGTACTCCCACAATAAGGAAATAAGGACTAAAGAGGTACTCTCTCACAACATCAACACTCAGACAGAAGGGCAATCGAAGGACCTCTTGTCAATGAATGACCCTATTATTTTAAAACTTCGAGAAGAACTGAAGCAAGCCCAACTTGCTTTAGAGAAACATCAACAACAGACAGTCTCCCTACAACAATACCAAGAGTTACAAAAAAAATTGAGGGAATTATCCCTAGCAGAGAATGAGGCTTTTGATAGGGATAGACAGGAAGAAGAAAAACTGAAGAGGATGAAAACCAATCTGAACAATCTCAGGGATCAGTTGGACACTATTTGTTCATTATATTCAAATATCTTGACCTATCGATCTCCTGCTACGAACTATGCCTTGTTCTTATTAGAACGATATTTATTGTTAAAAATCAAAGCTGTTAGAGCCAGCAAGCCAATTGAGTTGAAGAAAATGGAGGATTTTATAAATTGCTGTAAGACACATGGAGTAAAGGTCCAAAGGCTTCTTTGTGAATTTTATTTGCATAATTTCATATTAGATAAATAAGTGGATGTGAATCCTAGCCCTTTTATTGGATATATTCAATTTTAGGCTTTTATCTCTTTTGCAGTCAACCAACTCAAGTGGTTGAAGGCTTATAATTTGTTCCAAAAATAGGAACACAACTTAGATCTTTGGGTAAGAAGTGAACCTATTGACCCTCTACAATTGTTTACTAAGCATAAAATACTGATGACACAGGAGGGCATGATTAAAATTTTAGGGCCCATACATAAGGAAATTGTGCAGAAAGGAACAACATATTTCCTCTCCATTTAGGAAAGATCCCTCATTGCATCCAAAATGAGATGGATGGTTTCAAGCAACAATGTTAAGGAAAGAGAACCATTTAATTATGGAAATTTCAAAGCTGTTGCGAGACGGTTAGTCCCATATAGAAATTTGATCTTAAAAGAAGGACCCTATTGGGTGGGATGTCACTTTAGAAGCCCCATTATTTGGTATCCTCCTGAAGGGTATTAGCCTGACTATGAGTTACCTGAAGGACATGAAGAGGTAGCCTTTGCAAACCTAGCACGACATCATGGTCTTAGGCCTATTACAGATATATCTTGTCCAGCCTACTCCATAACTTCTTTACAAAAGAATTATTTATTTTTCATGGGGACATGAAAAATATGGAACAAAAGCTGCTCCGAAGAAGGAACAGTAGGACCTAATCATGGGAAATAAGACACATTAAATGCGGTCGAATCGGAAGACAAGTCAGTAAGGATTAGCAAAAGAACAAACGAACTATCTGAGGATAGCATTTTTTCATGGATCCCTCAAGATCCCCTGATCTCGGGGATCACATTTATCTTTCCTTTTAGCTATAAAGGGACAACAAGAGATAGTTCTCGGATAGGATGTATCTTTCACTTCTGCATAATTTGTAATTGTAATTCACAGAACGTAGTTCTGAACAATGAGATCATATTTTGATGTCAATTGACTGTGATGATTAATATATAATTCGCGTCGTTGTTCATTCAAATATTCTAGAGTAGTTAAGAATTATTCGCCAGTGGCTAAGGGCCTGGTCTCTGGTGCATTTCACTACTGTTCCCTGTGTTATAATTTTCCATTTATTGCAAGTGTATTTTGATTTTCCACTTTGTAGTTGAAGTACTTTTGATAATTCAGATTTCTGGTATTTATTCCTTTTAATATGCATTTCAAATTTATTTCCTTAATGAATTAGTTTCTAGTTAAAAGAACTGGTTTTGATTACTCACATCACAGACAATTATTTCCAATACTTTCCCTCTGTTCAATAGTTCAAATCCAGCTGAAAAAGATCGATTAATTCTTCAGTGCTCTCGGTTGATTGTCATTGGAATTAGTTGAATTAAGAATGAATCACAGTTTTGAGTTATAATGCGTAGATGAATCACTTTCTTTAAAGCTTCAAGATTTATGATTGCATCTATATGAAACGATTGATTTCACCATTACTCTTTGTATGTATAGCTTGCACATATTGTGTACGCACTTGAGATAAAAGGACTTACCCAGGTTGATAATTAATGTGAGGAAATTAGGAGTTTTTAAAGACACCTGTTAGCACCCAACACCATCCACCATGACTTTAGAATGGAATTATTGACACAATTTAGGAAAAACCTTGTTGTCCATATCTCGGACCATCTGCACGAATGGCAGCGGCATCGTAGTTTATGTAAAAACAAAATTGACGATTGGGTACTTTTAGACCTATTCCTGAAAACTCTCATTGCAGAGATTTCAAAGGATGTGGTGCAACAAAGGCCCATATCTGAAGAGGACACCATCAATGAAGCCCAACATGTCGAGCTAATTTATACACAGTTAGGATATATTTACAATATCCTGTCGAACATCCCACTCCTGAAAACTTATAAAGAATTACTTGGTGCGTCAAAATCTGTAGACGGTCTAATTGGGTCATTGAATCAAATTTACCTAGGCAGCAATAGTTAGAAATTCGATTAAAAGTATGATTCAACCCAGAACGTACCACAACCCGGTTTTCAAAGTCATCACATGCCTCAGCAAAATTTGACCAGTAGGGCGTCAGCGTATGACCATGGAGAACCCTATCCTCTGGCTCAAGGGACCCAGTATGAAAATAGACATACTAATAGAAGAGCACTGCTCCAATAGCTAGGTGCAAACATACAAAACAATTCATAGGTGAACTTTGTGTAGCCTTCCCAAAACCAACCACACCAATCATATAACCAGGATAACTACCCTCCTAACATGGTGAAGAAAAAAGGAAAAAACAAGCCCAAATGGAATCCTGGATAGGGGGAAATAGCCAGTAACGCCCTCCATGATCTCAGGTTGAAGGAAACTATAACCGGAATCAAAACTCAGAGCCAAGAAATGGAAAACGAGAGATAAAAAGGCAAGCTCTTTGAAAAAACCACTCTTGTTCGATCTGTGGTGAGTACAGCCATTATACTCACCACTGTCCCAATCTCCCTAAGTTAAAGAAGCTACAGAGTAACTGAGGACAAGGAGGATCTTCCCAAAAAATAGATATGATGTAGGAACCTTTCCCCCATCAAGGGACAGTTAGCACTCATCAACAAAATCTTGACAACGCTGGAAAAAAATACCAGGAAATCTACATGATTGGCGAAGAGATATTTTTTCAAACACGAAATCGTAATTACGATACCCCATCAGACACCAATGCGTTAGGGGAAAGTAATAGTGCACCAACTGCACCTTTGACCATTTCAAAGATTCCTATTGAACCATTGCTAAAGACGTCTAAGGGACCAAATAGGCGAGTAGGAAACTACTCCAAATTGGTCCATAATTATAGCAACATGGAAGACCTATCCCAATCTCCCACTACTATATCAGCTTTTGAAGTATTACAATCATGCCCAAAACAACAGAAAGCCTTTCTTTCTGTGTTAGGCACTATCAACCCTTCCGATATGTGCCTAATGGCTTTTGATTTAGAGAAAGCCACCCCTGGGCTTCCTTCGATGGTCACCTTCAAAATACTAGTGTCGGTCCAAAATATCACCATTCACCAATGTGTCATTGACGAGGGTACATCCATGTGCATCATGTCAAAAAATGTTTGGAAAAAGTTAGGGTCTTCCGAACTAAAACCATCAGTCATCATGTTTAGAGCATATGATGGTCATCCTCCAACCCCCGTCAGTCTCTACCAAAACGTCCCGGTCTGCTTAGCTGAAAAGACAATCCTTATAGACATTGAAGTCTTGGACACTCACTTGGACTATAATATACTCCTTGGTCAGAGTTATATGTATGCCTTGTCAGCCATAGCCTCCTCCATCTTCCGTATTTTGATGTTCCCCCACGAGGACTGCATCATTATTGTTGACCAATTGACGCATAGCAAGAAATGACCCCTAAAAAACATTGATGTAATTCTACCCTATGTAGATACATCCTTAGACAGGCTTTCATAGTACCAAGAATATGGCCTTGGCCAGTTCGAACCGTTGTCCATCCTGGGATAATTCCTAGGAGATCCTGCCATTATACCTGAGTCATCACCTAATGTCGCAGGGGCTACGATGTGCATGATTTCCACATCAAGCACCAAAGCTAGTCAGGATACGGACATGAACAAAAATGCCACCAATTCCTTGGCCACGGCAGCCCTAGCCTACACCGCTTCCCAAACCCCTTTCCTCTACCCCCCAGCTGGTTTCGTCTCCCAACAGGTTTTAGCAACAGTGGTGTTACCAAACATATCGTTTGCAATACCAGTTTGGTATCTCATTCCCCCTATGTGGATAGGATACACAGACATAATTTCCATAAGGTTAAAGCCCCTTAGTCCCCAGGAGGCCCCACCCATTCAATAAACAGTTGAAAACATCCCTGCAACAGAAATTCCCATTTCGAAACCGATGGTTGCAGCTAAGAAAACCAAGAAGAGAGGAAAGAAGTTGGAAAATCCTTCCATACAACGGGAATCACCAGTTTCCACCATATGCGATGTAATAGGTCACCCTACCCATATCTTCCTAGAGCTGGATGAATTGCAAGGCCACGTTCCCATAAAAAGGAACCTGCCACCAAAGGTAAAGGCAAAGCATTGCATACCAATCACACATGCACTATCTATAGAAATTATGGGCGCTATATCCATCATTACCCAGAGATCTCGTGATATAGGGACACCTTACACACCATGAAGAGATCCTATCAAGAGGACCCCTCCACCCAGTCTGCTGCAGATGAACCTCGTATCATCTTGTACCTACAGGAAGAACGAGGAGCACTAGAAAGACTCCCAGTCATAACCCCTCCCGTCATACGTTGCACATTGTGCGATGAACGTTTTCACTTCCTCGAAGAGTGTGCAACACTAAAACTCATCCACAGATGGTATGCTATATAACAGGTTTACTATGTTGGATTGCAGGCAACACAATTCACATGTCCTTTATGCGCTGACAATCACCTTCTGGAAAATTGTCACTATATCCCCTGATTCCAGTTAGCCCTTGCTAGTCTGCGCTCAGCTATAGTCCTCGTCTCCCAAGAATATGACATGGAATCAACATCCATGAACAGATCGACAACCCAAGAATATGTGATGAGAAAATCCATCCTATTCTTGACAGCTAAAAAATTACCAATCACGGAACCCCTAATTACCACCAACCGCTCTCTATAGAGAATACCAACATGTGCGTCATGCAAAACGTTCAATCATGTGGTCGCCATTTTCCCTGATTTAGCAGCATGACGACGTTGGTACCCTACCAGACCACAAACTGAGCATGATGGGACCCCCATATCTAGGATATTTTTCCTATTATGTCAGGGAAATTACTGTAGACAGTGCTATACTTATATCCCACGAGTTTGTCCCCTCATCAATATGATTCATACAATAGAGAATAAACAGGACGATGAGCTCAAATGATTTAGAAAGTACATCACCCCTAGGCCAACGACCCCACACCCACATGGGCGTGATGGGATGATGCACCAACCAAGCATGGCCCAGGCCAAACCTAGGATAACATGTGGACTATGTGACCTTAATTGCGATCGGGTCAATCAGTGCAAATAACTAAAGCTCCTCGCAAGAATTTTTGGCACAGTATCTTCTCTGCCATAGAGACTTCTCTCTAACCATGAGAAGATCACACATATCTATTGTCATATTTGTTCACACTTTCACCATACGATTAAATGTGCGCATCTCCCCAAGAGAGCAACAAGAGTAGCATTAACTCTATGCTCCCCCAAAGAGTTAGACACACCCAAGCCAACAACATGGAAGTGGAAGTAGAGGACCACCTTTTCTAAAAAAAATCCTTTCCAGATGTCCACATCAGGGATGACGAGTAGTGTTGATTCTGATACAATATACTCAGTTGGCACAGTGGGACCATGCACCATTTGCATGTTGGGTGTGGAGCCTAATTATCTTGTTTACTTTGTATCACAACATTGGACCCCTGTACCTTAAAAGGGGTGGCAACGCCACCTGTAATTAATCGCTACCATGGGGGTTCTAGGGGGGGCGACAGCGCTTTTCGGAGCCCCCCCCTGGCGGGGGTTTTCGGGGGCAGCACCCCCGAAGCTAAGAAAAGATATAAAATTGCCTTGTAAAAGTATAGTAATTTCTAGTAAATCTGGGCCGTTCATTAGGCAAATGATCTGACGGTAGAAGTTATGTTTAGAATAGGGTTTTCTGCCCTAGAAGGCAACCCCTCGCTTTTATGAGGGCATTGTATTGCTGTTGTGCATTGTATGTATATTCTCGGAGCGAGAAATAGAGACAACTACGAGAGAACGAGAGACGACACCGAGCGGATACTAACGTAGGTTGTTTCTCTTCATTTTGCTGGATAACAGAAAGGAAGGACTGGTTGTTCCGGGTAGATGTAGCCCCAACCGGGTGAACCACGTATATTTGTGTCTCTCTAGTTTTACGTTTTTTGTGTGATTGTATTTTTCCACATATTTTATGTGTCGCATTGCTCTGTAATATATAATTTTCTAACAACTGGTATCAAATCCGAAGGTCTAATTGGTTGATAAACTCGCAGGAAAGAAGGGTTCTTGGTTCGAGTGGGAGCAATGGCGAAAAATGGTAAGTTTAGGGTCGAGAAATTTAATGACCAAAACTTGTTAACGACTGATGAATATGGAAGATTATACATGTCGGGGAAGATCTATACCTACCATTGAGGAGGAAAAAAAAAAAGAAAGCGAGAAAGCACAACGGGACGCGGAATGAGACATTATCGATAGAAGAGCACTAAGACGATGGGGTTGTGTCTTGCGACGTCAGTCGCCTTCAATATTTCGAAGGAAACAACAACAGAGGGTTTGATGCAGACGTTGGCGAAATTATATGAAAAACCCTTGGCCTCAAACAAGGTATTTCTTATGAAACGACTATTTAATATGAAGATGTCGGAAGGTGGATCTGTTGCAGACCATTTAAATGAATTTAATACAGTTACCAGTCAGTTAAGTTCTGTAGGGGTAAACTTTGATGATGAAGTTATAGCTCTGTTATTCTTGTGCTCATTGCCAGAGAGTTGGAATGGTTTAGTAATGGCCATTAGTAACTCTGTCTCTGGATCTAGTACTTTAAAGTTTGATGATGTTGTTGGTGCTATCCTTAACGAGGAAATGTGACAGAAAAGCTCCGGTGAGACATCAGGTAATTCTTTGAGTGCAGAGTCTAGGGGAAGAAGAATGGAAAGAGGAAAGAGCTCGGGAGATCGGAGTAAATCAAGGAAAGGCAGATCCAAGTCCAGATCGGGGATAGTGTGCTGGAATTGCGGAAATAAAGGACACCTAAAGAAAGACTGTAGATCTCAGAAGGGAAAAGAAGGAGACACACAGCAATAAAACAATCATGAAGCAAATGTGACAGGTGATGTGTTACAAGATGCTTTGATTCTTTCTTTCGAAAATGTTATTGATTCTTAATGATTTTGTTTGTTGCTTATATGATTATGAAAATCACAAAATAATTAGGAGCAGAGATGTAATATTAAATGAAAAGGTCTTGTATAAGAATCAGTTGCAGGAAAAGAAACAGGAAAAAGAAAGCAAGGAATACACGGTTCTTCATGAGATATCTGAAAAAGTAAAGGTGCCTGAAAATAATAATAATCAACAACCACAGCAGCAGCAACCACCACAACAACAACAGGCACCTCAAACACCTGAAAGTGGTGTTAGAAGATCTACCAGGATAAGTAGACCCCCTAAATGATACTCTCCTTCATTATATTATTTATTGCTGACTAATTCTGGTGAACCTGAATGTTATGAAGAAGCAATGCAGGTTGAAAGTAGGAAGAAGTGGGAGCTAGCCATGGAAGAAGAGATTGACTCCTTAATGCATAACCACACTTGGGACTTAGTCAAGTTGCCTACAGGTAAAACTACATTGCATAATAAATGGGTTTACAGGCTGAAGGAAGAAGATGGAAGAAAAAAGAGGTACAAAGCTAGACTTGTGGTGAAGGGGTTTGCAAAAAATAAAGGTATTGATTTTGATGAAATATTTTCTCCTATTTTTAAGATGAATTCAATCAGAACTATCTTAAGTCTTGTAGCAGTGGAATATTTACATATTGAACAGTTAGATGTAAAGACAACATTTCTCCATGGAGATTTGGAGGAAGAGATACACATGCAGCAACTAGAAGGATATGAGGTAAAAGGGAAAGAAAAATTGGTGTGCAGGTTAAAGAAGAGCTTGTATGGCTTAAAACAGGCTCCAAGGCAGTGGTATCTAAAATTTGACAAGTTTATGTCTGAACAAGGTTATACTAGATGTCACTCTAATCATTGTGTTTATCTAAAAAGGAAAAATGATTGCAGCTATATTATATTGTTATTGTATGTAGATGACATTCTTGTTGCAGGATCTAACATGCAGGAAATAAATGTGCTCAAAAGAAAATTGGAAAATTCATTTGCAATGAAGGATTTGGGAGCTGCAAAACAAATCCTTGGTATGAGGATAACTAGAGACAGGAAAAATCACAAATTAACACTGTCTCAGAATGAGTACATAGAGAAGGTGTTGAAAATATTTAATATGCTGAATGAAAAACTAGTTAGTACACCTTTTTCTATCCATTTCAAACTTAGTAAGGACATGTGCCCAAAGACCCAAGAAGACATGGATTATATGTCTAAAGTTCCATATGCATCAGTAGTTGGAAGTTTAATGTATGCAATGGTCTAGACAAGGCCTGATATTGCACATGCAGTGGGAGTTGTAAGTAGGTACATGAAAAATCCAGGAAAAGAACATTGGATGGCAGTAAAATGGATTCTCAGATATTTGAGAGGTACCACAAATCAAGCATTATGCTTTGGTGGTTCAAACATTGCTCTACAGGGATATGTTGATACATATATGGCAGGTGACAGAGATAACAGGAGGAGCACTACAGGATATGTATTTACTGTAGGTGGAACAACTGTCAGTTGGGTTTAAAAAATCCAAAGTGTTGTTGCACTTTCAACAACAGAAGCCGAGTATGTTGCTGCTACAGAGACTAGTAAAGAAATGATTTGGTTACAAAGGTTTATGGATGAATTGGGTAAGAAGCATGATATGGGCACACTATAAAGTGATAGCTAAAGTGCTATTCGTCTTGCAAAGAACTCAGCATTTCATTCCAAGACTAAACACATACATCTCAAGTACCATTTCATACGGTCAGCATTGGAAGATGGAGAGTTGAAGCTGGAAAAGATACACACTAGCCAGAATCCTGCAGATATGCTAAAAAAAGTTGTAACCAGGGAGAAAATGAGAATGTTCTCAGTTTAAATTGGTCTTCAAGGATGACGATGAAGAAGAGGAACAACCAGGTCCAAAGAGGAGTAATTATCTAGCAAACGAAGCAGCGGTGGAGTTTCTACAATCAGTCTCCAAGTGGGAGATTGTTGGGTGTGGAGCCTGATTATCTTGTTTACTTTGTATCACAACATTGGACCCTTGTATCTTACAAGGGGTGGCAACGTCACCCATAATTAATCGCTGTCGTGGGGGGTCCAGTGGGGTGGCAGCACTTTTCGGAGCCCCCCCTGGCGGGGGTTTTCGGGGGCAGCGCCCCCGAAGCAAAAAACAGATGTAAAATTGCCTTGTAAAAGTATAGTAATTTCTAGTCAATCTGGGCCGTTCATTAGGAAAATGATCTAATGGTAGAATTTATGTTTAGATTAGGGTTTTTTTGCCTAGAAGGAAACCCCTCGCTTATATGAGGGCATTGTATTGGGGCGGTGCATTGTATGTGTATTCTCGGAGCGAGAAACAGAGAGGGAGACTCTAAGAGAGAACAGAGGATATTACAGTGGATATGCTGTAGGTTTTATCTTTTCATTTTGCTAGATAATAGAAAGGAAGGATTGGCTGTTCGGGGTGGACGTAGCCCAAACTGGGTGAACCACATATATCTGTGTCTCTCTGGTTTTATGTGTTTTTTGTGTGCTTGTATTTTCCACATATTTTATGTGTTGCATTGCTCCATAATATATAATTTTCTAACATTGCACTAGCCAGAACCATGAACCAGAGGCGTGCTCACTAATGGAAGCGTTCAGGCAGCTGTACAGTAGGCACAATTTCTACACAGAGGAAATTGACCATCCTAGAGGGGAACCCAACCTTTCACTTATGAAACTCCTATCATGGTGATTATCCCCCCACCAAATGCCTACGAGACGATACACCACATATGATTTGTATCATCACACATCGGAAGTAGGACTGTAGCAGTCTCCGTGTCCCAGGATTTCCACCTTATTCCTGTCGCAAAAGGTCAAGGTACCTTACACTTTTGCATTGATTTCCACAAGATATCGCATTTGCATGATGCTATAGAACTCCTTGATGATACCCAACCTCTAGAAGAACACCTAGTACAAATAGAGCTCATTGACGAAAGCAGACGACAGTCACTGCAACACAATGAGGCCCATAAGAAAAGGGGAAAAGCATCATTTGACCACCACACCAATTCTCTCTTATTCATCGAGGGAGAACTAGTCCTCCGCTATGATGTCGCAAAAGAAGCCCTAGGGCTAGCAAAGTTTGAAACCTTGTGGAAAGGACCCTACATTATAAAAAAATTTCTCCGCCAGGGGGCATATATCTTGACAGAATCGGATGAGGCATGCCTCAGCAACCCCGTCAACAACCTTTACCTCAAGAAGTTTTACCCATAAGGGCCAAAATGGCACTGCCCCAGAGTGAAATAACACTAGCCCAATCGCTTTAAATTTTTTACCAAAAGACCTATAATGAAATGCGCTTAAAGTGCCACCATGGGTTACCACCCCAAACCTTACTTTGGATTTGCTGATGGAGCATCAAGATGGTCTCAAATTTTAGCAGCACCTGCCTGGGTCATCTACCACCCTGACCGATCAACATTCTCCACAAATGGTGTGTGCATCGGTTCAACAACAAAAAATCAGGCAGAATATGATGTCACCCTCCATTAGGGCATACATCATATGCATAACTCGATTCCTAGTTAGTAGTGTCACTGTTAAACCAAAAATTTGAGACAAGAGATTCACATCTATTTAGAAAATATTTGCATTAAAAAAATATTAAGCAGACAATTCGACTACATCACATTTACACATGTACCAATGAGTCAAAACCAAATAGTTGATTGCATAGCCAAAAATATTCTAAACTAGAATGTATCTTGAATAAACCATCATACATAAAAAACAAAAAACATAGATATCCATCAGTATAACATCATGCATAAAAAAAATAGCGGGCACATGTTACACTAAAAATTGTCATCCTGACATTCTGCTATGTGTATGAGCTCATTATTACTCATACTTATCCCTTTGCAAGTCTAACATATCAGTTCCTCATGTCAAGCCTTGAAAATCAGATAAATGTTCCTAAAAATCTCCTAGACTTTGGTGTCGCACTTTCTCTCTATCTTGCCTGCAGTCCCGCACCTAATGTTCAGCTCTCTTGCATACCTAAACGCAATTTATCTGTGTTAAAGGTGCGAGCCCCTGTAAGATCAAAAAGGTGCAAGTAAATTCCAAAAAGCTCAATTAAAGTAAATTCTGGAAGCTTCTAGAATGGATCTTGCGGTGGCAGAACCACTCTTGTGAGGTGCATGAACCCCTTGATGTGAGGAGCTTATCCCTTTGAAGGAGAATTCTATCCCTTCATACTTGGAATAGAAAACCTCCTCTTTTCGACTATAAAAAGAGACATAGGGTAGCCTCAAAGGGAGGTCAAGCTTAAGAAGATTTGAGGTTAAGTGCTATTGAGATTTAGACTCAGTTGACTAAGACTTTTTGTGAGGAGAGATTACATACCTCTATTTGTCTTGGTTGAAGGAGTGCATATCTTATCAAAGTAAAGGAGACTCCTGCTTCGGACCCCGGGAAGGCCTTTCGAACATCAAGGCTTAGGTTGTAAGGTTTTCCTTCTTTTGAGATTAATACAAACATACTCATTTTTCTCAATAAGCTTTCAATCAATGGTTTATTTCATAGATTCCTTGATCACTATGATAAGCATAGTTTATGATAATGTCTATACAGGTGCTATGTAATATTTTTCTTGTTTGTGACAGCAGGTTTACGAGGAAAACTCCTTCAAGTGCACGAGGGACAACAACGACTTAAAACAAGCGCTGGACATACGGTAAGTCTTTTACACCTCTATAGAGCTTTTGTAAACCTTACATGCTTAGAGAAAGATTAGTCTATTTGGTTGTTTGTTGCTAGATACTTTTATTACTAGGGAGATCGGTCTTGTCCACAAGAACGATTTATCTAGCCAACACACAACATGTAGAGATGCAAAAAATATCTCTCATATATATATATGTATATATATATATATATATATATATATATATATATATATATATATATATATATATATATATATATATCATGTTGTATATGTCTGAGTACAAAAAATAGTGTCACTCACCCATTGACCAGCCCAAAGATACACAAAAAGTCATAAAAAATAGGGGAAGCATCCTCATAATGGGTGCTTTCCCCGTGTACAAGTAAAATCTAGGGAGGTGGTCCCCCAAGCGGGGCACCTGGACCCACAGTTGCTCCTAGCACCCCTACTAGAGCCGTTGTAAAAACTGAGACTGCCACCTGATGTAAAATAGGCCGATAGTCCCTCTCCCAGGCCATCACTGTATCCAGCTAGACCTCCTCGAGGTTATCCAAAAAACCTTTAGAAGGCATTCCCTAGGGAAAGTGGTCCACTTGACCCCATGCATCCTCTAGAACTGACACCCGAGTAGTCAGCTCAACGTTGTGAGCCTCAGCCGCATTAGCATGTGTCGCCTCTGTATCGGCGCGAGCTCACTTGGTCGCAGCCTCGGCATCAACTGAGCTACTGCCCTCTCCTGAAGGGCCAGTACCACCACCAGGTCCACCACCCTGATGCTGTGCAACATCTCCTTCTTGCCCTCCATGACTGCCCCAAGGTCTTGAAAGAGGAATTTGGTCTACCAATCGATCCACGGGGTGACCTACCTCGCGAACATCTGCTAGAGTAACCAAGACTATGTTAGTGTCACCATGAAAACACATAAGCACATATATACTCAAATAAATGCAGAAAAAATAAAAACATACCTGTTGGCCCTGAAGCATAACCATGAGGGAGACCTATCTCTGGATCCCCCCGGAAGTCCATCCCTACATATGGGAATGAAAAAAACATCTGGGGGTTGACCTCAAACCAGGCCTCCGTTGTGGTGTTCCAGTAACACCCCACCATACCCCCACCCCCTTGAAGAATCACAGGAGCCCACCTCCTCATGCTAGGCTCTCGTGGCCCCCCAAAAGGCACCACCACGACTGGTCTCAACAACACTACCCTCTCATACATAATGTTGCATAGAATATTGGCGTATGCAAATAGCTTTGATCCACTCCATACCTTGTTCAGCTGCATCACCATCCCGTTATAACAAAAGCGGGAAAAATCAAAGAAGTGCCGAGACCTCAGCCGACACAAGAATCCAACATGCAGGCTCGATGCCTAATGAGGAGCTGACAACCCTCCGAGCCACATAATGGCTACCAGAGCACACCGCTTGGCCAAGACTGTCACCAAGGAAATGCTGACACACCCCTCCGTAAGGGGTGATCCGCTACAATGACGTGCCTGCAACCTCTCCAAATCCACCCTCCCATAAGGGAGTGGATACTGCAACGCCTCACCATGAGGAAGTAGCCCGATCATAAAGTACACATCCATCTTAGGACGGATAGCGAGGTTAGTCCCATGCAACACAAACGTGTTGCACCTCTTGTGCTAATGTTGGAGCCTGGATCAAGTAACATAGCGGTCAGGCCTATGACCCGAGAAGCTCATTCTCCAAAAACTTCAGGAGCCCCCATTGCGCCAACTTTTGGAATTCCTGACCATCAGTGGCTATTGTAGTACGGAGATTGGGCTAATCTTGATCCCTCCACAAAAACCTGTCATCCATAAAATAACCCATCAACAACAGAAAAAACATCAAAAAATAGGCAAAAAATCAAAAAAATTGCGTCAACCTTTTTGCGCACCTGTCCCTCACACATGCTTGCTCAAGGCGCACCTGTATTTCTCACAGACATTCCAAAAAATGGACCATAGAACTTAAAGGGCGCAAAACCCCAGAAAATGTGCATAGAGGGCATGCCCTGGACCCTTGCCCTGATTGACCACGTAATCTACGAAAAAAATTACTCAAAATCTGTACAAACCAAGTTTGTACGGACCTTGGCACTCTCAGAATGAAAAATTTAAAGCGCAGAAAGTCATGGAGGTTACCTGGGCATGATATTACTAATCCATGGTGCTCAGGCTGATTGCAATGGCAAGAACTACTTCGCAAAAGCCTCTGACCTCTCAAAAACTTAAAAATTACAAATTAATTGAATTAGGGCCATATTCACCTATATATAGCCCTTTTCAAAAGCATTTCAGTTCTACAACGAGAGATCATATTTTCCGTTCTTTGAACTGAAAGTAGCACTATGATCAACACTCCATAATGAAAAGAGGCGATGCCACACATTAGCACTCCCGAAAAAATAATTTTGTAGTGCCGGCAGGTATGCCCCCTTTCATCTTATCTTTTAGATCTCATGACTTGCAATAATATTTTATAAAGAATATGATTTCACTTGAGGTAGTTTTTTTTGCAGGAAAGCTCACAAACCATCCACAACTCCATCCACTGAAATTTCCAGAGCAAGTATCATTCTATCCCCAGCATGATAGAGTCCCAGAAAACTCTGCATATCCTAACATCATTTCTGCATCAGAAATTAACCATAAGTTCCACATATACGACCGTGTTTATCATCACCTTGCCCTGCACATGATAAACATCCTCGTTGGTTGGTAAAGCCTCCCCTCCATGGTGCTCGTCACTGATAGTGAACCATATATCACCGCAAAAGGGACACAATGGCCTTACCACTTTAGTTTGGGAAGCACCTCATACCCATTCATCCACCATGCATAAGGTCAAGTTTCACCATACAAAATAAAACCCCTCTCTCGGACGATCAGGTTGTACAAGTAGATCAAAAGCACACTACCACACCTTGCATTTGGCCCACCATAATTCCACTAGCATAATCCCATCTGTGATAATTTTTCATCCACTTCATCAACCGCACACATGAGACCAACCAATGGGGCCCCCACCCTCAAAAAAACACCTTCCTCGCGTCATTAGTGAGAGAACACTTTCATGTTTTGGGGCACTCGTCTCTGTTTTTTGTACAAACCAAGCCCCGTTATTTTATTCTTTCGGCAAGTGTACAAAGACCACAAACAGTTCACTACATCCCCCACCCACTCATTCATATTTTCTCCTATTATATCAGTCCCTAATCACCCTTGGTCAAAGTATCACACCCTCACGCAAAAGCCACCATGAAATTCATAGCCAGTTTATACCCACCCTAGAAGTCCTACCGACTCCATGGATTTCCCCATTAGAAATAGTTATGACCACTGCAAAGATGCTTATTATACTCTGACCTTGGGCCACTGAATCCCCATCATCAATTTTGAGTCACCCCTTACCACCATGCCTATGTTAAACCCATCACATCCATGTCCCTCACCCTTCATATCAATGACCCCTCTTTCAGTTGAGGCTTCATTTTTGTCAACTTCAACACCTATTTTCCAAAAAGGAAGCGATAACTTGGATCACCCCTCTCCATAAAAGGGGCATCCTCGGGTGGCACTCTGGGAGACATCGTTTCCCACATATGTCGTCGATCCTCTTGACATTTGACTACAACGCAAGCTTTCATGTCAAGATTGTATCGTACCTTACAACGATTTCACTTTGATCAAATTCATCAAAGACCCGTGCCTTCATAAGCGTCTCTTTTAGCAATGCTTACACCGGAAGGTCCCAGCTAGCACCTATGCGTACAATATGCAGTTTTATGCCATACCAAGTTTACGCATATGGGTACCATATTCCACCTATCGTCAAAGAAAAAACGCCCCTCAGGACGTCAGCAGTCGTCGTCATCAACCAACACATCACTACCATATTAGTGACACAGACAAAAAATGTATCTTTCAAATAGAATTTTTTAAATAGCCACAAAATTACGAGCATGGAACATGCCCACCTCATCGAAAATTTGTATAAATTGTATTATATTTGCTTACATGGGTCCCACAGGAAATGGTAATTCTTCGAACCGATGCAGGGTGTCTCCAATTCCGAGCTACGCACAAGTCCCTCTCTCTCTACCCACAGTAGATTGAAAAGAAACTATAACGTATTTTGGCTATAGAATTCATCCTAGACCTCACACATTAGGGCGAAATTGTTAACACTGGAAAATTGTACAAGAAAAGATGACATTATTTAATGTCAAGCAAAAGGATTTACAAGGCTGAGAGACATTGGAGAATATACAAAGTATTTAAAAATCTTGAAGGTCTGAGGAGAAATCAATATTGAGCAAGTAAAAAATTATTTTTCGCGCAAAAACCTTCAAGAATAGTGCCTTTGCGTGGCTTTTGATCCGAAGTGTGCGCAATATTGGACAGTGATTTCTGGGACCACAAAAAGCACACTCTAGGACATTGATTTCATACTTAAAGCCGCCCAAGGAAAACCACCAAAGCCTCCTTAGGACATCAAGGGAGCACAAAATGGAATCACCCCCCTCTCTTGGGTCACCATCCACAATGTATCAAGAGAGGGAAGGAGGATTTGAATTCTCCTATAAAATGCCACCAAGAGATGAACAACTTGAGAACACATTGTTATGTTGGCAAGAATTTCCCCAAGCATTACCATCAATTTGTGATCTGGAGTAGAGATAGAGGGGACTCAATTGTTGGCCATCCAAAAAGTTTAGTCCACCATAGTAGAGAGAGAGACTTTGCACCAAGGAAAAATTGGAAGTAAAGACATCCTTGCATCGAGACTTAGATCCCAAGTTCCAAGGGCCCCTTAGCAAGTGCGTTAAAGTTTCATCCTCATTTCCTACTAGAACTCAATAAGAGGGGCCAAAAGTGCCACCGTTTGGATTATTGTAGTCGTTTGACTTTATTTAGATATTTTATCTTATTTGTTTTAGTTTTAGTTTAATTTTTATGTTTTGAATATCCATTCTATTTCTCTATCTAGTATGTTTATGTTCTAGCATGTTCCACTAACTTTCTTGACTCCACTTCTTTTTCTACCTATGACCAATAAATTAAGAGGGAAAACCACACCCCTTAAGTTGGTGTGATTTTTTACATGCGTGCACCAAACACACTAACACAGTCACCATCCAAACTCAGAATGCTTCTCCAACTGATTGATCCTTCTGCTATCATATTGATATTGTCCTCGCTTATCCCCGTTGTTAGCTGATACAGATGATCAAACAAATCTAGTTCTTCCTTGTTATCTACTGATTTATCAGACCTTGGTACTTTGTATGGGTGAAGGAGATGGATCAATTTAATCCCCTCTACTTCAAATTTCATCAGTTCCTTCTTCAGATAAGTTATTGCATGATTCTCAAAAGCCCAATCTATCCCAAGCAACGTTGGATAAGGGCCTTTGTCTCCCACCCCTGCTATGTCAACTTATACATCCTCCAACCTTCTAATCGAAATGATACAATATTTGTTTTCCATACGTAGCTGGATTGGAGAAAATTCCAACTTCAACCTTCCATGGTTTGTCTCAGTAGAATATTCACATCTCAACACAAGTCGAACATTGTAACCTTAATTTGAAAACCCACAATTTGAGCATTGATCCTTAACTCTCTTAATGTTATCTTCTTGTTACTTTGAACCCTTCTAGAGCACCTTTTGGGTTATTTGGTAGAAATGCCTCCACCCTTGGAAGCTCTGTCTATTACATTCAATTTAATAATTTCCTGCAACTCTCTGAGCATTTGGTCATCATTCCTGAGTTGAAAAAATAGCCTCAACCATTCTGTTATGTGCTAAGAATTTGATTTCAGTAGGTTTGGGCTCCTAGCTTTTGGAAATCTTGGTTTTCCTTCTTGAGGTCCTCCATTTAAAGTAAGCTTGCTAAAAAAATTTGCAACTTCTTTATAGTACCTCTTCTGCTTTTCAGAGTCATATGAGAGTTTCAGTGAGCCCAATTTTATGATTCCGATATATTCAGTAGTTCCTACATCATCTCCCACATTTTTCCCTCCAAATTTTATTATTTTTATGTTTTAAATGGGAACTGTCTCTGAAAACCTTAGCTCAAAATTTATTAAATTTTATCCCCTTTGGAAGTTTCACTCATTCCATCTAAAAATTAGTTCTGGACAGTCTTCTATTGTATGAGTGTTTACCCTACACTAAGATCACCAATGTTTTCTAGGTGGCGGAAATTAGCTTGCGATGTACCCTTCCTGATCACAATTGTAGCAACAAATCGAGACTCTGCTTTTTTTTCTCCCCCCCCTTGTTCCTCCGCCTCCTCATCCACAAGGAGTCTCAGTGATTCGATATGTCGATCAATCCAGTTGATCCTCTAGCGCATATAGTGCCATACACTGATAAGTATGGTGATTTTGCGAAGCACATAACTAAAAAAAATTGTTATTGGGAAAGTTGGAATACTTCTGCAATACTGGATAGAGACGGAGGAGATTCCCATATGTTCTACATATCTCATAGTACTCGGTTGGTGTTGTGCCTTTTTGTTTTGTAAATACATCAAATTGGGTGCACCTTGTGTACAGATCTTGTCTCCAAATTTAGGTAACTCATAAAACTAGTAGGGACGTGGATGGCCCAACTATTATAAATGTATTTCTTGGTCCCTGCAACCTTGGGTACTCCGCGGCATGATGTCCTTCAACACAAAAATTGGTGCACCATATATGCGGTCATGCAGGCCACACTTGTTGAAAATCCATCAGTTTCTCTGTCAAGTCTAAGACTTGATGTTGTATACCTAATATATAGGGGTCATGTGAAGTTACTCCGCCTGGTATTCATCTCGGTGTCCTGTCATAGCCTCGATTCGAGTCGCCTACTCCAAAGCATCTTGCAGAGTATTTTTCTTTTGTTCAGTCAACAGTGTGTGAGTAAGGGGTAGTAAGGATTTAATGAACAATTCTTGTTGATGATTTGGGTTAATTAGATATATCAAATTACCAATCGTGTCCTTAAATCATTGTATAAGCTCCCAGGAAGTTTCTCCTTCCCTCTTTTTGATTTCCCATAACTCTGACAACCCCTGCTAGTTTGTCTGGGGAATTTTGAATTGTTGCACAAATTCTCATTTTACATCTTCAACAGTTGGATTTTGGTGCAACTCATACCTATTAATAAACCACCTTAATGCCCTTTCTCAGAGACTTGCTTGGAATTCAATAAACTTTGCAGCATCAGGAATCTAGCGGGCCCTGCAACTCACGATATCTGGTGAATGATCCCAGCATGTTTGACTGAAGTTGTGGAAGGAGTATAAATCTACATGAACCAGGCTGAAATGATCCTCGTAGGAGTGTTTTATTGTTAATATTTCTATTTTTAATGACACTACATTTGTAGATAGCATGAACACCATGAACCTTTATGAATTTGATTAGCTTGGACAAAAAATTATCAATATTATCATTGAGTATCGTAGGGAGGTTGGGGGAGATACCACCTAGATTGGGGGAGGGAAAAAAATTGCCTACATTCTTAGAAAACAATCTCGTCATGAAAATTCACATGTCATCAACTGAACCTTCCTTAGGGATTATGAGGTCCATTCCATCTAACATTCTCATTTCTACTGCTAAGGAGGGATCCCTATCACTTTTATGACCTACATTCATTATGGTCATCTATGTTCTTCATAACGGGCCAACGTCCACTTCATCCCCCTCATATGGACCTCCCAGCACAACTCCTTCTTAGTGTAGTCCCTCATCCCTTCTATTAATTTCTCGTAGAGCCCTCTCCTTCCACTTTTCATCTATTCATGCTCTCCATTCCATCCTCAAATATCTTTCTTTCTAGAAATCATATACGTCCATATATTTTATACTCTCACAGCTTCCCCCGAGGTAGAATACCTCTCGTTAGATCCTTCCCCTAGAATTAGGTTTTAAGCTACTATTGGTGGGTATTGGAACATCAAAAAAATTTCTTCAACCATTAGACTCTTTACCCACAATTGGACTTCCTTCAGTAATATTCCTCGCAATCCTGATTTGAACAGTTTTGATGTAGGGGCATTAGACAAAAAAAAATTCCATATGTTTTATTAGACTTAGGGGTTTTTGAGTTTCCAAGAGAGTTAGACTTATGTAATGAAGTGAGTAGGTTTTAATTCATTTTGATTAAATGTAAAGAGAATGTAATTGCCCTCACATGATTAGAGGATAGGAGAAGTCGATTAGAATGTGAAGAGTCAGTTTAGAGCAGTTAGGGAGTTAGGCTAAATTTAGAACTATAGGAGTTCAAGAGTTTTGTTGAGTCACTAAAGAATCTGAATCGATTCTTTAGTATTTTTTGTATAAAAATAAGCCTAAAAGGCATAATAGACAGACCCGCATAGAGCTGCATAGAGCTAGAGAGCTGGAGAGGCAGAGTAGGGAGAGAAGGAGGCCATTAGATTGAAGATTTGGCTTGAACAAGAGATATTTGTAAGTCATTTCAAGAATATGTTATAGAATAAATTGTTTCAGTACTACTTGTGCATTTTTTGATTTAGTTTTTGTTTAATTCCTTGAATCTTCGTGAGCTGGGTATGAGTAAGACTCTGTGATTGTTTTAAAGTCTGTCTGTGTATTCAGTGATGTGAGCGCATGAAGAATGTGTGATAAAACCCGTGTTAAGAGCCAATGCCATTGTGTTGATTCGATTTATGAGTCTCTGTGTAAAAGGTTAAAGTTGTAATCCTGTACATGAATGGGGTTAACAGTGGTCCTGCATGCCTTGATAACTTGTTGAAATTGGCTTAATTACGCACTGGAATAGGACATTGACAGTGCCTTGAATGTATGTGTCTGTTGTCTGTGTGAAGGAGGATTCGACCCTTTTTAGATTTTTTAGTTAGAGGTATTATGTGTGAAGAACTGTGTGAATCGATCATAGAATGATCGATGTCACTTTTTGATTCCTATTGATGAGGTTTTAAGAATCACATATTATGATTTCACTGTAATTTTAACGGTGGAAATGTATCCCTGTATCGCATTAGAAAGACCGTAAATAACTAAACGATTGAATGCAAATGTAGTTGAGAGGTGAACGGAACCATGAGAAGGAACCGTGAGGCAGAACAGTAAAGGTGGGTTCGAGAATCAAACCTGGTGGTATTCGCATTTCTTAAAAGCGGTAAGAAGCATTGAAAATAATAATGTGATATACGCTAGTGCATGACATGTGTACTTGAGCGTATTTGGAAACTGGCCATTTCACATTTTATTTCCAAGGTAAAGTCCTGTTCACAAAGTTTTGTGAACGTCGTTGGATCCACGTTGTGGAAGATCCAAGGGCTATCGCAATTAGAGTTGTAGGGTTGATAACTTTAGGTATGGCGCAGTGCTTTGTGCGATTGAATGTTTATTAAATATTTTTTGTGTGGGCCCGAGAGAATTAAAGCAGGGATTAAGGTTTATGTCGGAGGTTTGATATGTTTCATTATATTAAGTTAAACTTTGGATATTCATTAAGAAGGGCTGAACATTGGGTTATTCACCTTTAAGGAAATATTTCGAAAAGAGTTCATGCTATAGTAAAGGGTTGTTTCAATAACCATAGTTTACAAAGTAAAGTTCCGCTTGTATATGGGTTGTATGGCTTTAACCATTGAAGGAGGAGAGCTTCTGCTTATGTAAGAGGTTGTATGGTTTTTATGAACCATAAGGTAAGGTGTAAGGGAACTTCTACACCATTTTATTTAAATTTCTAGTTCAAGAGATTAGAACAATGAGAGTTTTCCTAGATTGTTGAGATTTTTTGGGTTCAAAATTGGAGGTGCATTTTATATGCACAGAAGGTTGAAAATGTGACTTGAGGAGAGGTAGCCTCAGAATCAAGTGGCATCAAAGCTGGAATAGCTCTTTGAAAATTAATTTTTGAAATGCACATGTACTGAAATAGTGATGAAAGTTTGATGTTTAAATATGTTTAACAGAACTTACAGATTTGATTAAGTATGCAATGAAGGTATTTATATTTGCAGAATCTGAACTTGGGAGCAAAATATTTTGAAGCTTGCAGTAGATAGAGATGCATTGCAGGTGAAAGAAGAATCAAGATCATTCAGGGATCTTGGAAGGTGAGTTGATGAGCCTTATTTGACTCTGTTTTGAAGGATTTGTTTTCAGAATTCAGAGTGCAAGCAATTGAAGAAATCTCAGCAAAAGGCAGATCACAGCTTTGAGAGCAGTGATGAAAGAGTGCAGCAGAGGATTCTGAGTAAAGAAGAAGTGTGGCAGAACTTGGAGGATTCCCAACAGAGGTTGGATGAAAGAAGAACATATGTGTTCTTGAGAAGTTGTAGAGTGAAGCCTAGAGAGAGCAGAAGAGAGTGCTCAGAAGTTTCCAGTAGATAGGGGACCAGTACTTGCCAAAAGCCGGATCCGGAGGAAGGGATTGGTGAGGCAAGTTGCAGCAAGAGAGCTTTCTATTATAGATGCTTAGTGCAGTTTGTGACTGAAGAAATCATGGAGGATAAAATGGCTACTGATAGCCACAACAGATATTGCAGAGGTTCTGAGAGAGGCCACAACAGAAAAGTGAAAAAATATGCCAAAGCAAATGGCATGAGGAAGAAGTTCACTGATGAAGAATATTGGAAAGAGGTAGCTGAGATCAGAGAACAGTTTGATAAACTGAAAATGATGGTAGAGCAAAGCCAGAGAGTTGTTTGGCTCATGAAACAAAAGGTAAAGTGGCAGAGGCTACAAATGAAGAAAGAGCAAATGACAAATGCTCAGCTGAGAGAGAGATTACTCAGGATGATTGAGTATATGGAGAAGGACTTGAAGACTAAAACTTCAAGTGAGACGAAAGGGTCAAATGGCCTTACATATGACAAATTTTATATGGTTGCAGGAAGAACGTGTGGAGAAGAACAACCTGCTGATGTTATCACTAAGGAAGAAAATGAAGCAGCTAGATGTTTTGAAAATTTCCATGCACAGTTGGAGAAAGTTTTTTCTTTCCAACATATTGGAATCAGAGGAGATTTAAATTGTGATGATGGCCAAAAGCTGGAAGTTGGACAGCTTTAAGAGACTGAAAAGAAGATCGTTGAAGAATCTCTGGAGTGTATAGAAGACTTGAAATAGCAGTAATATTTGATGATCAAATCATCAAATGAGACCATGGGGTCTTATGGTTTTACAACTGACAAGTTGTGTGTGGATGCAGGAATTGATGAAGATAGTTGATATGATGAAACTGTGGTAAATGAAGCTGATTGTTTCCAAGCAATATATGATGATTATCTTTCAGAGGAAGACCAGATTGTGTTATTGCAGCAAAAGGAATTCATAAGTTCCTTGTTTTATATGAGAGACTGCTTCAATGAGAACATGACAGTTGTGTTTGATGATGATAAATTTGTTGTTAATGCTGATAATGAAAAATTGCTTTTATTAAATGGAAAAATGGAGAGTGATGGACAGGTAACTGAAGTTACCATAGAGATGGAAGATCAGAATTCTATTTTGATGAAAGATGAAGAGATAGTGACAGCAGGAAACTTGACTTGAGGTATAAAGGAAGATAGTAAAGACAGTATGAAAGTTTTCTCAGATGAGTTAAGTGTTCTGAAGAAGAGAACATAAACAAATAAAGAAGGTGTTCAGATTGTAAAGGCAGAGATGACTGAGGATAAGGAAGTTCATTTTTATGAACTAGAGCAAGGAGACATCCTTGGAGAGGATGATGCAAAGGAGAGACTAATTGACAGTATCGAGAATTGTTTGAAGGATTGGAATCAACATACTGATGTGCTGATAGAGAAGGAAAGAATTTCAGGACAACATACTAAAATGTTGGCAGAGGAAGGAAAGGCACTAAGGCCTTATGACTTTTGTTTTTATAATTGTTTTGTGAATGCAGATTTTGTTGATGCTGACGATAAATTGACACCATTGGGCAGTCAATTAAAGGAGGAGAAGAACTCTGTGGAAATGTTTGATCCATGGAATGAATAATTTAAGTTGCAGGCGATTATGCTGAATTATTAGGATTCAATGCAATAGAGGGAAACTCAATTTCAGAATTGTGGATTGCAGAATGTGAAGACACAATAGAATGAAGACAGGGAAGATTTTATGAGTCTCAGAAAAGACTTAGAACTTCAGAAAGAGGAATTGGTGATTGAATCATCAATTGAGACCATTGGGTCTTGTGGTTTTGAAACTGATAATTTGGTTGTGTTGACAAGTATGACAGAAGACAATCCATCGCTTGGAGTTGTCTTGAATGAAGATGGGATGCTAAAGAAAGGTGAGGCTATCATGCCTCCTGTAAAGGAACTTGTTATTTCTGCAGATGAAAAGGAGGAGTTGGCTTGTCTGAATAGCCAAGAGAACACTGTAAGGCAGACTTTTGGGGCTACAATAGTAGTAGAGAATTACAGTTTTACTCTGATAGAAGATGAAAATGTAGTACTTGAAGAACTTGATTTGATTTCCAGAATCAATCAAGAAGATGGAAGACAATTTAAGAAGATTGTCAAGGAAGAAGAAGAAGAACGTGTTGAAATCAGTTTGCAGCATATTGATCATATGGTTATACAAGAGAGATGGCTGAAATGTTTGCAGAAAAAATTCAGAGAAGAGAATGAAATGGCAGAGCAGCAGATTGAAGTGTTGCTGGAAGAAATGTTGGAGCAACAAACTGAAGTGTTGCCAGAAGAGGAAGAAGAAACACAAAGATCTTATAAATTTGATGTTTGTTTTATGACTGCAGGTACTGATGGAAGGACCAAGGAATGTTTAGTCCAGGAGAAGAAAAGAGGTGATGTTAGTGACTTGAAATTTAAATACCAGTCTAGAGAATTGCTGAAGTCAGGGAATGAAGAAATTTTCATGAGTGACAATCAGGAAGAGTTTTTCTGTAGCAGAAGAGGAGAGGGTATGGATGATTGGGTGGCAGTAAGAAGAGCTACAAATACAGGTGAAGCTAGCACAAGATCTAGAGATAGAGTTAAAGCTAGGGCAGCAGTAAGAAATGAACAAGTAAAAGTTCAGCAAGTTAGGGCTCTCCAAGTAAGTGCTAGAGCCAGAGCAAAAGAAGCAGTGAGAGTTCACCAAATAAGGACTCAGCAAGAAGAAGCAGGGTTAGAATTTCAGCAATCAAGATGGAGAAGTATCCAACAATCAGAAGACATATTAGATGCATAAATTGCATTGAGAAGAAGACTGATGGTGAGAGTGTCTGAGAAGAAGACAACAACAAGAAAATAGAGAAACAACAACAACAACAAGAAGACAGTCACAGACTGTGAAGGCACAACAAGTGGAAGGATGCAGCATAAAGTATGGAAGCCTGGAGGAATGCAAAAGAAGAATATTGCAACAAATGATCAGTTGTAGAACAAAGTGTGGGATCCAGGAGCACCAGATTGAAAGCACATGATCAGGAGATCATGATTAAATTTAACCTGGGGAGTCTGATGTAGGGGCATTAGACAAAAAAAAATTCCATATGTTTTATTAGACTTAGGGTTTTTGAGTTTCCAAGAGATTTAGACTTATGTAATGAAGTGAGTAGGTTTTAATTCATTTTGATTAAATGTAAAGAGAACCTAACTTCCCTTCCATGATTAGAGGACAGGAGAAGTCCATTAGAATGTGAAGAGTCAGTTCAGAGCAGTTAGGGAGTTAGGCTAAATTTAGAACTATAGGAGTTCAAGAGTTTTGTTGAGTCACTAAACAATCTGAATCGATTCTTTAGTAGTTTTTGTCTAAAAATAAGCCTAGAAGCCATAATAGATAGACCTGCATAGAGTTGCATAGAGATAGAGAGTCGAAGAGGCAGAGTAGGGAGAGCAGGAGGCCATCAGATTGAAGATCTGGCCTGAACAAGAGATTTTTGTAAGTAATTTCAAGAATATGTTATAGAAGAAATTGTTTCAGTACTACCTGTGCATTTGTTGATTTAGTTTCTCTGTAATGCCTCGAATCTGCGTGAGCTGGGTATGAGTAAGACTCTGTGATTGTTTTAAAGTCTGTCTGTGTATTCAGTGATGTGAGCACATGAAGAACGTATGATAAAACCTGTGTTAAGAGCCAATTCCATTGTGTTGATTCGCTTTATGAGTCTTTGTGTAAAAGGTTAAATTTGTAATCCTGTACATGACTGGGGTTAATGGTGGTCCTGCACGCCTTGATAAATTGTTGAAATTGGCTTAATTATGCACTGGAATAGGACATTGACAGTGCCTTGAATGTATGTGTCTGTTGTCTGTGTGAAGGAGGATTCAACCCTTTTTATATTTCTGAGTTAGAGGTATTCTGCGTGAATAACTGTGTGAATCGATCATAGAATGATCGATGTCACTGTTTGATTCCTATTGATGAGGTTTTAAGAATCGTATATTATGATTTCACTGTAATTTTAACGATGGAACTATATCCCTATATCGCATTAGAAAGATCGTGAATAACCAAAGGATCGAATGGAAACATAGTTAAGAGGCGAACGGAACCATGAGAAGGAGCCATGAGGCAGAATAGTAAAGGCGTGTTCAGGAATCTAACCTGGTGGTATTCGTATTTCTTAAAAGAGGTAAGCAGAATTGAAAATAATAATGCGATATACGCCAGTACATGACAAATGTACTTGAGCGGTATTCGGAAACCGGCCATTCCGCATTTATTTCCAGGGTAAAGTCCTGTTCACAAAGTTTTGCGAACACCGTTGGATCCGTGTTGTGGAAGATCCAAGGGCTATCGCAATTGGAGTTGTGGGGTCGATAACTTGAGGTATGGCTCAGTGCTTTGTGCGATTGAATGTTTATTAAATATTGTTTGTGTGGACCCGAGAGAATTAAAGAGGGGATTAAGGTTTATGTTGGAGGTTTGATAAGTTTCATTATATTAAGTTAAACTTTGGATATTCGTTAAGAATGGTTGAACGTCGGGTTATTCACCTTTAAGGAAATATTCTGAAAAGAGTTCATGCTATAGTAAAGGGTTGTTTCAATAACCATAGTTTATAAAGTAAAGTTCCACTTGTATATGGGTTGTATGGCTTTAACCATTGAAGGAAGAGAGCTTCCGCTTATGTTAGAGGTTGTATGGTTTTTATGAACCATAAGGTAAGGTGTAAGGGAACTTCCGCACCATTTTATTTAAATTTCCAGTTCAAGAGATTAGAACAATGAGAGTTTTCCCAGACTGTTGAGATTATTTGGGTTCAAAATTAGAGGTGCATTTTATATGCAAAGAAGTTTGAAAATGTGACTTGAGGAGAGGTAGCCCTAGCATCAAGTTCCTTAGGCTTTGAGAAGGATTGATAAGTCTCTTCAATGAACACACTAATGTATCCTCTAGATTTGTCTACACCAAAAAATATATATCTTGCGTCATATCCGTGCCAAATTGATGTAGCTTGACAAGATCTGCTTGAGTATAGGTCCAGTGAGATTGTCTTTGTCGGTCGATCTTCCCTTTTATTTGCAATATCCACAACCAACTGTAAATCTCCTCAAGGAACTTACACTAAAATATCTTGTATTGATCACTTGTCGGTTCTGAGTATAGGACTTATTCCTTCAGCTATCTCCCACTCCTTTGTTGAAGGTTAGCTTTTTTAGAGGTGAATTTCTCTATTTTTTCATGCCATAACAGGGTTGTCGCAAAATAAGGACTAGGTTGAGATCTCAGGTTAGGGCACAGGGGCCAATAAAAACTATGACGTAGTCTAGCACAACACTGACATTTTCACCCTACACATTATGGATAAGACATATGACCAGAGGAATGTCGTGAACTTCATTAGTTGGGGCTAGAACATGGTATCGGGAAGAAGCACATAAGATAATTCAGTTCTAGTAAACCCAAAACTATATCACCAATCACAACAGTTTGAACATAGGCAAAGAGAGAATACCATACAAATATAATCATATTAAAATTTCTTAGAAGCCATCTGAATCTACAAATAATATTCAGGTTTCCGTGTAATCCCCTATAACATTACATCCATATCAAGAGACTCGGTTTCAACATAAGAAACTAGAAAGAAAATTCAACATCTAACCAAGCAATCAGAATAACATGAGCTTGAATGACTACATCACAAAATTTTACTACCCTTCTTCCAAAATCCTCCTTTTTGTTTCTCCTCAACCTTCTTTATATATTTTTCACTTTCCTAAATTTCCACTTCTTCCCTCGATTTCTCGGCCTTTTCCCTCTTTCAATTGCTTCTACTGCTCAGTTTTCATCATTCCTTTTTGCTCGACTGTGGCTGCTTAAGTTCCAAATTTTTTGTCCCTTATTCTAAAACTTCTGATCTTCAGTGGATCCCTTCCTCTTCTCCAACTATCTCTCCTTCTACTTCCCAACAGATTCGTTTTGAAAATTTTTGTCAACCTATCAGCGTGTCACCTTAGTTTCCAAAACAAAGGACCCAACATCATTGATGCGATAAATTATGTAGTTGTAGTTTAGGCCTTTTATTTTACTATTGTTATAATTATTTAATACCATGAGTTTTTTAAACTATTGAAGTGGTTTTGCAAACATCAACAACATTGTCAATGAATCGTGGAATGGGTGTTGTCGAGTTTTTATGTGGATTTGTGTAAATACACTTTCTTTGTATTTTCGCATATACGCATTTGTGTTATGTTAAAAGTGTATGAAAATCATGTTTTTAGATTTGATTTTTTTGTGCTTATGTGGTTTTTTGAATGTTCAAGTACATGTGTGCTCGATGAATTGAATGTTGAGATGAATTGTAATTATATGTAGCTCTGGTTTCTATTAACCAGAGCACAAACATTGAGATGATGAAATATTTGGATGGTGGTTTTATCTTTGTAGCACGTTTTAGAAGAAAAATACTGGCAAGTGGTGATTTCTAGGGAAACGAGACTGCAAATATTTTAAATATCTAGTGTAGTAAAGGGGAAAACACTATTTGCAGTGATAGATAAAACAATGGGGTGTGTAGCGTTTTCTCTTTGAAAATTGCATTTAAGAGGTCAGATTCATTATAGAAATTTTGAGGTCTAAAATGGGCCTCCTAAGGAATATTATAAAATAATAATGGAAGAAATAAATTAAGATTACAATACATCATAAAATTATATAGGGAAAAAAAAAACTACTTTTTCAACTCTTGTTTTCAACTTATCTCCCTACGATTTTACTCAAATTTGTCAGTCAAGGAGTACCCATGTTGCATAATTTTGATGGAAATTGCTACATGAAAAATGATAAATAAATGAAAAGCATGGGTACTCCTAAAATGAGGAAGTAAATTATGCATCCAAAAAGTGGTCCCGCTAGAAATTTGAGTAAAATCATAGGGAGATAAGTTGAAAATACGAGTTGAAAAAGTATATTTTCTATATTTTTTTATCTTTTGACCTTTTTACTCCAAAAATGGTGAATCCTACCCCATGGTTGAAATCATCATCTTGAATACTATCAGATTTTATAATGTTTATTTTTGTTGTACATTTTTGTTTTGAGGCCCATTTATACCTCAAAATTACTCTAATTATTGTTCGAGCTTTTGTTGCATTATATAAATTGTTATCTGTAAATATGAGCTTTTATGATAGGAATAGTACAGGGATACAAATGTTCTACAATAATGCAAGCTTCTATACTAATTTTCCTATTCTCTTTTGGTAATGGTGTGATATTTTGGTTCGTCAAACATTTCTCTATAATACTTTACGGTATTCTGTAAAATTTGGTTTCCCTTAAGTTACTGTGAGAAATGTGTTTGTCAAGTTATTCGTAAATCAAATTTGATTCATTTTTACAAAGTATTAGGGAGTAGTTGTGATGTTGATTTTCCATATAATTTAATTTTGCTATTTTTTGGTATTATTAATAGTTTTACAAGTTTTAACATTCAGTAATTATATTATTTTTGCAATTTTAAGAAATAAATATTTTAAAATTAAATATGTTTGTGCGGAATAAGGTCTACACTGCATTATAAATGTGTGACAAATTTGGTGAGAAATAGATTCACTAGGTTATTCGTAAATAAACTTTGGTTCAGTTTTACAAAGTAGTGGGACTAGTTGTCAAGTCGATTTGTCATTGAGAGTAGCGGAATATAGGTTACAAATTCTCCTAGAGAATTATTTTTTTCGGAATCTATCGATTTGGTTTCGCACAAAAAAAAAAAAAATCACTAGGCACAAAAAATCTTGAAGCCTAATAGTTGTAATCCAGATTTCCCATAATTTATATGGGATTTTAACAAAAATCATGGTGAAATTTCCACTATTTTTTGGGAAAATTTGTGGTTGCTTTAGACTATCCTACAGCTCTTTCACACTTTACTATTTGTGGCTATTATGGATGCTTTTCTATATGGAGGATAGAATTTGAGGCAGATAAAAAAATTCTCTATGGGATTTGGCGGGAAAAAATTGAAGGAATTGAATCCTCAAAGTGTTTAAATCATTTTTTTTAATTCTGAATCTTGAAAGCTATTTCTAGAACCTTAAAAATAATCCTGTTAAAGTGCAACATTCTCAATAGCTTTTCCAGTCTTCAAAATTTACCCAAAAAAACAAAGGAAGTTTAGGCACATTCATGAAAAATATGGCGGTGACATTTTGTACTTCAAGGCTATAGTTTTCAATTTTCATCATATTGGGTCTGAATGGGATATGTTAAAAAAAAATCACAATGAAAAAAAAATACAAAAAAGTAATGGTTTGCAGTGATTTTTGGTGCTCTTGGAAAATTTGTCGATGGGGTTTTTGATGGTGCTGAATCCATTTCCACTATTACAAAAATTGTTCAGGTTAAACAATAAATTTTGGCTATGTAGATGAACTTACTCGTTATCGCAATTTTTGTTTCATAGGGTGTGTATATCAATGATCTTGTAGCGAGAGTAGAGTGCGTAGAAAATGCACAGGACGCTTTTGGAATTTCAATGTTTTTTACTATTATTGTTCGTAAAACTTGGTTTTTATATCTTTAATTTTTATTCATTCAAAGCGATATTTGTAACAATTTTTCACATGGTTAATAGTAACAGCCAATTTTTGTGGAGAAAACGGGGAATTGTATAGTGGAACAGGATTTGAATACATTATTCATTGATAGAGTTTATTTGTTTTCCTCTGCTACAAAGGAATAATGGGTAGTAAATGAGGAAAAAACGTTATTTGGAGTGATATAGTTAACTCACTTGTTGAGATCAATGATAACTTTCACTAGTCCAAAAATTATGAGAGATATGTTTAGCCCAATTCTACTCTAACAAAGGGAATTATTTCTTAATTATTATGAATATGACTACTAACATGTGCGAATCCCTGATCACAATCAGTTGTGGTGAGGTGAGACTACTTCCACAACTGGAAGCTTTGACAAAATTTTATTCATGATTGACCTCAACAAAAATAGATTACCAACTAGACTAACTGACACATTGATACACTACAAAGGACTCACTAACTCTACCTAAACCTACATACGATGACAAGATTTGGAGAGACCTACTAGGAAGGGACATTGGTCTCAGAAAATTATAGTAGGGAGATCCATAGAGAATTTATGTAAAAGGAACATCAGACGCTTTTTCTTCAAGTTTAGTTATGTTATGGTAGAATTTTTTTGGTGATAAGAGGTGGTAACATAACACTGACATCAATAGGTAAAAAGTAGATTCAGAGCATGAGTTCAGCTGACTTATGTTATCTCATCCCTTAATGGTCTTAATGACATGTGGGGACCCAAACAACTTAGTACCAAGAAGACTTGAAAGCATGGTTGATAAATGACTGAAAAGACAATACACAAAATATTGTTGGTCTCAGGTCAATAGGTCACCTAAAATGAATGCGCGGCAACTTAGTACATAAACAATTTTTCTCTTCACGTAGCTACCCATGGCTCATTCCCCTTTCCAAATATCAATAATTATTTTCCAAGAAAATATAAAAAATCATAATAGTCTACTATATTCTAAAAGTGAAGATGCTAAAGTCATGCCACAAAGTGAAAGAAAATAAAAGCAACTTTCCTCAAACCACCAAATATACAAGGAAAACAATAATAATTATAAGACAATATCTATGAATCTAAGCATGAAGTAAGAACTAAAATAATTCAAGGGACTAACATAATATTTTCTGAAAACAAAACTCAAAACTCAACAAAATGCCCCAAACACAAGCAACATATAAATCATTAAAATTTTCCAAGATGTCAAGGTAGTTTCATGTACTTGGATGAGGCCATTGAATATGTGTTAGTCTTGTTAAATTAGTTATTTATCATTTAGTACTAGTCAGACACTATCTATATGAAACGAAATAGGTCCCAACCTCATCAAATCTAGCTTCATTTCCAGTCACAGATAAGAAACAAACAATGTAATTATTAAATATGAAACATCAATCTTAAAATAAAATGCATCAAATAAATGTAGCTGCAATGTTACAATAAAAAATACAAAATATAGAACCTATTTTTACCTGAATTTGATATATATTAATCTTGCATGATCAATGGAACGTGTATACAAAAATAAGAGTCCTAGGGTATTTCAATTTCCCAGTTCTCATCTTGGTTGTCATTTTATACATTGTGTTATCGCCTGATCTGAACCTCAGGCTGAAAGGGGAAATCAGGGTAACATCTAAACCATGCTCAACCTTGTAGCTAGCCCTACAAGGTTAGGATAGGGCTCTCTCCGTGAAATGATATTCAATAAAGTATAATTATAAACTGATTTTAGGCTAGGTATAATAATGGGAAAATGTTTTAATGAATGAATTTTCAGGGATGTATGGAACAAATGGGACAGTTTGAAACTGGGGAATTAAATCAGGATACATGGTGTTTCATGGGGCAAGGTAGGCAGAAAATTTTATCAATTAAAGTTTAAATAATGATGGAATGGAAAGACTGGTGAGGAGCTAAAAAGGGCATAGGAGATGGATCCTTTTCAAACAAAATAACACAAAATATGAATGATTTCCCAAGGCAGACCATAAAAAATCGATTCTACCTATCTATCTTGAAAGCATTCAACCAGAAATGTTGCATGGATGAAAGGTGAACATAACAAATTTACATATGAACACAAAGGAGATAACAAGTGCTAAATTTCATACCACATGGATCCTACAAATCAGAGCTGCATTTATTATTAATTCCCTATCCAAAACTGTTACGCTGGAGCGCAGAGCGTCCTCCTTGATTTCCACACTATTCCCTTACTTACTAATTTATAGACTACTTCAAATGATTGAAATAATTACATTAAATAGACTGAAATGTGGGGAAATAGATCCACAGAAAAAGGGAGCTATTTTAACAGCTCAAGAACTGAAGTTCGATCATAGAAAAGAGAACCAACAATCTGCCCCTAAAAGTAAGGAACAACAATATGTTTTGACCACTTGGGCAGATTCACTGATATGCTGAATGGATCTAAAATAGGCAATCTGAAGTGCAGATCCCTATTTTCCTACTGTTGTAGAAATATCTGTCTCATTTTAGCTCTCGGCCCTTTGCTTGTTTCTTTCCCTTATTAAAAATCTGATATATGCCGATAAATGCCTTTAGAACCAATAAAATTGAAATATGCCTTAAATGAAAGAAAATCCCCTTTTAAGTGAATAGGAGCGAAAGAGAAAATAGGTGGGGTCCATATTGTAATCGCAATCGGAATTGGAGGGGAGGAAGGGGTGTGTTGACATAATTGAAAGTTGTGATGCAATGGAGCGGATGCAATGGAGCCATTCAATAGAGCGATGAAACTAAGTGACGTCTGATGGTGCAATCACAAATCGGGATGGAAGGGAAGCGGGAGCAAGGCCATAAAACTTCTGATGTGATTAGAATAGGTGTGATGGAGTGAATGGATAAGCCGAAGGGATAATGGGGAGATTTCCCTTTGAAAAAATCTCAAAGAAGCTTTGTGTTTTTATAAAGGAAAAAGTGATATTGTATTGAAAAGAGAGGAAGGGTTTAAGGCGCGACCCATGGGCCAATCGTAATCAGAATCATAAGGGCAGGGAGGTGGTAAGGCGCAATAGGATTTCACTGATTGTAATGGAGTAATGGAGGTGGTCCTTTATAAAATGAAATAAATGAAATATAGGACTTTACATAGGGAAGAGGCCCTTTATTTTTAAATGGAAGGAAAAGGTTAAGGTGGGACTGGGAAGGTCAATCGCATCGGGAGATTGGAAGGGGAGCGGGTTTAAAGCTATAACACTTCTGATTGCGATTGGGATAGGGGCAATGGAATTAATTTGAAAAAGTTTAAAACTGAATTATAATGTTCAACAAAGGGAAAAGTGTTTTTTCTTGGAGAGGGATGGAAACTTATGGTGGGGCCCGAAGGTCAATCAGAATCGGGAGATCGGAGGAGAGCAGAGGCAAAGTGTAATATGAAAACGTCGATTGCGATGATCCGATCGCATATGGGCCGTCAGATCTTTGATCAGATCAATGGTCGGGATATAATCAGGCGGGGCCAATCGGGGGTTTACAATCGCATCGGAGTTTTTTATAAGAGTCACTCAGAATGCGCAATCCAAATGTTGCGATTGCGATGGGAAAGGGAAAGGATGGATCGATGGGGGATTTATATATTTAAACTTTAGTATAAATTTTAAGGGGTAATGGAGGGGAAGTGGTTTTATTTAATCGCATCATGGCTTTATATAAGTGAAAAGGAATTTACGAATGTGATTTGTGCAAGAACATGGGGAAATAGGGGGGTTTTATAAAAGAAAAACATAAAACTTTAATAACATAAAGTTTAAGGGAAAGGTGGGAAAAAGGGGAAGGGTTAGGGTATAGAGGACTTTATTCACTTAGGCATAAATTTTAATCCAGGAGTCAGTTTTGAGAGTGTAATATACCGTTGGAAAGCTCTTTCTGGGCTCTTTCTGATGGACATACTTAGAACATGATTTGACACTAAAAATGCTATGGAAAATTTCTCTGAAAGGCAGGGTGATGACTTTGTGGAGATATCAGCTTCTGAAGTGTGACTTATTACATATGATGATAATTAAAAGTAAAGTATCATGTTTTCACCTCAAAACATGGTTTTGAGGTGAAAATTAAATCAAACTGAGAAAAACATTTCTTTGATCTTCCCAGGTGCTGTGACTTTGAGTGTATTGACTTCCTCATGACCTTGCTGATATTTATTGACATTTGACTTATTAATTTGACCATGGTGAGATCCTAGAACCTAATGAGACCCATACTATGACCTATTGACCTGACTCACAAAGTGAAAGTAGCTCATGACTAAAGACCATAGAGAGAAGAATCAACAAGTTTCACATGAGGGAAAATTGATGAAAAATCACTACCATCAATGGATCCATGACCTAGCGGAATGGTGAAATTTATTGGTATGGGACTCCTAGTATGCAAACAAAAAATAGTAATTTTGATCATTGATAGCAGTATAACTAGACTGACACTAACATTGGCTCCAATGGGGATGGTAGCTCCTTGGAGTTGCGAAGAAAACCGTAGACCAAGTAGCCTAATCCATTGGGCATGGAGTCAAAAATATTGAAAAATGACACAATGCAAACTGATTCTGACTCAAGACTAAGGCTTAAAACTAAAATAAAACCAAACTATACACATATAATTCAAGTTTTATAGCCTTCACCTTGAGCCCCAAACTTCAACGACTGTGTACTTGAACTCTGACCAAAAATAACATGGTATACACAATGATGGTGACATAGTTTCTGATCCATTATCTTGAACAATGGTAGTGCTTCAAAATCCTTCCATTCACTACTTCACCAGGTCAATCTTGGCCATCCATTTCTGAAAGCAAGAAAGCATTATGTCCCCTGTATGCTGAAATATTGTATGGTCCTTTCCACAGGTTGTCAAACTTACCGTGCTTCCCCTTGTCCTCATTTTTTGCATCCCATCTTAACACTACATCATCCAACTGAAAATTTTCCACTTTGGTCTTTTGGTCATAGATCTTCTTTATCTTCTCCTGAAACTGAATAGCATTCTGTGACACTTCCTCTCTTGTTTGCTGAAGGTGGATCATCTGATTGATCCTTCACTGATTGTCATCGTCTTTACTGCCAACTTCTTGCAATAATCTCATGACTGGAACTGTAAGTGATGTAGGAAAGACAACATCAGTACCATAAACCAATTCAAAAGGTGACATACCTATGGATTTCTTGTTGCTAACTCTATCTTCCCACAATGCGTTGATGAGATTTCGATGCCAGTTTCTTTTGTTTGCCTCTAGCATTTTCTTGATTATATTTATCAGAGATTTGTTCAATGATTCTGCCAGGCCGTTGCCTTGTGGATATTATGTTGTTGAATGACCCAACACAATATTATATTTGTCGCAAAACTCCACCATCTTCCTAGACTTGAACGCTGCTACGTTGTTTGTTATAATTTTGTGAGGGAAGCCAAAACGAGATAAAATATTTGATTCTAGGAATTGAATAATTAACATATCTATAGCTTACCTTGCTGGGATGGCCTCGATCCATTTAGTAAAGTAATATGTACCTGTCAAGATCCATCGATGTTGTGCTGATGATGCAGGATGGATTTCTCCTATGAAATCGAGTCCCCACTACTGAAATGGAGTGTTTACTGAAACCGGTTTCAAAGGAAGAGGAAGCAATTTCTTCTTCCCTTGGAAAATTTGACATTTATGACAATTCATCACTATTTTATACAAATATGAAAATAAAGTGGGCCAATAATATCCTGCTCTCAACAGTTTGTTAGCTGTAGTCTTCCAAAACAAATGACCACCACAATCACCCTTGTGAAAGTCATGCATTACCTTCTGAGCCTCATATTCAACCAAAAAATTGAGCAGAATACCTCCTGGATCTTTCCAATAAAGAGCGCTATTTAAAATACAGTAGTTATCAGACTTAAGTTTCAGTGATCTACCTTTTATTTTAGACATCCCTGGAGGTGGTGAAAGGTGCTGAAGAACATAAAAAATATTTGAATACCATGGGGATTGTATAAAAATGTCTGAAATTGGAACAAGAAAACCTTCATCTTCATCCTCTAACATTAATGTTATGAGGTTTATATCCAGGGAACACGGATTTGATTGGGCCATCAATTTTTCCAAGCCTTGGCCTTTAATCAACTTTGTGGGCTTGATCTCCAAATCATACTCCAACATGGCTGCTATCCACTTACCTCTTCGACCTTCTGGATCAGTTTGCATCAACACATCCCTTACTGCCGCATAAGGAACATATGCTATAGTATGTGAATGAAGAATATAGAACATAAAATCCTTCAGTGCCTTTATAAGAGCCAATGCTTGCTTCTCAATAATATTATACCTCAAAGCAGCATCTCTAATAGTCCTACTGAAAAAGGCAATTGGCTTTTCAATCTAGTCTCTCTTTTGCATCAAAAAAACAACCATAGTATGTTCTGATGCAAATGAAAATATTATGAAGTCTTGAGTATAATCAGGACTAATCAAGACTGGGGCATTGGAGAGAGAAAACTTTACCAGATTAAATGACTTGATAGCCTCCACACTCCATTTGACAGTGCTATCCTTCTTCAACATATTAGTCATTTCTCTTAAATCTTCAACCAAATTGGGTATAAATCTGCGCAAGAAGTTCATCTTACCATTGAATGCTTGAATATCCTTTTTGTTCTGTGGAAGGTCTATGTGTTGAATTGCCTCCACTGTAGATGGATCAATGCAGATACTGTCTTTAGAGATGATATGCCCCAGCAGCTTACCTTCATCCATATCAAACCGACTCTTCTTTGGATTGAGATAAATCCCAAACTTTCTGCATCGCTGAAAAAAAACTCTCAAATGGTGCAAATGATCATCATCATAACCAAAAAACACTGTCATATCATCCAAATAAACAACAAGAAAAAAATATTTTTCATTGGCAAAAGAAATTTCCATTGCTCGCTGGAAAGTGGCTCCAGCATTCTTCAGTCTGAATGGAATTTTTCCATACTAGAAGGTTCCCCAGGGTGTTGTGAAGGCATTTTTGTCTTGGTATTTCTCATGCACCAAGATCTGATTATAGCCTAAGTAGCCATCGAGTAGTGACATCCTTGATGCTCCAACTACTCTTTGCAGAATATGGTCCATTTTCGGAAGTGGATAATTATCCTTTAAGGATGCTTGATTCAGATTCTGAAAATCTATGCATAACCTTATCTCTCCTGTCTTCTTACGTACCAGGACCAAATTTTAAATCCAGTCAGAAAATCTAATAGGAAAAATGATACCAACTTTATACACTTTGTTTACCTCCTTTTCGATGGATGGCAGCAACTTCAGATTGATTCTTCTCAGCTTATGTCTAAATGGATTCTGATCCGGCTTGATGGGAATAGTATGCTTGATTATGTTCTTTTCATACACCTTCAAATCTGAATAATCCCATGAAAATGCATCAAAAAATTCAGAAAGAAATTTAACATACTTTTCTTTTACCTCAGGGGACAATGCTTTTGACAACTTGACAAACTTGTGCTTGTCAGTTGTTCCAAAATTCATATCTTCAACTCCTTTCTCAGTAGGCACCAAACTTGGCTTCTTAGCAACATCGTCCTGATCAAAAAGCTCCTCTAAAGGTATGAGACCTCTAGGAACCACATTGTCTTTCAGCTGAAATATGTCCATCTGATTTGTTTCAATTTCTTGATCATCAACCTCATAATCACCTTCTATTGGAGTATCTTTGAATTTTCCGTCACTCTGCAAAAAAGCATTGATCTCATTGTCATCCCAAAACACTTGCCAATACCCTAAATTGTCAGGAACAACAGGCCTATGTTTGACATAAATTTCAAACTTGTTGTTGGAGTTCATCGGAATCTTCAAGTTGCTTGCAGTAGTGGCAAGAGAATTGTCAATGATGTTCTGCATCCTGGGCACCGTTGTTAAAGTGTACTCAGGGAATGTCTTCAAGATGTCTAGGACTACATTTCTGTAAGCCCTCAATCTCGAATGATTTTCTTGGTACTCTCCTTTGACCTATTTGATTATTAGATCTGAATCTCCATATACAAAAATCCTTTTTGCATTTAACTTCTTCAAAATTTTCAGACCTGCAATCAAAGCTTCGTACTCTGCTTCATTGTTAGAGAAGTCAAAAGCTAATTTGTAAGCACATACTCTAACATTGTTGGGAAATTTTTCAGGCTGGAAAACAAGGCTCCGAATCCATATTCCTATACCAGCCCCGTCCTTACCAACAGCTCCATCAAATTTCATGCTCCATAGGCCTTCTTCTTCTTGTTATAGATGCTGAAATTTTGCTTCTTTCTCTACTTTATCCTGACTGATTTCTACATCCTTCTGCTGTTCACTGTATTTTTCTTGTTTCAGGACTTCCCTAAAATTCTCTGAAATTTCAGGCATGTCATCTACTTGTACCAACTGAACATTTTCATCATTCAAACCACCATCTGAATATAAGACAAAGGGCTCTAAATCTGTTTGGATTGCATTAATGGGATGATTAACTGGCTTCTCTTTGCTAGTGATCATATATTTCATTTTCCTCTCCCTATATAGCTTTCTCAACTGGCCAAACATGGGGATGGTGGCATAAGAGAAGTCAAGATGCATGGTTCATTTAAGTTTTGCACCCCAAGACCTAGATAGAAGCATTCCAAACCATGGTGGGACATCGGCAACAACTACATCCATCAAGACAGTCTTGGCTGGGATTTGATCTAAAGACACTATCAAGTCTTTTATAAGACCAATAAAATGGACCCTACCTGAGTCAAAAGAATACAAGTCATGATATTTATAGGTAATATCAAGTCCTAAATTCTCCATGATGGCCTTGGGCATCAAATTATGAGAGGCTCCAGAGTCCAACATAGCATTATGTAGGATGAACTCATGTAATCTAAGACTTAGGTAAAAGGGAGGGACTTCACTTTCTTCAGACTGATATTCTGTGGCTGGACCAAAGATGAGTTCAGGGTAGTCATCTTCAACATTAACCATATCTGATACAAAGTCTATTTGTAAAATTCTAGACACCTAATTTTTAGAAGTGTTTTTTTTCACCAACTCAGTTAAGGGCATGGACACTTTCAGCTTAGAAATTTCATTCTCCAAATTAAATGAAGGAGTTTTTTCTACATCTTTAATGGGAGGATATTTCTTTTCTATTTTCTCCTTTGCTGAACTATGCTGGTTCTTTTCAATTGCAGTGTTAATCGTTGAAGATTTTTTGCTCGAGGAAGGATCAGCCGGCTCTTTCCCTTTCTTCTGAGAATCGTTCTTCATTTGGAGCTCTTTTCTTTTCTGAATAAGAATAATTAGAACATCTCTATTCCTCAAAGAATACGGCTTTTGTTGGGCTGATAAATCATTCATGTACCCTCTTTGGTAGTCATCGGATTCATCTTCTAACACTGCATCATTAGCCAAAATGAAATTTTTGTCCTTTTAAATGTCTGTAGTCGCTGTGTATTCTTCATCTATGGTGAGAAAAATTGGCACACCATCAGCGGTGAAGAAATTCTTGGCTTTAATCACAGGGTCATTTTCATCGTCTGTCTCCGTTCCCTGAACATAATTCTGCTGCAATGGAGTTCTGATTTGTTGTTGTGGTGCTGCTTGGTCCTGCGCTCTCTGTTCTCTCTACTTAATTCTCAATTGTGGCTGCTTCCCTCTGAAATTTGGATTCCTTATTTGTGCTTCGGGTCTATCTGAAATGATTAATCGATCAACCATATTTTCGATTGTTCAGGTCAAAGTGTCCATATTATTGTTCGAAGGAGACATTTCTTCTTTCACAGTGAATCTTTTTTCAGCTCTAATCCGCGCTCTTTTGGCCAGTAGATTTGCTTCTACACTCACAAATATCTTCTACATATCTTCGAGAGTGGTAGGATCTCTTTCTCACAGCTAATATTCCATCTCAACATCGAAACCATCTGAAAATTTGAGCAAGGCTAATCCCACAGGAGGTTTCAGGTTAGCCGGAATAGCATTAAAAAAACAGTTTCACCCACATTACTTTTAATATTTTCATACTCAAACAAAATTTGGAGTGGGTTTTTCTTTACCTCCCACCGGTCTAAGGACTGTGTATGTAACTCCTACAAAGTGCGGATAGAGCCTGCTGGTAAGGCTCTAAATCACTTTCTAACTTCGCCTCCAAAGCTTTGGACAAACAACCTTGTGGTTACATTCTCTGCCTCTACCTCATGTAGATAAAAAAATTCATTCATCTTATCAACATGCTGCTGGGCTGTAATGCTTTGAGTGGCATCAAAGATAGGAATTTTACTTTGATAATCAGCAGGCATGTCATTCAGAACCTGAGGTAAAACTAGGGGTGCATACCGGGTAGCCATGGCTCGAGGTGGATTTACAACAGTGTTTTTGCTACTAGGATTTAAAGGAGATGTTAATGGAGGAGATGAAAGCTGAGAATTGACTGATGGGAATGCTGATGAATTAGGAGGAGGAAATGTTGTTCTTGATGACTCTAAAGGCTCAGGGATATTAGTTACAGTGATAAATGACTGAGGGGAATTCAAAATATAATCATCAATTGAGGTATTTTCCCTTTGAAATTCAATATCCACAAGAAATTATGGATCTAAAACTGTGTCATCAAGTGCAGTTTCAGACTTAATTTTAAACAAAGAAAGCTCAAAACTCTCATCCAAAGAAAGATCTTCTACAAACAACCACTCACTGGGCCAAGTATGGGATCTGAAGATAGGTGTAGGACTTAGTGATCCCTCTTGTCTTTTAACTATTGATGGGATAAGATTAGGATTCTCAAACACAGGGGGAGGATTTGGATCTGGATTATCCCTTGTGTATCTTCTTGAAGCTAGTGTGGTTAAATTTCTACTATACAAAATTCTTTTTCAGCCTAGAAAACTCTGAACCTCATCTTCCAGAGTGCGGGAATTTACAATGAAAATATTACTGGGGTGATCTGTCTTTATGCTCTGATACCAAGGATATATTATGACTGTGGATCCTTGGAATAAGTGCTTGTAATTATATTCCCCTCCAAAAGCGCTTTAACAATGTTCGCTTTGAAACTATATTCAAACTTCTCAAAAAAATATTTTAAAAGTTCATGTGATATAGGGGAACACACTTAAAACATTTAGGAAAACCTTATCAATCCGATCATAATATTGAAATATTATAACAATGGCCCTATTCCTTTAAGAACCACCAACCTTCGAACTTATATCATAAAACCCATCTATTCTACCAACGCGACATACATTTCATTCAACGGGGCCCCACACATCCATTATTCACCTTTATATGAACCAAATAAACATTTAATAATTTAAAACCGTCATACCATACCTTGATTTATCACTCATGCACTTCACTGCGTGATTGCTGTCAGATCTAGCATTCTCCAGATTGGGCGATCCTCGTCAATATCACGTTTTTTCAAAGGCCAAGGGTTAACACATAAAAGTTTCATGATATTGGTGGTATTTAGGAGACGACGTGCCCAAATATTATTGGTTTGCATTTTTTTGGCATGGTTTTTCTCTGGGCCAAAAGCGGCGCGACAAAGGCGGTATTGTTTCTCGAAACCCGCTTCTGGTAAATGAATTGTGCTTTAACTTGAGTTTCTCATTGTGGTTTGGCACTTAGCTCCTCGCGTTTACTCAATGGCTAGGTCCCACTAATATTATTCCACCGACAACAGAATAAAGCTTTTTTATTTCAACAATAGATATTTCTAAAGGTTCATCGCGTTCAATATAACCTAGGTTTAACCTCAAGACAGAGGTTTTCAATAATCTTTATTCACATAAGGCCCGACTATGACTTTCTTTAAAATGGAATAACACATTCAATTTGAGTGCCGAGAATATGAGCTCGAAAACAGTTAGATGATCATCCCCAGTATGGTCACCAAAAATGTTATCACCTGATTTGAACCTCAGGCTGAAAGGGGAAATCAGGGTAACATCTAAACCATGCTTAACCTTGTAGATAGCCCTACAAGGTCAGCATAAGGCTCTCTCCGTGAAAGGATATTCAATAAAGTATAATTATAAACTGATTTTAGGCTAGGTATAATAATGGGAAAATGTTTTAACGAATGAATTTTTAGGGATGTATGGAACAAATGGGACAGTTTGAAACTGGGGAATTAAATTAGGATACAGGGTATTTCATGGGGCAAGGTAGGAAGGAAATTTTAGGAATTAAAGTTTAAATAATGATGGAATGGAAAGAATGGTGAGGATCTGAAAAGGGCATAGGATATGGATCCTTTTCAAACAGAAGAACACAAAATATGAATGATTTCCCAAGGCAGAGCATAAAAAATGGATTCTACCTATCTATCTTGAAAGCATTCAACCAGAAATGTTGCATGGATGAAAGGTGAACATAAAAAATTTACATATGAACAAAAATGAGAGAAAAAGTGCTAAATTTCATACCACATGGATCCCACAAATCAGAGTTGCATTTCTTATTAATTCCCTATCCAAAACTGTTAGAGTGGAGCGCAGAGCATCCTCCTTGATTTTCAAACTATTCCCTTACTTACTGATTTACAGAATTCTTCAAATGACTGAAATAATTACATTAAATAGACTGAAATGTGGGGAAATAGATCCACAAAAAAAGGGAGTTGTTTTAACAGCTCAAGACCTGAAGTCTGATCATAGAAAAGAGAACCAACAATCTGCCCCTGAAAGTAAGGAACAAAAATACGTTTTGACCACTTGGGCAGATTCACTGATATGCTGAATGGATGTAAAATAGGCAATCTGAAGTGCAGATCCCTATTTTCATACTGTTGTAGAAATCTGTCTCATTTTAGCTCTCGGCCCCATTGACTAATTCTTTCCCTTATTAAAAATCTGATATATGCCGAGAAATGCCTTTAGAACCAATAAAATTGAAATATTCCTTAAATGAAATAAATTCCCCTTTTAAGTGAATAGGAGCGAAAGGGAAAATAGGTGGGGTCCATATTGTAATCGCAATCGGAATCGGAGGGGAGGAAGGGGTGTGTTGACATAATCGAAAGTTGCGATGTGATGGAGCCATTCAATAGAGCGATGAAAATAATTTAGGGTCCAATGGTGCAATCACAAATTGGAATGGAAGGGAAGCAGGAGCAAGGCCATAAAACTTTCGATGCAATTAGAATAGGTGCGATGGAGTGAATGGATAAGCTGAAGGGATAATGGGGAGATTTCCCTTTGAAAAAATCTCAAACAAGCTTTGTGTTTTTATAAAGGAAAAAGTGATCTTGTATTGAAAAGAGCGGAATGGTTTAAGGCGGGACCCATGGGCCAATCACAATCAGAATCGGAAGGGCAGGGAGGTGCTAAAGCACAATAGGATTTCGCCGATTGCGATAGAGTAATGGAGGTGGTCCTTTATAAAATGAAATAAATGAAATATATGACTTTACATAGGGAAGAGGCCATTTATTTTTAAATGGGCGGAAAAGGTTAAGGTGGGACCAGGAAGGTCAATCGCATTGGGAGATTGGAAGGGGAGTGGGTTTAAAGCTATAACACTTCCGATTGTGATTGGGATAGGGGCGATGGAATTACTTTGAAAAACTTTAAAACCGAATTATAACATTTAACAAAGGTAAAAATGCTTTTTCTTGGAGTGGGGCGGAAACTTATGGTGGGGCCCGAAGGTCAATCAAAATCGGGAGATCGAAGGAGAGTGGAGGCAAAGTGTAATATGAAAATGCCGATTGCGATGATCCAATCGTATATGGGCCATCAGATCTTTGATCAGATCAATGGTCAGGATATAATCGAGCGGGGAAAATCAAGGGTTTAAAATCACATCGGAGTTTTTTATAAGAGTCAATCAGAATGCACAATCCAAATGTTGTGATTACGATGGGAAAGGGAAAGGGATGGATCGGCGGGGGATTTATATATTTAAACTTTATTATAAAGTTTAAGGGGTAATGGAGGGGAAGTGGTTTTATTTAATCGCATCGTGGATTTATATAAGTGAAAAGGACTTTACGAATGTGATTTCTACAAGTGGATGGGGAAATAGGGGGGTTTTATAAAAGAAAAACATAAAACTTTAATAACATAAAGTTTAAGGGAAAGGTGGGAAAAAGGGGAAGGGTTAGGGTATAGAGGACTTTATTCACTTAGGCATAAATTTCAATCCAGGAGTCAGTTTTGAGAGTGTAATATACCATTGGAAAGCTCTTTCCAGGATATTTCTGATGGACATACTTAGAACATGATTTTACACTAAAAATGCTATGGAAAATTTCTATAAAAAGTAGGGTGATGACTTTGTGGAGATAGCAACATCTGAAGTGTGACTTATTACATATGATGATATAAAATTACATAAAGATGATAATTAAAAGTAAAGTATCATGTTTTCACCTCAAAACATGGTTTTGAGGTGAAAATTACATCAAACTGAATAAAAAATTTCTTTGATCTTCCCAAGTGCTGTGACTTTGAGTTTATGGACTTCCTCATGACCTTGCTGATATTTATTGACATTTGAATTATTAATTTGACCATGGTGAGATCATAGAACCTAATGAGACCCATCCTATGACCTACTCACCTGATTCGCAAAGTGAAAATAGCTCATGACTAAAAGCCATAGAGAGAAGAATCAACAAGTTTCACATGATGGAAAGTTGATGAAAAATCACTACCATCAATGAATCCATGACGTAGCGGAATGGTGAAATTTATTAGTATGGGACTCCTAATATGCGAATGCAAAAGAGAAATTTTGATCACTGATGGCAGTATAACTAGACTGACACTAACACATTTTGAACATGATCTTCTCCAAATGAAATATAACTATGAGCCTCCAAAACATTATGTTCTGTATCAAGTTCATTAGAGAATTGTTTTGTAGTGTTTTCTCTCCTTCTATCACAATCTGATCGCTAAAGAGCTAGTACTCTTTCATATGGAAAGTTGTTATTGGCATACTTTCTTACATATAATATTAAACATGTATCAACATGTTTATCAATATTTTTCCTCAACTTTGACTTCAATAATGATAGTGCAGTAAACATTCTCTCATCCACCACTGATTCCAAAATCATTGTTTGACACAAATCTTCTAATTTGAAATATTTTGATATGTTTTCCTACAGGTATTGGCTATTGCTTAAAGTAGTCCGTATTCTTGTTATAGCACCATTTTCATTAGGAATCTCCAAAAAAGGATATTTCTTCCACATTGTTTCTGCAAAGTCTCCACCTTGTTGATACAATTTTGATTAATCTAAAATACCTTCAATTTGTTCTCCATGTATCAAGACTTTCTTGAAAAGTGGTGTACTAAACATTTTAATATGTTTTGAAAATCACATTTTAAAGTTCTTGGACATTGAAAATTGTTCCAATATTGAGGTTATACCACACACATGGCCTCCAACAATTCATCTCAAGGAAATTGTTCTCTTATCTCTGATGGTGGCGATCTTGCAATTTCAATCAAATTTTGTCTCACTAAAATCACAATATTATCAAATTGGTCTCTTCCATGGGGAAATATTTGGTGATTCATCTCGTCTTACTAATGTAATGAAAGAAAACCATATATCCATGCACTGCGATACATAGTATCCCTTTTTCATCAAATGTCAACAATTTTTCAGTATTTTCTATATTTATGATCTTAGTACAACTTGTAAACTTTGGACCATAAAAGACTCTCGCATCATATAAACATTATCCAATGCAAGGTGTGTTAGCTTTCTCACATTTGTTTATTTGACAATATACATTGTGCAATTCTAAGACATTTTCATGAGGAAATTCATTTCATGTAGCATAGGAAGAATTCCAACCAATGTGAATAATGTCTCTATATTTTTCAGTCGAAAAAGAAGACCTTGAGATTTGCCTACATTGTAGATATTTTCAAACATCAACCTTACCAAAGATTTGAACTCATTAAATAGCCTTTGAGCTAATCCATTTAATGAGATCCATATTATATCAACATATTTCAATATTATTTTTACATCTATGAAAACATATGCAAATTGTTGAAATTCTAAATATCATTTGGGACTATGAGAAAAGTATGCATGAGTCTCATGTACAAGATCTTCAACTTTTGAAACTGATGGAAACTTTCTTTCTATTTTAAATAAAATATTTATCCTATGAGCCATACAATGAATGTTAACCATATATGGTGAAGCTCATAGTTTTATTCTAACATAAAGGCCATCCCTTTGTCCTTGCAGTATCAATGCTCCATCTCCTCCAACACATACCAACTTTTTTGCAATCATTAAATGATCCATACCACTTTCTTTGAAACTATCAAGAACAAGTTCATAAATATTTTCGATTGTTTAATTCTCTCTCATCTTTTTAATCCCAAGTAGATAGGAATGCCTAATATGGTCATTAACCATATAAATGATCATGCAGATCTAGGAAGTATTATCTATAACTGTAACCACATCCAAACACTACAAGGAAAAGACCCTCTAGTGCATTTTTTTAAGGAATCCTTTATAAAAATAGCCCAGATATTCATTCATAGTGGGGGTATCTATAAGAGGTTGGTGGGTGGAGGTTTTTGCAGATTTTTTTTTTTTTTTTTGCAGTGTGTTTCTCATCATAAAACGCACCCGTGCGTAGTAAAAATTGGCACACCGAGACACCGTGCTATCTATACAAACCCGCCCTGTGTGTTTAAGTAATATATCACATCGATACTCTATGTATAAATAGGACCGATGTGTCTCCATAATCCAGTGCACCATAATGATGTGCAATGTGCCATTGATAAAATTGCTTTGTGCATCTCAAAATCCCATGCACCAAAAAAGGGTTAGTTAAAAAAAAATTACCAGTCGTAAGAACCTCATTTTTACTTGTTCAGTGCTCTAGACCTCTCAAGAACCAGTGTGAGTTTGTCTTCTATGAGGTGCCCTACCATCATGCTCCCATTGCATGCATTACTCTCGTCCATTGTGCACTGTGTGGATTTCAAATTTATGAAAATAGTCGAAAATTTTGGTTTTTCCAATTTCTCAATGAATATTCCTCCTCAACACACAAATGTACAAATAATATACTTGTTTCTTAATAACTAAACCTTCTAGTGGATTAGAATTTGAAATAAACTTAAAATTAACAGTTAAAAAAAAAATTTGTGTGGTGCGTTCGAGCCGTTCAACTCACATCGTTCATGGTGTTGCCTGTAAATTTACAGGCTGCACCATGAATGGTGTTAATGGAAACTACACCGGGTTCTGATGTAGTAGCGAGAAAATGCACACCATTACAATTAAAAAAAAAAAATCAACGGTGTGCTCCTTTAAATGACTACACCGTTGACTATGTAATACTATCAGGAGGGTGGTGCGTTTATCAAACTAACTGCCTTGGGGCAGATAGTTAGGTCAACGCTCCACCCACCCTATAACATTACATAGTCAATGGTGAGGTCATTCACAGGACCGCACCATTGACCATGTACTGTTGTCAGGAAGTGCATTGACCAAACTATCTACCCTAGGGCTGATAGTTTGGTCAACGCACTGCACGAAAATATTCCCTTGTTTGGCAGTGCATGAATATTTTCCATGTGCACCGAACATGATGTGCAATAAAAAACTATGCACCAGTAATGGTGCGTGACTATTTTTTTGGGTGCATCAAGTTTTTTGTTTTCATAAAAAAGAAAAAGAAAAAAAGAAATATATATATATATATCTATATATATATATATATATATATATATATATATATATATATATATATATATATATATATATTTGTAAATTAATTTTTCAATAGTAAAAAAATGTATTTAATATGTGAATCATTCAGCGACGTCAACGAAGAGAATGAAGGGAACAATAAGAAGAGATGGAGGATCATTATAACGTGATTCAACTGTGGGAAGCATGAGAGAAGGAGAGAATTTTTTACCCTCGCCCTATTACGGAAACTTCCCAATTTCTCCTAAGGGTGGTAGGCATCCTCAAGTTCTATGAGGAGGCTACATCCTTGAAGGGCCATAGTGGGATATGGATAGCTAATCTATAGATGGGATGCCCATCGACAAGCTTTTTGGGTTGGTCATGACCAGTGGTATGAGCCCACTAAGAAGGAAATATATTTTATTACTGGGATATGTAGGAGAGGTCGGGATTTGCCCCAGTTCACAGATGTCCCAATTGACTATGCAGTAGGGAGTGAGTTGGCATACTCCCATATATACACTAGGGATGATATATATTCTCCTACATATTTTCAAGTGTTCATTGGTTAGTTACACATTGCTTAGTCTGTTCCAAAGGAGGTGAGGTGCCTCTCAATACTATTGGCGACCATTGCACACTATGCCAGTGATGGGAAACAGATTAGTTTCACGCTTTTATTTTATGTTTATTCCTTATTTCAAGCAGCATAACTTGTGAGATGGTCTGCAATTTTTTTTGCATCAGTTTAGTACATCATTAGATACATGTTGTTCTGAGGCACATGGGAGGTTGACCTTCCATTTTTCTTCAGAGCTATTTTGTTTATTTTTTTAGAGGTTTTTGAAGACAAGGCCTACTTTTGTTCGGCAACCTCGTAGGTAGATGTTGTATGTAAGGATGTAGATGTGGGGCCAAATGATGCCCAAGAGGGCCCTGTCTAACTTTCTAGCTAGGATATATACTAATGCACTAGAGTTGGTAGCCAGTGTTGATGATCACTCATTCGTGATGATGCCATGTCCATACGCTGGTTTTGATTGGCGAGGGTGTATCAACATCCTCTTCACACAAGATGAGCCACTGGATGTGAGAGGTAATATCAATGTTTTATTTAAATTAATATTGTTTCATTTTATTCTCTTAGGTAATTAATTAGAATTATCAAATTTATTCTAACACGTTCTTTAACTTGTTTGACTAAATTGTTTCATGAAATTCTCTAATTATTGTTGTGTATTATATATTTTGTAGATATTGGGACATTCGTTGGGGATAATATTTCAACCCCACGGAATGATCCAGGTGTAGATGTTGACGAGGAGGTGGTATAGGTGGAGGATCAAGGTGGCATACCTGATCCTTAGGTGTAGATACACGCGGGTGTGCTGCATAGGGCGAACACACAATTCAGGATGGAGTTGGGCGACTGACTGTGTTGACTCCTTATTGATGAGGTAATCCACCCTGCTATGATCAGAGAGATCCAGGTTGATCGTAGGCTCATATATATCTGGAGAGACATGACCCATGATGTGATGACCCTCATGCATCATATCGTTGCAGCTTCCAAAGTATTAGCAGCTAGGAGAGATAGGCGTCGTGGAGATGCACGATAAAGTAGCTCTTCTGATGATCATGATCACAAGGGGAGTGATCATCATTCTAGTACTCCTCCTCCTCCTTCAACTCCTGTTGGAGATCATGAGAAGCCAACCTCAATTCCTGATCAGAGGGAATCTTCTGAGTAGTCTGCATCATCTTAGCAGACACCTCGTCCTGAGAAGACATGACCATCAACTGAGCAAGCACATGATCCTGAGCAAGCAGGTCCATATGAGCAGGTAGGTCCATTTGAGTAGGTCGCGCCATACATTGAGTAGGCTGCACCATCAATGACTCATCAGCAGCCAGTTCCTGAGCAGAATGCACCATGTGATCAGCAAGCACCTTTGGATCAAGAACATCATCCATCTGAGCATGAGGCTACACCATCGACTGAGCATGCCTCAACTAGTACTAGTATATATGTAGTAGCATCAAATATTTGACATTTATATGCAGTTATATTACAATTGTATATTTTTGATATTATATATATATAGTCCATGTATTTTATGTTCATGTTGATGTACTTAATTTACATGTTGGTGTTCATCATGATGTGTATATTGTTAGGTTATGTTAGATATGCTCATTTAGTGTGCTTGCAGATAGATGTGTATGTGATAGCAATTATTTGACATGAGATATATATTTGTTATTTGTGTTGTCATGATGTTATACAATGCTTTTGTTTTGTTATATGATCACGATCACGATGATTAGATGATGTTAGAAAATTTGAATATGTATTTTATAATATGATGTTTGTATGATGGTTAATGATGATGTTTATTTTTAATATTAAATCATGATATTTATTAAATATTATGTCATGATTGTAATTTTAATTTTAATTGTAATTGTATGTAAAATATTTGTAAAATTGTACGTAATTTTATTGTGAAATTGTAAAATTGTAATTGTAATTGTATGTATTATCATGATTCAATTTTATTAAAAATTGTAGAAATTGTAAAATTGTAAATTTGTAAAATTGTAAAATTGTAATTGTAATTGTATGAATCATGATTGTAATTGTAATTTTAATTGTAATTGAATGTAAAATTGTAATTGTAATTGTAATTGTAATTGTAATTTTAATTGTAATTATATGTAAAATATTTGTAAAATTGTAATTGTAATTGTAATTGTATTGTGAAATGATTGTAATTGTAATTTTAATATTAATTGTTTCTTCCACAGTTTGTTTGGGCATATTTTCTTACAGAGATTTGGAAGCTTCAAAGGGGATTTTTCCTTGGAAGCCAGATAAGGATTCCCTCTGTACTATCTAGAACAAATTAAGCACTAGAAAATGGTTTACACTGACTCTGGTGCAGTTTCATAGGCTCTCGTTGGTTTTAGGGTTCTTTCATTAGTGCTCAATAGATCTCCCGGATCACTGATGAGAGAGCTGGAGGAATCCCTGTCTTGACTATCCATGTCTATTTCGATCTGGAAATTTCTCAAGGATTGCCAATGGACTCAAGTTGACCTTCGCTACTTGGATTTTCTACTTGGCACATTGGGCTTGGAGGACTGCATCTGTAGTAAACTGTGGAAGAGATTCAAAGTTTGATTCTGCAAAAGGTGGTGGAATATCGATTAGTGATTTTGCCACTACTGTGCACCGGAGTAAGTGCGATGGATAAGCTGGAAATATTTTTTGAGCCACATTGTGATTCTCTCCTACCGCGCGACTGAGGGGTACCATGGGTGATTTCTCCATCAGCATTCTATTCTCTGGTTCTCCTCGTTCTGGGATAGTTATTTGATACCGAAAAATTCAAATTCTTCGGGAGGGCTTCAGTGATTCTGACATTGACGGTCGGGGGTACTCTTTTCGGTGTTCAGACTGTAGTACTGCCACTTCTCCAAGGCTTTTAGTAGGGGTTGGTGGGTTTTTTTATTTTCCCATCCCTATCGACTTGCTATTAATGTATTATCCTTCCTCCTTTATTAAAAGACATTAATATCTCCTTTTACTTCCTATCTGAGGTATGGTGCATTGGGATAGACAGTTGGGTATTGATATCTCCCGATCCATATCGATTTTTTCCATAATTTTAGTACAGTACTTGCCTCCAGCTCTTAATATGAAAGATATTCAATCTCTCCTTGAGGATCTCGAGGGAGAGGTAAATGACGTGGAGCTCATGCAAGCATTAGACGTGGTGCAGGGTATTTTAATAAAATCTAGAGTATTGCAAATACTTCTTGCGAGCTTCCCAGTTTGTCTGATGTTCAGGTTGCAGTGGGAGAGATAGGTTCGATTGTTAAGCTTGCGGGTAAAAACCCATTGTTTTTCTAGCACTATGCAGACAAATCCCCTAAATCAAGTGTTGTGAAAAAACCATTTAAACCCCATCAGGATTATATACGTCTTTGTTTTGGGAGGGATATCATGTGGGAGAGGGCAGAGAGCTTACAAAATGGGTTGTTGGTTGGGCGATGGGAATTTTCCAATTTCTGTAATGTGGATTTCCTCTAGTGGCTGATGGAAGCTTGGAAAAAATTACTGGGATATCGACCTCTGGTGAGAAAATTCGAGGGTGGATGGTAGGGATTCCACTTTATCAAGGTGGAGGATCTGGTGGATGTATTTCGCAAAGTATGGGTAAATGGATGATGTTTCTTCGCATTACATTGATGGAATGTCGACTTTCATCCCATTAGGAATGCTCCTCAGTGCCATTTAGTTTGGGTGAAGCTTCCTGGTTTTCCGATGGAATATTTGACACTCTAGGCGATGAAGGTGATAAGGGACAACATTGGTACATGTAGGTTCATCGACCCAAAATGTACAGGAGAGTTCGATAAGTGAATCACTTGGATTATAGTGGAAATTTCATTCTTGAGGGGTTTTCCTGCTACGGTGGACTTGGAGTGGGAGGGAAATATCCACTAATAGGTATTGGACTACTGTCATACTCCTTTCTATTACCATTTGTGTCATGCTATGGGCCACCTAGTGCAACAATTTCAGCACTTCCAGGAATCCTACAAATGGGGTGATGAGTTGAAGACGTTTGGGGCAGTGGCGCACGGTTCCCTTTTGCATTTATTGGAAATTCCGACAGGGAATTCGTCGAAGGTGGGTAATTTATTTTTGGAGCCCAAATATTTATGTAATTCTTTGAATTATGATACTAGGAAATCGTTGAAGTTGAGTGCTTTGAAATATGTCTCCCGTGCTAACTGACATGTCACACGCGTTCCTCCTAATCTGGGCCAGTTTGATAGTCGAGAAATGATATCACAGTCCCTCACTCGAACCCCCATACTTATTCCTGCTTGTGTCTGCTCTTGCCCACCCCCTTCCTCCCCGATGGTCTCGGCTTTATCTATCCCACCTCCATTCCTTCTGATGAGTTGTTGTCTCCACTACCCCCTCACAACTCGGTTGGGAGCGACGTCAATTTCATTATATAGAATTTCGACTCTCAGATGGTCCCTTTGACTGTAGATGCTGGCCATCCCACTTCTTCTGTTCGGGTCCCCATCCCATCATCCACTTTTAATGTGATTATTAGTAAGGGGAAGGGGAGGCCACAGGGGAAGCATCGGTCAGTTCTGGTTGACTCTATCCAAGACATTCCTCCGGGAAATTTCCACGTTCCAGTCACCCTTGAACTTGACTAGGTCCTTAGAGCTTTGGCCCCTACCTCAGCTAGTCTGCCATGATTTGGTACTCCTTGAGAATTAGAGGGGTGGGAGGCAAAGATAAGATGATTTCTCTGCGGGATGATTTTTTTTCGATTAGACCTTCTGTGATTTTTCTTCAAGAGACTATGGAAATTACTGATAGTACTCTTTCTTTATGTCGGGGACTGTTCCCAGATTGGAATATGATGGCCACTAATACTTCGAGACGCTCAGGTGATTTAGCCATCAATTTGGATCCTGGGTGTGCATCTTTGACAACATATAGTTTTATTGGTGGTATCTTAATGGCTGGATTTTTTAGAGGCATACTACATTGGATTCACCTGCTGAATATATACGGCCCATATAAAGACAAGTGCAAATTCTGGGGAAAATTGGAAGCTTGTGGTTTATTAGCACTAGAGTACAGTAAATGGGTCAAGGACTTCAACTGCACCCTTCGGGTGGAGGAGAGATGGGGATCCAAGGGTAGAAGGAACCCTTCAGAGGATTTTTTATTGACCCTATTTAAGTCAGAAAATCTAGTCGATTTGAATCTGGAAAGGGAGGGGCCCACTTGGTACAATAGCCGGGAGGGCGCATATTTTATTGAGAAAAGACTTGACAGAGTCATGGTGCAGGCTTCCCTCTTTTTTATGATGGGGGGGAAATAAGCCAAGGCGATGGATCTGGTTACCTCGGATCACCGACCGGTGATTATTGAGTGGAATTTTGAAAACAAGAAGATGGGATACCCCTTTAAATTCAACACGACTTGGTTATCCTATAAAAGCTTCAACAACATGGTCTAAGAGCACTTGGGAGTATATAAATAAAGGTCGGGTACATCGGGGATGGAAAACCTGGCAATGAGACTTTGGAGCCTAAAGGGTTGGGTGAAGATATGGGAGTAGGCAGAGAAAAACCTGATTACTCTAAGAGATAAAAATCATAAATGAAGTGATGTCGAAGATTTTAATTGATTTTGAAGAAGGGGAATTGAGTCCTAGTAGATGTACCAAACTCAAACAGCTAAAATTAGACAGGAGGAGGATTCTGCTCATCCACAAAATGGCCTGGTGTCTCAAGAGTAGGGCTACTTGACTTAAATAAGGGGATAATAATACTAAATATTTTCATAGCTAATGTAATGGAAGGAGAAAATTTAGTGCGATATGGAACATGAAGGTGAATGGAGAAGCCATTAACACCACTGAGGGCATACAAAAATTTGTTGTGAAATATTTTGGGAAACGTTTCAAGGGTAGGGAGGATGTTGCCATTGCTGATCAAATTAAGGCACTGGGACTATTCCCTAGGATGTTCGGAGAGGCCGAGAATGCCAGTCTTAATCGACCAATCACCTGTGAAGAGGTGGCTCAAGTTCTTAAATCTTTCCCAGCGGATAAGATTCTGGGCCCTGATGGTTGGACATCAGACTTCTTTATCCACTTCTCTGATATATTCTTGCCAGATATAAAAGATATGATTGAGGAAGTCAAAGCCTCGGGTAAGTTCAGGGGTGGTGTTAATGCAACATTCATTGTCCTTATTACTAAGAAAAAGGATTCGAGAGGCTTCGAGGTTTATACGCCAATTTCACTCTGTAACACTCTTTACAAAATTGGCTCTAAGCTGTTGGCGGAAAGAATAAAGGGTGTTTTAGCCAGATTCATCACGCCCAAAAAGTATGGGTTTTTACCTGGTCGAAGCATCCACGATGTAGTGGTGATAACTCAAGAAATAATGCATTCTATTGCATCTAGGAGAATTAAGGTTGGCATCATGGAAGTCGAGTTGAGTAAATCATATGACAAATTTGACTGGGTTTTCCTCACTCCAATTCTTCATAATATAGGGATGAATCTTGATCTGATCGATTGTATTATAGGCTGCATCTACATCCATGGAAGTCATCATTAATGGCTTAGCATTGAATTTTTTCATACCTCGTAGGGGGCTTAGGCAGGGATGTGCCTTATCTCGGCTGATGTTTATCCCTATGATGGATGCCCTTAGCCTCAACATTAACAAGGCAGTGTCAACTAGAGATTTTAAAGGAATCAACATTACAAATAAGGGAGATATATGGCATAACTTATTTTTTGATGGTGTTCTTTTCTCCAGGATGATGATTAATAGTATCTGGTGGAATTTGAACCAAATTTTCAAAAAATTCTGTGTTTCATCAGGGATGGAAGCGAATGAAGCTAAATCTTGTTTCTATCACCTAGACGGGCTCACGACTTTCACTGAATTCATAAATGGGATTTTTAAATTTCGAGTGACTGTGTTGGGTGAAGGCGTAACATACCTCAAATTTCAACTACGTGCTTTTAAATACACTGCTAATGACTAGAAATGGTTATTAGAAAAATTCCACAAAAGAATTAACACTTTGTCTAATAAATGGATGATGAGGGGCAGTCGTTTTTTTTTATCACAGGCTGTATTGTAGCAATTTTCTATATACTAGACCCATTTTTTTATCATTCCAGAGAAGATTATCAACAAAATCCACAGAATCATGGAGGCATTCATTTGGAAAGGGGGTTTAGGGAAAGGTTCATACCATCTGGCTAAATGGGAACTGATTTCGAAGCCAAAAATTTGGGTGGATGGGAAATCATTGAGCTAGATAATTTCGAGAAGGCACTATTGATGAAGTCCTTGTGGAAGTGCTTAAACTGTCCAGAACTTTGGAAGGACAAAATGGAACAAAAATACATCCAACATAAACCAGTGGAAGTCCTATATACAGAAACTAATCTTTATACGCAGAAAGGGTCTCCCATTTGGAGAAGTTTCAGGAAAATTTGGACACAGTTTAGAGATAAATTATGATGTCAGTTTGGCAAGGGAGGTCAGATCCAAATCAGAAAGCAGGTATTGGAGGTTCTTTTATCAACTTCTGTATTAGTGAGGTTATATTATCATCCCTTCATTGTAAAGGTATCTTATTCGTTGGCTAAATTTTACAATGGCATGAGGAAATCCCATATTGGTTAACTGCAAGATACTTGGGCCTACCAGAAACATTGAAGAAAGAATGGGAGGGTTACTATGATTTTTTATGCATATTGGGTCTTTTTAAAATGGATCAGGGGGATTTTATAAGATGGGGGGGGTAAAGTACATAAGGTTCAAATTGTCATAAGGGAATTATACATATCTATGATGAAAGAACAAATTGGGACAGGGACCCCAAGTTGGATAAAGGACTTGTGGATCTCCGAAGCACAAAAAAATCAGATTATTTTCTTCTTTTTGGTGTGGTGTGACAAAAAACTTACCTGGTGCAACCGACAACGTAGAGGGATTCAAGGGCTAGGAATATGTAGACTATGAGAGAGTGCCAATCAAGACAATAGACATCTATTTTATGAATGTACTTTCTCTAGGTCGGTACTTATTCTAATTTTCACTTGAATATGACAATGTTGAAAGTTTCTTTATATGGTGGAATAGGAAAGGAAAGCACTTTAGAATTTGCCTATTATTTTTCACTGGAACCCTTGGTGTTGTTGAAACAGATGGATCTTCAAAGAATAGACTAGCACACCAGAGAGTGTATGCAATCGTATTATCCTTCTTTTGGAAATTCTGAAGATTAAAGATAAACAACCTTTGGATTTATCTATCAGAAACTGTCCACATGAAATTGACTACCCTACTAGGTTTCTTGGTTGAGCAGAAAAAAATCATAAATTCGGTTTTGGTGTGCTATTAATGATCACCCCTACTTGTCAATATAAGATTCACTGATTTGGTGGAATTGGAACCAATATGTGGGTTGAAGCTCTCATTCTTTGCGGGTTCATGTGCTTCGCTCACCACCTTTGCATTGACCAATTCTCAGTATTCGAGGATTCACAAGTACTGATCAACCACCTAAATAAGGTATTGACTCTTAATCCTGATCTCCTCTTTTCATGGATGGGACGGATTAATATTCTGTGTGAAAATTTCTCCACCATCACTTTCAGCCACATTTTCAAAGAAAAAAATTCCCAGGCGGACAGATTGTCGAAAAAGGGACTAACAGGAAGCTGGTTTGGGGAATTGCACTATGAGCTCATTATTGCAACATGTATCAGTGTGAGGGGATCAATTCTCTTTTCCTAAGTTTTTATGTTTTCACAAGTCTCTAGAGATGTCGTAGAAACATTCAGACCAGTGACTGAACATTGTGGAAGGGACATCGCCTGGCATTATGCTTACCTTTTTATTGCTGAAAAACGAATGGAATATATGATGAAGTATATCTGCACAGATTAGAGAATTAGATAAATTTTGTTTTTTCGATTATAGAGGTTGAAGTATCTCTGAAATATCTTAGAAAAACAAGTAAATTTGTTTTCTCAATTATAGAGGTTGAAGTGTCTCTGAAATATCTTAGAAAAACAAGTGCCAGAAGGATTGAAGTTTATGTTTTTTTTTCCAAATGATAAATAAGGACACAAAGTTATATTTTTATAATGGATCAAGTTGATGTAACCCTATACAAAGAAATTATAGGTATATTGCGCTGGTACATAATATATACCAGTAATTTTTTTCTTCTGAAAAAAAACTTGTGATAGTATGTAAAATTGTAAAATTGTAATTGTAATTGTAATTGTAATTGTAGTTGTAATTGTAATTGTAAATGTATTGTGAAATGGTAAAATTTTAATTGCATGTATTGTCATCATTCAATTTTATTAAAATTTGTAAATTTGTAAATTCGTAAATTAATTGTCAATTTTGAACCATAACTACCATAAGTAAAATGTATACCATAAATATTCTTAAATTACCATAATTTTAAAATTTAAAATTTGTAGATTTTTATTAATATAAATAATTGTAAAACAATAGATATAGAATAATATAAATTTTTGTAACATAATAAAGTTTAGAAAATAATGCAAATAAATTCATGTTTAGAATTATCATTATTTTATTATGATGTTAAATACGAAAAATAGCAATATACATTTTGAATATATCATTCACACACATTTATCTAGCTCGACTAGATTGATGTTATCTCTTTTATCATTCACCTAACATCCCTTGTACTAGGTGTCTATCTCGAATAGATTGATCGAACATGACTTCTACTGCACATTCTTGTGTCATGTGTCCATCATTGGGCATTTTTTGTGCGGAAATAATGTCCATATGCCCACATAGATGGGAACAAATGCACCTATAAAAAATTTAAAAAATCATAGCGTCGTATGTATTATAATAACCCAACTATTAAAATGGGAAATATAGATGTTACATTTCAAAGGTGCATTATTAAATTTAAAATGTACATAAATATATTCTACCGAGTTGTTGCACCCAATCCCTACATTTAGCGCATCCTCTTCAGCACGCAGGTAACGACTGATTATACCGTATTTCTCTCTGACTTGGTCAGCAACCCAACTGTTGGGGCATATAATTGGCATATTTATTTTAAATGATTGGGATAAGGAACACTTTTACCATTCAACTGTCTGAATTCTTTTCTGTCACTATCCCATTTCATCCTCTTTTTTTTCGTACAATGCGACCCACGGTTGTGTCACTTCGGAATGGTAAAGAATAGATTTATTGATTGCTTCAATTTTTGCATGCGTTGATGAAATAAAACCACCATATAGTACATATGAGATGAAAATATACATTATATCTAAGTTCAAAATGAATATTTACTTTTTGTAAATTTTAAATATTATAAGTCACTTACTCTTTATCAAGCGCCTTTTTCCATTCGTTCGAAGAAGCTCCCCTTCTCTTTTTTCTTCATCCCTTTCATCATCCCAAATCATTGCTCTAGTATATTGTCAATCTGCTTGATGTACTCACTGGCATAATAGAAAGACTCATATGACATGTACCCCTCTACCATAGACCCCTCAGGTTTTCCCCTTTATCAAATAAAACCTTTCAATTTCTTCATGTACCTCTAAGAAGGACATCCAATGACAAGAAACCACCCCAACGAATTCAACCACATCTACCAGCTAGATTAGAACATGAACCTGCAGATCCATGAAACTCATCGGTAGTTCCTTCTCAAACATAGAAACAATCTCAACTACCTCTTGACGCTACCTTGGAATGCTAGACACATGAATCTCCTTTGATGTGATCCAACGTAAAAATGCAGATAATTTAGATATGGCACATCCTAGGTCTTGGGGGAAGTCATGTTTCACACACCCACACATGAAAAAAGTATAATGACACTACAAAGTTATAAAAAAATTCAATAATCTACAAAATTAGTTATGTTTTACGATCCCTACATGGGATAAAATTTATTAATATAAAAAATAATAAAATCGTGCTTTTAAAATTATACATACTCATAGAATATTAAAATTGGTCATGGGATTTCAACCCCTACAAATGGTCATCCATAGTGAAGAAGCACCATAGTGAAGACCCATATGAATATGGCACCCTCACACCCATTATAACTTCATTTTCCAAATAAATATCATCTATTTTTAAAATCCATGGGACATCACCTTCTTTGAAATACCAATTAGAGTGACCAGTTGCCTCTGATCCTGTAGTTTGTAATCGTCTTAGCCAATGTTTCCTTTTAGTTTTTAAAGTAATTGGATCTTTCCTAACAACCAATGTGTCACATTGTTTCGATGATATGTGCCTCCATAAAGAAGATGAAACATTTTTAAATATATGCATGGAATATAATGAGCGAATAAACTTAAGATGTTCCCAATATGGGAGGTTATAAAATATACATTTCCTTTTCATCCCAGTGGGAAATTTCTCAACATAGGTGTCGAAGAATTCTAGATCATCAAACATAGGCTCCCCATTTGAATCGAACATTTCTATGAGATCCTTATCCTTCTCTCTATAAAATGATCTAAGCCATTCAGTTGGTGTCGTTGTTGCAGGAATTTGGGTTCACTCTCGTTTACCATTGAAAGCGGATGTTGCTCTCTTTTAAGGGTGTTCTTCTAGGAAGAATACCTTGGAGCATTCATACACTGGCTTTTGTCGATCATTGGACGATCTAGCTTTCAGAGAAGGTCCACAACATTTAAATCCATAATACCCTTTTGTTACAAGACCTGTGAAATTATTGTATACAATATGCATGGCACGTTAAATAATATAATGAAGATCAGAAAAATTACAAAGAATTAAATAACTAATATGCAAAAGAATATTGTTAAGTATATAAACAAATCAATAATCATGTAATTTACTAGAGAACACTCCAAAGCCTGGATAATCATGTGTCACGTAAGAAAATACGTCATACAGCATAAAAATCCTCTCTGCTGTGATGGGTATTGATACATCGTATACATTTATCCCATCCCATAATTCCTTAAATTCATCTAACAATGGTTGTAAGTAGACATCCATATTCTTCACTTTTCTTCTACCAGGGACTATGAGATCCAACATAAGATGTTCATTATTCACATACAACCATGGGGAGATATTGTTATTGATCACCACTATATGCCAAACATAATAGTTGGTGTTCTAGAGGGAATGTGGGTTTATGCCATCCATGGCTATGCTAAGTCGTAGAATTCATACTTCATCCTTGAATTTTTCAGGCCATATATCCTCTATATGATTCATGGCTATTGAATCTGATGGGATTCACATAAATCCCAAATCACTTTTGTGTGAGGCATGTCATCCCTCCAACATAGCTAATTATTTACAATGAAATATCCTTTGAATCTTTTGGATTACAGGCATGTGCCTGATCAATATCTTGAAAGTAGGAACATGTGATTTACCCTTCTTTTTTTATTTATCATACTTTTCATGCCCACATTTCATACATATCTCTTTGTATGCATATTATCCTCTCTATAGAATACAATAATTTGGACTTGCATGATATGATATGTACTCAACACCCAACATTTTCAACAATTTGTTTGCCTCTTCACAACTACTAGGAAGACATTATCACTTGGAAGAACCTTAACTTTAAATAACCAATAGTTGGTCATGGAAAATATTAAATGTAAATTAATGCCAATAACTATTAACGTTCACAAAATTGACCATTTTTAATGTTCATTGTGATTATATTTCCAAAAATATAAGGGACTTGATGGTTAATTACCTCAAAATTTATGAGAAACATGCATTCGACAAGCCAAAATTTGCTTGCAATTTGTATGGTAACATAGTTGTCCCTAGCTGGCTAGACTTTGACTGACCACTAGGTCCAAAGAGAGGGGTGGTTGAAGTAAATTTAAGGCTTTCTAAAAAAGGTATTAGCGATATGAGCATCATCCCCTAGCTGATCATTGTTTTGGAATGCATATAACAACATTGTCTCCATGGTAGTCATATCCCTTAAGTAATCATCCATACCAACCTCTATTTGATTGCCTCCATTCCCAGCTTAAGAAGAACTACTATTGCTATAGTCATTTCTAATTGGTGAATATGGACGTAGCGGGAATTGAATAGGTAGTTGATTCAACAATTCTTGGTATTGTTCCTCTCTGAGTTTTTCCCTTAATTCAACCTCTTCTCAATTTGACATTGTCGAGGGGTGAAACTGAAGATGGTAGGTAGGTCACTCATCATCACTAGAATCCTAATAATTTCAAAGAATATATTTGTACATGATGATATCAATTAGTAAGCACATCGACAATGCATGATCAATTGGTTTGATGTTGAAATAATTACATTAATATACCAAAAAAATAGTATTACCATCATTGTCCGAGGATTTTGTCTAGAAGATGTCATTTTACAATTGGCATGGTGAAGCGGATGCCCATTTTCATTTACCAACTACACCTTGCGGTGTGTTTCTCTTGATAAGAGCTTCTGACGTTTTGGAGTTGCTTGAATATTTTGTGCATCTGAACTCAATTTTGAATCAACATGAACCTCCAAATCTGTATACATTAATTTTATTCATCTTATTGACATGGATAAAATAAATAAATTCAATTAGATAATGAAAATATAAATAAAATCTGAAGTAATTACGTTTGGATATTGATAGGGAGAACTTTGTGATGGACTTTGAGAAATATTATGCAACAATATGCATTTAGAAGAATTTTCCATTTGATATAATTATGGGATCTTATCCCTAAATTTGAGAAAAATAAAAAATAAATTTGGCGTACATACCTAAAAAGTAATTTTGGTGCCTTAAAAATGAACTTATTGTTATTGGTGCTAATGTATGTTAACTGCACCAGTGTGTTTTAGTAATTGCACACTGGCGTGGTTTCATTAACTAACGCATTGGTGTTCTTAGTTAACAAATGCACTTAATATCTAGAAATAAAAAAACGCAACTTTATTTTTTTGAAGTGAAAAAAAAGTGGTAAATTGAAAAATGGGCAGAAAATTATTTTCGGAAATCTAATTTCATAAAAAAAGTTCTTTAAATAGTAAAATCTATTCATTATTACATTATTTTTGAAAAAAAATTCAAGGAGGGATTTGCATGAGAGACATACTTGGAGCAAGAGAGCAAGAGAGCATTGTGGAGCAGCAAAATACTTTCGAACAACAACACTATTCAAAGAAATAGAATTGGAAACATATGGTGATTCGCACAGAAACGCTATAGTATATTAAAATTGTTAAATTTTATTGCAATAATTGTTTTTTTACTGTTTATGTTGGATTTAATACATGCATAGTAAAAAAATTAAATTTTAATGTGCATTTTTAGAAAAAAGAAAAAGAAAACAAAGAACACAAATATTCATTCTTACGTTAAACCCTTGCTTCTTCTTTTTTATGTGACTTCACAATTAGGGCTTTATATATATATATATCTGTATATATATATATATATATATATACAGATATATATATATATATATATATATATATATATATATATATATATATATATATATATATATATATATATATATATGCGTATGAAATCTAACCCGCTAGACCACTTGCATATTCAGATCCCAATCCATGTGGCCCTTGCACGTTTTTTTAAAAAACAATTTTTTTTAATTGATGTGCATTGTTTAAAATAGAGCACTAGTGCGATATTGTAGTATAGAGCATCGGGCGCGTACTGACAAAAATCCACTTTTTTATTAAAAATAATAATTTATTAATTTATCTTTGTGTTAATCAGTGCACTAGTTAACATATAACACATCGGGTCTCCTTGTTGACAAAGAGCACCGTAGGATTTTTCTACTGTATTGTTTTTGCGTTTATAAGAACCAACCGTAGTGCGTTCAGTGGGTACTTTGGGAAAGGCTCACCATTTTCCTTTATTTTTTTTAACCTGAAAAGTATGTGATTTATTTATAAAATATATTAATGAATGGTATGGTACATGTTTCATATTGATAAATAAATCGTTGACAAGAGTTCAAATAACAAAAATACTAATAGCGCATCGAGAAAACTAAAAAATGAAAGTTCTTTGTAAATTACTATTTTTGAACTCTATGTAAGTTTAACTAATATGTATTTTTTAGTGTGTATCATGCAGAGCCACCAAATGACGAAGCTCGATAAAATTATTTATGATCTAAGACCAGAAGAGCATAAAATCCTGATGGAAAAATTGCAAAAGGATGAATGAGGTGAATGAAAAAATAGAATCGATCCAATATGAGTTTCTTTTTTTAATTTTCATTAATAATATACTTAAAAACATTATATAACATGTTTTAAACAATCTATTATTTTAGATATCTTTAATGTTCTATAGGGACCAATAGCGAAGAAAAGGAATGTTGTTCTAATAAAAGAAAAAAATATAAGATGAAAATGAAAAGAATTGCTACTTAGCTCATCTAGAGTGTTGTTGGACGTTAACGAAGGGGGAAAACATTTTAAAAAACTTGGAGGGATCTAGTGGAATGAATGTATAGACATTATTTCCACTTACAATACAAAAATCAATCCAATGATTCCAAGAACGAAATTTTATTTAAACTACAGGATGAGTTTCTAGAGAATTGGTTAATGAGACATGTTAGACTTTTAATAGAAAAAACATACAACAACAAAAAGGAAGGAATGAAAAAGTAATAGTCCTTTAATTTTTTTCTAGAATTATATGGATATATTACTACAAAGAAATAATTTATAAATATCACTTTTGTTATATTTACTTTTCATATATCAATATAAAAATTAAATAGTTTATTTTAATGTTACATTTTCAGGAAGATTACGAAAATATGAAAGGATGAACGAGATGATATCAAAAATATGTCAGTAAGAATGTCCAAAAAGATGTATAAGGAGATGGTCAAAGAAATGGACATAATTGCATCGCACGAGGAACCATCTCAACAAAAATGTGCTTCAAATGTAATATGTAGTCATTGAAATTTTCATTTAGGTACTGCAAATAAACAATTTAGCATTAAATATTAATTTTCGAGTTTTTTCTTGTATTAAAATAAAATGGAAACCATTCAACACATAAAACACGATGACAAGGAAGAAAAGGATTGATATCTATGTTTGTGAGTAATTTTTACATCCTTATAACAACTTAAACAGATTTCATTTTTGTATATTTTAAGTTGTTTTACAACAATCCTCATTGAATGTCTTCAAACAGGTGCTAACATACAAAGAAGAACCATAAAAAGAATTGATTGACATTTGGTTAAATATGGGTTGTCAGTATATGTTGGCATGTCAGAAATTGATTGTGGTATTTGTAAGAGTCTATATTGTTTTACTTAGCTCCGTTTATAATTAATAGAAAAAAAAAAACTTTTATATTAAATCTATGATTTGTTATGGGGTATAAAAATTGCAGGAAACAAAGTATGGAACTATGCCAAAAAATGAACTATTGAGAGATGGCATGAAATTTTGTTTTGAACAAATGTTTATAGTTCACGAGTCAATTCTTGCCATGGTACATTTTTTTTCCATTTACATTGATGTTTATTATTTAATATTGCAATTTTCATTATTCTCACCAATGTATATACACTCATTATACTTTATTTTTATTTTTGTAGATGGAACTCGAAGAAGAAGAAAATAATCAATACAATGAAGAAAAAAATCCTCCAAATAACCCAAGTCATGGAAGTAGCTAGAGCACTGATAAAAATTCCAGCGAAGAATGATGATCAATATGTTTGGATATCAAAGGAAGGTGTTGTATCTTTTGAAATATTTTTTTGTGGAATCAGGAATTTTGTTTAATGTAATGGAAATAGTGTCCCAATTGAAACACAAAGGGATACCAATAATTTTCCCATTTTGTATGAAAAATAGTCTCTTATACATATATATAAAATAAAATATGTTTTAAGTTATTCTATTGTGTTCTCCATTGTCGTTGTGAAATGTTACACCACTGGTTAAATATATGGGTGATTAAATACTATAATGACGAGATGAAAAATATGATGATAAGATATAAAAAATTAATTGAAACATCACATTCAAATGCACTAATAAGAATTTAATTGATATGACTACTATTATAAAATATGTGTTGAATGTTGATGAATAATGAATTTATAAAAATCACAATAGTTGCAATGTCAGGAGTCAATGTTTCTAAAATATACAAAATGAACAATGGTGTGTGTTAGTTACAACATACTGATGTATTTGTATGATACTGTGCACTAGTGCGTTTCTACGACCTATGGGCACCGCACAAATAACAATTCCAATTAGAACGCCTAGTGTGCATTATCGATGACTACCACTTGGGCGGTCCGATAGGCATTGCATGTACAAATATGGTTTGCCTTTAACCCATAGGTGCATTTTTATAACTTAACGACTAGGTGTGTTTTAATACCTAAAAGACCCAGTGCGTTTTTACACCTTAACAGCCTAGTGCATGCACCTTCCATCAGCCCAGTGCGTCCTTCTAGGTGACACACACAGGGGAATTTCTTGACACCCCAAGGAGTTCAAAATTTTCTTTCCATCCCGGTGCTTGGTATGTTTATAGTACTGGTGCGTACAGGGTAAAAAAAACTAGTGCATTCACACATGATGCGCAAACCGATGAGTAGAACATCCATAAAAACCTTCAACCACCTAGTTTTTTGTAGTTGTGTTGAAGTTCTGTTAGAAGCTCTGCCAAAACCTCTGTTACCAAAAAAGGATGTTGTAGAAAATGTTTTTTGAAAATTTTGGCCAAATTTATAAAACTAAAAACCTCCTTTATAACGTTCGTTAGAGGTTCTTTTCTTGTAGTAAAACATGTTGGGCTAGGGTCCCCTAGGTCGATTATATAGTCACTTTTTCTCATTTTTGTTAAAGCACAGCACGCAGGTCAAGGGGCTTTGGGGCAGGTGAAAGCTTCTTATTTTTTCAATGAGGATAAAGGGTAAAACATGGGGCTCAAACCACGGTTTAATTCCATGATTTTTGCATGTCTAAGTCATATAAAAAGGGCATGTATGAGTTAAGTAAGTAATAGAATCATAGATGATATTATCTTTTGTGAATGTGATTTTGGGCAAGTTTCTGTGATAAGTCGGAGTAGAGATAGGTTCCTATGGTTGTGTGTGCAAAGACCTAAGTTTTGGGCTATGTGCGAGGAATCTGTGGCTATGTACGAAAGGGAAATAATTGTATTCATTAAAGATCTGATTAATAAAGAGAATTTTTGGCAGAATTACTCGTTACATGCATGATCTCTATCTTCTGTGTTAATGTGTTTATTCGCTTATATATCTACTGCAATTTATGTTATTGATGCATATTTTTCTAAGTTAATTATATAATCATAGACCTATGTAATTGTGGAAGATTTATATCACTGTTAAGGGTCTATGTTAAAGTTAATTTGAATACAAATAGATCTCTTTTTTTGCGCAAGAACTGCACTGAAGTTAAGGGTTTTTTTTGCATTAAGATTTGAATCGGGTTAAAAAGCAATGGTGCAACAAATTAGTGATTATATTAGATCAAAATTGTTAGATCCACATCATATTTCTCCCTAAGGGTGCAGAAAATTGGTTCCAACACACCCCCATACTCCTTCGGGTGAGACTTTGGTATGCACAAGGAGATCACTACCGGAACGACTAGTAGATAAAGGGTTTTGTTGGTTTTGTTGAACACTCTAAACCTAGGTCAGGCCCCCTTAAGCCAAAAAATGATTTTTTTGCTAGGACTCATATATGTTTGAGGGAAAATTGATGTGGCATCTAACTAATAATGAATTGCAAGATTGGTTGGATAGAACGGTGCACGCATTTGCAGTCCATGAAAACTGGAATCTCTGATTATTTGTTGAAAAGTGAGAACAAAGCTATATTATATAGAATAAAATGAAATATTCTTTGCTTCCTTCATGATAGAATTATATGAGTGGTTTTATCGGTTCACTGAGACACAAAACTATTGGAAGGAAGACACGATCACCAAGAGGGCTCCTGAGTTGGTTCAGCAATTGGAAAAAGCTGACCATAGGATCACTCACACAATAGACTTTTGGATCAAAAAAATTTAAGGTGTATTTTTAACTGAGTTTTCCATTGACACCTTTATATCCTACTATGAAGCTGAAAGAAGGTTTTTCAAGGCTCTGCGAGTGAAGGTTTTGCGCTCTTTGAAGTTGTGGCTTAAAATTCTCTTATGTGAAAAAGGTACTTTGTGTAGCCACATTAAGTGAATGTTTAGAAGAGGTTGACCTAGCTCTATGCGTAGTGGAAAAATTTATAGAGAAGATCCGGAAGGAGATTTTTTGTATAGTCCCCTCAAAGGTAGATATAATAATGACGACGAATCTGAGGCAAGCATTTTGGGTGGTTCCACGCACGCAAAAGATAACAGAACGATTGCACTGCAGTCCCATCCACTCCACTCCCAAGTCCACCTCGCACTCCAATCCACTCCAATTCACCTCCACCTCCACCTCCACCCCAAATATTCGATATGGATAACTTTATTAAGATGAATATTTTTAAGGGTTTCGGGAATGAAGTCACTGAGAAATTCTAGTTCATCACATAGGTTATGTGGAAAGTGCAGAAGATTGTTGATGATGATGTCAATAAAGGGCAACTTTCTACTACATTCCAAGAATGTGTGCTGGCATTTTACATGAGGTGTGTAGCGGCTAATCCAATTACAAAAATATATGTTCTCAAGAAATCATTGAATGATAAGTTTCAGAAGCCAAAGTCATATGCAAAATCTGTTCCAAATTGAAAGATATCCACCAGGAAATAGAGGAAACAATATGGTAGGTAGATCAGTGGTTAAGACACATATCAGAGATGGACGCTTCACCATTAGTGATTCTCAACATAAGTAATGTTTTATTGTAACGTTTTTTCCGCATCTATGCCTGGCTTTGTCTCAACAAAATAGCACAACCCAGGACAAATCTTTGGAAATCGCGATGAAAATGGAATCATTTTGAGTTGAAGAAATGCAGATTGGGGTTTAGTAGATTCAGATCTAGTTGGCTACCCTCCACTTAGAACTACAAATCCCGCGGAAGGAGAATGGGAAGGATGGGCGCACAAGAGTATGGTGTGTGCACTCCAAAGGTGAAGGACAAAACAAGGAACCATGCCCAATATATGGCGACTATCTGGAAGTTGGAGGACCGACTCTAATCAAGCCTAATAGAGGGGTAGGAGGGCCAATTAACTCTACAATATGGTGCATGTTATGTCAAGTAACCAAAAAACACCCTTCATAATATGGTCCCAGGTTGGATAAAAATATTCAGTCTCCCAAGAAGTTATATTGCACATTTTTTCTATCTATATTCCATGTTGATAAGAACTATTGCATTTTTGACCTAATGATTGAACAAGTTTATTCCTATAGAATACATTCAAAAGGTAGAGTTCTAGGTTCACCCGCGTCACCATCTGGGTGAGGGGGATTTTAGGTCCAAGGTCATGGAAGAGGAGGAGGCTATGGTCAAGGAAAAGGCCAGATTATCTGTTATAATTATGGATAATTTGGTCACTTTGTGCATGACTGTGAGAACCTGACACACCCATATTGTAGGTATTGTTGGCAGTTCGAACACTTAATTGAAGATTTCCCTCAGTTGTTTGCTAAAATGTTGGAAAACAAGACTCAAACACCTACATAGAATTTTCAAATGAAGAGGGTTGAGCTGCAAAATGAAAAACCTAGCGTTAATATTGTAACTAGAAGTGGTATAACAACTAGGTAGATCAAGCTCAAGGAAAATAACCTGTTATAGATGTCTAGGTTCTGAAAGACCTTGAGACGAATAAAGGATTTAACTTATAGTGGGAGAAGGATACTTTTAGTGAAGCTAAGAAGAATTTTATGGACCCAGGTGTGTCAACATCAAAAGAACCACCTAACCCTATTGTGAATGTCATAGATGAAACTGATCCAACTGAGTTGAAAGTATTCTTGCCATCCTGTATCAAGATTTTTCCCAATAAGAGGGTAGTTGAAAACCTTCAAACATTAAGCAACAACTGCACTGAGAAAGATCAACCTTAGGTGGAACAAAGGGTTGAAAACAAAATCCACAAGAATAAAAGAAGAATTAGATGAGAGATGCGCCTACCTCCTCAGATAAGAGATGGATCAAGTTATGCTCGATATGGGATCCGATGCAAATGTCTTACCTGAACAAAAATGGCAGAAAATAGGAGAACCTAAGTTGGAATGGTCTTCAATTCAACTGTGCGTAGCTAACCAGCAGAATATTATCCCAATGGGAAGGCTCTCTATGGTAGTATTTCACATTTAAGGATTCAAGGTGTTTGTTGACTTTGAAGTCATTGAAATTGTAAATGATGTGAATCTATATCCTATGTTATTAGGTCTAGACTAGGTTTTTGACATGGATCCTATTATTAACCACAAACGCATGAAGATGGTGTTTGAGAACAACGGGACAAGGGTTGTGGTCCCCCTGGACCCTGCAAAAGGAACAAGGTATACAAAACCGGTGCGCAACATGTATGCAGAGGATGATAATGACCATGTGTACAGGTTAACCACAAAATATGAGGATTCGATCAACCCCATGATAGATGACTGGATTATTTTGGAAAAATATAGTTTGTGCTTATCAGATTCAGATGAAGAATTGGAGCACTGCCATAACCGCTTAGATGAAGTATCCACATTCTGTTGTAATCGGATAACCAAATATCTACATTGTATATCCTCTGAGGTATGTGAGTTACCCCACTATGATGGTATAAGAGACGTAAATATTTTTTTAGATGCATTTGAAAGGGATGTTCCATAAGGATAATGGTTCTATGCACTTGATCTAACTCTGCGCTCAACCCTAGCGTGTTAGTGAGGAACCCAAAATGAAGATATGGATAATTGGAGGCAATTTCATCGAATGCTACGAATGCGATTTGAAAGCCCCAATATGCGAATGAAATAAAAATATTCAAGCACATATGATTTGTGCCAACACTTAGCCCATTGGACTGCATTTTGGAGAGAAGATGTACAACCTGAGTGGGTTCACATATTGATTCATACATTGGAAACACTACCCATGAACTGGTACTTGGAGACTAAGTTGTGACATGGTACTGTTGACTGGTCTATGCTAAAATAAAGCTTTATTTTGACTTTCAGCTTTGAAAGTGGATTCCACTACATTGATGAGGCATTACAAGAGATTAGAGATGTTATTTTTGAGATACCAAGGGAGCAACTAGTACAGGCCCTGCTATACTGGAATGCATAGATGAAGGAGGAAATTGAGTGTCGAAATGTGACTACTGAAGAAAATTAGGATGATCCTAGAAACATTAACATCCTTGAGTTCGAGGGACATTGCACAGTCGTTGGACTTGAGATTGAATTTCTAGATGTTACTGAACCTGTTAGGACTAGAAAACTCAATATCTGCACAGAAGAGCAACCTAAGTTTTTCCAATATAGTAGATTAATGGGATGAAGATACTGTGGGAATTATTGCATAACTTATCATTGAATATCAGGAGTTGTTTCCGACTAAATTCTCTAAGTTAAAGGGGATTATTGGAGATCTTGGTGTGATGAGGATTACTTTAAAACCGGGTGCTCGGCCCATTAAGCAGTGCCCTTACAGACTAAAATGAAAGAATAAGAAAAAGGTCAAGGAAGAGTTGGAAAAAATGGTTGTTGCAGGAATTATTGAACCAGTGGAGGAATCAAATTGGGTAAGTCCCATGGTAGTTCAAGAAAATAAAAAAAAGGTGAAATTAGGATCTATGTTGACCTACACAAGTTGAATGATGCATGTGTACATGATCCTTTTCCGACTCCATTCTAATATGAAGTCCTAGACAACATCGGAGTGCAGGAAGCCTATTAATTTACTAATGGATTTTCCGAATATCACTAGATAAGGATCGTGCCTAAAGACCAGAGTAAGACTACCTTTGCGATGGAATGGGGTTCATTCCAATATACTATTATCCCATTTCTTTTGAAAAAAGTTCCATCCATATTTTCACATGTAGTATTTTCCGCTTTCAAAGATCATATCCATAAGTTCTTAGAAGTGTATTTCGATGATTAGACTATTTTTTGACTTTTGAAGAAACATGTTTCCAACCTGTGCTTAATGCTCGATACTTGTCGGAAGTATCAAATCTCTCTGAATTTGAAGAAGTGTGTATTTTGCATCCCTTTTCGCATTTTTATGGGACATATTATCTATAAATAGGGACTGATGGTTGATCCAACCAAAATTTCTATGATTATTAATATGGATCATCTAAAGAGTGTGAAGCAGTTGTGCTCAATGTTGGGACATACTTGATATTATTAGAAGCTTATTCAATATTATGTGCATATCACTACACCGATGGTGAATTTTTTGAAGAAGGATGCCACTATCTGTTGGGATGAGGATTGCCAGAAGATTCTGGACATACTTAAGGAAAAGATGGTGACTACACCCATCTTGGTATTCCCAGATTGGTTGAAGGAATTCCATGTACACATTGATTCTTCATGGATCGTGTTAGGAATTGTATTAGCGCAGTCGGTGCTTTAAGATATTGATTATCTAATTGCATTTGCAAGTCATAGGTTTTCAAATATTGAGCACAATTATTCAACCACAGAAAGGGAAGGGATAGCCATGGTGTATGTGTTGCAAAAGTTTCATCATTATCTTCTTGGAGGTCATTTCAGGATGTTCAGAGATCATTATGCTTTGAAATACCTGGTGAACAAGAATAGGTTAGTGGGGAAGAGCTGTAGGTTTCTCCTTTTGTTTCAAGAATGCTATTTTTAGGTGATTGTGAAGCCTGGAAGGTTGAATGCAGGACCAGACCACTTATCACACATTGAAAATGGTAAAGAACCAACTAATTTGGATGACAAGTTACCATATGCATAGTTTTTCTCTATTAAGATAGTTGATGATCATTTTGCCGATATTATCCATTTTCTAATCAGTGGGAGTATGCATGAAGAGTATACGGTAAAGAAGAAGAAATAATTGGTATTGCACTTAGAATATTTTACTTTGATCACAGGTTAATTATACAAAATGGGAGCTGATGAAGTCTTGAGGTGATATGTTCCTGAGTTCGAGAGACCAAGCATATTGCCAGAATCAAATGGAGGTGTTGTAGGTGGTCATTACATTAGTAAAAATACTGCGTAGAAGATCTCAAGGGTTGGTTTATGGTGGCCTACTTTGCATAATGATTCTAAGGAATAATATCGTGCTTGTGATGTATGTTAGAGGACTGGAAGACCCTCACGTAGAGACACGATACCACTACAACCGCAAGTAACTTTTCAGGCCTTTGAAAAATAGGAAATTCATTTCATAGGACTGATTAAACCCCAGAGAATAATACTCGAGCGTGATACACCATCACTTCCACAAATTACTTGAGTAGGTGGGCAGAGGCTGAACCTGTGAAATATTGCAGCACAAAGATGGTTATGCACTCTATTTTTTAGAATACTTTGACAATATTTAGATGGAAAAATTTCTTGACAAGTGACCAAGGTACGCATTTCATAAATAAGACCATTCAAGTTCTGATATTAGAATTCAAAATACATCATCAAATGAGTACACCCTATCATCCCCATGTGAATGGAATTGTAGAAGCTTTCAACAAAACTTTGGAGAATGCACTCACAAAGATCTGCAACGCTAACCGTAATGACTGGGATGTGCATGTACATGATCTTCTATGGAAATATAGGACAATGTGTAATAATTTTATGAGAAAAACACCTTTCAGGATGGTCTAAAGAAATAAGGTCGTTATTCCTATGGAATACATTGTACCAAGCCTATGCATCATAATAATAGCCAACATGGCTCACCAGGAAATTATGGAAGAGCGTATGTTGTAGCTTGTTGCGCTAGAGGAAGATACATTCATTAATGGTTTCAACCAGCAGGTGAAGAAGGTGCACGAAAATTCTTGGCATGATCAAAATATCAGGCAAAATACTTTTCAAGAATGATTATTTGGTGTTTCTCTATGAAAATAAGCTTGCACACTTTCCAAGAAAGTTTAATATGCACTAGCTTGGACCCTATATGATCAAGGAAATCACAAAGGGAGGTGCAGTGTGATTGGCTAAGTCAACTGTTAGTCACCTAAATCCTTATAGGGATGACCCCATCCCTAGGTTACTATATGGCTTGAAGAATGTCTTAGCACTCCAGATAGTTGGGAGAGGCAGCATGAATTTAAAGAAGTGTGTCCCAGGTTATAAAATGTTTCCAAGTTTTGGTGCGAAGAAACTTGAGGAAGCGTAGGTATATATGAAGCCATCATAGAAGCCATGTTTGGAGGATGTTATAGTCATAGACAACCCAAAAACTAGCCATTGGAATAGTAAATCTATATATGACAACTTTATTACCGTTTGGACGAGCGGGTAACTTACATTCAATAAGGAGATTAAGCTAGATTTGGGGTCATTTGAGAATTAGTGAAGCTACATCAATGGAAATAAGGTATTTTAGGTTGAAACATCACTATAAATATGGCATGGAGGTTTTCATAAGCCCACTTAGATTTATGAATTATTTTATCACATTTTTCCCTCTTCTTTGGATCCCTTTGATGATTATTCTATCTGCAGAGTGGGAATCAATTGAAGAGATGTTGCGCCAACAAGTATTAGTCCATTTGGTTCCAGAATCCATTACTACAACTAAGCCTACCCCTATTGTGCCGCAAGCACCTGGTTCTAGTGACACACAGAATAAAAATAAAGGTAAAATATCTGGGACCAGGAACTATCCACGTAATCAAAACTCGAAGTCTAAATCGAATCTGCATGCAGATACACAGAAGAAATCGATGAGGTAACAGCGTCAGAGGAAGGGTTTGTTGAGGAGGTTGAGCCAATCTTTGTAATATTCCAAAATTTGCATGGAGCAATTTGGAATATTGAATTTTTCCATTGTCACTTAGGAGATTAAATAAAGGGTGAGGAGACCCATGCATTGCAGAGATAAGGATAAAATCCCTCATGTTGTGTAAGGGGATCATAATGCCAGCTAGATTTTACACTCTCATGTGTGAACATGGATACTTTTCATGTAGACAAGGCCAAGTTTGACCAATTCAACATCATACATGTAGGAGGTGTGGATCAGAAAATAAAAGAGCTCAATGTGAATGTCGTTCAGCATAGATAGCTACATGTGAGCTGGATTGAAGACCCTTAGGTTTGAAAAGGGCTGAAGCAGGTTGAAGTGGTCAACCTTGACAAAATCAAATAGCGCAGTTTAAAGGAGTGGCTCTAATGAAGGCACAACGCAGTTATGGAGGGATATTGTTTGTGTGAAGGTGGAAACCCTATTGAGTGGGACCCAAGGTGAGAAGGCTCACTTAATTTACAAGGAAGAGGATGGAAGCCATTTGGAGGTTAGATTATGTATTACATGTTCATGTCTGCTTAGACTTTTTCTCTCTTAGCTGTTGAGCTCAGATTGTTGGTGTTGCTTAGCACTAAGGGATTCGTGTTCAAAAATTCCTTCTCTTCCCTTTGAGGAGCTCTTGGGATAGGTCTAAACTTTCATTCCCCATATCCGTAATTGGTGCCAAGCTTCAGTCTTTAGTTTCAGTGCATTTTCTACAGGAGGTTGAGTTGAGTTGCTGGGTGTTGCTGGGGAGGGTTGAGAAACCCACTGTCTGAGTTGATTTTGCAGAGGAGGGAGTTTCCCTTCTTGTGGGATAACAGCTTGGAGATTTCTTGGGCTGATATTAGATCATTGGTAGTATTCCAACTCATTTTCATCACCTAAAACATTATTCCACTCAGGAATTGCATCATTTCTGCAAGCTAGTTTTAGCAGTGACTCTTGTGGCTCTTTCGGAGAGTTTTCCTATGATTGGAGGATGATTTATTCCATGGGGGGAGACATTTCTCTAGATCTACATTAGATCTCAATTTTTATAGCCTTTTACACTCATGTGCTTCAATTTTCAGTGATTATTCAGTCCTACTACTGAAAATCACATTTGTATTCAGAGTGAGTTCCTAGAAACCATTCCCGAGTTCTCTAGCTTTTGTATAAAGGAGAGTAGATCTCATTTTTATGAGCATATTGTCTAATATAATTCCCGATATCTTTGTATCTACCATTTATATCTATAAACCCTCTCTTAAACTGCGTAGTCACTTTTATGTAGAATTCTTTGTGTTGCAGTGTTTGGGGCTTTCGCTCTTTTTGCAATCCTAGGTGTGGGAGATCTGTTTAACCCACCTAGTTTGATTTGTTTAATGTCTATTCTTGGATTTAGGTTGTATATTGACTGATATATAGGATCCAAGAGTTAATTTTTTCATTTTATGGTATAAGTTTCTAGAACTGTGTTTTTAGTGCATGTTTGCTGAGCTGTCCCGATTTTGGGATATTACAGTGGTATCAAAGCAAGATCTTTGGCTCAGCCTGTGGACTTCAAGCCAAATGATATAAAGGAAATAGAAAGGCCAGAATGATGAAGAGGATGGGTTTACTCTCATCACTTTTTAGACCCAGTAAGAACCTCTCCGAGGAGGTTGAACAAGAAGAATAAAAAAGAGCATTGGAACTCCTAGAGAATTTCGAGAGCAGGAAGAGCCATGCACTTCCTATGATTAGGAGAAAAGACTAGTGTTGCAGAGAGCTCTAGAGAATTGGGAAATTTCCTTTCGTTTTGAGAGAAAGGAAAATTTTCCAGAAGATGGAAGACACTTGGATCACATGGTCCTAAGTGAATACATTGTTAGGTATAAATCCCAACCTAGAGCCTCCAAGGAGACTCTACCTTTTCCTTAGTTCATTCATTTGGAGGAAGAAAGAAAACCTTGTGGCTAAGGAAGCATCAAGGGAAATAGGTTTCTATTGTCTACTTATGATGGGTCATTTGCGACAAGGGTTTTGGAAAGGAGACTTGATGCATTCTTCCTACTACATCCGGTGGTAGAGGAGGAGGTTGTAGAGATTGCAGCGCTGCACCTGGAAGGTGAAGAAAATATTTGGTGGTTCAGGAATTTGAGCCATGCAAGAGTGGTTAATTTTGCTGAATTTTCTCAAAGGTTTATCGAAGACTTTGGTGAAGGAAAATTTGAAGAGAAGAATCCCTCACCACTAGTGGAGGGAACTTGTACCAGCGTTGTCACAGCTATGGGAGATCATCCCTCAAAATATTCAGTTGGAGGAGCCAACCTATTGGGGGGAGAATCCCTTACAGCCATTCAATATACTTCCAAAGTTCATCAAGGTATGCCTAACTTTTCATCTCCTATTGTTTCAGCAAATCATATGAAGGATTGTGTACCACTGCACACTCCTCATTTGGGATAGCATGATTGCACTGCATTGTGCAACCTTGGTTTGATCAAGGAAATGTTGAGACATCATCCTAATGGGCCACTGATGGGATACACACCACATGCGAGGGTGGGATGTGAATTCTTGGAGGATGGGATGAGATTTGTCCCAAACAAATTCATGCAAAACCATATGCTCATATTCGAGTTGGGGCATGAGCCAACCAAAACACCATGGAGGAGAGTTATAGTGTTGTCAAGAGGCAGCCGTGAGGAGGCTTTTCCTTTAGCCCAGTTGGATCCTTATGGATTCAAAATGATCATTGGTGTGAGATCCTCTCTAGGATATCTCTGAGGAGTTGCATTTCAACATCCCCTGGAATGCAAGAAGGAAGGTCTGATTTGGGAAGAGGGTAGTCTTATTTGGAAGGGTACCAAGGTTGATCATGATGGGAGGCACTCACATTAGGAATAATGGGAGTGGATGGAGAGAAAGAAGCTGGTGAGCTACTTGCAGCTATATGACACCGAGCAGCAGGAGGCTTGGCTGCGTTGGTTACTCTTGAAAGGGTTTTGCCATCATGGGACATATCCTTTTTTAAGGGTATGTGGATGGAAGGAACTTGGAAGGGTACTTGCATCGTGTGGCAGGAAGGAGTGTGGATGCATTATGATGATTTGATCATTATTTTTTCACCATATGATTTCTGTGATGGAGGTATGAGAAGGTAGCAAATACTTTTGTTGGTTTGGAGGATTGAGAGAGAGCAAGGGCAAATTTGCTCTCCCATTTTGCACGATGTTGCAGGAGGAGGAGATGGAAACATTATGGGATGAGTCTTTGACATTGAAAATGTCATATAATGGATTTATAAGTTGGTAGGAGCCTATTTGCATAGGCCAATGAAATTATCACTTTGGAGCAGGGACTTGTTGGTGGAGTGTTCCCCGGATCACTTCACATTTGATGCACTTGGTGGACATGGAGGAGATGACACTGTTAGAGTAGTGGATGAATTCATTTGTTACTATAGTATGTTCTTCTTGACTTGGAATTCCAATCATGAGGAGGGGGATCTTCAGGCAGCATATGGTTTATTCCTCTTCATAGGATTAAGTCATACCACTATGGAGGGCTCATTTATGGACCCTGTCACCATCTTACTTTAATTACATGGTAATAATTCTGTTTTTGCATTTATTGATTGTTCAACACAATATTTGCATGCTCTTACCATTTCTTTGTAGTGCATTGCTCTGCAAAGGGGAAATTTTTTCATTAGGCTCCATGGACCATTTTTTGCTAGATATTGTGATGGAGACAACCATCTACTATATGATCTAGGGAAAGTGTTTGGTTACTCCTTGTATGCTCAGTTGATACATTCAGCCATCTACTATTTACTAGTGGATGTGATGACTTACATAACAATCCATTTGTCAAGAAACAACTTGCCAGGCTATTTTTTGAAGCTGCAGTGGGGAAGATTGCGTTGTGATCACTTGGGATACTGTTGATACCTTTCAGAATCACATGAAACCTTTAGTATTTCTTTCATTTCGATGCCGATCATGAGCCCATTTTCTAATGTTGTTCTTGTCTTTATGGGGAGCATGATTTGGGGAGGGACACATTGGGTGGATGTGTTCTTGGGGGAGGAGCATCCCCACACTTTATGCATTACATGTTCTGAGGGGAGCATGGGAAGAGACATGGCCACTATAGCAAAATATTTTTTTCTTTATGATGAGGGCCATGAGATGGATGGGATGCAATATAGTGGTGATTTCTTATCCATCATGTATGAGATGGGTTGGGCCAGCTTGATTCACAACACTAGGAAAGGGATCTTTGGAGATCTAGTTTCCTTCTTGCCATTTGAGAGAAAAATTATTGAAACCCAAGGTCAGCAAATTCTCTGCACTTATCTTAAGTGGAGGGGAGGATAGCATGGGGTAGGCCACTTTGTCTACCATGTTCAGAATTTTAGCCCACCTAATTTGCAGGAGCTCAAGGTGGAGGAGGATTTCCAGAAGTTGCCATGTTGGGAGGCAACTCATTTTGTATGGATGATAGCTTGGGGATGGTATATCCTGATATATATCAGACCACATGCTTCAAGAAGGCCTTTAGACCACCCATTTTTTCCTCCATTGATATATTATTGTCACATAATGATAGTTATTTGGGGTGTATGCCAAAAGCTAGCTTGTTTACTTGGGAGGGGCCACTTGGATATATATTGATGATGCAGCACCTTGATCCTTGGAGGATTTTATCTTATGAGGTTTCTACAGGGGAGAAGAGGATGCTCTTCAGTGATATCCTTGTAGTTTCTTGAGGACAAGCAACATTTGGGAGGGGAGGACAGTAATATTCCAAAATTTGCACGCAACAATTTGGAGTATTGAATTTTTCCATTGTCACTTAGGAGATGAATAAAAGGGTGAGGAGACCCATGCATTATAGAAATAAGGATAAAATACCTCATTTTGTGTAAGGGGATCATAATGCCAGCTAGATTTTACACTCTCATGTGTGAATAGAGATATTTTGCATGTGGACAAGGCCAAGTTTGACCAAGTCAATATCATACATGTAGGAGGAGTGGATCAGCAAATAAAAGAGCTCAATGTGAATGTGGTTCATCATATATAGCTACATGTGAGTTGGATTGAAGACCATTAGGTGTGAAAAGGGCTAAATCAATTTGAAGTGGTCAACCTTGACCAAATCAAACAACGCAGTTTAGAGGAGTGGCTCTAATGAAGGCACAATGCAGTTTTGGAGGGAGATTGTTTGTGTGAAGGTGGAAACCCTATTGAGTGGGACCCAAAGTGAGAAGGCTCACTTAGTTTATAAGGAAGAGGATGGCAGCCATTTGCAAGTTATCTTATTTATTACATGTTCGTGTCTGCTTAGACTTTTTCTCTCTTAGCTGTTCAATTGAGATTGTCGGTGCTGCTTAGCACTAAGGGATTCCCGTTTAGGAATTCCTTCTCTTCCTTCTGAGGAGCTCTTGGGAGAGGTCTGAAAATTCATTTCCCATAGCCAGCATTGGTTCCAAGCTTCAGTATTCAATTTCAGCGTAGTTTCTGCAGGAGGTTGAGCTGAGTTGTTGGGTGTTGTTGGGGAGGGTTGAGAAACCCACTGTCTGAGTTGATTTTGCAGAGGAGGGAGTTTCCCTTCTTGTGGGAGATCATGTTGGAGAGTTATTTGTCTGATATAAGATCATTGGTAGCATGAAAAATAATTTTCATCACCTACAACGTTATTTCACTCAGGAATTGCGTTATTTTTGCAAGGCAGTTTTAGTAGTGACTCTTGTGGGTCTTTCGGAGAGTTTTCCTGTGATTGGAGGATGAGTTCTTCCATGGGGGAAGACCTTTGTTCAGATATGAATTAGATCTCCATTATTACATCCTTTTAAACTCATGTGCTTTAGTTTGCAGTGATTATTCAGTCCTACTGCTGAAAATCACATTTGTATTCAGAGTGAATTCCTAGAAACCCTTCCCGGGTTCTCTATCTTTTGTATAAAGGAGACTAGATCTCATTTTTCTGAGCATATTGTCTAATATAATTCCAGATATATTTTTATCTACTATTTATATTTATAAACCCTCTCTTAAACTGCGTCGTCACATTTATGCATAATTCTTTGTGTTGCAGTGTTTGGGGTTTTAGCTCTTTTTGGCAATCCTAGGTGTGGGAAATATGTTTAACCCACCTAGTTTGATTTGTTTCATCTCTATTCTTGGATTTAGGTTCTATATTGACTGATATACAATATCCAAGAGTTAAATTTTTTATTTTATATCATAATTTGTTGGAACTGCATTTTTAGTGCATGCTTGCTGAGCTGTCTCAATTTTGGGATATTACAATCGCTCAGTTACCTCCATGTATGTGACCATGGAAGTCATTGGTAGATGTTCCCAGGGATCCTAATAAGGTCAAGGAATGCATTGATACACCCCTACTGCCTAAAATTTTTCTATTCAAGAGTGACCTACTGAAACGGCTCCCCTCTCTGAAGTTGGAGTATTGGGATTTGGCAGACCGCGCAAAGTTTCCTAAACTTGTGCCATCACAATATCTCGAGAAATTCCCATACGAAGAAACTGGATTAATCAAGGTAGAACCAAAGAAAAGGGCTTTGGTGCTACAAAAGGCTTATCTCCTTAGATTTTTATCTATTCCCCACTTTGGTCGCAGCACCATGAATGATTTTAGCCTGCACCAGTTACTGATGTTGGTGCATGATAATTAACTCTGGCTAGGAATGTGGATTCCCATTAATGATATGCTAATCCACTGTATTACAGGCTTGTCATCCCAAGGAGAGGACCCCGCATAAGCCTTCAAAAGGAAGGGCTAGGAGAAGCAAGTCACAAACAATTGAAGTAGAAATATGGAGTGGTGAGGGATATAAGGGGATTTGGGGTTATCAGAATTAACAACCCTATGGTCATATTTGCTACACAAATATTGGTGTGAAAACTAATGAGGAAATATTGCACCACATAAGTATCCATTTCGGTCATTGCATTAGCAGCGCAATGCATAAAAGGGTTTCATTACAACTGGTCCAAGTACCCGTGCCAAGAATTCTTGTAGAATGTACGGGTGGCATAGGAGGAAGGTAAATTGTTCTGCTATGCATGGATTTTGTTGCTTGTCACACTAGTGGTATGTAATTCATCGCCGCTGTCGTAAATCCCAAAAATTAATCCTAATTTGTGTGAAGCAACACACTATGAATCTCTCTAGGTGATGAAGAATCCATCACGGGGGACAGAGAACACAATATTTTTGGTGGTATTCCAGACAGAGCTTCACGAGGTTTCTCTGTCAAGTCACACATCTCGCCAACATTGTATGATCAAAATAAGAATATTGCGGACTTCAAAGTGTCATTTCAAAAAATCCAATCCGCGCAAAGGTAGATATCTCTAAGATGTTGTATGACTTACCTTACTAAGTCAAGAATATGATCTCATTCAGGTGACCATCAACTAGCATTCATCCTAGTTGATTGCTACAACAGATTTAGATGTCAGCTCTTCCATCGTGCCCATGTCATCTACGTCCAAGGCAAGCACCAAGAAATACATGAAGAAAGATAAACAGGATCCTACGACGATGACAGAGATAGAAGAACAACCAAAGGACACTATGGATGCTTCGAGTGATGAAGAGTTGGAGGATATTGATGGAGACAACATAGACACATCTTCAACACAGCCAGGCACCCGTAAAAGCACCAAGAGAGTGCCCAAAACATCGATAACCCCATGCAAGAAGAGGAGTCATGTAGGATAGTGCAGCATCGACCACGCTTGGTCATAAATTGGAGTCAATTTTTCTGTACTGCCCAGTGGAGAGTTGCACACAATGCACACAATGACCATAGATGAGTTGGAGTATTGGGAGTATTGTGCACCACGCACCACTGTAGAAGAATAAAAATGAGTCGAAAAATTTATATCAAGGACAACAGATAGTCGAACGAGCACGAAGCACCGCAGAAAGCTAGCGTGCACACCTCAAATCACCTATCAACCGACTCTGCTATGAGATCACTGGATTGTTGGTATCAAATGATTTTGTGGCCACTAAAATGCTTGAGACTCTTGTAGCCATGCTGAATGTTTCACAGATGGAAATCCAGACATTCCATGTGGGCCTTGAACAAAATATTGCATACCAAGATACCAAGCTCCAGCCAGAGACACCGCGAGAATACCAGGCACAATGAGCTGCCATTGTTCAGCAAGCCACATTTAGCATTATCGTAGAAATTAACGAGTGCAATTTTTTTTTGAAATATGCAATGGGTATATGGTCCTCCATGTGAGTAAATCCAGGAGTTCAAAAAATATGGACTAACACTCGGGATAAATAGTAGCAGTTTGTTGAGATTCTGGTTGTCGCGCGGAAATTGGTTTCGGCACAAATATTAGCCTAGTTGCAGGAATGATGAAATATTTAGGATGATATGGATGTGTTTTGTCCTAAGGAGTAGCTCCTAGAAGAAAGGAACTAGCCTTGGGCTAATGAAGCACTTCAGTTGACACAAAACATTGAGGGTATGTTCAACGGACGCCACAATGCTCAATGCAGCACTAGCTTGGCAACGGAGGGGATGACCACATAAAAATTATTAAAAGAAGAAAAAAGTGTTTCCACGCAAAGTGGTGAGGCCATCTAGCCTCTGCATGCATCCATTCAGGTGATCAAAGGAAAAATGTAGGAAGCTGGAGCAGAGTGACTCAAGGATGAGTCATCAGATAGTGTTGGTGGCCTGTTGGTCTAGGGTACCCTAGGCCGAGTCTTGAGTTTTTTTCTTTTCATTTTTGTTAAGGTGTTGTGCGTAGGTCCAAGGGATTTAGGGTGGGTCAAAGCTCCTTATTTTTGTAATGGGGAAAATGGGTAAAACATGGGCTCAAATGATGGTTTGAGTCCATGGTTTTTGCGTGTATAATTCATATAAAAATGGCATGTATGAATCATGTAAGTAATAATAATCATCCCCGGATGCGGGTAACACGTCCAGATCATGCGAGGATAGATCCTCCCATGCTCAGGCTGATGACACCCTGCAATGCCAGCTCTAGCATGATGTGGATACTCACATTTTCAATCATTTATACCGTTGCTCTACCTCACCTAAACCCTTGTCATACTATGTATCACATGCACTCACACTTGGATCGTCCCTCACTGCCTCTACACTCACGCCACAGGTCTTCAAAAGGAAATTAAACCCCTCATTCAATCATCTCATTTATGCTACAGCTGGTCTGAAGAGTCATCGTTGTTATTCCCCTTGCCATCAAGCCATTGCTTCAGCTTCCCTCGGGTACCTCCACTACTAGTGACCTCCCTGTTGTGCGCTCCCCCTGCTGCATGCCCCCTGTTGTGAAATCCCTATCCCATGCCCTCTTAATGTGCATTTCTCCCTTTGAGACTCTCCTTTTCGTGCGCCCCTTGATGTAAGCCCCCCTGCTATGGGCCTCCCTGTTCAAAGCCCCTCCTCCTGTGCTTCTCCCTGTTGTGCGCTATCTACGGTGAGCATCCCCGCTGTATGCCCCCCTATGGTATGCCCCCCTATCACGTGCCCCCCCACTGTGCACCTCTGTTGCACGGACTCCAGTTGTGCATCCCCCTACTCTTGGCCCAGTCTCTCTGCTGACATCCCTCTCTATGCTTGATAGCCTCTCCATGGCCCTGCGACAATGTTAAAATCCCATCAGGGGTAGCCATAGAGGAGTGTTCTCGGGGTGCTACCACCGCAGCCAATACCAATGTTCAGAATCCATTGAAGGCTCCTCATAAGGAATCCATGACACATAGGCTACTCAAACACCTAATTTCACTGAGGAAGAGATTGTCTTGACTCGGGATAATCCTAGTGGAAAAAAGGGCCCCAAAAAATATACCATAGCACACTCTAAGGTGCCCACTCCTCAAAAAAAGAGCCACTTATTGCTCACGAGCTAGTGGAGGAGGAGATAGATGTTCAGATCATGGATTCAGATGGAGTCTGGACCAAAGTTCTAGATGTAGAGTACCATGTTGCTCCTATCACCAGCGCGGCCCCTTTGAGCCTCCACGGGAGCCCACAACTGAGGAGGAAGCCATTGCGCATGAATATGGATTCTTCATCGAGGATGAGGACCCCGCGGTGGAGGAAGATGAAGGAACACCATGAATTCATGGTAGCATAGTTCATTTATGTTTTTTTTCAACTCAAGACATACTACAACTATTTTGTTTTTAGATGTGTTATGGAATATTTTGTAAAACATGACTGCATGACTCTATTAAGGGGCTGGTTTTCTCCCAGGAGGTAGCCCCAGACCTACTTTATTTTGAAAACTACCAAGGTTTTTATTGATGCCTATGTAAAGTTTCTTTTATGATCTGATATAGTTTAGCCTAACTTACAAAAAAAAAGCAATAACAATCATAGATCATCTTATCTTTTGTGATTATGATTTTTGGAATGTTTATGTGATAATTCTGAGTAGAGATAGGCTCCTACAACTATGTGTACAGATACCTAAGTCTTGGGTTGTGTGCGAGGACTCTGTCGCTGTGTGTGTAAGAGAAAGAGTAGTCATTAAATATTTGCTTAACAAACAGCAGTTTTGGTGGAATTACTAGTTACTTGCATGATATCTGTCTTTTGTGTTAATGTGTTGATTTTCTTATATATCTGTTGCATTTTATAGTATTTATGTGTATTTCTCTAAGTTAATTATATAATCGTAGGCCTTTGTAATTGTGCAAGATTTATATAAGTGTTAAGGGTCTTTGTTAAATTTAATCTGAATAAGAATATATCTTTGTGTTTGCGCAAGAACTGAAATGAAGTTAAGGGCTTTGTTGCATTAAGATTTGAATCCGGTTAAAAATAAATATCGCAGCACAAGAGTGATTATATTAGATCAAAAGGGTTAGATCCACATCATATTCCTCGCTTAGGGTGTGGAAACCTTGTTCCGGAAAGCCCCCATACTACTTTGGGTGAGACTTTGGTATGCGAAAGCATATCACTCCCAAAATTTCCAGTAGTTGGAGGGTTTTATTGGTTGTGCCAAACACTCTTAACCAGGGTTAGGCCCCCTTAAGACAACAAAAGACAATGCCAAAAACATAGCATTTGAAATATTCTATTTTAAATCATCTTTTTCTACTTGAGCTAGATATCATACCCATTACAAACCACTTGTTACATACCAATAAGAATATGGAAACTTTGACACTTGAATAAAATATAGAAATTTCATGTGATCTCGAAAATCTGTCATAGGATGACATTTACATAAGATTTGAAATACAGTGCTCAATTATATTGGCTTGGATAAAAAACTTATTTGCATCATCTTTTCAAATATAGATATGATGATTCCTCCACTTACCTGATGTTTCTTCTTACTTGTTAAATATTTTCTGTATTCTTCATCATATTTGATATTTCAATATCTCTCAAAATATTTCCATTTGACAATATATTTCACTTCACCATTTGAAATTTTATTTTCATACACCTTTCCTGCATGATTTTGTACTATATCTAGCTTCATCTGAAATTTAAATACCTTGTGAGTTTTCCAACTACATGCATTACATTTAACTTCTCGAGAAGCCTCATTCTCATTTGTAGGAGCTATTTCTTCAATAAATGGAAAACTTGAGACCCAATATTATTGGAATTATGTCTCTATGGTCCACTAGCCTTTTTTCCATTTTTGTGAATGGATTGTGTCACCTTCCAAGGAAAAATATTTAACAATTTCAACACCAATTTTTTTTGAAATTACATTAATCTCACCGTGATCACTTGGCAAACCTATTATTTCATCCATAATATGGATGTCATGTGCATTTCCACCAGAGTTAACACCTCTCTCAGTAACATATTGTTCAAAGGCACTTGAAGCATGAATACAATGTGTATTTTTGGATGGAGGCTTTTAAAAATATGATAATACATATGTTGGCCTTGATGGTTTCTTCCCATGATCATATTTTAACATATCACTAAATATTCCACATTTAAAATTTCAAAAAAAATCTACAAACCTGCATCAATAGTTTCCAAGAGTTAAGAATTACTAGATTTTTGGGTAGTATTCAAAGTATACTACTATATGGCCAATAAAAATAAAAATCAATTAAATAGCCAATATACATTCTATCTCTGTTTATTTTTTGTCTTGAACTCACTTAGGGTACAACATATTTTTATTATTTCAAAGATTTTAGAGCAAAATATTTACATTTTAATTTCATAATTATGTGTACCCATTTGTACCCAAATTTCTTCAATGAGATATGCTTCATATAAATTCACTTGTTCATAGAAAATATAATTGTAATTTCAAAAAGAAATGTTGAGTAAACATTTAAATAACATATCTCAAAAATTGAATTTTTAGGCAAAATGGAATTTCACAAAAAAAACATGTTTAAAGATGGTAATCGAAAACATTTAAGACATAAAATATAATAATTCATTTGTATAATATTGACAAAACATCATCCTTGCAGGTCTATCTTAGTCCTTTTGGTTTACTAGTTTGGCTTGGATCGGTATCCATGCTAGATATATATGGATGGGATTTGAATCATTCCCATTCCCATGCAGTCGGTTTTTTGGACAAATTATATTAGAAATATTAGTGATTCTTTGAATTCTATGTAGAAACAAGAATATGATCCTCATGGATTTGAAAGTAGGAATAATATATCATGAAATACATTATTAAATGGGTAAATTTCATATGGATTTTTTGTATAATTCCCTTGTTTTTTAACATTTGTGTAGCCATCTAGCATTCTAAGAAGTGGGTGAATCAATGAAATTTTCACGTGTTAAATGGGAATTATATGTCAGAATTTGTAATCCCATCAACAATTTCCATTAGAATTTTATTAAATGTTGTTAAAAAACCCCAAATTTGTTTATAAATGGGAATAATCATTGGAATTTGAGGAAATTATTGAGATAAGTTGAAGTGGATATCTAGTTACCACTGTGGGAGCAAGGTTGGGTGCACCATTTGGGAGTAAAATTTTTAAAATTTCAACTCCCAAAGAGTACAAAATAAAATCCAGACATAGAAGAGCCATAAGAAACACTAATTATTGTAAGTTTCTAATTATAATTACACTCTCAAAGGAGGAATTGCTTGTAAGTAAAAGGAATAGTCACATTCGTCCTTCATGCCAAAAACTGCATTGTCCACTTTCATAGCTTGTGTCCCATTGTCTCTTTGGGAATGGCTTGGGATGATGGATTCCTTTGGGAGTGATTCATGGTAGTATTTCAATTTTTCCACTAAATATTTAATAAGAGACTAGAGCTGAAGTGATGCTAGGGTGGAATGTCTCCTAGCTTTAGAGGACAATATTGTTGATTAGCGGTTGTCATTGATGTCAACCCAAGCAGCGCCAGGGGCTACCCCAATATTGCATGGGAATTCTTACCTCCAAAATTACTATATTCTGGGTCAAGAATGCTTTTGAAGGTTTCTACTTGTCGATATTTTTCCGCTGATATATGGCACGCCATGTAATTCTTCAGAGTTTGAGAGATATTCATGTTTGAAGTTTGTAGCCCTAGTTAGTGGGCTAAAACCCCATGGGGTTGTGGCATGGGTCATTGAAAAGAAAATAATTAATAATTTTTAAGCTCCTAAAATCCCTCCCACATTCACTTGTTGAAGCCCCTCTCAACCTAAGCATTTATATAGATTGTGATCCTCATATCCTCCTTATGTAGGGATTTCTCTATCTAAAATAGGTCATAGTGGAATTTTTTCTCTAACGTTTTTTTCTACGAAGGTTTAGAAGCGGAAATTTTTATGAGGCGAAGAAGAAATCCTAAGGAATCCCCTGTAAATATTTCATATCAAAGTATGCAATATTTTCGGAGATATGATCTATGGAAGTCAGTGTTTTTGCAGGCTCCTAAAATTCATCTCAAAGAAGTGACCTTGTAAAAATCGTCATAATTCTCTCTCTCTGAGTATCAGATTGGAATTCTATAAAAAGTGGTAGAGAGTGCATGGACTGTAGTTTTCTCTGTATCAATTTCAGAGTCGAATGAAGAAACAATGACATGTCGCACATCGTACAGGTTCACTCTATTGAAACAGTCCATAATTAGGGCATTGTGCGAGATTGGGCATAAATCTCTCTGAAAGAATCCAAATTGGTTTAGACATATGGCATTGGAAAGAATACTTAGAAGACTACTATTTTGGAAATATTGAGAGGGGGGGGGTGAATCAGTATTCCTTTCAGTTAGAGAATTATTTAATCTTCAATTATTATCAGTGTTTGTACAATGATAGCAGCAAACAAGAGGAACACAAATGCACACAGTTTTTAAGGTGGAAACCCACTCCAGGACAAAAACCACCTAATTCTTTTCTAATAATTCTTTAATATTCAACTCCAATTGAAAATAAAGCTCCAAATTCCTAGAATATAGAAAAGCATTCTTCTCCAGCTCCCACTGGATGGACGCTCCAACACCTGATATTCTTCCGTAGTCAACTGAACGGATGCCCCAACACCCAATGAGCTACAATTCACTCTAGCACTACCCTACCACCCTATAGAAGAGTAAAAGAATAATGGACTCCCGTACCAGGAAAAATGGTACACTTTACAATGATATAGAATGATGTAGAAGAAGAAGATATACTAGACCATCACCCCAACTTTGACACAACCACCTAATGATGATCCTAGACCTCCCAACACTGCCTATTCAACCTTTGGTAGATAGACACTAGTACAATTTGTACAATAATGTATTTACAATGACTAAGTACAATGATACCTTTACAATGATTGTATGCAGTGCTGCCCACTTTAAGACTTCATATGATGAACTTCTTACTGATGTTATGCACCTTGGTTGCTGCTCTTTCCATGCTACCCTCTGCTACACCTTGCTTTGATTTTCTTCCGTAAAAACTCTGGTCCTTTGCAACCCTTGACAACACATGATCTAGCTTTTTCTTGCCTTCCAGGCGCTCGATATTGAATCTGGTGTATCTCTGTTATTTTCGATCCTCAATATCTGATTTTCAGTCCTATAGTAATCCTCTAAGTCATATTTCCAATGCCATAGGTATGACCCAATTTGGATTCTTCAAGAGAGAGTTATACCCAATCTCTCACAGTGCCATAATTATGGACTGTTTCAGTAGAGCGCACTTGTACGGTGTGCCACGTGCAACTGTTTCCTCATTTGGCTCTGAAATTGATAGAGAAAAAATTACATATTGTGCACCATCTTCTACTTTTTATGGAATTCCAATCCGATACTCAGAGAGAGAGTTATGACGAATTTACCAAGGTCACTTCTTTGAGATGAATTTCAGGAGCCTGAAAAAACCCTGACTTCCATAGATCATATCTCAACAAATGTTGTGCATCTTGATCTAAAATTTTTACAGTAGCTTCCTCAGGGTTTTAGATTAGCCTCATAAAACTTTCAGCTTCTGAACCTTCGTAGAAAAAAATTTAGAGTGAAAATTCCACGATGAGTTGTTTCAGATGGTCGAATCCCTTGCATAAGGAGGAAATGAGGATCACAATTTATATAAATGCTTAAGTTGAGAGGGACTTCAACAACTGAACGTGGGAGGGATTTTAGGAGCTTAAAAAATATTAATTATGACTTTTCAATGACCCATTCCCCAACCTCATGGGGTTTTATCCCACTAACTGGGGGTACAAACTTCAAACATGAATATCTCTCAAACCATGAAGAATTACATGGCGTGCCATATATCAACAGAAACATCTCGAAAAGTAGAAACCATCAAAAGTCTTATTGACCCAGAATATATTATTTTAATAGGTAAAAATTCCCATGCAATATTGGGTTATCCCCTGGTGTTTCTTGGGTTGACATCAATGACAACCGCTGATCAACAATCTCCCCCTTTGGAATTGATGGCAACACAGTATTTCCCCCCGCGGGACATGACACCTCTTCCTACAACATTTCCCCCCCCCTTTCACATCAATGGAAAAGGGTAACCCCTAAAAAAACACAACCATCCCGCGGACAGACAATAACTTCCACCGACCATCCCGCACCATGATCTACCTACTCCCTATATTCACCGAAAAAGGAAAATAATATAATGAGAACTTGAGAATCAAGTTTCCGGAAAAGATATTCCATCGTCAGAATATTTAATATGTGATTCTGTGCCACTTGGAATTCACATTTACCCAACTACTGCATAACATCGTCTAGAGGTTGTTACATATAGAAGACTACTAATCATAGATCCGCACAACCTTTTGATCCACATCCTTAGATGAGTCGTCTATTCTCAATTTGCAACCTGTTACCATTGGAGTAAGGATGAGTTTGCAATCTTTCATTTTAAATTTCCTGAGCATTTCCTTGATGTACTTGGCTTGACATATAAATATTCCTTTCTCTTGCTGAGATATTTGAAGCCCTAAGAAGTATGTCAGCTCACCAAGTAAAGACATCTCGAAATCACTTTGCACCTTTGTAGCAAACTTCTTACTTAATCGATCATCATTGCTACCAATTAGTGTATCATCCTCTTTAGCTATTAGACATGCTTTAGTTGCTTCATCCAGAACATATATGTCATTTGGAGCTTGACTTGTTGTAGCCACAATTTCACCATACACGCCTTTCCTGATTTCACATTTCGTGGAGTTGAATAATATTGTGTGTCCTTGATCACACATTTGTCCAACACTGAGCAGATTGTGATTCATGTTTTCAACCAATAGAACATTCTAGGCTAGACTATATTTTCTTCCAAGAGTGATAGTACCTGATCCTATAACATTTGAAGATCCATCATTTCCAAAGGACACGAATCCATCCTTATTCTCTTTTAGAGATACAAATTTATTTCTATCTCCAGTCATATGCGTTGAGCAACTGCTATCAACATACCACACATATTTGTTCTTTTGAGCCTTGAAAGCTAGAGCACAATTATCATTCTTCTTCTTCTTCCATGTTCATTCATTCTGTGGCTTCGAAGATTCTTCTAGAGGATTTTCAAGTCTGCAGTATTTGGCCATGTGTCCAAAGTTTCGTCATTTGTAACATTTAATATTATTTCTTAAATTTTCAAATCTATTGATGTTTCACTGAGCCCTGGGAGGTTCATATTTGACATATCTCCTGGAATTGTATTCGTTCTTATGGTACGTGCGACATTCTACAACTTTATGACCAAATTTTCCACATGAATAACAATAGCCATAAAAAATATGTTGGTACCTGGATGGAAATTTTCATCAAGGAATTGTCTTCCAAGGCTGTTCTTGCAAATCTTGTCCAATGAAGTCTACATGCATGTCAGATCTCATAGGTTCATTGTATTTTGTTGTAGAAGGTCTTGCTTCTTCTTCTTTGTAACCAATGCCAGTTTTGTCGTTGTAAGATTGTTGATTGTTGATGAGTTCTTCCAATGCCCTTGAGCTGTTGGCATAGTTTTGGATAGTTTTTCCTTTCTTTACTTCCTCACGCAGCGAGACTACTTTGGCTTCTAATTCCTCCCTTTCTTGGTTGCTTTCTTCCAACTTCTTTTGAAGTGACTCTTCAATGCATTTGTGTTCTTCAACTTCAATTTTGAGACCTTGAACTTGTTCTTCAAGAGTATTGGAACGGATCTTCTCTGCCTTGAGATCTTTTATAAGCTTGATTTCTTCCTCATAAAATTCTTCTATGGTCCATCCTTCTTCTTCGTTGTTTGATACCTCTTGTTTTTTGTGCTTGGGTTTATTGTGCCTGGCCATAAAAAATACTCTCTCATTGGCTTCTTCTTCACTATCATTGTCTTCATCGGATGATGAGCTATCTTCTTTAGAGAGAAAGTTCCTTTTGGATCCTTGCTTGTTGAATTTCTTAAAGCCTTTATTTCCTTTTTAGTTGCCATTACTTCTGTTTGGACATTTTGTTGCAAAATGCCCAAACTCATTACTGCTGAAACATATCAATGGAAGTTTACCTTTGAATTTTCCCTTACCAATTTTTAGTTTTCTCGTGAAGTAAGCACATTCTTCATCTGAAAGACATTCTTCATCATCTCCCTTTTCTTCACATTTGCAGGTGCACGTCTTTTCAATTGAAGGTTGTTTATCCTTATTGGTTTTCTTAGATGCAACGAACGCAGTTTATAGATGCGAAGTACCCTCTTCTTCATCAAGTCTCATTTCATATTCTATGAGAACTCCATGTAATTCCTCTTTGCTGAGTTTGTCCAGATTTTCACTATATTAGAAGACCGATACCTTTGGGTTGAATCTCCCTGGTAAGATTCTAAGAATCTTCTGTATAATAGTTTTCTCGTCAATTGGCTCTCCTAATCCTTCCATAGTATTGGTTATTTCATCAACGTATTGGAAGTATGCAGCAATATTGCAATCTTCTTTCATTCTGAGTTGCTCAAATTTTTCTCTATAGATTTGAATCTTTTCTTCTTTGACATTTGAGTCACCTGCATATATATTCTCAAGCTTGTCCCATACATTTTTTGCAGTTTTACAACCCAAAACCTTATGATAAGCAGATTCAATAAATCCACTGATAATAATATTCTTTTCTTTTGCATCATTTACGAAACTATTCTTACCTTGTTCATCCATAGTTAATGTAAATCCATTTTGAATAGTGTCTGATACTTTGTAACCTTGTGCCAAGAGATACACCTCCATTCTTCCTTTCCAGAGTGCATAATTGTTTTCATTGAATAGAGGTACACCATTCTTGGTATGCTCCATGACCTCCTTCCAGCTGTTAAACTGCTATTGAAGGAACCAAGCTCTGATACCAATTTTTGGAAATACTGAGAAGCGGGGGGGGGGTGAATCAATATTTCTTTCAATTAGAGCATTATTTAATCTTCAATTATTGTCAGTGTTTTACAATGATAGCATCAAACAAGAGGAACACAAATTCACACAGTTTTTAAGGTGGAAACCCAGTCCGGGACAAAAACCACCTAATGCTTTCCTAATAATTCTTTAATATTCAATTCCAATTGAAAAGAAAGCTCCAACTTCTTAGAATCTAGAAAATAATTCTTCTCCAGCTCCCACTAGATGGACGCTCCAATGCCCAATATTCTTCAGTAGTTAACTGAATGGATGCCCCAACACCCAATGAGCTACAACTCGCCCTAGCACCACCCTACCACCCTATAGAAGAATAAAAGAAGAATAGACTCCTGTACCAGGGAAAATGGTCCACTTTACAATGATATAGAATGATGTAGAAGAAGAAGATATACTAGACCATAACCCCAACTTTGACACAACCACCTTATTATGATCCTAGACCTCCCAACACTACCTCTTCAACCCTTGGAAGATAGACACTAGTACAATTTGTACAATAATGTATTTACAATGACTAAGTACAATGATACCTTTAAAATTATTGTATACAGTGCTGCCCACTTGAAGACTTCATATGATGAACTTCTTGTTGCTGTTATGCACCTTGGTTTCTGCTCTTTTCATGCTACCCTCTGCTACACCTTGCTTTGCTTTGCTACCGTAGAAATTCTGGTCCTTTCCAACCATTGACAACACATGATCTAGCTTTTTCTTGCCTTCTAGGTGCTTGATATTGAATCTGGTGTATCTCGGTTATTTTTGATATCTAATTTTTGGTCTTGTAGTATTTCTTTCAGTCATATTTCTAATGCCATAGCTCTGACCCAATTTGGATTCTTCAAGAGAGAGTTATAACCAATCTCTCACAATGCCCTAATTATGGACTATTTCAGCAGAGCGCACTTGTACGGTGTGCCACGTGTCACTTTTTCCTCATTTGGCTCTGAAATGGATAGAGAGAAAAGTATAGACTATGCACTATCTTTCACTTTTTATGGAATTCCAATCCGATACTCATAGAGAGAGTTATGACAAATTTACCAAGGTCACTTATTTGAGATGAATTTCAGGATCTTGCAAAAACCCTAACTTCCACAGATCATATCTCAAAACCTATTGTGCATCTTGATCTAAAATTTTTCCAATAACTTCCCCAGGAATTCAGCTTTGCCTCATAAAAATTTCAGCTTCTGAACCTTTGTAGAAAAAACGTTAGAGCGAAAATTCCACGATGAGTTGTTTCAGATGGCCGAATCCCTTGCATAAGGAGAAAATGAGGATCACAATTTATATAAATGCTTAAGTTGAGAGGGGCTTCAACAAGTGAACATGGGAGGGATTTTAGGAGCTTAAAAAATATTAATTATGACTTTTCAATAACCCATGCCCCAACCTCATGGCGTTTTAGCCCACTAACTAGGGGTACAAACTTCAAACATGAATATATCTCAAACCGTGAAGAATTACATGGCATGCCAAATATCAACGGAAACATCTCGACAAGTAGAAACATCAAAAGAATTGTTGACCCAGAATATATTAATTTAATAGGTCAAAATTACCATGCAATATTGGGTTAGCCCCTGGTGCTGCTTGGGTTGAGATCAATGACAACCACTGATCAACATACTGTAGGACCAAAAATCACATATTAGGGATATAAAATAACATATATCCACCAAATTCAATATCGAGCTCCTAGAAGGCAAGAAAAAGCTAGATCATGTTTTTTCAAGGGCTGTAAAGGACCATACTTTCTAGGGAAGAAAAGAAAAGCAAGGTGCAACAGAGGGTAGCATGACAAGATCAAATATCAAGGTGCAGAACTATAGCAAGAATTCCATCACATGAAGCCTTCAAGTGGGCAGCACTACATACAGTCATTATAAAGGTATCATTGTACTAAGTCATTGTAAATACATTATTGTAAAACTTGTACTAGTGTCTATCTTCCAAGAGTTGAAGAGGCAGTGTCGGGAGGTCTAAGATCATCATTAAGTGGTTCTGTCATAGTTGGGGTTATGGTCTAGTGTTTCTTCTTCTTCTACATCATTCTATATCATTGTAAAGTGGACCATTTTCCTTTGTACGAGAGTCCATTCTTCTTTTATTCTTCTATAAGGTGCTAGGCTGGTGCATGAAGTAACCAATAGGTTCAAGCCTGTGAAAACTTCAGGGTGGTAGGGTGGTGCTAGGGTGAGTTGTAGCTTAGTGGGTGTTGGGGCATCTGTTCAGTTGAATACTAAAGGATCTAGGGCGTTGCAGCGTCCATCTAGTGGGAGCTGGAGAAGAATGATTTTCTAGATTCTAGGAAGTTGGAGCTTTATTTTCAATTGGAGTTGAATATTAAAGAATTATTAGAAAAGAATTAGGTGGTTTTTTTCCTGGAGTGGTTTTCCACCTTAAAAATTGTGTGCATTTGTGTTCCTTTTGTTTACTACTATCATTGTACAAACACTTGTAATAATTGAAGACTAACTAATGCTCTAATTGAAAGGAATATTGATTCACCCCCCTCTCAGTATTTATAATAATTGGTATCAGAGCTTGGTTCCTTCAATAGCATTTTAACAGATGGAAGGAGGTCATGGAGCATACCAAGAATGGTGTACCTTTTTTCAATGAAATTAATTATGCACTATGGAAAGAAAGAATGGAGGTCTATCTCTTGGCGTAAGGTTACAAAGTATGGGACACTGTTCAAAATGGATTTACATCAACTACGGATGAACAAGGTAAGAAGAGTTTGGTAAATGATGCAAAATAAAAGAATATTATTATCACTAGACTTATTGAATCTGCTTATCATAAGGTGTTGGGTTGTAAAACTACCAAAAATGTATGGGAAAAGCTTGAGAATATATATGTAGGTGACTCAAATGTCAAAGAAGAAAAGCTTCAAATCTATAGAGAAAAAATTGAGCAACTCAACATGAAAGAAGATTGCAACATTGTTGCATACTTCCAATATGTTGATGAAATAACGAATACTTTGGAAGGATTGGGAGAGTCAGTTGACAAGAAGACTATTATACGAAATATTCTTAGAACGTTACCAGGGAGATTCAACCGAAAGGTATCAGTCTTAGAATACAATGTAAATCTGGACAAACTCAGCAAAGAGGAATTACATGGAGTTCTCATAGCATATGAAATGAGACTTGATGAAGAGGGTACTTCGCATCTAGAAACTGCGTTCGTTGCATCTAATAAAACCAATAAGGACAAACAATCTTCAATTTAAAAGACATGCACCTACAAGTGTGAAGAAAAGGGAGATGATGAAGAAGGTATTTTAGATGAAGAATATGTTTACTTTATGAGAAAAATAAAAATTGGTAAGGGAAAATTCAAACGTAAACTTCCATTGATATGTTTTTGCTATGGTGAGGTTGGGCATTTCGCATCAAAATGTCCGAACAAAAGTAATGGAAATTCAAAAGGAAAGAAAGGCTTTAATAAATTCAATAAGCAAGGATCCAAAAGGAACTTTCTCTCTAAAGAAGATAGCTCATCATCCAATGAAGACAATGCATCGAAGAAGAAGCTAATGAGAGAGTATTTTTTATGGCCAAGCACAATAAACAAGAGGTATCAAACAATGAAGAAGAATGATTGACCATAGAAGAATTTGATAAGGAAGCAATCAAGCTTATAAAAGAGATCAAGGCTGAGAAGACTCATTCCAATACTCTTGAAGAACAAGTTCAAGGTCTCAAAATTGAAGTTGAAGAACACAAATGCATTGAAGAGTCACTTTAGAAGAAGTTGGAAGAAAGAAACCAAGGAAGGGAAGAATTAGAAGCCGAAGTAGTCTCGTTGCATAAGGAAGTGAAGAAAGGAAAAACTATCCAAAACTATGCCAATAGCTCAAGGGCACTGAAATAACTCATCAATAATCAACGATCTTACAATGATAGAACTGGTCTCTGTTATAAAGAAGAAGAAGCAGGATCTTCTACAACAAAATACAATGAACCTATGAGATTTGACATGCATGTATACTTCAATGGACAAGATTCGCAAGAACATCCTTGGAATAAAATTCCTCGACGAAGATTTCCATCCAAGTACCAACATATTTTTTATGGCTATTGTTATTCATGTGGAAAATTTGGTCATAAAGTTGTAAAATGTTGCACGTACCCTAGGAACCAATACAATTCCACGAGATCTGTCAAATATGAACCTCCTAGGGCTCAGTGAAACATCAATAGATTTGAAAATTTAAGAAATAATATTTAATGTTACAAATGTCGAAACTTTGGACACATAGCCATAGACTGTAGACTTTAAAATCCTCTAGAAGAATCTTCGAAGCCACAGAATGAATGAACATGGAAGAAGAGGAAGAGTGATAATTGTGCTCTCGCTCTCAAGGCTCAAAAAAATAAAGATGTGTGGTATGTTGATAGCGGTTGCTCAATGCATATGACTGGAGATAGAAAGAAATTTGTATCTCTGAAAGAGAAGAAGGATGGAACCGTGTCATTTGGAAATGATGGATCTTCAAATGTTATAGGATCAAGTACCATCATTCTTGGAAGCAAAAGTGCTCTAGCCAAGAATGTTCTATTGGTTGAAAACATGAATCAAAATCTGCTCAGTGTTGGACAAATGTGTGATCAAGGACACACAATACTATTCAACTCCACAAAATGTGAAATCAGGAAAGGCAGGGATGGTGAAATTGTGGCTACAACAAGTTGAGCTCCAAACGACATATATATTTTGGATGAAGCAACTAAAGCATGTCTAATACCTAAAGAGGATGATATAATATTTGGTAGCAATGATGATCGACTAAGTAAGAATTTTTCTACAAATATGCAAAGTGATTTCAATATGTCTTTACTTGGTGAGCTGACATACTTCTTAGGGCTTCAATTATCTCAGCAAGAGAAAGGAATATTTATATGTCAAGAGAAGGACATCAAGGAAATGCTCAAGAAATTCAAAATTGAAGATTGCAAACCCATCCTTACTCTGATGGTAACAGGTTCCAAATTGAGCATATACGACTCATCTAAGGATGTGGATCAAGGGTTATACAAATTTATGATTGGTAGTCTTCTGTATGTAACAACCTCCCGGCCAGATGTTATGCAAGCAATTGGACAAGTAGAAATATTCCAAGCAGCACCAAAAGAATCACATATTATTGCCATCAAAAGAATTCTTCGATATCTATAGGGAACAAAAAAATATGGCTTCCCGTATCCCAAGGGTAACAATCTCATTTTTCATGCCTTTACAGATGTAGATTAGGGAAGAAGCATTGATGATCATGACACTACTCGTGAAGCATTGGAATATATTCACCAGAAGCTTGGGATTATCCCAAGTTCTCATTAGATTTTCCTTATTCAGAATATAAAGGGGGAGTGGAAGTGTATACAGGTATGCAGGATGGTTGTGTGTCAGGGAGAGTGGAAGTGTTTACAGGTTTGCAATATGGTTGTGTTTCAGGGGGAGTTACCCTTTGCCATTGATGTCAAAGGGGGAGATAATGTTGTAGGAAGAGGTTTCATGATCACAGGGGGAGTACTTGTGTTGTCATCAATGCCAAAGGGGGAGATTGTTGATCAGCGGTTGTCATTGATTTCAACCCAAGCAGCACCAGGGGCTACCCCAATATTTCATGGGAATTTTTACCTACCAAACTACTATATTCTTGGCCAATAATTATTTTGATGGTTTCTACTTGTCGAGATGTTTCTGTTGACATATGGCACACCACATAATTATTCACAGTTTGAGAGATATTCATGTTTGAAGTTTGTAACCCCAGTTAGTGGGCTAAAACCCCATGGGGTTGTGGAATGGGTCATTGAAAAGTCAATAATTAATAATTTTTAAGCTCCTAAAATCCCTCCCACATTCACTTGTTGAAGCCCTTCTCAACCTAAGAATTTATATAAATTTTGATCCTCTTATCCTCCTTATGTAGGGATTTCGCAATTTGAAACAAGTCATCGTGGAATTTTCACTCTAACATTTTTTCTACAAAGGTTCAGAAGCTGAAATTTTTATGAGGTGAAGCCGAAATCATGAGGAATCTCCTATGAACATTTTAGATCAAGATACCCAATATTTTCAGAGATATGTGGAATTCAATGTTTTTGCAGGCTCCTAAAATTCATCTCAAAGAAGTGACCTTGGGAAAATCATCATAACTCTCTCTCTGAGTATTAGATTGGAATTCTGTAAAATGTGGAAGATATTGAATAGATTTTTTCTTTCTTTTTATCAATGTCAGAGTTTAATGAAGATATAGTGACACGTGGCATGTTGTACAAGTTCGCTCTACTAAAACAGTCCATAATTAGGGAATTGTACGAGATTGGGCATAACTCTCTCTTGAAGAATCCAAATTGGGTCAGACCTATGGCATTGGAAAGAAGACTCAGAGGAATAATACAGCACTTAAAATCACATATTTTGGATTTGAAATAACATAGATACACCATATTCAATATCGAGCTCCTAGAAGGAAAGAAAAAGCTAGATCATGTATTGTCAAGGGCTGCAAAGGACCAGACTTTCTAGGGAAGAAAAACAAGGTATAGAAGAGGGTAGCATGACGAGAGCATCAATAAAGGTGAAGAATAGTAGCAAGAAGTTCATCACATGAACTCTTCAAGTGGGAAGCATTTTTCACTGTAAATTTATCATTGTACTAAGTCATTGTAAATACATTATTGTAAAAATTGTACTAGTGTCTATCTACCAAGAGTTCAAGAGGCAGTGTCAAGAGGTATACAATCATCATTAGGTGGTTGTGTTATAGTTGGGGTTATGGTCTAGTGTTTCTTCTTCTTCTACATCATTCTATATCATTGTAAAGTGGACCATTTTCCCTGGTACGAGAGTCCATTCTTCTTTTATTCTTCTATGGGGTGGTAGGCTGGTGCTAGGCTGGTGCATGAAGTCACAAATAGGTTCAATCCTGTGAAAAATTTAGGGTGGTAGGGTGGTGCTAGGGTGAATTGTAGCTCATTGGGTGTTAGGGCATCTATTCATTTGACTACTGAAGAATCTTGGGCGTTGTAACATCCATCCAGTGGGAGCTAGAGAAGAATGCTTTTCTAGATTCTAGGAAGTTAGAGTTTTATTTTCAATTTGAGCTGAATATTAAAGAATTATTAGAAAATAATTAGGTGGTTTTTGTCCCGGAGTGGGTTTCCACCTTAAAAATTGTGTGCATTTGTGTTCCTTTTGTTTAGTGCTATTATTGTACAAACACTGATAATAATTGAAGATTAACTAATGCTCTAATTGAAAGGAATATTGACTCACCCCCCCCCCCCCTTCTCGCAATATTTCCAACAAATGGATGCTTGGTAGTAGAGAATAAATTGGTGATCAGTTTAACTTGCGGGTCACGTGGATCATGTTGGGTTAGGATATCATTAGAAAAATGAGTTTAGTATGTGAAAATCACCTCAAGGTCTACATATTAATTCTCTAGATATTTTTGAAGGAATTTTCAGCTCATATTTATTTATATTTTTTTTTTGCATTATATATTCCATACAGTTTTTAAAATGTACTTGAACACGAAGATTGATTTGAGAGGAAACACATTCATGTTTAGATTCATTTTACCACTTAACAGACTTAAAATCAATAGTAAATTAAACATCAAAGAGATGAAAATGTAAAGAAGCACTTCCCATCCTTAAATATAGTTTTATTGTACTGTAGTTTCTTTTATATCTCAATCCCCAACCCTCATAAGAAATATTATCCCAAGAGTCAACTAGTATAGTGTGTTTAAAAACCAAAATATTTCTCTTTACTTCTATCCTACAGTGAATGAGATCATTGAAGAGAGTTATGAGAAAGTTAATGTTGGAAGGAAAACCTTTCTCTATCCTCTATCATCTACGTTTGTTTTGACTCCGAGATCTTAGCATTTAATTAATGGAAAGTTCTTAACTAAAATTATATTCATGCATATAATTTAGATCCCACTACCTCCATAAAGGAAACATGCAACCAAATTTATTGTAGTAACAATATTTTTAGCTGACATTTTTTAGAGCTAAATATTTTGACTACAAGAGGTCAATAGTCTGCAACTTATCTAATGAAGTCATTTACAAGTTACTTACACATGGAGGGATGTATTAGTTACCATATATCCTATATTTTGGGTATGATAGAGGTATCTAGTGGGTTTTTGGTAACCCTGTGATTCAAGAAAGGGTTGGACTATTGTTATTAGTCAGTTGTCTATATATTCAATAATTTTTTCATCCATAAATTAGGATTTCTTAATTTACATTTAGTCTCCAAAATAATTTCTATATGTTCCATATAATTATTAATTTGAACTCCCCTGCTTGTAACATAAAGGGTGGACCTTGTGGTGACAAATGTTTGATTCTTGCATGAAAATGAAGCAGAAGTTCATCTTGGTGTTACTGGAAAGGTGACAAAATATTACAAACTATTGAATCCTCAACTTGCAATCCAACACATACTTCCTTGTTTAAAGTCCAGTTTCGAAAATGCAGTTTAAAGTTTCAGAATGAAGTTTTATATATTGAATTTCGAGAACCAATCTGGTATAGATATCTATTAGACTCACTAGTACATGTAAATACATGGTGGTTTTCTGCTCCAAGTTTCACTTTAGCTTTTAATGGATTAGAAACATGAATTATCAACAGAGTCCTCACAACATATGTGTTATGCCTTGCCTTATGTTATCATTGGAATTTCACTATCATGGGGAAGGTAAGCCTCAATATATCCACTCAATAACATATACCATAAAATGAATTATGACGAAAAATCAAATTTCACAAAAAAAAAAAATCTATGTATGGTAAACAATACATTTCCAACTTCATTTTTCTTAGCTTATCCTCTATCACAAAGGTTGTGCACCTTGGAAAATAAGCTCCACTATTTAAAATAATGAATGAACAATCAAAATGAAACGAGCTCTTTGACATCTCTTCTTGGAGAAATGAATTGGGTCAATGTTTGGAGTCGAAAATTGACTCGTCCCCATCACATTTGAAACCTCATGCTTATTGTATTATCCTATGTCAAAAATGTTGTGCACCTTGGAAAATAATCTCTTCAGATCATAGGAGTTGGGGACATGTATATTATAGTTTCAATTTGGGGTATTCACATTAGTTGCAGTCTCTATCGCCCCCCCTAGAATAAGAAATATGAAATCAAATATGGCACTCTAATGACCTCCAAAAAGTTAATATATTTATTTAAGAATTAGTTCATGAGAAGATATTCAATGCAAAAAATTTGCAAAGCATGGAATAATTTTCCCCTCGATATGTGTTTTGTGTCTCAAATTTGAAATTGATTCATTATATCTTTGAGTGAAATTTTACAATTAGAGTATGGCAATCACATTTCACTGGCTTAAATAATAGAATGAGAATGCAAGATTTGTGGAAAACCATGTTCGCTCAATGTAATGTATTTCCATAAAATACCAACAAGGTTTTGAAATACGGGTTAACATTTCCAAAGTGTTTATGTTTCAAAATATGGATTTCCTAGAATAGAGAAGTATTTTAGAAGGAATGGAATAACCCCTTAGTATCGATAAAATTAAAAGGCCTCATAGAGTAACACTTTTAACTCCAAATTAAAACAAGTTACCACTTAATGCAAATAAAATCTTGATTATTGAGTGCGTATGAAGAATAATTCTTCTGTCAATTCCATATAGATGCTCAATTTACAGGCCTTACTATGACCAAACACAACACTAGACCAAATTGGTGGCTTCAAATAAGAACCCTTGAAAAAAAATGGAAATTTGTTCAACACGCTTATATTATATATTTTGATGGAGCCTCAAAGGGGAATTTTTGGGTGGAACTATAGGGGAGAGTCATCATGGACCCTAGAGGAACAATTCAGACTTCCTTCACATGAAGACTTGGTATCATGTCAAATAACCAAGCATAATTTTATGCCCTACTACAAAGTTTCAGAATAGCTATGGCTCTAGTATCCAATTAGTGGTGGTGATGGGAGACTCAAATTTAGTTTTCAACCATATGGTTTCTATGTCCATGCCAGTTTATAATTCTTTAGCATATTTATTTATCTGAGCCAGACAAGTGATGCTCAATTTCTCTTAAATCACATTCTGCCATGTCTTGTCAAAAACCAACTATGAAGTGCATTGTTTTCTAATATAGATTCATCCTTAAAAGAGGGGCTTATTATTGGTAATGGAACGATTAAATAGTTCCACAATCCTCAATTAGTATCTATGGGTACAAAGACATGCATCAATATTTTAAACATTTACATGGCTCATAGTATTGAACTTCATACTCAACATTAGGCTAGTTATGAGAAGAGAGGTAAGTATGTCACATGCATGCTAGGAGCCATGAATCCACACAAATTACTATATTATATTGATTATTTATATGTGTCTTCCAAATTAATATTTTTGTGTTGAATAGTATGGTGCGCCTACATGTAATTATTCAATTCATTTTTGGATGTGGTTTTTCCATCTGTTGAATTGTTGAATTCACCCTTATTGGGAAAATACTCCAAATATACATTATTGAAGGAAATAATATTTGAAAGGTAATTATTGAAAATTTCAGTAGAAGTGTGCATAATTAATTGGATATGCATAGTTTTGGAACCTACAAGTTTTATTTTTTAGTAAAGAAATGTCCCAATATTTTTATAGCATACTAGTAGAAGTTTGTCAGTTTGATCAAGATACACTAGATTTCCACCTATTATTTTGGGGTATTTTAAAATAATACTTGGGTCATAAATCAGCTAGGTGTGTGTGTGTGACTGTTACCAAGCATGCCTATATGTGGACAATTTTTTTATTCTTAGTACCTAAAAATTAAGAGACTATGAAATTGGGATCTGCAAGAGGCACAAATTATACTTCCAATCTAGACTGAACTGGGGTTAAAGTTGTGAAGTGTGGTACACAAGTAATAAAACTAATTGTATACAAGTGGGGTAAGATAGCATATATTAATAATTTTATGAACCTAATAACTAGGTCAATGGTACTCACACCCAAAAGTACATCTAGTGTAAATACATGATGGAAGTGAAAAATAACCTCCTACTACTTCTTGATTAATAACATAACGATAGAATTAAGTTAAATACGAATAGATGATATATCAATTTCACTAAAATTCCAATGTGTCAACTATTTCAACTACATACAACCTCAAACCCAATAGCCTCAATGTGCATATCAATACAAAACTAGACGGGTTTTTGTTAGTAATATCTCATAAATAAGGATCTTTCAAATCTACAAAAAGAAGAAGATGCTTCCATTTATACTCATTGCGGGAATTGAAAATATTAAAGTTATATTTATGCTTCTATTATATATAAACAAATTACATGTTCTTCATGAGAATATAAATAAAAAATAGATTATATTTGGTGGTGCTCAACACAAATGAAGTAGAAATAGAGTAGTTCAGAGAGGCCTAATGAACTAATGAGATTTGTACACTAGATATAGAGCATAAATTTGTCTAAATTGACTAACAAACTACTATGATGCGTTTAAGGCTTCCCTAATGAGGCCATTACCAGGACATAATAGTTCCTAGAATCCATTATTTATTATTTGGATGGTGGGTTTGAGCTACAATTTTGATGATCATATTTCAATAGTTTGGTTTAAGATATATTGTGAAGTGGGTTAACTTAAAATACCTTTGGTAGTCTTATTATAGTTTTGTGTTATTTTGGAAATGATTGTGTGGATGATACGAATTTAGAATCTAACTATAATAAACATTGTGTAATCCACTTATTGTAGGTTTATGTGAGTGATATTCATCTTCAACAATTTATCATCCATGTGATCACATACCGTTGCATGTTTTCTCGTAGCACTCCATGGTTCATAAAAAATATCATTGCCTTGATCAAAAGGTAGTGGCTAGGTATGGTGCTCCAAATTAATTTTCTATCAATGATGTTCTGTTCTCTTTATTGTGGGTTAGGGAATAAAACCAATACTAGAATAAAGTCTAGAGAGGGTAAAATTTTGGACTTAAGCTTTAAGGTCCATGTGTCTCAACAAAAACGGAATTCACCCTTAGTTTGTAAAATGATACAAGGAACATCTTGTCAATTTCCAGTTCAAAATGAAGACATAATAACCGGTCCTTAAAAATAAATAAAATAATGGTAACCAACTCTAGTTCAGGGTTGCATTACAAAGTGGTATCAGATCTCTAAGGTTCAAAAATTCGAACTAATGGGGTCTATCACTTGAATAATAAGGACCTAATCCTTGGTGTGTCCACAAATTATAAAGTAATGTTTAGATACTATATAAGGAACCATTTTCATTTGGTCCTCTTCAAGAGGCTGACTAGTCAATAGAGGACAATAACTGTATAGGGCCATGATAGTTGTGATACCAATGGACATGTCGTATGTTGTGTTTGACCAAAATTATAATAGGTGAAACCATTTTATTCTTGAGGATTGATGGCCAACAACATAGTTTCAGAGGTATCTTCCAAACATTTGTTAAAAGTTTCAGTCTATCCATTGGTTGACAATGAAACTAGTGCTTGGATTTTAGGTTATTCCTACCCATCTCCACCCCCTTCCCACCTTAGGCAGTATCATCACACTCTCCATGATTTAGTTGAAATGAATATGTTTTAAATTTTATTCCTTGACTCATTTCACATGAGGCCACAAAATATAAATATTTTATGTCTATTTTTATACCTTTCCAAAAAAATATGTTCCTTATGCATAAATGAGTTTTGAAAATGCAACATGGATCGCATAAGGAGAAGAATGGTTTTATTCAAGGATATGTACCTTGAATTTGGAGTTATTAATAAGGTATATATGATTTTCAAATAGAATGATATCACCTGAATTTGAGTAATTGTTTTCTACCTTCTTGTCTTTCTTGGTTTGTGCATTATGGAATCATCTCAACCTTGGCATATTTAGCAATTATATCTTAATTTCCATATTGTTCTGTTATGGATTTTGTTGGAATATCGTGTACTGAGGATAACTAGTTTTCCACCATGTTTGTTATGCATTTATTACATTGAATCTAAAAGTTATACACTTTCAACTTGGAAATATTGATTTATAGTGTGAGCATGGAGGACCACCTTTGCTGCTTGGAAATTGTTGTTGAAATCCTATGGGTGAATTATTTGTTTGTGAAAAAATACAATAGATTTATTATATTTGGGTCACATTATTAGTAAATAGGTTGTGGAAATGGAGCACACTAGAATTCAAGAAATTTTTAATTTTCCTACTCCAAATAATGTGAATAAATTAACAATATCCAATGAGCTCTACAACTTCGATATGAATTTTATCAATCCATTTGAGGGCTCATGACACCCTTTACAAATATAACCAAGAGGTCACAATTTAGCTAGTCAGAGGCAGAATAAGCCACAATATATAGGATGAATATAGTGACATATAGTCACCTCATTATCAAATATGACGCTTCTTGCATTATCATTAGAGTTGTGATCATGAAAAAAAAAATTGGATGATGATGGAAGTTGTAATTAGATAACTTATAATAGGTGTAAACCCATAAGAGCTTATATTATAGAATCAAACACTAGAAACCCCTGTGTAATATGCACATATGCCTCTTCCGCAAATTATGCAACAATACCAAGAACAATCAATGTCGTTGCAAAGCCATCCCCCCAAAAAATGCCATAAAAACAATAGTTACATTTAAAAATCAATTTCCAAACTGAAACACCCCAATATAACCAAGGATCAGTGGTAATACACTAAATTTCCATGGAGACATACCTGTCACTTGACTTGCACCAAAAATAATACCACATTGGCTTGGATGAGGAGATAACTGTATTTGAAAAACATTATTTTCCTACTAGCCATATGTGTACAATTGTTTTCCTATGAAATACCCAATAGAAACCAAATAAGAAAAAAATTAATGGAGTGGCTCCCACCTTCTCACACGCCACCATATTTCTTGCTGCAATCATGTGTCTAAGAAATAATAAAAAACGAGTTCCCTTGTAACAAGGTTTTAAGGGATTCCACGGTGTCTAGAATATGGACTTAAAATTTTGTCCTTATTATTCATCCATTCCCAAGAAATTGATAATATACTTTTCATTGGTTGCTATGGTGGTCTTCTCGTCCATCACTTTTTTAAGGGTGTCAAAAAATTTAGCTTTACTACTTGTTTATAGATTTTTGAAGTTTTAAACATATTTATTAGTTTGTTAGCTTGCACTCTTATTGTAACAAAATATTTCTAATGTGTTTCTTTCATTTTTTTTGGTCCTACACCCAAAATCTCAGTTAAGTGATAAAACCCTGAAATATGATTTAAAATTGAAGGGAACTCAGGAAGGCTTCTCATTGTCACCACAATATTTCTTCTTCTCACTTAGGTTGGTTCTCTTTCAGTACAATATGGGTACAATAAACCTTATAAATAGATGGATGGGTGGAAAACAACTAATTCAAATCTAAAGGGGCAATGGGGCTAGGAAGAATAAACAAAAAAGGGGTTAAGAGCATTGAGAAAATGTAACTAGGCCATATAATTATTATAATAGTTAGACCAAGTGGATTTTTAGGTTATTTGAGAGTTCGGATATCCCTAATATAAGATGCACCAACACAGCCAGTAAATAATATGCAACCTTAAACAATTATGGATGACCATAACATGAGATTTACCCACCCCACTTAACTAATTTTCCTTTTTATTATTATTATTATTATTATTATTGACATTTTTATAATAGATAAGTATTACGTTATAAGCCTGTGTAAGGTGTTATAATCCTATGTAAACTATTATCCCAAGCCAACCTATTTACATAGTCCATAGCTTATTCTAATCTAGTTCCAGTTATCCTGAAATATGAAACACAAAAGCGATGCGAGATTTAGAAGCTCTTCATACCTCCATTCTCAGATATTTCTTACATAAATAATATTATTAGAAATAATAAAAAACTCATAGAGGAGGTTATTTTTTTTACTAGGATTGGAAATAGTTCTACACGACAATAAGGTAACTCCTTGATATTGCAATTACATTAATGAACTAAAAATTTCCATTTTTTGAGGGGGATGCGCCAATAAAAGAAACATCTGATCAATTCGATCTTTCAGATTGATTTTAATCCATTCCAGATGAAATTGATATAGTTCACCTTGTTGATTTGGCAATAGAGAAAGCACTCGAGTCAATAAGATCAAATCCAACGGTCCAACCTTTGATCAGTTTATAAATGAAACATTTATAGGGTTCTTAGTTTACCTTTACTAAGTTTTTTCGGTTAGTAGAGTTGAACCAGCAACATCAAAGTAAGCACCAGGTTAAATTGACCCCATTTGGACACCAATTCCTTTACAACTAGTAGATTGAGATCGAGACCTAGCATTTTCTATCGATCCCTCAATAAATGATACAGGTGTATAATTTGTTCAATATATCATAGGAAAACTCCCTTATGATATTGAACTATCTTTCCAAGGAAGCACGCTCTTGAAAAGGTATAGAATTGAAACCTAATATGCGGTAGAGAGAAGCATTAGAGAGGTACTCTACCCCTCTGGCATAAACTAACCATTCTCCTCTATTTTCTACTAACTATGTTCCTCACTAGGTTATGACTCACAAACCCTTCCCGACCCACACAGACACAAGTCATTTTTCAATAAAATACACTCCATAAATTCAAATGGAATTTTAAGATAAAAACATGAAGAATCTTATAATTAAATTCAATACTGACGTATAGAGTAAATCCATAAGGTCTAGGAATGAATTGATCGTTAAAATATAGCTCAATACAATCTTGTAGTTATTCCAAAGCTTCAGTAAGCACATATAAGAACAAAGAAGCCAATATCATTAGTTCCACAATCAATCTCTAGTTAGCCACAAATTAAAGTATCGCAAACATGTAAATATATATATAACTTGTATCACAAATTTATACAACTTATATCCATCACTAGAAAATTTGGCAGAATTTTCGACGGCCAATTCGTCGCTATTCCGACACATAGTCGTCGCAAGAGTGACAGTTCGAGGAAGGGAAAAACGTGGTTTGCCATCCCATCGCAATTCCGACGCACTTAAAAAGTATCTCACTACTGACACTTTTTCCGTCGATTCCAAACAAGCGTCGCTCTTCTGACGTTTCCCAAACCGTCGCGCTTCTGACGTTTGTAAACTGTCGCAATTCCGACGAAATGTGGTCCGACGTTTTGAACATCGCTCTTCCGATGTTTGTAAATTGTCGCAATTCCGACGAGATGTGGTTCGACGTTTTGAATGTCACTCTTCCGACATTTATAAACTGTCGCAATTCCGATGAAATGTGGTCCGACGTTTTGAACGTCACTCGTCCGTCATTTTTATACTGTCGCTCTTCCGACGTTTTTAAGTTGTCTCAATTTCGACGCTTACAAGGTGTCGGTATACCGACAGTGGGTTCAATTTATAAAAAAAATGAAACTTTAAAACAGGACAGTAACTCTCCAATATTTGTTATGAATTGTGGGCATTCCAATGACCGAGAAATATTAATATAATAAACCACCCCGCAGCACTTCGACTATAAACAATCATTTTTTTTTTTCACAAGAGAAAAAACGTTGTTTTGAATATATTATATGAAGTAAAACAGTCCATGAAGTCATTACATTTTCACATCTGAAGATTGGAACCCAAATATCCATCCATAAAAGTGGAAGTCCCACCCCAGACAGTGATAGAAAAATACCCCATGTCACATACAGGGACTTGATATAAAACCCAGTAACGGTCCACATGGAGATTATCGACAATCTGAGAAAGCATCCAAATATGCGAGAGGCATCTATAAGAAAGTGAAATAGCAGTATGTAGAATAGTAAAGCAACAGATAGAGTACCGACGTCCATTGTTCCAAATACAAATTAAAGTACCCAAAATCCTTGAACAGAGAAAAACGCTAATCATGTGAGGAGTGTGATATGTCCAAAATATAGAAAGACCATCAGACCATATCAATAAACCAGCAACATAGACCAGCATCGCTAGTTTTGAAGGCAGAGTGATAAATATTAATCATTTTTTTTTCACAAGAGAAAAAACGTTGTTTTGAATATATTATATGAAGTAAAAAAGTCCATGAAGTCATTACATTTTCACATCTGAAGATTGGAACCCAAATATCCATCCAGAAAAGTGGAAGTCCCACCCCAGACAATGATAGAAAAATACCCCATGCCACATACAGGGACATGATATAAAACCCAGTAACGGTCCACATGGAGATTATCGACAATCTGAGAAAGCATCCAAATATGCCCGAGGCATCTATAAGAAAGTGAAATAGCAGTATGTAGAATAGTAAAGCAACAGATAGAGTACAGACGTCCATTGTTCCAAATACAAATTAAAGTACCCAAAATCCTTGAACAGAGAAAAACGCTAATCATGTGAGGAGTGTGATATGTCCAAAATATAAAAAGACCATCAGACCATATCAATAAACCAGCAACATAGACCAGCATCACTAGTTTTGAAGGCGGAGTGATAAACATTAATCATTTTTTTTTTCACAAGAGAAAAAACACTGTTTTGAATATATTATATGAAGTAAAACAGTCCATGAAGTCATTACATTTTCACATCTGAAGATTGGAACCCAAATATCCATCCAGAAAAGTGGAAGTCCCACCCCAGACAGTGATAGAAAAATACCCATGTCACATACAGGGACTTGATATAAAACCCAGTAACGGTCCACATGGAGATTATCGACAATCTGAGAAAGCATCCAAATATGCCCAAGGCATCTATAAGAAAGTGAAATAGCGGTATGTAGAATAGTAAAGCAACAGATAGAGTACGTACCGACGTCCATTGTTCCAAATACAAATTAAAGTACCCAAAATCCTTGAACAGAGAAAAACGCTAATCATGTGAGGAGTGTGATATGTCCAAAATATGAAAAGACCATCAGACCATATCAATAAACCAGCATCGCTAGTTTTGAAGGTAGAGTGATAACATGTCAACACATAAAATAGTATCATAAAGCGGATACAGGAAATGTGCAGAGACATGTACTGTTGATATACACCTCACACAAAAAGCATCCATGATAGAGAAAAAATATGTATAAACCCAGGGTCAATTGTACGTTTTGGCTCGCTTGTTCCCAGAAATAAAAACCATCTGCAGAAACCCAGGCTCGCTTGTAAGATCAGGCTCGCTTGATTCCAAAATTGGTAACCATCTGTTGCATCCAAGATGTAAGGTTCAGGCTTGCTTGTTTCCATTAGTAGCCCGCTACAGCATCCACCTTGTTCATAGCAAAAAGGAACCTGTAGATATATAGAGAAAGAGTATAATATGTAGACCATATAAACATAGCTCTGTATTTCAAAAAACAATTTTAAAATAGAAATAGGGAAAAAAAAAAATTCCAATTGTTATGAACATAATTCGACCGTGAAATATTAATATAATAAATCACCCCGCAGAACTTTGACTATAAACAATCATATAAACATGGCTCTGTATTTCAAAAAATAGGTTTAAAATAGAAACAGGGAAACATTTTTTTTTCTAAGTAAATTTAATCTATTGACAGTGGGAATAAAATTACTCCGAAGTCAAAAACATTGCCCAGACTCATGGCAAATTTGTCATCAAAAAAATAAGAAGACTGCCCTCATATGGGGAAACCAGTATTGAACATTTACAGAATTCAAAAATATTACAGAGGTCTAGCACAGTAATAAAATCTAAAAGCAGCCCAATTAAGTGGGCCGCGAAGCAAGAAAAACAAATTAATCAAACTACTCCTCCGGCTCCTCGATGATTCGGCACCATCCTTCGAAAGGTCCAGGATCGCCAGGTGCTACCTCCACATTCATGCCACTTCTCCCCTCCTGAAGGCCCGAATGTTGGCTGGCTTTTTCTGATCTCAGACCTGCCGGACGAGTGCATTGTTCTTCCATTTGGGCCTCCTCACGAAAAACCACAGTAATTGAAGCTGTGATTCGTGGGTAGTTCAGAGATAAATTAAAGGAAAAAAGCACAGTGCGCGTCGTGGGAGAAGGTGAAGCGGTGGGGAAATGAGGAGCAGGGGAGCCCATACGGTGGCCAGATCCTAGAACCTGACCCCACCCACTTCTAGTATCTAGATAGCGACCTGCGTGATAATCACTATATTGGGAAGACGACTCAGCTGAGGGGCTGGAGGGAGCGCGCAGGGGTTGACCTCTAGTGCTCCCCCTGTGGCAACGCATCCTTTGAAACAGGCGAGGCATGGGTGCAGTCTCAGCAGTGGGCACAAGAGGAGACGAAGAAGCAGAATTCCAAGAAACAGAGGAAGACAGACAAGGAACAGACCGAGAGAAATGCAGATATACAGCAAGGTCTAAGCAGCAGTTCAGGTGGCCACTTCTCCTTCTTGTCACAGTGAGCAGGCAGTGTAACCCAGCAACCGGCTCGTTTGAAAAACCATAGCAAAACGCCATTTTATCGACCTGAATGCAATGAAATCGAAGGATTCCCATCATAATTAATCTCTGATCATTAATGAGAGCCGAAGGCCGGATCATATTGGAGCATGCAGAATCGCTAATAGGAGTGGAGGTCCAATCTTGAATAGTGTTAAAACTTAATGCGATTTGATGTGAAAACCTTGGAACTTAATTGAACAGCATTAAAACTTAATGCAATTGATATGAAATCGCCACATCCATGTCCCATCGCCTTAAATTCCATCGAATGCACTCGCATCCGGGAACAGGGCAATATTTGATTGAGGACACATGGAAAAAATTGATTGGAGCAGATATTTGTTTGGGCTGCTCACGCAGTGGAAATCCGGACCCGAAAAAGATTAGGGCAAATTTGATAAGAAATTCAGGTCACAACTCTCCCTCCGTACGCCAGCCCAACTTCGGACCCGAAAAAGATTAGGGCAGAATTCAATTGGTTTTCGCATCACAAAATTGGCTGACGTCAACAGGCTATTTTGGAATGCGAATTTGGTTTGAATTATGGTTTATCGCCATTTGAAGTCCGGCAGGCTCGACTTAAGAACAATTTTGTTTGATCCCATCTTATAAAATTTGTGTTGGTTTTCTTTGATAATACACATATTTATAATAAATCATGGGAATACCACACTAAACATGTGTAAAAGTTATATAAATTATTGATAACAATCATTTTTATGTAAAAATATCCAAATGTGCTTTTGGGAAATAAGAATTCGAGTATTTGGTTCATATTGTTTTAAAGGAAGGAGTGAAGTTGGAGCCTCAAAAGATGCAAGCTATTACAAAATGACCTATTTCTAAGAAAATCAAGGTTCTTAGAAGATTTTTTAGACTTACATGATATTATTGATCATTTGTTAAGAATTATGCATGCATTTCAAGTCCACTCACATATCTCTTGAAGAAAATATCATTTATATGGAATGATGAGGCTACTTTGGCATTCTATCTTTTAATGGATGCCATGTCTTCTACACCAACATCGGTTGCACCTACTTTTAGTAAAACATTCATAGTAGAGTGTGAGGCACTAGGACAAGGAATTTACGTAACATTAACACAATAAGGGATATCATTGGCTTTTAAAAGCAAGGAATTCAAAGAAAATATTTGGTGAAATCTACGTATGAAAAATAAATGGAAGCAATATTACATGCGATAAAAAATGGGGATAGTATATCATTGGGAGGTACTTTAAAGTCAAGATATACCATGATAGCATAAAGTATTTTTTGAAGCTATGATTTTCATTAGAAGATTAACAAAAATGAGGAGAAAAAAATGCAAAGTTTTAATTTTGAGATAATCTGCAAAAAGGGTAAGGAAAATTTAGTACATGATGCTCTTTCTAAAATAGAATATGCCTCAAATTTATATCCAATTTCATTTTCTATTCCTAGGTGGCTAGAAGAAGCTTGCCATAATGGAAAAATGACAATAGTACTAAACAAAAACTAAAATTTATAAAGGATGGGATGAAATATATGGAGCATTGGGAGTGAAAGAGAGATATACTTTGGTGAAAATGTAGAATATTTTTATGCATGCAAGCATATTTGAATAAAAAAATATTAAGGGAGTCCCATGTCTCTTTGATGGTAGGACGTAGGGTTCCTTAAAACATCTCAAAGGATAAAAGAATATATTTTTGGAAGGAATGAAGAAAGATATTCAAAATTTTGTAAGAGAAGGTCAAGTTTGCATAATAAATAAAAGAGAGATAGTAAAATCTCTAGGGTTACTTCAACCATTCCACATACATATTCAAATACTAGAAGATATATCAATAGACTTTATTACAGGGTTACTAAAATATAAAGGTAAGTATTACATTTTTGTGGTCATTTATATAGAAAAATTTTGTAGATTTTTTTTGTAGAGCTCAAAGTACATAAACAACAAGCCAAGTGGCAGAAGTGTCTGTGAAAGAAATTCATAGTCTTCATGGTTTTCCTAAAGTAATAGTAACAAGAAATTTTTGGAAATAATTATTTAATATGAGTGGAGAAACACTAGCTGCCATGAGTTCTACATATCAAACACAATCAAATGGTCAAAAAAAAATAGTTAAAAAATGTTTTTAAGGTTATCTACAATATTACTCTTTAGAAAATAAATCTTAATGGATGAAGTGGGTTCGTCAAGGAAGAATGGTAATATTATACTACCTATCACACATCTACTAAAATTTCCCCATTTAAGGCCCTTTATGGATATCCAACTCCTAGTATCTCATACTTTTTGCAAGATAAGTCCAAAGTATAGGAAACAGAGTCACATATGGAAAATACTAAAGGAACTTTGAAAATTATTATGGAAAACCTTCAAATGACATGAAACATGATAAAACAACAAGGGGAACAACATTGAAGTGAAAGATAATTTGAGGAGGGTAATTGGGTATTTTTTAGATTATAGCATTATAAGAAATCTTCATTCAAGAAAAAGAAGAAAAAAGAATTAGCTCAAAACTGTTATGGCCCTAAATAATTATTCATGGGATTGCACAAGTGGTATAGAAGTTATATTTTCCTTCTTCTTGCATTCATAAGGTTTTTCATGTATCTTGCCTAAAAAAGGTTTTGGGAAAAAATATGCCAATGTAAATAGAACTTCCAAAATTAGATGAAGAATGCAAGTTGATTCTTGAACCATAAAAAGTTATAGATAAACATTTTCTATCTCTTTGACATATAACCATTATGAAGTACCTAATCAAGTGGAAGAATATTCCTCTAGAAGAAGGTACATGGTAAAATTATCAATTCGTGATGAAATACCCACAGCTAAAGGGTTCGTTTGAAGTTTTGATGAAGGTTTTGTTATATGTTTTATATAACGCGCGGTGGAATAGTTTTATTGTTTGTTAAGGTCTCACACAGTGATCAAATTTGAAGGCCAGGTCCGAACTTCAATTAGAAGGGCATATATCTATGTCGCCCTTCCATAACGAAAATCTTTAAAAAAAAAAAATTTCAATTGACCACAATAAATTATTTTTACATTTCATTTTCAGAAAGACAAAACCATCAATATTTATATTAATAAAAGACTGTTACATATAAAACAATGAAGAAGGCTCCATATTTCATTGCTTAAATATCTCATTGGCAATGCCAACATAAGTCTTGAAGACACTATTATAAGAATTTGGATACATACCACTGGGATGTAGGAGATTCTTATGTGTCAGATTGTGTAATGCAATTTTGACTTTGTCTCACAAGGAGCAGCAGTATGGAGGTCTGGATTTTTCTTATAGAACTTTTTTATTATTATTTTAAATGTTGTTTATAGATATGAAGACAACAATGAAATTATGAGCATGGTGGACAATTAGTCAAGCTCATGATGCCAAACCATGATGATGTAAGTTTGGAATTTAACATTTTTACATGTTAAAGACAAATAGTCAAAATCACTGACAACTTGGTATGCCATAATTAATAATCATTCGTTGTTCACTTTTGCTAATAGGTTTATGTCACATGATGATCTCTCTTCTCTGGCATTTACTTGTATTGAAGATCACTATTCTAGGAATAAGGAGTTATTTTCTCCAAAAATAACCCTAGCCAAACATTGACAATGCATCAAGGACATCTTTCTATGCTTCATAAGTACATATGTTCTACTTCTAAATCATGTCTTGGAAGTGGTTGTTTTGCTAGAAATTATTCACCAGTTGGTTTCATACCAAAGTCTTTTTCTCATTTTCAGCATCCAATACATGAAAAATATAATGGTTTAAAACAACATAAATATTTGAAATTTTGCAAGAATTGTCTGGCACACTTTGAATATGAATTTTGAAGTCAAGTGCATGATGATGTATAGGATCAGGTGTCATTTTGAATACCAAATGTTTCACAAGAAACTTCTCAACATGCTACCCTGCAGTAAGGATTAAATAACAATATTGCATCAACTTTTTCCATAATAAAAGTGCACCTAGGCCGTAAGATTAAACAACTACAAATGTTGTAGATCTAACAAGACCACACAATCAAATATATTCCACAAGGCCAATACTGTATGAAAAATGAAAAGGAATTTGCAACCAAAAATACCTTAAGCAACTAATTCAATTAGATACACCAAACTATCAGCAAAAAGGAAAACCAGCCTACTCAAAAGGCAAGCGTTTAACTCCTTTGACAAAATTTTGAGTTCCGAAACAAGGGCCTTTATTGTCTTGTCAATTCCCCTAGTAGTTTGAACGGGGTTTGCACCTGCTCCAACAACCTAAACAAAAAGGTTGCATTTCAAATTATTTTCCACAAATTTAAGATACAACCATTGTTAGTTTTGTATTTCCTAACAAGTTCATAAATTTTGACAAAAGAACCAAAAATTTTTAATACTTGATAGCAATTTTTTCACTAAAAAAATATCTTAGACTCAATAAGCCCAACCCAAAACTAAAAAACCAAACACCATAAGACCCTACAAAAATGAATAGATGATCTTAATCAAGTACTATCGACAAAAAATTACCTTTACACCCTCACTTATTAAACCCTGTGCTATTGAATTTTAACTTCAACTGCTGCAGCAGAAGGACGGATGCAGCAACAAAATTTGTTTTTGGAGGTTGCTTGCACGCCATCCAAAAATTTAATTCAACATTTAAAATTCCTGCAAGTTCTTTTTGTAGACGGCCGCAGCCATATTTCTGTACAGGATTGTATTTAAACACAACAACCAGCATTAACGCAATTCACCAACCAGAAATTAAACAAATAGAAATTTACCCCCTAGTTTTGTAAATTCAAAAGGAGGATACATGGAGCATTAATATTGGATCGCATGAAATTGAAGGGAATCTGAAAACTTGAAAACCGGATCCAAATTTTTTATAAGGCACATTGGATTGAGAATTCGCGTTACAAATTAGGCAGATGTTAGCATCCCATTTTGGAACGCAAATTTGGTTTGAAATTCAATCTATTCAGACTTTTGAAGTCCGACGAAAAGGGTTCTTTAATGTTTTGATAGTTTAATTTTATGTATGATTTAATATATACATATGTTATATATATATCATATGCGAAATGAAAGGTGGGCCATAGAATTTAGTTTTAATTTTATTTTTTTTAAAAGAGGGTTTATTATAATATGTTTTATATGTTGCGTCATATAAAAATAAAAAGGACAAAAAAGCTTGGTAGTTTTTTTTATAGATAGTACGTAAATTTTTTATTACACAACAGTGTGTAAAAAGTGAAATACTGAGTGTAACTTTTTAAGTGTGTATGCACAACAGTGCGAAAGTGAAAAACGTAGCAGAGTGTTTTAGAGACAAAGTATGTTTGTTTCGAACAGACAGTGAGTTGGTTTTATGCACTGCGTTTTGTAGAAGTCATAATTTTGTAATCCCTCTCAGTGAGGAAGAAGTGTAATAGTTTTTTTTTGAGTTATTGAAGGGAATAGAAGTTTGTTTTCAAAGTATTGAAACTTTGTCTCATGTCAAAGAAATTTTTATTTTCTCTGTGTTAAAAGAAGGGAGATTTATTCTCCAATCATTGTTCTGGAATTTTTCAATATTCCAACATGTGCAAGAACAACATATGTTGTGGTTCCATCCCCAGCTAAATCATTTTTCTTTTCCACATCTTGCCTTACCAACGTGGCCCCAATATTTTCAACTGGGTCCTCTAATTCAACCAATAAAAAGGCCAAAACCATAGCATTGAGATACATTTCAATACATTGTCAATAACAATAAAATTTGACTCAGCCATAACCCTTTCCTTTTATTGTTGTGAAAAGCTTTATGCATTACTCTAATGTGGCTAGTCCATAGGCCAAGTAGACCACTGGGTAACAAATATTTTTCCTTTCACCTTTGAGTTTTCAAATTATGCCTACCAAATCTAAAACATTTAAGAGGGGGAACTAATACAACGTTAAAAAGAAAACCAGGGCACACATCTACAAATTACCTCCTTAGCTACTGTCACACCATCATTAACTATTTTCGGAGAACCATGCTTGCTCTCCAAGACAACTTTTTGCCCTTCGCCCCAAGGGTGACTCCAACAAGATTAGCAAGTTTGTTCACACCGCCTGCAAGAAAAATTGACAATTCTTTCAGTAAGTGTGAAATTGAATGCCAAACCATATGCCAAAACAACCCTCCATGAAAAATTAAAATAACACATTAAAATCAAATATAAGTGGACAAGGAAGGATCCACCGCAGTGAAGTTTCACGTGTAGGTGACCTTCCTTTAAACATAATTTCTTCTCTGACCTGCAATTTTTTTGTCACTGAGCCATCCTTGTTGAAGTACAACTCCTTTTCCATATTTCTTGTATTAACTACCTTCTCTATGTCTTCTAATCTTAGAGTCCCTTTTCTACTTAAGCGATTAAAGGAAAGGGGTGAAAAAACTGAAAGAGAAGACAATTGTCTGCCATAATTATCAAACATTGCACCCAACTTCTTCCCCTTTCCATTGTTACCTAATGAGGTAGATGTGGCAATTGTTGTCATACTGCCCAAAGCAGAGGCCATCTTCTCTTATGCTAAATATAGAATTACAAGATCTTTATATTAGTATTAACCTTAAAAAACATGACTCCCATTGCTAAAAACCACTTTTAAGTTGTAACAGGAAAACTAAACAACTATCGCAACTTTTGGCAACTTCTGGAGCATTAAGAGAGAATCAACCAAAGAGAAATACAACCACAATCCTCATTTTAATGAGACCGGACTATATATTTTCATTAAGATAATAGAAATAAATCATGACTATATTAAGGCCAGCATAAAACAATCTTTAGCCAGTGTCTCTCGCAGCCTTCAGGTTGCCATGCTAGAGGTTGCATATTTTTAATTTAAATTCTTGACCTCTCGTGCCCGTCTATGAATGCATCCAATGGGATATCTACATCAAATGCTCCTTTATATCCCCAAAAACAAATTACCTACTACAAGAGCACCAGTATTGATGGATCACCCCACACCATCCCACCCACTAGAAACGGTGAAAAAGGAAACCCGAGAAAACTTCTGAAATATCTCAAGATGACTATATGGGTGGTTCTTATGAATCCACCAACCATTCAGAACATGCTCATCAATCCAAACCATAACTATTATGTGACGATATTCAAGCAGGCACTGAATCAGATTTCTGAAGCTATGTTAGAGAAACCCTAAACTCTCACTAAAAATAGGTGAAATGTGGCACCACTCAGAGATTGACATGTGCCAATTGGTACAAGTGGTATACAATTGGCATGCTCAAACAACGAGGTGATGCAAGAATGACATCAGGGAGAAAATATCAGAAAAGCCCCAAATTTGGAGAACTAAAGCTCATCACCAACCTGAGATTGACAACTTTACATGATGTAACCTATGAAATCGTAAATGGAGAAATCATAGTAATAATAAAGTAACCTATGTAACAATAAATTCAGATTCATCCTGGGAGTGGTAATGGGAGAAATCATAGTGAACAACAGGAAACATGCAGAGTTGCTTACAATCAAATAGATGAAAAAACACATACAAAAAATCTACATAATAATCATGAACAAGCTTAGTATTGAATTATAAATTGTAAAGGAACTTACAAAATGTGACATTACGAACCTGGTCAAGCGCACAAGCAAAAATATCCTGGACATGACCCTGGTTGACAAGTTGTATTGCTCATGATGCAAGAGGATTTGTACCTACACTGCCAAGTCAATCAAAATCCATCATTATCTATACAATAAATACAAGTAATTTATGTAGTATTTTTTACTATAAGATGCATTCTTATGATAATGTTAGAACATATGTTGAAAATTTCAAAACATACCTGAATAATCTCCTCTTCATTTCAAGAACAATTTATTGGAGTCGCATGAACTTGGAACAAGCCTCCCATGATCTGAAAGAGTAGCAACTAAGTCAACAGTGACTTTTTTGTTGCTGCGCTGGATCGAGGGAGGTTTTCTCCAAGATTAAATCGCTCCAATAAATTATTATCTACTAAATAGGGCCAACCACGTGAAAGTGGAAGCTCTTATGGCCCCCCCCCCCCCACATCACTCTCAATTCCCCAATACCCAATCTATATTTTATTTTTTACTTTCATGAGCATAAAAAAAAATATTCAATAACTAATAAAAAAACAATTCAACAAAAAGTATGCAAGGAAACATTGCAATTAATGCTTGACATAAAAATAGTATGATAAATGAGTTTTTTATATAACACAAAAAACGTTCCAAGTATGGTAACGTTTGTCTTATAATAATACAATATTTTACATTGTCAAATTTTCTTTTTCTTCTTCCTATTTTTAAAGCTCCTAATTACATCATCAGTATCATCGTGCTCTGCTCCTGTTTCGTGCCTTTCGACCCGCATTGCTGACCTAGTTGCGTATTCACGATGTCTGGGCTCATCCAGTGACGGGGCATCGCCTACAAAAACAGATAATATTAAATTTTAATTGTCAGTTTTTAAATATCATTGAACTAGTTCGGTAATATTAATAAAAAAAAAATTGCAATGAGATTATTTACCTGGTGCACCAGTTGTCGCCGCTGACCTAGTTGCGTAGTCACGATGTCTGGTCTCATCCAGTGACGGGGCATCGCCTACAAAAACAAATAATATTAAATTTTAATTTTTAGTTTTTAAATATCATTGAACTAGTTCGGTAATATTAATAAAAAAAAATGCAATGATATTATTTACCTGGTGCACCAATTGTCGTCGCTGACTTAGTTGCGTAGTCACGATGTCTGGTCTCATCTAGTGACGGGGCATCGCCTACAAAAATAGATAATATTAAATTTTAATTTTCAGTTTTTAAATATCATTAAACTAGTTCGGTAATATTAATAAAAAAAATTCCAATGATATTATTTACCTAATGCACTAGTTGTCGCCACTGACCTAGTTGCATAGTCACAATGTTTGGTCTCATCCAGTGATGGGGCATCGCCTACAAAAACAGATAATATTAAATTTTAATTGTCAGTTTTTAAATATCATTGAACTATTTCGGTAATATTAATAAAAAAATTGCAATGAGATTATTTACCTGGTGCACCAGTTTTCGCCATTGGGACTGTTGCCCTGTGTTCCTCTCTGGTGGTAAGATCCTCAAGGGAAACATTCTCAATCATTTAAACAAAAAACGTTATAAGGACAACCATCAAGGTATAATTAGAAAAAATTATAAGTGGAAATTAATTACCGTCACGGCCCTCACTAATAGTAGCATTGTCGGCCTGGTCCCCACTACAATGATCAGGTTGCACGTGAGGATCATCTACATCTGGCTCTAAAACTGGGTTATTTGCCTCGTCGGTAGTGCTGCTCCCATGATTTAAAAAAAGTTGTTAGACATTAAATTTATGGACGAAAACAAACATATTGAAAGGTTAATGTTTTACCTTATCAGGCATTCTGGATCTTGGGACCTGCCCCAAGCTTCTGCGACGTTCAACTATGGCTTGATAGCCGAAATGGAAAGTGATATTTTTATCTTCCTCTGTAGTTTCTGTTCCGAAGTCATCACCCTACATTACATATGATTGTGTATTTTAATCATATTTGATAGGATTACAAAAACGTTGGAAGGCGATACAATTAATTATAAGATGTTTAGCTACTTAATTACAATTCTTGCAGCTAATTTCAAGTAGCCACCCTGGCCGAGCTTGTGATGGCCCTTTTTCTCAATCCTAGCTTTGGTTACCTTTGAGGTGTCAGGCAACCTAGCATCAAAAGATTGAAGTCAGATATGACATAGCACACTTTTATTTTAGACATAAAGAAAATTAAAGCTATTGAATTAAAGTTGTAATTTACCTTGCGGGTCCAGTTGGCATTTTTCCTTCTTTCTTTGCCCTTTTCTCTTTTCCATCATGGATGAGTGCTCTCCACTCACTCTCTGGAACTGTGAGAGGACGCTCGTATATAGGGTTAAATTGAAATTGTGTCCTATAGGTGTCCCTGGTATATTTCAAATATTTGCCGGCTACCCGAGCCACCGCTGTTCTGTCAAATCTGCCGACCCCAAAAAGGGCTTCTAGATAATCTAGAAGTTCTTTTTTCAGGTTGGAATTCTAGGAATTCCACCCTGTGCGTATGGTTGGGACAAAAATCACCAACGCATGGCTCTCCAAAAACCTGTAGAACTCATTTTTTCCTACACAGAAAAAAAGAATATATAATCATTAATTTAAAAATAAAAATCATGATAAATATGTTTTAGATAAAGTACATGAAATAGTCAAAATATTAAAATTTACCTGGGAGTTGTAAGTGCTTTATAGGGACACCTTCATCGTTCACCAACAACGTGCCATTAATGGTCCCTGTGAAGCTGACACGTGTAGCTCCAGGAAACACAATAATGTAGTTGGCCATATTAGCCTCATCACTGCCAACACGTTCAGCGGTTGGCTAGGTTTCTACTTGGGCAGGGTGTGTTTCTTGGCTGGCACCTAAAGGAGTAGAAGGTGTACGAGAGGGTTGCTGGGCAATCTCTTTCCCTTGTGTCCCACTACCACTATCACCGGGTTCAACAAGTGCCAGAAAACGCTACATACAAAAGAACTTTTTGTTAGTTTAGTCAATGTAAAAATTAAAAATCAAACTATCACAATTCATCTCATGCAGAACAAAAAAAATATCCTTTTGACTTTTTATTATTACCTGATATGTTTCTAGCTGGCTCATAATTTGTTTTATCCTCTCTTCTGTTTCAGGTGTTTGAGGCGCGTCTATCAAAGTATTAAATTCTGACCTTGCATCTCGTGCCTTTTTTCGCAACAAGAACACTGGAGATAGGGATGAAGAAAGCTCTTCCTCAAAGAGGGAATCATCAGGCGTACCATGGCTAGGTGTCTGCATATTTGAAAAAAATTAATATTGTTTCAATTATGTAAATAACTAAAGTACCTGAAGATAGAGCAATGCTATCACTTTACATGTTCTTCCGCTGGCCTCTTTTCGCAATCATCCTGTCTCAGGGTTGTTCCTGTACTGCCCTGATCAGTCTGCCACATTGCAATAAAATTATAAATGTAAAAACTTGAAAACAATATCTAACTTGAAAACAAAAAATGAAAACTGAAATAATTTCTAATAAGACACCGGAAGACAGAGTTAGAGTTTCAAATATGCCTTACATTGAATTCAGTCCTAGAAACATGTCATTGCACATTAAGGCACCCAAACAAGAGACGAGTTGACAATGAAGACCTTATTGAATATATTGTTGGAGCAACTTATAGTAAACTTGTTGTGAAGACCTCGAGGACATTTTTGGAGCAACATTGTTGAAGCTGATGGTATAGCATTGCTGGAGACGATCTTGAAGGGCCTTGAAGTGAAGCTTTTGGAGCAACTATTGAAAAATCCTTAGAACATTTAAGTAAGGCACTTTCTATCTTCCATCACCTTTTTCATTTCAAATCATTTAAATGCTTTTTTTGATATTTAAGGTTTGAAATCACATTATAATTCCTTGATTATATGTGTTTGGGGACTTTCCCTTTGAAATTACCCAAAAATACCCTGGCAATCCCTTTGAATATATGTGTTTGGGGACTTTCCATTTGCATGTCTGACCCTATTGTTAAATATTTTGATTTATAGTAGTAAACATAGAGAGTTAGGGGGTCTTGACTTGGTTTGGTTCGGCCATTAGATCCCTAACATCTACTAGGGAGAACCCCCCTTGAGTTGGAGGAGAGCTAGCCCGAAGTGAAAATAGGTTGGTGAGGTGACAATGGGGCTATTGAATTACACATGGTATCACACTTTAGCTTTAGGACTTTATCTTAAGAAGTGTGAGATTTTGCTATATCAATTCTCAAATTGTTTACAACACTATTTTTAATAACTAATAAGAAGTGATGTTGAGGGGTTTTTGGGTATAAGAAACAATACCATTTAAAAACTAGGGTTCTGAGTCCTTGGCATTCCTTCACCTGGGCCTAGGGGCACACTAGAATAATTTCACACTAAACCATGCAAACTTAAAAGTAACTTAACAGATCCATAAAGTAATAATAATCATAATTCCTAATTTCATATTGTACGATATGATGCAAATTATTCAAAAATGAAGCAATGAAGACATGCAATGTCTGAATTTCAAGATTGATGAACCAATACAAGAAGTTAGAAACTACAACTTTGATTCAATACTCTGTGTCCTAACTCCAGGAAGGAATCTAGTTTGTAGTACAGAACATGCATCGTGTATTATCAATTCTTAATTGACAACAACTAAAGGTCATCTACCTCATCAAATCCTTCCCATTTTGTGTTTTTATGTTATATTCCTTATAAAAGTGTCAAATTTATCTCAAAGTAAGCAACCACTGAATAAAATAAAAAATAGTTGAGATATGATTGAGAAATGGTCATTTATTTCTTGAAAGGATCTTCACAATTTCTTTGGTTGTTTTTCATCTCAAGAAACAAGAAATGACCTAAGAAACTATCGTGATGTAATATAAGAAACAACACGGTGCAATGGCCATTTTCAAAGCTAAATGATGTCCATTTAGGACATGGCCTTTATTTGGTTCCTATTTCATAGGAGTTTCGGGTAGAAATGGAACTTTGTTGTACCATTTCCAGTAGTAAAAAGGGAAAACCTTATTTTTCCATGGGAAATAATTTACCTTTCCTTTTTCAAGATAATCTAAATCACAAAAAATATGAACTATACTGCACACATTATTGGATAATGTGAAAGTGGAAAAGGAATACCCTACACAAGTGATGCACACATGTACATTTGAACACTAATAGATTTTTGTAGTTGAAATGCAATTCTTGTTTTCATTTAAATGTAGGGTTTTTAAAGCAGGAGAAATAATGGCTGCCAATTTAATAAGTGTTTCTTTGGGAAAAATTTAAATCTTGTATTGGGTGATGAAGATAATAGAGGGTATTGAATCTTGATTCTTGACATTGTGTTTAACTTGAATAACTCAAATGATTATAAATATCAGTGGATGAATTCTTTTTTTCAAGTATGTCACACAAAACTCTTATGTCAAAGCATTGTATGATGTTTAGCATTTGCTTGTTTCCCTTTCTTCAGTTCAATGTAAAAATTATATTAATATATTGGAGCATGAATGATAACTACAATTGTTTGCTCTGCAGTATATCCAGCCCCAAGATTATGAAAATTTTTCTCAAGTGGAGCTATTGGTTATTGATGAAGTAGCTGCAATTCCATTGCCTGTTGTAAAGGCTCTGCTCGGGCCATATTTAGTGTTTCTGTGCTCTACTGTAAATGGGTAATAATTATAAATGAGCCAACCACAATCATAGATTTTGTAACCATTTGGTTTCCATGGATAGTGATGATGATATTAACCCTATATATCAGTGACCTATATCTATATGACAATGATCTCAACATTGACCTTGATATGGTTGTATGGATGTGATCTTTGGTATGTCATCAGAAAATCCCCAAATATCAGAAAATCCCCAAATCTGGAGAACTAAAGCTCATCACTTTCGATCTGGAGTACTACCCTTGTGATAAAGTTGATGAATTTCGATCTCCCATTCTCTACCACTTTTCACTTCACCTTCAATATAGATCAGACCAAGGGAAATTCGTTACTGGGTTTTGAGATGGATGAGTTTGTCGAACTAAAATCCATAGCTTAAACTTCATGAAACTGGTGGAGTAAAATTCATGCAAGCACAAACACATCTTACACATCCTCTTTGAAACTCATCCGAAAGAACATTGGAAGACATCTAGAGAGAACCCTACAGCCTAACACAATCCAATGGAATTGACCAAAAAAACCCAAATAGAGTCAACCCTACTATAGGAGGAAGGGCCTGCAGTAAGAACTTACCATTTTGCAAGAGCTGAGGGCAAATGTTGTTCTACAAGAGCTGAGGGAGAACATTGAGGGCGAATGCAGGGCGAATTCTATTCTGCAAGAGCTCAGGGCGAATTCTAAGGGTGAATGTTGTCCTGCAAGAGCTCAGGACGAATTCTGAGGGCGAATGTTGTTCTGCAAGAGCTGAGGGTGAATGCTGAGGGTGAATGTTGTTCTGCAAGAGTTGAGGGCGAATGCTAAGGACGAATGCTGAGGGCGAATGCTGTTCTGCAAGAGCTAAGGGCGAATGTTGAGGGCGAATGTTGTTCTGCAAGAGCTGAGGGCGAATGTTGAGGGAAAATGCTATTCTGCAATAGCTGAGGGAAAATGCTGAGGGTGAATGTTGTTCTGCAAGAGCAGAGGGCGAATGCGCATGTGATATCAGACATTAATGTAGTTTTTAATAAAATCATTTTTATGAAGCGCGCATATAAGTTTCATATTTTTATGTAGCGTGCATATAAGTGTCATTATACCGAAGGTGGACAAAGCATCGCTATTGCAAGGGATTCCTCCAAACATCGCAATTGTGACACTTAGACATTGTGTCACACTTGTGACGTTTGGAGGCAGCCGTCGCAATAGCGACGCTTTGGGGCATAGTGTCGCAATTGCGACGTCTTCCTCCAAATGTCGCAATTGCGACACTTTTTCTAAGTTTTGGTATTGCAACACTTTTATCTTAACGTCGGTATAGTGATGGTTTCGGGTGGGATTGAAAAAATTTGGGGAAATTCCTGACATTTGGTCAAAAGCGTCATAACCAAGCGTTGGAATTTCCCCCAAATGTACTAGTGCATCTCCAGATGTGTAAACGAATCGTAGAGAGGGGGTCAGGTCATAGTGAAAACCTGCTAGCATTGATCCATTTAAATGTAGCCCCACGTTTTCGGCATTTATGTGGTTTACAACCACTACCTTCTCTTGAATCTCGTGCTGTGGTCAGAGGAACACCATGGAAGAGAGCCCAATTCCAAACTAAAGATCATTTTTTATACCCTGAAATGCAATGAGAATTAATCCTAGAAGCTTATGTGAAAAAATTTCCAACTCGTGTGCCCTAAACTCCAGGGCTAATTTAATGTTTGGATTCATTTTCTAGGAATGAAGAGGGTGAATTATCCCATAAAAAATCTCATTCCTGTAAATATAGGTGATTAGAAGAAAAATTTACAGACAAACTAGGTGTATCGGGCTTGGAATGTTTATCCACCCTATTGTTTAATGGACTAAAATATAATAACAGTTTATTTTTTAAATATTTTTGGGATAACTATTGAAAATGGGTGTACTTTAAAAAAATTGTCCCTCCAAAATAGGGAACCCCTTAAATTTCTCCCATGGCCTAAGATTTTCCCACAAAATTTTCTATGATCATGAGATACCTATGTTCAAATTTGTAACTATGACTTGTAGATTACATTTTGATGATGTGTTTGAAAAAATGTATGTCATGGTTAGGATTATTTAGGTCAAGTTATTTACTAATTTTTGTGTTAGAGGATTTTTCCTTGTGTCATTTATTGTTTTGGAAAGTTTCATCAAGTTCTGAGCAGTTAATTGTAGTCTACCCCTGAAAAGGTGGCACAAATTTTGCAGTAGCAGGCACAAAAATGTGTAATGGAGACTCTAGATGCACCCTTTCATTCTTATGCATGTGGTTGGTGACTTTTAGTCACACGGATGTAGGCTTATGCATACGACCGGGAGTTCAGGTTTGTTAAAATAATAGTTAACTTGGGGTTTGGGCACTTCGAAGGGTGGTTTAGAACTTTGGGATCCTATAGAACTTTAGGGAAGTCAATAAGGTTTTGGTCTATCAATTACACTTTCTTAAGCTGATCTAGGGGTTTTAATCATATCATAGTAACTCTTTGTCACATGTTTACCTTGGTAGGCTAGTTAACTTGGGTAAATGTGGGAGGAGGTTGTTACAATCACAATAGAAAAGAACATCTTAGGAACTTAGTGTTGTAGGCCATTTTTTCACAGCAAGTCATTAGGACTCCTAAGGAGATCAATCAACATCCTATTACCCCCTATCAACATCATTGCTTAAATCTCTAAGTGTACCTCCTTCATTTCCCAACATTTCTTCCTGAAACCACCTCATCTAAGCCATTTTTAGCACCAACTCTCCCTGGCCTTTCTCTGGGTAGCATTCACCTACAGGTTTCAACATTGTGGCTAGTTTTGATCACCTACGGGTTTCTCCCCTTTTCACTTGTGTTGGTTTTAGAATTTCGGGAAAAAGAGAGAGTTTTTGGAAGCTTACTATTCCAGAAGCTTCTATAATTTTTTACAACCATTTACCTTGGATTAAACTTTTGGATCCTATCTCCTCCTCCTTTGGAGTTTCCATCCCTTATCCTTTGATCCCATCCTCCCAACAAATCTGGATCTAAAACCTTATATTGGTAGTTATATAGGAACTCCCAACTTACTTCACACCACTATGTATTTACCATTTTGCATATGCAAGAAGTTAGAATGGTTGGCTTTTGGATTCTACCCTTATGTTGTTGAAGTGAGAGGTTAACATTAATGCATTTAGGGTGATTGAAGGTGCATATTTTGATAAGGAAAAGACCAGTTAACATCTTGGAGGAGATATTCTACAAGATAAACACCTATTTGTGGTTGTAATCTCCTTCCATTTATATTAATGCAAAGATTTCTTTATTTTCCTATATATGATTGTTGTTATTTCACTTATTTCTATACCATGTTGATTTATTGAATAGAGAAATTAGATGATACTACATATATCTCATAGTTTCTTGGCTTTTTTTATCTAACTCTACAGGTTATAATTTTGGCAATTGAAGTTGGAATAGGGGGATCCAAGTTGAAGAATGAACAAAGCGTGCGACCGATTCTAGGCTTGCTTCATTCCATAATCAATTTATTTGAAGGAAATCATTGGGTTCATTCTTTCTCTGTTGTTCTATGTTGTCCATCGAACCTAGGGGAGATAATTTTGTCTGTAATTATAAATCTTGCCTAAAAAAATCGCCACTTTTTTAGGTATCGTTGTATTCCCCTGGTGGTTTTCCTTGTCATTTGCGTTTGATTACATCCTTCATAGAACTTTTCTACTTTCATCACTCAAGAAAAAACCTAGGAAGTGATTTCATTGATATGTTTTTGTAATTTTTTTGTCGAAAAGGTCTTTCCCAGGAGAAACTCTCCCCGAGTGCCTCTAATAGAGTGTTTCACCTCACTTAGGCCCACTCTATCCCAACATTCTAGAGCAGTGGTGCCTTCTCCACACTAGCATTGATCCTTGTTTTTGCACAATTTTTTCTGCTATTTCTAAGTGTCTTTTTTATTAGCCTACTTCCAGCTTACCTTCCCTAATTATTGAGTTTCTTGTGATCTTCCTTAAGCCTCATTTTTTTTTTCATTTGAGTTTGATTTCCTTTGGTAAGAATTTGTTTTCATTTTTCTTTGTTCTTATCATTTGGTCACTTCCAAACTGATTTTTTAGTCATTGATCACTTTGATGAATTATTCTTTATTCCTCATTCTAAAAAGTGCATTTGAATCAGTGATTGAACATTTGCATCTTAGTTTTCTTCATTTCGAAACTAATGTGTGGTGGAAAATAAAAGAAAATATTTGGCATTTAGGGTTTTGTATGGGAATTAATGTAGGAAAAATTTCATTTAAAAGGAAATTGAATATTGCATCCTCTTTATTGCATATTGTATGTTGCATATTGATTGTTTCTTCCCTTCCTTATCTACATTTTCATTGAAAGAGAAAGATTCTCATTTTCTCATGCTAGATTTTAATTATATGTATATTCAGGTGAAATTCATGGTGAGCCCCAAAACTTAAACTTAATCAAATATAAACAATAAAATTTATTGAATCAACCTAAGGAGCATTTGTAACATTAATGCAAACACATAGAAGTCTAGGCTAGAGACATGTTTCATTGTTGTTAAACGTAGGAGATGTCATTGATTTCCAACATTGCATCCCATGGGTGATATCACGTTCCACGTATATTAGTGTATAGTATCATTCTCCACGTACCTTTCAGTATATCGGATGATGCTTCATGCACGTAAAGTATAAAGGAATCATCATCATCGAACGGTTACACTTTAGACAACACTACTACGGAATGTGCTCACACGTCCCATTGATTATATTTTTGGATTCCCCTATAGGTTGCTATCCATTCATAGGTAATTGAGTCTAACACCTTGTATACCTGATACACCAAACACAACATTCGGGGAGATTAGCTATCGTACATTAAGTCCTTGGTTCGCCAAGGTGTATATTGCAGTTCACGGTTGCTTGGTAATTCTTTATGCCTTGATTACCCTCTTTTTATTTATTTCTTTGTTTTTTAATAAAATGTATTGCCCAATGTGGAAGAACTAAATCCCATACCTCATTGTTCACGTAGAATGAAAAATAAGCCTTTTCTTCCACTAGAGGCTACTCCTAGTCATCATTAAAAGCACAAGAAGACACAAAGTACCGAATCGAGAACACTGGGAAACACTTCTGGCCATCCTCTTTATATTTATCCACCAGAATCATCTCTCCCTTTGAGTTCCAAGCTTGATATCACATCTACTCTTTATGGTGACACTAACACAATCGAAACAAAAATTCTTGAAACTCTATTATCTAAGATTATTAAACATGACCTCCCTGTGTCAGACACTTTGATTCCTGAGGTTGTTGAGCCCAAGGAGCCTAACCCATCTATAACTATTACTTTAGGATATTCCTCTTCTCTTACTTTTTCCCATTTAGAACCTACATATCTTGGACTCGGCGATGAACATACTCCACCTGGGATTGTGAGTATTTAAGAGATAACTCAATAAGAGCCTCATCCTTCTACTCCTACACATTGGTAAGGGCTTTATTTTTATCAACCTAATCTTATTCCTCTGAAAAATCCTACACAAACTCCTTTACCTGATTATTTGGACTCACACACAGATTTCTCGTAGAAATATTCATCAGAGTTGTTAACCATGACTGTAATTGATCAAATTATCAACATGTGTCCACCACCATGGTCGAGACACTTAATTTTTCCTCCACGTCTATGTTTGCAACATCATGAGAAACAAATTTGTATGGAGATTTTTCTATCCCAACAGGTTATCAATATTTATCTGGTACCTTTTCTTTTGTAGCTTCCAGTCCTTGGACCTCTGCTATGTCATCCAATACGGGAAAATCATTTAGTACTTCTCTTATGAGTGTCACACGGTCTGATCCTCCTCCTCCTTTGCTTACACCTACGTTTGAGCAGCATGCTGGAGCTTATATCAGTGGGAAAGGTTACCTTCAACAACCCAAATCTTCTTATGTTGGGTATCCTCTATCCGAGTCACAGTTGCCTCCATCATCCCATCCTCATTTGGCAGGGGGGAAACGTATTTTTGCTATACCTCAAATTGTAAAAAACCTCATTATGGTCCTCCTTATCGTGGAATGGCTACTAGTTTTTGGAAACCTACTTCACCCATTCAACCTGGTTCATATCGGGACCAACTGTTGAATCATCAACCTTCACCATCTTCTCAAATTCCTATCCATCCATCGGCACCCCAATAAGATAAAATACATGTCAACCAACCATTATAGGCTATCGTTGCATCTCAATCCATTCCAATGGTATATGTAACTACCCATGTTCCACTTACCCAGCCAGTACAAGGTACCTCACACTGTTAACTACTTGTATAGGATACTCCTCAAGTTTTGATATGATATATTATTCATACCATAACGCAATCCAAACTGAACCCACCTTATCATGGGACAATGTGAAATCCCATGGGGCTGTAGTATGATCTATATCAAGTGCCTTTTCAAGGCTAGAAAATCCATACCCAACCATTATAGCAACATTATCATCATCCTGGTGTTTTGTGGATTAATCCCTCTTGTGGACAAGAGCGATCTCACTTGTAATCCAACAAGTAACTAGAAACAAATATTCATTGAGTGCATATTTCTCTAAATTGTTTTTACTTTATATTATTACAACCTTGAAATAAGGAGGTTATTCTCCTACCTTTCAACTGATATGTTCGGTGTAGCCTTTTTCCTTTCACTCCAAAGAAATTCTTCAATGCTAAGAAGAACCTGCAATAACAAACAATGGAAAATATCAAAGCACCTGCAATATATAATAACCATAAATACTAGTTTAGCTTAGTGATCAAGGAGTCTAAGTTTTGACATTATTTCCATGAATTCAAAAACAAGACAACGAGAAAAAGAGATCCATTTGTATTATTAGAAATTAAAAAGAGCAATCTTACAACCTGGGCCTTAATGTTGTATAGATTTAGCCCGTGTGTATACGCAATCATTTCCTTCAGTCTAATAAGCCTTCCTCTCTAGAATGACCAACATGAATTCATGTACACAAAGGTGTAATATTCAATATGAAAACAACAACTTACTATTTCAGAATCTATGAACTCTATGAATTCTCTCCAGCTTCGAATCTATACAAGTCAGTCTCTAGCCTTCAACCTGAAACTTCAACTCAATTTATAGAGAGATTGAGGTCATTTTAGATCCATTAAGAGATGGATGAGTTCCTCCCATGAAAGGATTTTGGTTCCTTTGGCCAAGGGATAAACTCCATGAGTATATGGATAAATATCTAACTCGCATGACCCTAGAGGCTTCCAATTGGGTGAATATTCCACCAACTAGGCTTCTAGAAGTTACTTTTCATATTTACTTCCTTTTTACAGGGGTGCACAGATTTTAGTTATGAATAGAGTGGCAGTATCCATGACTAATATAAAGTATCATCGCATCCATAGGAAATGTTCATAAAAATCGCACAGGTAATCTTTTAAAGTTTTTAAAGAGATTTTCTCCAATTTCCAGGACTTGGTTCAGGAACATGAGTTATTTTGACCTCAAAGAGAACATGATATGGATGGTGATAGATGCATATTGATAGTAAAATGTCATGGTGACAAAATTATGTGTAACAGATTGCCCCCTAAAGTGCAAAGTCTAAGAAAGTTTTTCTAAAGAATGAAGTGCTTTATCATTCCAAGGATTGGATTGGAGACGCCGGTCAAAAAATCTGTAAAAACATTCAATGCAAATATATCATCACTGAGGTAGGCATTCCCATAATTAGAGAAAAACTAACTAAATTTTCTGGTACATATATTATTTTAGCATTACATCAAGAGTATCCATAGTATTGTCGCAACCATCTATCATAAGAATTCTACTGTATCATGAATACATAACTCCTCGCAGGTTGGATGGTGGAAACTAGATCCATGGTATTGATTTTTGCTTCTCGAACTAGTATGAATCTATCCATGCGGTTGATTGTGTCGAAGTCGAAAATGGTAGAAACCACTTGATTACTAATAAATGATGATAAACATTAACAAGTGTGAGAGAAACCACCAATAATTACAATGGATCTCAAAGTACTCGAGCACAATCCATGAAGTGCGAATGAATGATATGTAGTCGAACACTCATAGAATCATTCGATCGAAGGTTAATGGTGACAACCCATCGTCGAAGGCGAGAAATGTTCCATTATGGCATGCATATTCCAAGGTATTGATATGATTCTAAATAAACTTTATAGATAATGTAATATTCCTAAATTATCATGCAGCTAGTTGGAATATTAAAATCTAATTTTTCTTCTTAGTTAGGAGAATAAGAGGGTAGGGAGACCCATAAATCTCTTTATGCAAAATAAAACCTCTTCTTATGTGAAAGTGGATCATATTTTTAGCTTAATAAATCACCCTAAGTTGTGAATAGGGGCTAGATAATGTGGAATGGGTCAACTTTCCATATCAACAACATTGTCATGGAGGAGTGGGAATTTATGGAGGGACAACGCAGTTTTGGAGGGAGATCTCATCCATGGAGATAGTGCCTTTAATGAGTGGGTTTAGGGTTATAAAGCTCATCACTTATATAAGGAAGAGAATGGAAGCCATATTCAATCATGTTATGTCTATGTATTTTGATACTAGATTATTTGGTCTGTTTAGACATATAAGTTTTCTTTAGTTGTTTAGCTAAGATCGCAGTGCTGTTTAGCACAGGGTGTTCCCGATTGGTAATCACAACTCTATCCTTGAGAAGCCTCATAGGAAGAGCTTTGCACTACATTTCCAAATTTATGCATTAGGCCAAGCTTCAGTCTTGTGGTACAGTGTGATTTCTGCTGAGAGATGTGCCGATTTGCAGGGTGCAATAGTGGAGGGTGCTATTGGGTGTTTTCTAAGCTAGTTTTGCAGTAGAGGAAGGTTTCCTTCTATTGGAAGGCCAGTAAGGAAGCCCTTTGGGCTTATTTGACATATTTGGCATCAGGCCAAAATGATTTTATCCCCTACAGCGTAGTTCTAGCTTATATCTGCGTTATTTTAGTGAGTTGTTGCAAGGGTGAGTTCATTGCTCCATTTGAAGTGTTTGCTTTCCATTGAAGGGATCGACCCTTCATTGAGAGAGTATTTTTGGAGGATTTATTTCAGATCTGCATACGATTCAGCCACCTCCTTCTATGTGCTTCAATTTCAGTGAATCTTTAGCCCTAGGAATTTAGATGCACCATTTATATTCTGAGTATTTCCATAAACCCTTCCTGGGTTGTCTTGGAAAAGTGTATGGGAGCATAGATCTCCATCCTTGGCCTTGTATGAGCATGATCTTATCAGATCCATTTATATACATGTACCAGCTGTAGCATTAGTCACTAAAACTGTGTTTCACTTTCTTTAGACATTTTTTGTAGCAGTTTCATCTCATGTATTGGTTCTTTTGGTTGATGGAGGCTTCTCTTTCCTAGCTTGAGGGATTTTTTCTCCAATATATTGTATACATTTGTTTCTATTATACTTAATAACATGGATCTATCATTTGGCTCATACGTAATGTGTTAACATTTGCTGTTATTCTCATTATTGTGAGCTATATTCCTGCTTTTCCCATTTGGGAATATTACAGTGGTATCAGAGCCCTCTTATTCATCAAACAAGGAAGGAAAAACAAAAAATAATATTACAACTAGTTGTCTGCTAATTTTGGAATATTACAATCCTCCCCTTCCAAGTGTTTCTTGTCCCCAAGCAATTGCAAGGACATAACTGAAAATATGGGGAACCTTTATTCCCATATGGAGCTCCAATCTCCAAGCTATCATCCATACAAAATGAATCACCCTCCAGAGTGGTAATTCATAAAAAAAACTCCTCCCATCTGCTCATGACAGGCTCTTCCCAAGTACTTAAGTTACCCAAATGACTCATTTCATAAGGAAATAAGAAACCCAATGCAGTGATCATGGATGGTCCAATCCTCTCCTAGAAATATGAAACATAATAACCATGGAGAATATCTCTCCCAAAGGGCACATCCAATCCCTCCATCCTCTCTCCAATCACTCCCATAAAAATAATAAGGACATCATCAATATATGGGATCAAAATCAGTGATACATAAACAACCAAATGAAATAATGGAGGTGGATCATAGTCCCACATGTGGAACCAGTGCAATATATCTCCTGACTATCTCAGATCATGATATGGTAAGTGGTTGCCCCACCACTTACTTTCTTCCATAGTTTTCTCACAAGTTTTTAAAAGGTGAGAAATGTTTGGTGCCTTTGGAGTGCACCTAGAGTGGTAAAGCATCTCCTTATATCCTCCTAGGGAGTGGCCCTGCTCAGCATAATTTATGGCCCAAAGTTTACCATGAAGTTTATAAGGAATAATGATCCCCCTTGGAACAATTTCCTACACATGTATGGTAAAGGAATGAAAATATTCATCATATAAATCATCGTGCATAAAAATAAGATCTTTACAATATACTTTTCTCACATAAATTGACTGGCTCATAGATAGATCCCCTCTCATTCCCCAAGAGGAAATAGGTGGCTGTGATAACTCCATCAAAGAGTTATGTACTCCATCTCGACACGATCCATGAATCTCCTCAAATGATGATATATATCCTCTTCAAAGACTTCCCAAATATAACCCTCCATGATCATGTTGTATGCTCTCATGGAATAAGTATGGATGAAGATAAAATATTGATGTGCTACATGTAGTAACTTCTCCTTTAGATTGGAAGCTCTAGATAAGAAAATCCTACCATGATAGTAGATGACCTCATATCTAACTGAATATCCCTCCTCTTGTAGTTGGTCATCAAGTATCATACAAGTGAAAAGATCATTGGAATAATCCACCAACAGCTGGGATTTCGAATATGGATCTATCATCCAAAGTGATAGCGCTTATGATTTTTCATAGAAATAATATGTCATGTATTGTTCCTCCTCTTTGACATCTCCCATGCCAAAGTGACATATTGCAAGGCTGCTAGCCTCCCTTTGTTGCTCCTTTCTCAGTGCAATATCTAAGATGAGAGTGGGTAATGATGATGTTGGGAGAATGTATCCCTCCTCCTTGATTCTACCCAAGACTCTCAAAATTGTATCATGACCTCCCAATGCTCCCACTCCTTCCGAATCTATGAGTGGTGCAACATGTTGAGAGAAGTATTTTATTATCTTTCAATCGAGGGGTCTCCCTAGTGGAATTCCTCCATGTAATGAAACATCAAGGCCTACATTAGGTTGTATATGTGAGTAGAATGATTTATCCCTGCCCTCACTACATAAATCATCCTCCTGCTTCTGTGCATAAACTTCCTGAAAAGGACGAGTGTCTATGTTCCCAATCAATTGATTATGGCCGTCCTTCTCATCTTCTCCTACCTTCTACAAGATCTCACAGTCTAAGGTGTCTTCTTCAAATGTAGTCAACCCATATACACCCAACATCTCATTGGTGTCAAAATTCTTGATCACAAGGGAATTATCTATCATAGTGTGTGTCCCCAAGACTGTATTCAATGTTGGAACACACTTCCTCCATTGTTTTGTCTCATTTCCTATCAATATAGACACATGTTTCTCTTGATCTTCATATTTAAGATCCTTTGGAACTTCTTGAAAATATACAAGAACTTCTCTAGTTGAAGCAATTGATTCATCTCCATCTCTAAATAGAAGTGGATATCCTCCTGCTATCACATTTCTCAAGGATCTTTCCATATCTTCCTCTTCCTTCACCTCATCAATGTAGAATACATAATCATTAAGATATCCTTTGTCTTGATCTCCATTTGAAAGAGGAATCCTCATGTATTCTTCTTGAGAAGTAAGTTCTTGCTGAAGTGAGTATTTTTCCCTTGGAAAAATATGTTGCAGATATTTAACCACCTCAACAATGTTATGAAATGGAGTTGGCTTCATGGATCCTTCCAACTCATGCAAAGTTTTCGATTGCTTGGCCTTGATTATCTCTCCAAAGGAAGTTTCAGAATGTTTTGGATCAAATATTTTCACTAACCTCATAGTGAACTTTGCATAAGTAGATATATTTGCATTATTTAATGGATAATATTCATAAAACCACCAGGCATAAGCCTTACCTTCAAGATGTAGTGCTGCTACTCTAATGGCTTCTTCTTCTTAAACTTGATGCTGCTAAAAATATGTGTCTAGCTTCATTACCCTAGCCTTGGTTGTGCTCTTGGGTGAACCATCAAAAGTAGGTAGAAATAACCTACCCAAATTGTGTTGCATGCACCCTCTTCTTCTATTTTTGTTGTTGGGTCTTACATCTTCTTGGATTTGAAAAAACCCTTGGAAGTTTAAATGATCTTTGAATCTACTAAACTAAGATTCATATTCTTGGATATAGCACCAAGATTGTCCTCCTTTGGTGTTTCTCCTACCTCTTCTTCTCTTTCCAAGAATGTAGGCATAGTACCACGTTGTATATCTAACGGTGTAGCAGAATGCTCACACCCACAAGGTGAAAAACCGAAGCTTTCTTTATGTACAAGCTCTCTTGGAGAATCTCTATATCTCTCCATCCCCATCTCTATGATGTCTTTGTTAATGCTCTGAGTAGTTTGGAAAACAAGTCTTGAGAACTCCTTCTCCTCATCTCCTTTTGATAAAAGGGTTCTACCCTTGTCTTCCTTATCATCTGAATAATCATACTTCCAATTTTTCCTTCTGAGATACCTCTTCTCTCTATCTATGGGAGGATGTCATTCTTCTAATGATATATTGGCTTAATATGCATAGGCTGAGCCAAGATTATGCTCTTATTCCACTATAATATTCCCAAATGGGAAAGCCAGGAATATAGTGAAAAATACTGGAATAGAAGTGTAAAACATCATATAAAAATATGAGGCCAATATGGAGACCTTCCATTCATCATAACCGAAACAAATATGTATACAATAATGGGCCACAAAACATATAACAATATAGAACAAGCCTCCAATGAGTAAACCCTCAAGAATGAGGTGCTGCTACTATATCAAAAATGCTGGAAGACTACTACAGCATATTCATAGAAGCGCTGCTACAGGAAATGAACATACAAAATATGAGGGGCTGATATATGCCTCAAAAGGTCCATAAAATACAGATCTAGGCTCTATACAGCCTCCAATGAAGAACCCAAAAAGGGTTTTCAGAAAAACACCACTATACAAGACGAGAATCAAAGCCCTAGGGCTAAAGATTCATTGCAACAAATAAAATAGAAATGTGTGGGAAATCTGATATGGAAAATAATGTAGCCTTATCCAATGAATCCTCTAGATGAAAGGATAATCCCTTCTCTAGAAAACCTCCTCCCCAAATGGTGTACTGAAACCACCCTGCAACTCCTCCCTCAAGATAAGGTAGTCCAAGACAAAAACTGTGCTATAGGGGCAAATAAATAAGCGATTTGATGCAAAATTCTACAATAAGGCTCGAGGGTGTTCCTTACTATCCTCCCAATGGAAAGGAACCCTTCTCCACTGAAAATAAGAACTGAAGTGACCCAAATATGCTCTCCACCGCTACAACCTGCAACACAACATAACCCTCAATAGGATCTGCATTGTATATGAAAGATGAAGCTTGGTCTAATGCCTGAATGTGGAAGTATAGATAAAAATCTTCCTTTCATGCCTCTCAAGGATAGAGGTGGGATTCCTGACCAGGAACACCCTGTGCTAAGGAGCACTGCAATCTTAGCTAAACAGCTGAAGAAAGCTATATGTCTAAAGAGACCATATATTCAAAAATATCATATATCAACATACATAATGAAATATGGCTTCCATCCTCTTCCTTATGTTAGTGTTAGTTTTTTCATACTGCCATCAATGATCAAATTTACTCTTTTTCATTTGCATAGTAGGAGTCCCATACTATAAATTTTCATCATTCCATTAGGTCATGGATTCATTGATGGTAGTGGTCTTTCACCAATTTCCCCTCATGTGAAAACTTGTCGATTCTCCTCTCTATGGTCTTCAGTCATGATTCACTTTCACTCCGCAATTCATGTTATTAGGTCATAGGGTTGGTCTCATTAGGTTCTACGGTCTCATCATATTCAAATTAATGAGGAAAGTGTCAATAAAAGCAGCAAGGACATGAGGATGCCTAATAAACTCAAAAGCATAGTATCTAGAAAAATCAAAGAGGGTTTTCTTTCACTTCGATGTAATTGTCACCTCAAAACATGTTTTGAGGTGAAAACATGATACTTTTTTATTATTATCATCTTTTATGTAATTTTATGTCTCTATATGTAATAAGTTGAACTTCAGAAGCTGTTATCTCTACAAAGCCACCCCCTGCCTTTAAAAGGTGTTTTCCACAGTATTTTCAGTGTAAAATCATGTTCTAAGTACGTCCATCAGAAAGAGCCTGGAAAGAGCTTTCCAACGATATATCATGCTCCCCAAACTGAATTCTGGATTGGAAGATATGCCTAAGTGAATGAAAGCCCCCAAAAGCCTAAACATACCCTTCTTACTCATTTGATCCTTTAAAATTTATAATTTCTACCTTTTCATATGATTTTAAAATATCTTCATCGCAAAAGTCCCTTTGTATTTCCATCTCCTACAAACCTCCGATGCGATCACATCGCATCGCAAGTCCAATCGCATCATCGCAATCCCCTTCCTCCGATCTGATTGCATCACATCATAATAGTTCATCGGCTCCCGATTGACCCTTCTCCAATTAAACAACTTCGATGCGATTGCACTACCTCCAATCTGATCGCACTATCGCATCGCAAAAATTCGTCGCAGCATTCGCTCTCAACCCGTCGATCCGATGAATGGCATGTTGCTCATTGCATCGCGGGATCCCTCTGCCATGTGTTACATCTGCTCCCCTTTTGATTTACGATTGCGATTCCTCGGTCCCACCATAAAACCTTTCGCCCTTTCCAAAGAAAAAGGGGCTTTTCCCTATGAAAAGTGAAAATTTTCATTTGTTTGTTTTAGAAGAATTTTTCCTACATTGCCCCCTCTCATCCTTCATCATATCGCCAATCACATTCGCATCCCCGCTAGCACTTCGCTCCCGCACTCCCGACATCGCCGATGCGATGAAATCGCATTGCGCAATTGGCGATTCTTGCGACATTTAACTCCAAACCCCCTCCTCCGCTAATTTGTGATTGCGATTCCCTCAGTCCCACCAAGGCTTTCCGCCCATCACATCACAAGTTTTCATCGCATTGCATGGCCTCCCATCGCATCGCTCCATTATGTGACACACCCGCTCCCCTTCTGATTTTCGATTTGCGATTGCGCTTCGGGCCCATGATCTTTCCTTTCGCTCTTTTTCAATGAAAAAGGGGCTTTTCTTCCTTAAAATGACAAATGTAATTTTCTTTGGATGCAAAGGCATTTTCTTCGACATAAGGGTTTTTCTTGAAGATTAAAGGAAAAGACATTAAGTTTGGACCATGAACTATTATAAAACACAAAGATCATTACAGCATGACAGCAACGATAAAAGAGGAGGATTGGTTCTAGATTTGTCTTTCTTCTCCTCTGTTGGAGTAACTGTAACAAAAAATATTCCAGATGACCAAAATATATTGTTTCCCCTCTTTTAGGGGGGCATATTGATGGTTCATTTTCTATGTTCGGATTTATGTTCCCAAGTGGTTAAGACAACTCTTCCTTTTGTAGATGCGTCCACTAAAATTATGTCTATTTAATGTAATTTATGAGTCATTTTTAAGGGGGGGAGGGGAATGGTGGAATAAGTTGGAATTATTGGGGATGCTCTGCGCTCCATTGTTGTAACAGTTTGGCATGGAATTAATAAAGAAATGCAGCACTGATTTATGGGATCCCTGTGGTATGGATTTTAGCATTGTTCTTCCTTTTGTGGTCATTTGTTAATTTTTTATGTTTTCCATTCATTCATTCATATATCTGTTTGGATGTTTTTTAAGATAGATAGGTAGAATCCATTGTATAATGATCTTCCTTGGGAAAATCATTCAATACTCTATGTTTTATATTGTTTGAAAAGGATCCATCTCCTATGCCCTTTTCAGCTTCTCACCAGTCTTAAACATTCCATCATTACTAAAACAAAGTTGTTAAAATCCCTGCCTACCTTGCCCCATAGGATACCCTAAATCTATGAGTTAATTCCCCAGTTTCAAACTGCCCAGCCCCATCTTGTCCATACAACCCTGAAAATTGATAAAAATTTCGAGCTACTATACCTAGCCTAAAATCATTTGTAGTTATATTTCATTGAACATTTTTCATGGAGAGAGCCCTCTCCTGACCTTGTAGGGCTAGCTACAAGGCTGAGCATGGTTTGAAGTTACCTTTATTTGCCTTCCTTCAGCCTGAGGTTAAAATTAGGTGCTAACATTTCCTGGCGACCATACTGGGGAAATTTTAAAACAAAAGACTGATCACCCCAGTAACATCTTCCATAGAAATTTTTGGACTCTGGATGATGAGGTTCAGAGTTTGCTAGGCTGAAATAAAACATTGTAAAGTAGAAAATGAACCACACTGGCTTCAAGGAAATACACAAGGGCCAATCCTTATCCAAATCCTCCTCCTATATTTGAAAATCCTAATCTCATTCCATGAATAATCAGAAGACAAGAAAGTTCATTAAGCCCTAAACCTATTTTCCGATCCCATACCTGTCCCAGTGAGTGGTTATTTGTAGAATACCTCTCTTTTGATGAGTGTTTTGAGCTTTATTTTTTTAGAAAAAAATTTGAAACTTCACTTGATGACATAGTTTTAGACCCTGAGTTTCTTCTGGATCTTGAAGTTCAAAGGGAAAACAGCTCAATTGATGACTACATTTTAAATTCCCCTCAGACATCTATCACTGTAACCAATATCCCCGAGCCTTCAGATTTATCAGAAAAAACATTTGCTGCCCTTAATTCATCAGCATTCCCATCAGTTTCAAAATTCAATTCTCAACTTTCGACTCCTCCATCAATAGCTCCCTTGAATCCTAGTAGCACAAATGTTGTTGTAAATCCACCTCGAGTCATGGCTGCCTGGTATGCACCCCTGGTTTTTCCTCAGAATCTGAATGATATGTCTGTTGATTACCAAATTAAAATACCTTTATTTGATGTCACTCAAAGCATCACAGCCCAACAACATGTTGATAAGATGAATGAATTCTTTGACCTTCATGAGGTAGAGGCAGAAAACATGACCACAATATTTTTTTTCCAAACCTTTAGGGGTGAAGTTTGAAAATGGTTCACAGCCTTACCGGCAGCTTCTATCCACAATTTGCAGGAGATACATAGACAATTCTTAGACCAGTGGGAGGTAAATAAAAACCCACTCCAAATCTTGTCTGAATATGAAAATATTAAAAGGAATATGGGTGAAAGTGTACAAGATTATTGTGTGAGATTTAATGCTGTGTATAATGCTATTCCGGCCAATCTAAAACCCCCCATGGGGTTAGCTTTGCTCAAATTTCCAGATGGCTTCGATGTTGATATGGAATATCAGCTACGGGAATGAGATCCTACCACACTTGAAGATATGCAGAAAATATATTTGAGCGTAGAAGCAAATTTTCTAGCCAGAAGAGCCCGGACAAGAGCCGAAAAGAGGGTAACTATAAAAGAGGAAGCATCTCCTTCAGATACGAAGATGGATACTTTGATCCGAATGGTGGAGAATATGGTTGATCGGCTGACTATTTCAGATAGACCTAAAGCACAAATCAAGAATCCAAATTTCAAAGGACAGCAACAGCGCCAATTCTGAATTAAACAAAGGGAACACAAAACACAATACCAAACAGCACAACAGCAGCAGCTCATAACTCCTTTGCAGCAAATTTTTTTTCAGGGAATGGAAACAAATGATGATGATGATCCGGTAGTTGAAGCTAATCATTTTTTCACTGTTGATGGTTAGCCCATTTTTCTGAAATAAGATGAATAATATGTAGTGATTCTAGACACTCGAAGAGATGATGATTTCATATTGGCCAATGATGTAGTATTAGAGGAAGAATCCGATGATTACCAATGAGGATATATGAACGCTTTGTCAGTGCAACAGAAGCAGTATTCTTTGAGGAGCAGATATGTGCTAGTCAATCCCATTAAGAAAAGGAAAGAGCTACAACCAAAAAATGACTCTTCAAATACTCAAAGGAAAGGGAAAGAGCCTGCTGATCCCTCTCCCAGCAAGGCATCCTCAACGATTAACATTGTAAATGAAAAGAATCAGCTTAGCGCAACAAAGGAGCAAGTGGAGAAGAAATATTCTCCTATCAAAGAGGTAGAAAAAGTTCCATATTTTAATTTAGAAAATGAAATTGCTAAGCTGAAGGTGTCCATGCCCTTGACTGAGTTGGTAAAAAATAGCACTTATAAACATCAGGTATCTAGAATGTTGCAAATAGACTCTATATCAGATATGGTGAATGTTGAAGATGACTATCCTGAACTTATTTTTGGTCTAGTCATAGAAGGTCAGTCTGAAGAGAGTGAAGTCCCTCCATTCTACCTGAGTCTTAGACTGCATGAGTTCATGTTACATAACGCTATGTTAGACTCCAGAGCCTCGCAAAAATTGATGCCCAAATCCATTATCGAGAAGTTGGGTCTTGATGTCACCCGCAAGTACCATGATTTGTATTCCTTTGACTCCTGTAGGGTCCATTGAATTGGTCTTATCAAAGACTTGGTAGTATATTTAGATCACATCCTAGTCAAGAATGTTTTGATGGATGTGGTTGTTTTTGATGTTCCACCATGTTTTGGAATGATTTTTTCCAGGTCATGGGGTGAAAAAATGAAAGGAACCATACAACTTGATTTCTCTTACGCCACCATTCCCGTGTTCAGTCAGCTGAGAAAACTATACAGAGAGAAGAAAATGAAATACATGATCACTAGCAAAGAGAAGCCAATTAATCATCCAATTAATGTAGTCCACACATACTTAGAGTCATTTGTATTATATTTAGATGGTGGTTTGAATGATGAAAATGTTCAGTTGGTGGAAGTAGATAAGGTACCTGAAATTTCAGAAAATTTTAGGGAAGCCCTTAGACAAGAAAGAGATAAAGCATCAAGCATCTTTGAGCTTTCTACTGGCCAGCACCACAAGGACAATGAACAACAGAAAAATGCAGAAATCAGTCAAGATAAAGTAGAGAAAGAAGCAAAATTTCAGCATCTAGAAGAAGAAGAAGAAGGTCTTTGGAGGATGGACTTTGATGAAGTTGTTGGTAAGGACGGTGCTGGTATAGGAATATGGATTCGAATCTCTATTTTCCAGCCTAAAAAAGTTCCTAGTAATGTTAGAGTATGTGCTTACAAATTGTCTTTTGACTGCTTTAACAATGAAGCAAAGTATGAAGCCTCGATCGCAGGTCTGAAAATTTTTGAAGAAGCTAAAGGAAAAGAGGATTTCGGTCTATGTAGATTCAGAGTTGATAATCAAATAGGTAAAGGGAGAGTATCAAGAAAAGCATCTGCGATTAAGGGCCTACAGAAATGCAGTCCTAGACATCTTGAGGATTTTTTCTAAATACACTCTGATAGTAGTACCCCGAATGCAAAATCTCATTGCAGATTCTCTTGCCACTACTGCAGCTAATTTGAAGATTCCAATGAATTCCAACAACAAATTTGAAATTTATGTCAAACATTGGCCTGTTGTTCTGGATAATTTAAGGTATTGGCAAGTGTTTTGGGATGACAATGAAATCAATGCTTTTTTGCAGAGTGAAGGAAAATTCAAGGATACTTCCATAGAGGGTGATTATGATGTCGATGATCAATAAATCAAATAAAATCATATGGATGTGTTGCAGCTCAAAGAAAATGTAATTCCTAGAGGTCTCATACCTTTAGAGGAGATTTTTTTATCAAGATGATGTTGCAAAAAAAACGAGATTGGTTCCTACTGATAAAGGAGTTGAAGATGTTAATCTTGGAACAGCTGACAAGCCTAAGCTTGTGAAGTTATCAAAAGCGTTGTCCCCTAAGGTAAAATAATAGTATGTTAAATTAATTTCTAAATTTTTTGATGTGTTTATGTGGGATTATTTAGATTTGAAGGTGTATGACAAAAATATAACTCAACATACTATTCCCATCAAGCTGGATCATAAGCCATTCAGACAGAAGCTAAGAAGGATCAACCCAAATCTGCTTCCATCCATTGAAAAAGAGGTAAATAGATTTTATAAAGCTGGTATTATTTTCCCAATTATATTTTTTGATTGGATTTCAAATTTGGTCCCAGTACGAAAAAAGATAGGAGAAATAAGGTTGTGCATAGATTTCCGGAATCTCAATAGAGTATCCTTAAAGGACAACTATCCACTTCTGAAGATGGATCATATTATGCAAAGAGTAGTTGGAGCATCAAGGATGTCACTACTCGATGGTTACTCAAGCTATAATCAGATCTTGGTGCATGAAAAATACCAAGACAAAAATTCCTTCACAACACCTTGGGGAACTTTCCAGTATGCCAAAATTCCATTTGGAGTGAAGAACGCTGGAACAACGTTCTAGCGAGAAATGGATATCTCTTTTGCTAATGAAAAGGATGTTTTTTTGGTTGTTTATTTGGATGATCTGACAGTGTTTTCTGGTTCTGATGATGAACATTTGCACCACTTGAGGGTTGTATTTCAACGATGCAGAAATTTTGGGATTTCTCTCAATCCGAAGAAAATTTTGTTTGTTATGGATGAAGGCAAGTTGCTAGGGCATATCATCTCTAAAGATGGTATCCGCATTGATCCTTCAAGAGTGGAGGCAGTTCAACACATAAAATTCCCCCGTAACAAAAAGGAGATTCAGGCATTCAACGATAAGATGAACTTCTTGCGCAGATTTATACAGAATTTGGCTGACCATTTACAAGAAATGACTAATATGTTGAAAAACGATAGCACTGTCAAATGGAGTGAGGATGTTTTCAAGTCATTTAATCTGGAAAATTTTTCTCTGTCCAATTCCCCAGTCTGGATTAGTCCTGATTACACTCAATATTTCATTATATTTTCATTTGCATCGGAGCATACCATGGCTGCGATATTGATGCAAAAGAGAGATTAGATTGAACAGCCCATTGCCTTTTTCAGTAGGACTATTCGAGATGATGGCTTGTGGTATAATATCATTGAGAAACAAGCTTTGGCTCTTATAAAAGCATTGAAGGATTTTAGAGTGTACATTCTGCATTCACATACCATAGCATATGTTCCTAATGCAGTAGTAAAATATGTGTTGATGCAAACTTATCCGGAAGGAAGAAGAGGTCGGTGGATAGCAGCAATGTTGGAATATGATTTGGAGATTAAACCAAAAAAGTTAGTCAAAGTATAGGGTTTAGCAAAACTAATGGCACAATCAAACCCGCGCGCTCTAGACATAAGCCTCATAGCATCAATGTCAGAGGATGAGAATGATGGTTCACTTGTTCCTATTTCATAAATATTCCTACAATCACCATGGTATTCAGACATATTTTATGTTCTTCAACATCTTTTTCCACCTCCAGGGATGTCTAGAAGCAAAGGTAAATCACTAAAACTCAAGTGTGCTAAGTTCTGCATTTTAAAAAATGCTCTTTATTGGAAAGATCCAGGAGGTATTCTACTTAATTGTTTGGTTGAAGATGAGGCTCAGTAGGTGATGCATGACTTTCACAAAGGTGATTGTGGTGGTCATTTTTTTTGGAAAAAAACATCTAACAAAGTACTGAGAGCAGTATATTATTGGCCCACTTTATTTTCAGATTTGTATAAAATAGTGATGAGCTGCCATGAGTGTTAATTTTTCCAAGGAAAGAGGAAACTGCTTCCTCTTCCCTTGAAACCAGTTCAAGTAAATTCTCCTTTTCAACAGTGGGGACTTGATTTCACAGGGGAAATCCATCCCACATCATCAGCACATCATCGATGGATCTTGACAGGTACTGATTATTTCACCAAATGGATTGAGGCCATTCTAGCAAGGCAGGCCACGAATACGATAATCATTCAATTCTTAGAATCAAATTTATTGTCTCGTTTTGGTTTCCCTCACAAAATCATAACAGATAATGCAGAAGCATTTAGATCCAAGAAGATGGTGGAATTGTGCAATAAATACAATATTGTGTTGGGCCATTCGGCAACATATTACCCACAAGGCAACGACCTGGCAGAATCATCAAATAAATCCCTGATCAAAATAATTAAGAAAATGCTAGAAACAAATAAGAGGAATTGGCATTGAAATCTCATCAACGCGTTATGGGAAGATAGAGTTAGCTGTAAGAAATCCATAGGTATTTAACCATTTGAATTAGTTTATGGCACTGATACTGTGTTTCCTACATCACTTACAGTTTTGGTCATGAGACTATTGCAAGAGGCTGGTAGCGAAGAGGACGATAATCAGTGAAGGATCAATCAAATTATCCACCTTCAGCAAACAAGGGAGGAAGTCTCTCAGAACACTATTCAGTTGTAGGAAAAGATAAAGAAAATATATGACCATAAAACCAAAGAAGAGAAATTCTAGTTGGTAGACCTGGTGTTGAGATGGGATGCACGAAATGAGGATAAAGGGAAGCATGGTAACTTTGATAACCTATGGAAAGTACCATACAATATTTCAATGTACAGGGGATAGAATGCTTTCTTTATCACCGAGATGGATGACCAATATTTCCCTGGAGGGCCAGTGAATGGTAGGTTGTTGAAGCACTGCCACTTTTGAGATAATGGGTCCAAAATTATGTCAAATTCATTGTATATACCACACCATTTTTGGTCAGATTTCAAGTACACAATCATTGAAATTTGGGGCTCGAGGCAAAGGCTATAAAACCTGAATGATATGTGTAAGGTTTTTTGGTTTTAATTTAGTTTTTAGTCATACTTTGATTCAGAGTCAGTCTGCATTGTCTCAGTTTTCAGTATTTTGACCGCATTTTCCCAATGGATAAGGCTACTTGGTGTACGGTGTTCTTGGCACCTCCAAGGAGCTGACATCCCCATTAGAGCCAATGTTAGTGTCAGTTTTGTCATACTTCCATCAGTGATCAAATTTACTCTTTTTTATTTTCATAGTAAGAGTCCCATACTATAAATTTTCATCATTCCATTAGGTCATGGATTCATTGATGGTAGTGGTCTTTCACCAGTTTCCCCTCATGTGAAAACTTGTTGATTCTCCTCTCTATGGTCTTCAGTCATGATTCACTTTCACTCGGAAATTCATGTTATTAGGTCATAGGGTTGGTCTCATTAGGTTCTAGGGTCTCATCATAGTCAAATTAATGAGGAAAGTGTCAATAAAAGAAGCAAGGACATGAGGATGCCTAATAAACTCAAAAGCATAGTATCTGGAAAAATAAAAGAGGGTATTCTTTTATCTAGATGTAACTGTCACCTCAAAATATGTTTTGAGGTGAAAATATGATACTTTTTTTTTATTATCATCTTTTATGTAATTTTATGTCTCTATATATGTAATAATTTGAACTTCAGAAGTTGCTATCTCTACAAAGCCACCCCCTGCCTTTCAAAGGTTTTTTCCACAGTATTTTCAGTGTAAAATCATGTTCCGAGTATGTCCATTAGAAAGATTCTGGAAAGAGCTTTCCAACGATATATCATGCTCCCCAAACTGACTTCTGGATTGGAAGATGGGCCTAAGTGAATGAAAGCCCCCAAAAGCCTAAACTTACCCTTATTTCTCATTTAATCCTTTAAAATTTATAATTTCTACCTTTTCATATGATTTTGAAAGATCTTCATCACAAAATTCCCTTTGTATTTCCATCTCCTACAAACCTCCAATGTGATCGCATCGCAATCCCCTTCCTCCGATCCAATCACATCGCATCATAATAGTTCATCGGCTCCCGATTGACCCTTCTCCGATTAAACAACTTCGATTCGATTGCACTACCTCCAATTCGATCACACCATCGCATCGCAAATTCGCTCCCGACCTGCCGATCCGATGAATCGCATGTCACTCATCGCATCGCGCGATCCCTCCGCCATGCATTACATCTACTCCCCTTCCGATTTTCGATTGGGATTCCCTGGTCCCACCATAAAACCTTCCGCCCTTTCCAAAGAAAAAGGGGCTTTTCCCTATGAAGAGTGCACATTTTAATTTTGTTTGTTTTAGAAGAATTTTTCCTCCATCACCCCTGCTCATCCTTCATCATATCGTCAATCGCATTCGCATCGCTGCTAGGACTTCGCTCTCGCACTCCCGACATTGCCGATGCGATGAAATCACATTGCGCAATCAGTGATTCTTGCGAAGTTTAACTCCAAACCCCCTCCTCCGCCGATTTGCAATTGCGATTCCCACGGTCCCACCAAAGCTTGCCGCCCATCACATCGCAAGTTTTCATCGCATCGCTCTATTATGTGACACACTGGCTCCCTTTCCGTTTTGCAATTTACGATTGCGCTTTGGGCCCACCATCCTTCCTTTCGCTCTTATTCAATGAAAAAGGGGCTTTTCTTCATTAAAACGACAAATGTAATTTTCTTTGGCTGCAAAGGCATTTTCTTCGGCATAAGGGTTTTTCTTGAAGATTAAAGGAAAATACATTCTTTTTGGACCATGAACTATTATAAAACATAGAGATCATTACAGCACGATAGCAACGATAAAAGAAGAGGATTGGTTCCAGATTTGTCTTTCTTCTCCTCTGTTTGAGTAACTGTAACGGTAAATATTCCATATGGTCAAAATATATTGTTTCCCCTCTTTTAGGGGGGCATATTGTTGGTTCATTTTCTATGTTCAGATTTATGTTCCCAAGTGGTTAAGGTAGCTCTTCCTTCTGTAGATGCGTCCCCTAAAATTCTGTCTATTTAATGTAATTTCTGAGTCATTTGTAGGGAGGGGGGAGGGTGGAATAAGTTGGAATTATTGAGGACGCCCTGTGCTCCATTGTTATAATAGTTTGGCAGGGAATTAATAAAGAAATGTAGCACTAATTTATGGGATCCCTGTGGTATGGATTTTAGCATTGTTCCTCCTTTTGTGGTCATTTGTTAATTTTTATGTTTGCCATTCATTCATTCATATTTCTGTTTGGATGTTTTTCAAGATAGATAGGTAGAATCCATTGTATAATGCTCTGCCTTGGGAAAATCATTCAATACTCTATGTTTTCTGCTGTTTGAAAAGGATCCATCTCCTATGCCCTTTTTAGCTTCTCACCAGTCTTAAAAATTCCATCATTACTAAAAAAAAAATTGTTAAACTCCCTGCCTACCTTGCCCCATAGGATACCCTGTATCTCTGAGTTAATTCCCCAGTTTCAAACTGCCCAGCCCCATCTGGTCCATACAACCCTAAAAATTGATAAACATTTCGAGCTACTATACCTAGCCTATAATAATTTGTAGTTATATTTCATTGAACATTTTTCACGGAGAGAGCCCTCTCCTGACCTTTTAGGGCTAGCTACAAGGCTGAGTGTGGTTTGAAGTTACCCTGATTTTCCTTCCTTCAGCCCGAGGTTCAAATTAGGTGCTAACACCTTATATAAGTGATGAGCTTCCTAACCCTAGGCCCCAATCATTGAAGACACTACTTCCATGCAAAGAGTCTCCAAATAAAACTGCATTGTCCCATAATGAATGCCACTCCTCCATGTGTTCTAGCCCCTTTTCACACCTAAGGGTGCTCAATTAAGCTGCCAAGATGTCCTCCTTTCACATTGGAATTTATTTTATTCATATTCAGGAGATTTATGGATATCCATACCCTCTTATTTATCAAACAAGGAAGCAAAAAAAAAAAAATATTCCAACTAGCTGTGTACTAATTTAGAAATATTACAGATAATGAGCTGATGTCGATAGAAATTGATCCATCGGAGGAAATTCTACGACAGGAAACCATAAGATCAAGTTTTGATGAAATTATTTGCAAGGAATAACTCATGGATGGTCAACATGAATGGAGACAAATGTTTGCAACGAATGGTAAATTTAAAGTCGAACTTTCTCTTGAACACATAATGACACTATAAATGGCTTGGCAGCATTTGACTCAAAGATAATGCCCAGAAACTCGCTGAATACTTTCAATGTTGTTTGATTAACTATAAGAAAAAGATTACCCAACCCAAGTACAAGTGTGACAAAGTGTCGTGTTCAAGAGTGACATGCTGCTTTTTAAAATAAGGATAACAAATGGATTCTTTTTCTCACTCCCCACCCCCCACAATTATTGATAAGTACCACTTTATTTTTGTCAAGCTTGAGGAGGATAAAATTTTCTTTCCATGTAAGCTCATCCTTCGGACGAGTTCATATTAGTATTTTTAAAATGAACCCTAAGAAGGAGTGGTTTGGTCCTTTTATGATCAATAGGTCCTGTATTGTTTCATTTTAATGAGTGTAGTATACGATTAACTTGGTGTTTTTTAGTTTTAGGGAGTCAGAAGAAAAACATAAGTAAACTCCGTAGTGTTCTGTTTCATAAATTTAGTCTCTCAAACCTATAAAAGGATAAAAAAAATGTAGGAGAGAACTCTATTGACCATTCTTAGTCAACATATACCTTTTTCGCAAATAGTATAAGTCAGTATGGAAAAGTGGTAAACTTATATTGAATAGACAACTGTTCATTTACTTTAACGAGTTCGAATAGTCAAGTACATGGCTATATTTTCATGTTTAGATAGTCTGAAAAGGGCTTAAAATAGGACTCCATGGTTTCACTTTTTCGTATTTTTTATACAGCCCGAAAAAGTGACAAAAGTCTACTCATTGTCAAAATGATTCTTTTCAAACATAACCTGTTTCCTACACAAAAACTCAAAAAATTACAAATATATTCTCTCAAAATATGAAAATCAGTTTGATTTTTTATTTCTAAATTGAAAAAAAACAAAATAATACTATTTTATTTACTCAAAACTATAAAAAGAAGTTTAAAAAAATCATTTTAACCTTTTAGTTTTGAGAGCAGAGAAGAAAGAGATTTTTCCCTAAACCTGCTGAAGCAAATGAAGCAGATATCGGGAAAACCAACCAATAATTTCAAGAACCATCAGTGCTAGTTATTCCACATCATCATTATCTTTCTTTTCATTGGTTTAGTTTTTCATTTTAATTTTTTAGTTCATTTTTTAGGGGGAACAAGGTTTCAAAATCCACCCTCAGGGATGCACAGGTTTTTGTGGTGAAACCCACGCACCAAAAATATCATCAGGTCGTCATGGTTTTTATCTATAGCTCATGCACAAAAACATGTTGTGTATACATAAAACCCATGAAAGCATCGAGGGGTTTGTAAAATCATGTTTCTTTCCATAAAAAATGGCTCAATTTCTCCCAATTGATTTCTAATGATCCTTATTGATGATTTGTAGGTTAGACATCATATTGTAATGGAGAGAAAGGGAGCATGAGCTTCATGATAACGAATCCATGGATGATATGGAAACACTTCAAACGTTAAAAAATTGCGGATTGTATAAATTATGGGCGATTCAAGGTATGAAGGCATATTTTGAGTTGATGACTTGACTAGTGAATTCTTGGGATGTTCGAGAGGAATGCTTCATCATTGGAGACCATAGGCTTGTGATAGAGCCAGAGGATCTCTATTTCCTAACCGGAATACCTTGTAGAGGGAGAGACATTTCCTTTTTTGGGTGAAGACCAGGTGGTCTACCCACTACATCTTATATGGCTTAATATTGCAGCCAATATTCAAAGTTAAAGGATGGTCGCATTGATATCAAAACCATTGTGCGACTAGAGATAAATATCCTTACATTTACAATTACCAAGTTGTGTGGCAGTTTAGATTCGCATGTGGCTACCGAAGAACAAATGCTAACTGTAGTTGAATTTTCCGGGGGAAGAATTTTCAACTGGTGCGAAGGAGTGATGGTCAACATGAAAGAAAAAATTATGAGATCTAAGACTGGGAAGTTGAAAAGCTTCATCTATGGAGCAATTCTTGTGTCTCTCTCTTTCGAGATAATTCCACTCCTCGCACCCTAGCATTCTATAGTGCATCCCATAAAATGTAGGGAACCACATATGTTTTGATGGGTGTTACTGATGTCTCTCCATGGTGGCTATAGTGGTCCGGTGGTTCGCTATACTCCTCAGTTATTTATATGGCTTAGGAACCAAATATTCATGATTGAATATTTTTCTTACGCAGGGGTACATTTCAGAGGTGACCCAGACACATCAGTCCCACCGGGGACATAGTGGGATGCATCAAGTAAAGAAAATAATTTTTAAGTTTCTATGTTATCTAATTTTTTTTTTATTTTCTATCATCCAATACTGATAAAAATTAAAATGAAGATGTTGGCCCATCACGACTAGTAGCGCTTCGTCACTTTGATAGGTGATGTGTGCAACCTATAGCAGGTCCACCACAGACTGATGCGACAGAGGATCTTACAGAGCTAGAGCACAACCTAGAGAGGTTGACTATTGACATCTGGGAGACATGGATAGATGATATACCTCTCAGCCTCTAGAGACATTTGACTGGGGTTCCAGGCCCATTCAGGAGATATCTACGTAGGGTGGCACATGCCATAGTCTGCTACCATAATCATCATCATGGATAGTTGATGGTCGATCTAGATTGACATTTTGTTTTTCGTATCAGTATTTTTAGATCATAAGGTGTTTGAAACCTATGATCATAGATGACGTAATATTTTTTTGACACAGAACTATTTTTAACCTAATGATATTACTACTTCCGATATCTGAGTATCTTGTTCAATATGGATCAAATATTGTTTTGTTTTACTTTTAATTCTGTAGATTTATATTTAAAACCTAATTAGCTAATGCATCAGACAAAGTGTTTAAATTTATTGAAATGTGTTGATATTAAATGTAATCAATCTATCTTTCCAAGAGACAAACCCTTAAAAACATTCTTAACAAAGCTAGATTTTTGATAGCATAAACACAGTTTAAATGTAATACAATGAGTTGCAAAGCTAAGCTAAGAATAAAATGTTGAATACCAAATGTGATGGCATCAGGTACTAGCTCAATTATTATTCTATATTCTACAATTTTGTTCGTTGTTTGACGGAGGCATATCCCATGAATAGAGACTAACTCATCGGCGGACAAATAGATGACCCAAGAAGCAGAAGAGATATTTCATGTACTAAAAGAGGCATTGTTAGAAAAACCAATGTAATGTTAAAGGAATGTTGACATCTCTAGTATCAAGAGTAATCAATATAATAAGAGAAAGTAGTGAAAAATCGTCGAGAAAAAATAACTAATCCTAAGGCACACTTTTCTAATCTAAGGCACACTGTTCTAAAATGTAACTAATGTACAAAGAGGATCTTCACATGAAGAATCATGCATAATATCTCTTGAGATAAAATCCATTTATGGGTTTATCTAAAGAGACGTCGTTATAATTGACTAACTCATTGGCTCATTTTGCAAGCATGCACTTAAGAATATAAGGACCATACCACATTGGTTCGAATTTACCAGCACCTAGTTTGTCTTGAACTTGATCGTATACTGGAACTAGGTCACCTTTCGAATATATATGAGGGTTAACTCTTTGATCATACTGAGCCTTAACACATTTTTTATGAGCTTTGGTAGCTAATGCAGTAGTGTGAAGACTCTCATCTAATTGTGCTAGGTATAAGAAGTGTTTCTCCTCTTCACAGGTTGTTGGTAATAATTTAGTGGCTAACTTGAGTGGCGTGATTTCATATTCAATGGTTAACACAGTTTCCAAAGTGTAAACACGCTGAAAATGAGTGAACCGTGTGGATGTTTTTGCAGAGGTACGATCTGCCCATAATGCCGAAAAAAGCATGGTATTCCAATTTGTTTTATAAGTTCTGACAATCTATTTAATCATGTTGGTTAAAACATTGTTGAAGGCCTCAACTTGACCATTAGCTTCTGGTTAATATGGTGTAGAATTATCATAGTGTAGGCCAATTTGAGAAAAATTTATGTCATCATAATGTTTCGAAAATTACTCCCATGGTCTGTAACGATAGCTTGAAGGACACCTAATCGAGAAATCACGTGATTGAATATGAAAATTGCTGCAATTTTTCCATCAACCGTGAATTTAGGCATCGCCTTTGCCCATTTGGTAAAGTAATCTAAGGCGAGAATAATATACCCATACCCCAGCCAAGTGAGGGTTACATTTTACAAAATATGTTCTCCTTTTAGTGAAAGGAACGATAGCAATGATTGGTCGAATAGGAGATGGAGGTGCATGCATCTTTCGATAAAAAATTTGTTAATTGTGGAATTTTCTAACCACGAGAATACAGTCTTTGAAGAGATACAACTGGAAATAGCGAGCACACAATATATTTTGGGTTGTGGAAAACCCATAAATGTGACCACCACATGCTTTGTAATGGAATTCATTCAAAACCCTTCCTTCTTCTTCATGAGTTATACAATGTTGAAAAACAAAATCTGCACCACGACATTAAAGAGTGTCACCAACAATATTGTATTGTTTAGATTGGTATCGAATTCTCTTTCGATATGATCGTGAAAAATCTGGCCGAAAGGTTTGGGTCTGGAGATATATAATGATATCTCCATACCAAATGTCTAATGTATTGATTAGAAATATAGATTCATCAGCAAGATGGTTTTCTACCACCGTTTCAGATTTAGTATTTGGAAAATCACACATAAGTTCAGCGAACACCAGTGATTTCTTAGACTTGGATTTCTCGAAATCCAAATAAAAATCTTGTAGAATAACGATCGATTTAGAGTATTTTCCCTCGATCAACTATTTTTCCAAAATATACATCATCAAGTTGCAATTAGATATCACTATGGTTTTGCGTAACAGTATGTAATGACACAATCGTTGGACAACTTGAATAGCTGCCAAGGCCAATTTCTCCACATGTGAGTACTTGATTTCTGGCGGGCTGAGATTTTGAATTAGGTAATAAATGACATGTTCATTGTTATAATAATCATCTTAAATAAAACCATTCCAATCGTGTAATCAGACGCAACTAAATACAAAAATTAATATCGGTGATAATCAGGGCGATGCAACTTCGGTGCATGGACCGACGCGTGTTTAAGTGCATCAAAAGCTTTATTAGCAAGATCATCCCAAATTAATGGAACATAATATTTTAACAATTGGGTGAAATCATTAGTTAAATCCGCATATTTTGGGATAAAACGACGCAAATATTTTTCTTTCCCCTTCAATATTTGGAGTTGGCGAAGAGTGGAAGGAGGAGGTAGATTAACAATAGCCTCAACCTTCGATGGGTCGGTGTGAATGTCTTATTTTGAAACAATGAACCCAAGTAAATGTCCTAATTTTACAAAAAAATACACATTTGTGTAGATTCAAATGAATGTTGTAATGCCTACATCTCATAAATATGGCATGTAAATTTGTAGGATGATCTTGTTTGCGTAAAGAATGAGTAGGTAAGTCATCCAGGTAGGGTTGTAGAATATGTTTGATATCATGAAATGCATAAGACATAGCTTGTTCAAAATTTGCACCCGCAATTTTTATTCGAAATGGTAATTTACAGTATCCGAACGTGCCCCATGGACATATAAATTTTGTTTTATCCTGATCAGTAGGGAGTATGATGATTTTATTGTAGCGAGAAAATCCATACATAAATGGGAATATTTCATTTCCAGCAAAATCATCAATAATTTGGTCGATATAGTGGGTAGGGTAATTGTCTTTAGCAAAAGCCTGGATAATATTCTGATAATCGACACATACTTCGATATTCCCTTGTTTCTTGGTTACAGGAACTATGTTAGATACCCAATCCATCAAAGGAATAGGATAAATAAATCCTACATGCAGTAATTTCTAAAATTCATCTTTAATTGCAGCATATTTCCGCAAATTTATTGGAAATAATCTCTATCTAGTAGGCCTAGCATCCAGGTATGTCTTAATTTCGTGAATAACAATCTTAGGATCAATACCTATCATTCTTTTCATAGGGCCAGGAAAAAATGTCTCGGAACTCCTGAAATAGGGCTTTGTATATTTTGATCTCTTCAATTGAGAAATAAGGACCAATATGATTTTTCTCAGTTATCCCAGGTTTAATTGATATGTCAATAGTAATTGTGGTGGAAATATTTCCCAAATTTCTCTCAGAATCCGAATGAAGAATGGACATAGGATTTTTAAGTTCCTTGACATAATCAATTGAAAATATGGATGAAAAATCATTCTCTATTTTATCAAGTTTAGGTAAAAAATAAGATCGATGATGGAGATCGTCCCATGGTAATTCATTCGATTACAAGACTTCTTAGATATTTTCATCAATAGAAAACACTTGTTGAAAAGGATCTGAAAATTATGTCAAGGCTGAGCTTGATAGAGAAGAAGACTCTTCACTGACCACATTCATTTGATCAATATAAGTTTACGGATAGTCAGAACACGATTGTATTGCTACATATACCGATTCAAAAGGACTTAAAGGCATATCGCCACTATAGGAGTCCAATTTTGATTCTAAAGGCACATTCCATGTGTAATCAAATGGAATTGTGCTTGGTGTAATCATATTGATATTAGAAATATTTCGCGGTACGTTGGGAGAAGGTATAGCGAAATTTCCCATCAGATAGGAATCCTTAACTAATCCTACCCCAACATCTTCATAAGGGATAACCATTTTTTCGACATGATGGATACTATCTGTAGAAGTAGGGTCTAAATCGAAGTAAGACAACTAATCGATTTTAACAATATTTCCTTTATGAGGAAACATTATCATGTGAAATACTGATGAAAAAACAACGGTCAAAGCATAAGACCAAATTCGACCTGGAATAATGTTGTAATCAAGAGGGGAATCAACAACTTCCACTTGAGTGTTACGATTTTTCCTTCTACTTCTATAGGCAGATCCCAGATTATTCCAAATGGGAGAAAACCTCTTCCATCAAAGGCTTTAAGAATGGTTCGTGACTAGTTGATTCTCGAAGAACCAAGATTTTTCCAACAAGCTAAGGACATAATGCATGTAGATTCTCCCTCATCAATTACTATGCGAAAAGCTAGCCTTGATTTGACTAATACCGAAATTTGAAAATCCATTTGATGTGGGAGTCTAGGTACACATTTTTTGAGATTAATGACAATGATATTCGATTCTTCAGGATAATTTGCTCCTATAGATGATAATAGTAGTTTCCTCTGAGATGGAAAAGATTGAAACACTTCAAGGGCTGACATTTTTGAAGGGGATATGGCCAAATCTTCAACAATATTATAATTTTTAGTGGATCTCGCATATCGGTTGAAAGCCGATTTTTGAGGTACACCTTTGGCATGTGTTTTAATCACTAAATCAGGATTAGGTTTCTCAATTTTTAATGGTTTATAAAACGAAGGAGTTGATACTATTGGTTGAACGAATCATTCATTTTCTTTACCAGCTACAGAAATCTTAGATCCATAGTGTTGAGATCGTGTCACAACCATGACCTGGGACATCATTAGGATATTCACCGATGAATTGGAAGAAGATCTGATCATTTTTATATCTTGAGATGGAAAAGGATATTTTAATACAGGAGGCATGGGTGAAACTCTGACAAATTTGGATACCTCGGCCTGATGTGGGAACTCTCTGGTGTAGTGATCCTCATCACAGATAGGACAAGGATAACGAGGTTTTATTTTTTAGTCTAACAGTTCTGTTTTTCATCTTTTTCTTTGGGGGAAGAGTTTTTATTTTTATTTTTACCCTTCCCATTTTTCTTATTGCCGGATGATTTAGCTTTGGTTGTAGATGAGTCTACAACGTGAATATCGGTAGAAGTTTCTAGGGAGGATCTCTTTTAGGTGAATCTGGTAGAGTTATGATTGGAGAAGTAAATTTAAATTATTTCTTCTTACTCTTTGTCATGTTAACTATACCAATTACACCATCTGTGGAATGAGAATGGGAAGGAGTTGTAATGATTTTACTTGGGGGTAAATCAAGATTTGTTTCATACAGAGTACCAGAATGTGTGTAAACGAGGTCCAGGTACTATGCTTGAGCTATGAACTTCTCTTCTTTTACAATGCCTCCCTTAGCTACATCTTCATTAATCTTAAGCAATGATTTGAGGAAAAATCCACTCAGAATTTGTTCCGTAATGAAAAATTTGACTAAAGATCGTCTGCATTTCCATTCGTGTATGTGATATAAAATTTATGTAGACATACTCTATTTTAATGAAGTCAAAGTTTTCGTGCCATTATCAAAACAGACTACAACTGAAAATTATTTAGGAAGGTTGTTGCTAAAGTGTTGAAATTGTTGAAAGATCCATGTGGTAGCTCAATATAACACTTGGTAGCTAAGCTAATCAAAGTTATTTAAAAAATTCTCAAACGAATAAAACCATCGATTAAGGAATTGGATACACACCATAGATGATAAGTCATCTCATGATTCGAGGGGTCTTCTCAAGATTTTCCTTGAAACTTTTGAATATCACTGGGAAAATTAGTAAGCATTGTCGGCCAAAATAGAAGATAGTATATTGGATCATTCATTAGCTGAGACAGGTTTGGTAAATCTAAAGTTGAAATGAATGGTAACTGTCAGTTAGGGTCTTATTATGTAAACTGATAACCTTGAGGAACATTACCAGTACCTAGAGGAGGATATCCAGGAAAACCTAGAATAGCCTTAGCAGTTGGGATTGGAATACCTCTAGGGTATCGAGGGTTAGCCATACCAAACTGAGGCTGAGATGGTATTTGATATGTATAACCAGGGTATGGTTTTCTCTGGTAAATTGGATTTTGTCCCATTTGTCCATATCAAAATTTCCCTTGAAATGGTTGAATTTGAACAAACTAACCTTGAAAGGTTTGACCCATAAAAGGTAGACTTGTTTGAATCGTAGTTGCATGAGGTTATCCTACATAGGTTTGAGGAATAGAATAAACTATAGGTCTAGTTTGATGAGTAGTAATCTAATGAATTGTCTGTGTAATATTTTTTGTTGTTGCTTGAAGGGTTGTAACAATAGGAGTTTGAGAAACTTTGGGTATAGGTGTACTTAGTTGTTGAATAGAAAAGTGCCCAGTAGATTGGATAGGAGTACTTGGAGTACTCATACCAGCTTGCTGAAAACTCGACATAGATACCTGTGGGGTGATTTAAAGTGCTCCTTGAACAAGCTGTTGGAATTGGGTAGAACCAAATTGTCTAGCTGACTGAGTAGGTTGATTATAAGGTACTTTTAATGTAGGTTGAAAATACTGTTGATTCAAAAAAGGATTCCACACATTATTAATTCCTGGGTAAGGGGCTCCCATAAAATGTTGTGATGCATAAGGTTAACCATAACCAGTTTGAGGCATTGGAACATAAGATTCATAATTACCAGGAATATTTGGTCCTACAACTGAGGGATAAGTTCCAGCAAAAGGTTTTACTCCTTGAAAGGATGGTTGCTCTTGATAAGGTTTCTTCCCTTGGAAAGGTTGCTTCTCTAGAAGAGGTTACTTCCCTTGGAGAGGTTGTTACCCTTGATAAGATTGTTGCACTTGTTAATGTTGTTGTCCCCCAGGTGATATATACCCACCTCGAGAGCTAGCATGAGGAATATTTCTAGAAAACATATAGATGTGTTCCGTTTTCAAAGGTTCAGTCGTAGATTCATACAGACCAGTTGATTTGGTAAATGTTTCGGAGGATGGAGATGCTCCTGAGAAAGTGCCAGAGAGTGACTGACACCCAGAAAGAATAGATGGACTACCATACAAAAAAAATTCTCCTGTTAGAGAAAACATAGATGACTCAGTAGACATGGTTTGTGAAGCCATGTAATACCTTAGGGTATAGAGTAAAAAGGTATGCAACATGGTGAATGATTGTAACCAGAGTTGCGCAGAAAGTTGATAATTTGATGATACCAAGGGTCTCGTATAAAATTAAAAAAATGGTAAATTGGTTCACTATACCCTAGATCTAAAGATTCCTGACGAGAAGGAATTGCAATCTCTCCTTCCACGTGACATATCTCTTCAATGCTAATTAGACTAGGAGGAAGATTATCAATAATAAGAAGTATGACTCGAGGTGAACGAGGAGGATCAGGAGTTGGGGCTAGGAGATCCCAAGGTGACTCAGACGAATTCGATTCAGATTTAGGCTTAGATATCTCAGGTTTAGTGAATTGTGTATTTGACAATTCTCCAGTAACAGATTCAACTGTAATTACTTTGGGAATTTTTGGTTGTTATTGATATTTTTTCAATTATCTGAGTTTGATCAACTTCAAAATCAGGATGTATTATAATGGATGTTTCTCCTTTTTCAGTAGACTCGGTTCCTGATTATTGAACTCTTTCAATTTTTATTTTTTCCAATTGACTAGGTGTATACACAGGGGGTTTCCACTACATTCTACATGATTATTTCGGTAATTCAGCCATAGTTAATCTTTTTAACACATGAAATAAAAACAAATTGAAAATAATACACCTAAGGTCACTAAAAATCAAGCAAATGAACACGCTCCTACAAATTATAAGAGACAAACCGCACAAGAACAATATGTTTCCACAATAAAATCACTAGTTGGTGATGAAATCCAACGCCGTGGGAATTAATGTGGAAAAATGGCGGTTGGAATAGTTACCCTGACAACCTGCTTAATGAAACAGTTTGGTGCAAGTAACTTCTATATGCCATCTCGAAGTGAAGAGTACCCTCCGGAAATTCCAAGTGAGTCTAGTCAACGTCTTCTCTAGGTACAATGGGACCTTCCCTCCACCGTCACCTTGGGAAAAATCCTAAATATTATGGCCACTAAGGTCACCAATTGAGACATTTTCACCTGGGGGAATAGTCTAAGATCTGATATACATGCAAGGGCAGAGTATCAAGCTCAATCCCCTTGAAAGCTCCTCGACATGGTAAATCTAAGGTTTTCTAACAATAAACCCCAGTCTCCTTGACAATGGTTAATCCAAGGTTTACTATTTGTATTACATGCACGTCTTCTATCTTCACCAATGAAGTAGGTACGATTACCTCACTGGGTCTGACATGACCTCATGCTTGACTCTTTTAAGAAGAGATTCCCAAAGTACAAATGCAGCAATTGGATTACCCTACCGCAAGATGCTACTTGTTTGTTTCAACTTCTTTGGAATGTTAATTACAACCTATTCCAAAGCACTAGCCTACACTAAATTGGTGGAATGACCCTAGAAAAATTAAAAACTATCTAGATTTATTTTATTAATCATTGTATTGATTTAATTGTTATTTACGCAAAGGCGTATGGAGATGAAACTCGATGATATTGTGACCTGACTCAAAATACTCTAAATGAATCAATATGAAAAATGCAACTCTTTTATTTCGATGAATTCTATTTAAGATAAATTTGAAGGAATTTTAACTCAAAAAGTTCAAGCTTCCTAAAACTTCAAATAAAATTCCTTTTCGTCAAGAAAACAATTTCATTAAGAAGATAATTTCCAAGCATGACCAATGTCTCTTTTGTGAAGAAAATTTCATTGATTACAAATCCAAAAACTACAATTTTGATGAACAAACAAATCTTGAAGGAAAGCAACCTCTAAAAACCCTAAAAAGTATAAAAACTTCAAAGAAAATCAAAGTTCTAATTATCAATCCTAACTAACATACCTATGAGCGTATTTTTAATGATTTATCTTATAGTTGTAAGAAAACTAAAAATGTTTCCACTTAACTTAGAAGAAATGAAATCATGAGAGACTAGCTTGAGATAAATCAAACTTCGGTGATATATAATCTTTTCCTTTTTGCAATCAAATAAGGAACAAATATTCAAAAAGGTAAGGCTGTCAATAATCCTGGTGGCTCAAGGAGACAATAACATAAAAGCAATGATCTTTGGAAAATTAATCTATCTTCCAAAAGGAGAAACAACAAACCATGGCAAATTGTAACTGAATTGTGCAAAAAGGATGATATATCAAACAATAATATAAGGTGTTAAAGAGGAGTTCATACACAAATTTTGACAGCTGGTATAGATCACGATAAACCTCAATAATTTGGTTATCTGACTCTGGAAGAGAAAATTTCAAAATTTTCAAAATTTCCCCAGGGTACGCAACTTCTCTGTGAAACCAGTGTGCATGCACACTGAACTATACTGGAAAGTTGCACAGGTTGCTGCTCTATTTTCCACAAAAAACCGTGCAGGGCAGAGAAAAGTTGGAAAAAGTAAATTTAAGTTTTTCTATCTTATAGGATCTAAAAGGTTATATACCCAACCACACTCAGAGAAGTAAAAATAAGACAACTGGAATGTCAAACTGAACAAAACAAAAGAAAACTAAACTTATGTCTTCCCCAATATGGTCACCAATTTGTTTTTTGGATTAATCCATCTTGCAGACAAGAGCGATATCCCTAGTACTCCAACAAGTAACTAGAAACAAAGATCCATTTAATTCCTCTTTATCTAAGATATTTGTAATTTAGATTATTACAACCTTGAAATAAGGTGGTTATGCTCCTACATTTCAACCAAGACGTTCAATGTAGCCTTTTTCCTTTCACTCCAAAGAAATTATTCAATGTTGAGAAGAACCTGCAATCACAAACAATGTGGAAGATCAAAGTACCTGCAATATATAATAATCATAAATACTAGTTTAACTTAGTGATCAAGGAGTCTGAGTATTGACATTATCTCCATGAATTAAAAAACAAGACAACGAGAAAGAGAGATCCATCTGTATTGTCAGAAATTAAAAAAAGCAATATTACAACCTGAGCCTTGATGTTGTATAGATTTCTCCCATGTGTCTACGTATTCTTTTCCTTCAGTTTGATAAGCCTTCCTCTATAAAATGACTATTGTTAGTCATCAGTAATTTTTGCTTCTCATGGATGACTAAATACTTATCTTTGATTCCTAGAAACAAAGTTCATGAACATTGTGAGTTCTAGAAATCTCATTACCTTCATTATCCTTAGGATAAATTTTTCACTATTTCATCATCCCATCATGTCAAGGTTAGCTCACTACTCCCAAAAGACCCATCATGGGCTCATACCACTCATTATCACTATGTTTTGCCACCTTTGGCCTCAACCCTTTATTTTTTTTCCCTAACTCTTCCATTACCCATCTAGGGTTTTTGAGGGAAATGTTTCTTGGTTTCATGAACTCCATCATTAAAAAATCAACAAGGCTTGTGTCCTAACACTATTACACCCCCTCCTATCCTTAATATACCTTCATAAACACTCCCCCTCACTCCTATCCCTCAAAATCATCATTTTTCTACAAAACCTATTCTATTGCCACAAATTTGACACTTTTCGAGACTAGGCCTGTGTTTTTCCCTTTTGGACCCCTTCCCCTAACTCAATCCTTGAAATTCAACTTTACCCTACTCCCTAAAATCTATCCATATCCCCCAAAATTTCCCCAAGAATTTATACAACCCTTAACCCCTTTATTCCATTCCCTCTACAAGGCAGTCCTAAACCCCCTACACTAAACCCTAATTTCCTCTTCCAACTAAACTAGGGTTTCTATGAAAAAGAGGCATAGGAGAAGAATATCCATATGATAGGTCATATCAGAAATCCGGAAGCCATTCCAACTCATAAACATCATGCCTCCATCATTTTCCAAGAATTCATTCCAAGGGTCAACTCATTTTCCACACCTAGGGCCAGTTTTTCTTAAAAATATTTTTCTGGCCGAATAGACATTAATTTGGAAAAAGTGAGAGATGTTTTTGTAAAAAATAGAGCCAAGAAGAAAAAAATCCTTCATTTTTTATAGAGGTATCATTCTTTGGGAGAAATGTCAAAAATACAGGTGTCACGGGAGAATTTCTACACTGTTGGAGTGACCTTGGGAAAATCAGGTTTTTTCATAGCTGGAGTGTCCAAATGAATTTATTGATGATTCCAATGATAAATAAACTTGGATACATTTCCAATGAGCTATCATGAGCTCCACTTGGAGTTGCGGAAGGCCTCCAAAAGTTGTTTGTACCAGGACTCTGCATTTCTACACCATCACTCAGCACTTTTTTACTAGTCATGGTAAAATCAACTTTTGACAAGGAAAATCAACTTCAATTAGGAAAAAAATGGTATATTTGGAAATTATATAGGTTAATATTTCTAATGAGCTATCACGAGCCCAATTCTGACATTGGGAAGGCCTCCAAAACACTGCTACAAAAGGCCTATTTCTTTGTTACGCTCCTGGAGCCCGACTGGCCCATATCCTGCCTATTATGCACCAGTGTTACGCACCTATGTTACGCACCTACGCTACGCACTAGTGTTACGCATAGAGAGTTTCTATAAAATTGATGAAGGGAGTCAAAATTTCGGTTTTTCACGTTCAAAACTTCTGCAAAAGTCAAGACACAAGGTTGTTGACTTGTTTTCTTGCCTGCCAAGCTTTAATTTTCCTAAGAAAAGTCATATTTAAAGGCTTAATTAAACCAAACCGTAGGCTGCATAAAAATCAGTTTTAAATACCTTTGGTTAAGGTTTGAAGGAGAAAATTTTTATCTGTGCAAGAGGAGCCTGAGTGACATCAAACAAACCTCTAAACACTAAGTGCACTCTTGGATAGTTTCACCTTGCCCCTATTTTCCAAGATTTTCCCTCACATCACTCAGTTTCCCCCCCTAAACCTAATAAACGTCACCAAGCTAAATATCCTCTTGTCCTAGACCGGTCACCCTGTCTAAAAAATAAATCAGTAGGTCAGAGGCAGAGTTTAATGAAAATAAATATGGTGATAGCAGCAATGAGTAACAAGATAAGGATGATGGAAATGATGAAGACATTGGGGTAAAAAAACTGAGTCTAAAAGGGAAGAGAAACAGGGTGATGATGGAGACCAAGAAGGTAATGAAGAGAATGATAAATATGGCAGCCAACAAGACGGTTCAGATGAAAACCATGAGAAAAAGTACTTGTACATGACAGTAAGCACAATGATGGTGCAGATAGTGATGACATGACCAAAGATGATGATAAGTGAATAAAAAAATGAAGATGATGAGGAAGTAAAGCACCAAAAACAAGAAATTGATAAGGCTACAAAATAATTTGAAAATGAAGGTATTGACCAAGACAGTGATACAAATGAGACAGTCAATGATATTTTTCATGACTAACATAACACTCATCATGCCTCCATCATTTTCCAAGAACTCATTCCAATATTCAAACCATTTTTCACTCCTAGGGCTATTTTTTCTTCAAACTATGATTCTGAGCTAACAGAGATGAATTTGACAAAAGTGAGAGAGGTTTTTTTCCATCATAGGTCCAAGAAGAAAGACCACCTTCGGTGTTTACACATGTATCATGGTTTGGAATCAATGTCAAAAATACAAGTGCCATTTGAGAACTTCTACACTGTTAGAGTGACCTTGAAGGATTTCCAACGAGCCATCATGGAGCCAAATCTGACATTGGGAAGTGGTCCAAAACGTGGTTGTAAAACACCTTATTTTTTTGCAGAAGAGGTGTTACGCACAAGTTAGTGTTGGGAGATTTAATTTTTGAATAGGAAAATGGAATCCACTCAGAACGATTCAAGAATTTTTGGAAATTAGACTCATCAGGCTTTCCAACGAGCCATCATGGGCCCAATTTCGACATTGGGAAGGCCTCCAAATGCCCTCTGCAAAATGGCGCTGCACACAGGAGAAGTTTGGTTAGAATTTCCACATAGAGATCAAAAACCTACAAGAGGAAAAAAAGAATGATAGCCTTGGATTTTTGGCTGAGGCTTCTCAGCTAGTGTCCAAGACCTCTTGAAGGACCATTCCACAAATTTTGAGGCAAATTGGACAAATTTTTGTTTTTTCCAAATTTTGACCCCTAGGAGCGCGACACCCTAGGTGTTACGCACAAAATTGGTGCATAATAAGCTCTCAAAGTTTACATTTTTGGATTTTTCACATCACCAACAGTGTACTCACCAACTTTCAGATCATTTAAAGCAATTTTACCCCCTCAAAAGGTCAAAAAAATAAAAAATTTGACCTTTCTACTTCCTTTTTAGACCAGGTGTTACACACAAAGTAGTGTTGGGAGATTTTGTTTTTGAGTAGGTAAATTGAATCCATTCAGTGAAACTCAAATTTTTTTTTGAATTTAGACTCATCATTATTTCCAACGAGCCATCACGGTGCCAAATCCGGTGTCGGGAAGACCTCCAAAAGACTACTGCAACAGGGCCTATTTCTGTGTTATGCACCTGGAAATTTTTCACTGTTTGACACATGTGTTACGCTCTTGTTTCTGAGTGGAAAAAATGTGCATTTGGAAAGTTTTATTAGGCATGTCAGGCCTAAAATTAAATTTTATTTCCATTTATAGTTGGAACAGATATTTTATTTAGATATTTTTGTGCCTTGGGCTTTGCAAAGCCTTAAGGACAAGTTAGGATATTTCTCTTTGGCCAATAGGCTTCTAGATGCTCTAGTAGGATCTCTTCTCCTCATTTGTTACATAAGACATGAGGATTCATTGTAATCAGTTTGGACTTGATGTGTTTAAGAGAAATACATGGTTTTATGAGCTTGGACAAGATATTGGTTTTATGAAGTGAATGAATGGCTTGTGTGGCTTGATGTTGGAGAAGCTTGCTTGCAGGATTCCATAGCTTGGTGAATGGTGATGTTTTCCTGACTTGTTAATGTTTTCTTGTACTCATTTTGTTCCATTTTTCTGGGTTAATATAGATTATAAAAGTATAGGTTGATATATTCTCATGGAAGCACCTCAAACCCTCTGTTTGCTATAGTCTTGATGTTTTCTTCTTTTAGTCATCTTAAAGAATTATTGATTGCTCCTTAGGCCCGCTAAAACTTTTTTCTATTTCATGAATGATTAGTATGTTAGCTTATAAATATGATTCATGGTATGCCCTGCTTATTTAAAGTTTTCAAAACCCTATTGTGAAGCTTTTCTATGGAATATTGATTGATTAGGTTAAGACAAAGAGGTCTTGTTTCGATCTTACCCTTTGCCCATGCTTACCAACTTGTTTCAGAGTTCTCGATAGTTTGATGTATGTTTTTTAGGAGTTCCCTCTCCATATATTGAGTTTTTTTTTTTATCTTATGCATTTTCTGAAAAAGCTGAAGGTGAATTTCTAAAGTTAGGAGTTCTAATGCTTCTATGTCTCACTGGAATGTTCATCTTACATGTTTATCAGTTTGACTATTGTTCATAGGGATTAATGGTTTTCCCTACCTCGTGAGTTATTTCTTTCAGGACATATATGTTTAAGACCTCTTATTTTTTAGCAAACTTAATGTTCACTACACCTCATCATCACCTAAAGATCCATTAACCTTGCTAAATCGGCCCTGCAATGCACTATGATTCATCATTTCAACACCCTCGACTTCACCTGACCCCATAGCCCTATTGATTTGACTGCCTCTCATTCCACCTACCCTACTTATTCATATTACCCCAACCCAAAACAAACAAACAAATTACACTTAACAACTAGCCTAAAATCAATCATCCAAAGAGAACAAGTTCACATCCTTCGCACAATAGAGAGAGCCCTCTCTAAGTCCAGGAAGGCTAGGTCCTAGGACTTTGAAGACTGGTTTTATTTTACCTTGTCATTTGATTTAGCTAATCTGCCAAATCACGTAACCCTAACATAATGGCGATCACGGTGGGACCTTCTGAGTTTGTAACAATCTAAATACCCCTTAGGACTCCATAATCCCTTCAGCAAATAGTATCCTATGATTTATAGCTACCTCATCACTATCACTAACACAATGGTGATTAGGATGCAACCTCTGATGTCAGTGACAAACTATTTATCCCTTAGGACTTCAGAAACCTTCATAAAATCATAGAGAACTTAAATGATAGCCTAAGAGTAGAATCTAGCTCTTTCACCATCTTAGCAAATTGATGACTCACCTATAGAACACTCTTACAAACCTTCGGGCTACATATAGAAACTCAGAAAACCCCAAAGTATTTCTAGATTGGCTTTTTGTTAGTATTCGTGGTGGATCATAGACAACATATATTCAAAACAACTAAAAATATCCACGTGGTGACTCCACTAGCCTCCAGTAGGCCTACGACTCCACTAAGTTCTCACAAACCCCCCTAGGAATGCATTGAGAAATCCCATTCATGTTGATGGTGGATAGCAAAGTTAAAATATTCCACCTAGCAACTCCACAACCCTCAATAGACAAAAAGACTCCACTAGTAAAGAACTGTAGACTGGTTGAAAAGCTTTAGTGACCCTTTCTAATTTACAACATGGATCCAAGGATACAAAAGAGATATGCTCCAATGAGTAGAGATCATATCCCTGGATTCCCTCACAAAATGCCTGAAATAAATTGGATAAAAAACCTACCTATATTTCAAGATGAAAAGGTTGATGACCCCTTGTTACACCTCATCAAATTTCATATACACATATGGAGGTTAAAGGTTGAATGGCACGAGGATTTCCTCATGAAAATGTTTATGGCAACATTAGAAGGCAAGGCGATAAATTGGTATGAATGGCTAGAACCTGGCATCTTGTTTTCTTTGAATGATTTCCACAAGATATTTTATAAACACTATATAGGGTATTGTCCATCTCTATCATTGGTTGAAAATTTTTTGTGATCAATCTGAAGACCTCATACAACACCTTGTAAACATTGATGAAGATTTAGGAAATTGGCATCCTGAGGATATATTAGAGGAGATTCATCTTTTCATACTCAAGATAACTATCTTGACAACCAAGAAGAGTTGATTGAGGATGAAATCCATTAAAAAGTAAGATAAAATCTACAAGATATCTCTGAATAAGCTGAAACAAATGACAATCCATCTGCCCTTTTGTGTAAGGTACAAGAGGATATTCAGCCACAAGATCAACCTCCACAAAATAAAGAAAACAATTGTTTCCCAATCCAAAGAAAACAAAAAATGCCTCCTCCTTTAACCGAAGAAGAGATAGATCAAATTTTAAGAGTACATCCATCCTCTGAACCTTTATATAAAGAAAATATTCATGTTTGTTCCATTACTGCCTTTCCTACTAAAGAAATTGCTCATAAAGAAACAGAGGAACAGATTATTGTTGAGGTTGTAATACCTCCTCAAGAAGACATTCATCCTTATGAGCAGTCACACAAGGAAGAGAACATCATAGGTCTATCTAGAGAAAGAGAAAGACACCTTCCCTTCTAGCTAAAGAAGAAAGAAATCAGATCCTAAGTAGCCAAACATCATCGAAATTTTTATCTAAATTTTAAGAGTACATCCATCCTCTGAACCTTTATATAAAGAAAATATTCATGTTTGTTCCATTACTACCTTTCCTACTAAATAAATTTCTCATAAAGAAACAGAGGAACAGATTGTTGTTGAGGTTGTAATACCTCCTCAAGAAGACATTCATCCTTATGAGCAATCACACAAGGAAGAGAACATCATAGGTCTATCTAGAGAAAGAGAAAGACACCTTCCCTTCTAACTAAAGAAGAAAGAAATCAGATCCTAAGCAGCCAACCATCATCGAAATTTTTATCTAAACAAGATATGTCTATATATTCTACTACTGGCCTATCTACTGATCCATTTTCTCATACAAAAACTATAGAAAATATTGATGTTGATACTAGACTCCCTTCTCAAGAAGACCTGGTGCCAGAAAATGCTCATACTCATCAAGAGAATGGCTCACAAACATAAATCAGCTCACTAAATCAGGGCATACCAGGATTTCTTGAAGATGACATAACATTGCATTCTGAAGCTGCCAAAATAGATAATCATAAAAAGGGAGAAGAAACTCTTTCTCAAAAGGATCCCAAGGTTAGTCAAGCAAAAGAGGGAGTAGTCCTAAACAAAGTCTATTTCTCAAATCCTCTAGGCCAGTTATTATTAAAAGAACCTTTTTCTCTTTCCTTAGAGACCTTTAAAGAGGGATTAAAACATGACAGGGACAGTTTGTGGCAAATATTAAAGAAAATTTGGGGTGCTACTATTCAGAAGAATACAAAGTGGGAATGGCTTGCCATCATACCTAAGAGGTGGAATAAAAAGAAATCATATATTCACTTACTTGATTGGTTATACTGGAAAATAGAGTTCACCTAATGAATGTACATTATATGTAAAGTTATATTGGGATAGATAGGCAAAAATAAGCTCAGCCTTTGAGCATCCTTTAGTTTTAGATTGTTTTTAAAAATGAAAATACAAAAACAAAAAATAATAAATAAATAAATAAATAAAATAGAAAATAGGGGAGATTCAAAAGACAAGGTACAGCCCCATACCCAAAAAAAAAATAGTAATATTGAAAGTGTTCAAGTCTAAATGCCACTACTGGTGCAAAAATAATGTATTGTTCAGTCATCTAGCCTAATCATGGTTGAACATGTTTTAAATTTATTGTTGATAATTTAGTGAAAAGAATGCTGGTTGAATCATTGAAGCTTGACTTGTCGAAGAAAATAGATTAGGAAAGAAAGATACTCGTTCCACATGCCCAAAAAAGAACCAAAGATAAGGATAGGGATGCTTAGCAAATGATGAAACATAGTCCTTACACCTTCTAGTTTTTTTTACTTATGAAAATAAAGTTTGTGTGCAGTTTTTCTTGATTCCACGACTCATGATGAATTATATTATCTAATCCTGGTTCAATTCATGCTTTGAATTTCTTGTCAAAAAGCTTAGATAATGAAGTCTGTCATAATTCTTAATCTTGACAGTCAAATAGACTAGGTAGAGAATAAGAAGAGTTCACTAGCATAATCTGAACTCTTGGAAGAATAAGTGTAGAAGTAGATAGCTTGTTTTTGCTTTCAAAATAAAAAATGCCAATGGGTTTGCTAGTTCAAGTGCACCCAAGGAAGAAAATTTTATAGGCAAGTAGGTTGGGTTGTTAGGGATGAAGTTGAGCTAATCATGTTTTCATATTACTGAAATCACAACTTCAAGGAAGCATCAACAAATGAAAGAAGAAAATATTTCCCAATGGATGAGGCACTGGTCACCATAAGCCAGAGATATGAAGTTCTGGACACCTCCTAAAAAGGAGCTGCCCTCCCTAAGTGGATCCATTGTTATTCATCAGTAATTTTTTCTTCTCATGGATGACCAAATACTTATCCTAGATTTCTAGAAACAAAGTTCATGAACATTGCGAGTTCTAGAAATCTCACTGCCTTCATTATCCTTAGGATAAATTTTTCACTATTTAATCATCCCATCATGTCATGGTCAGCTCACTACTCCCAAAAAACCCATCATGGACGCATACCACTCATTATCACTATGTTTTTCCACCTTTGGCCTCAACCCTCTATTTTGTTTTCCCTAACTCTTCCATTATCCATCTAGGGTTTTTAGGGCAATTTTTTCTAATTTCATGACCTACATGGTTAAAAAATCAACAAGGCTTGTATATTGACGCTCTTACACCTCCTATCCTTAATATACCTTCATAAACACTCCCCCTCACCCCTATCCCTCAAAATCATCATTTTCCTACAAAATCTAGTCTATTGCCACAAATTTGACACTTTTCGAGACTAGGCCTGTGTTTTTCCCTTTTGGACCCCTTCCCCTCACTCAATACTTCAAATTACACTTTCTACTACTCCCTAACATCTATCCCTATCCCCCAAAATTTCCCCAAGAATTTAGAAAACCCTTAACCCCTTCATTCCATTCCCTCTACAAGGCAGTTCTGAACCCCCTACACCAAACCCTAATTTCCCCTTCCAACTAAGCTAGGGTTGCTATGGAAAAGAGGAATAGGAGAAGAAGATCCGTATGATAGGCCATATCAGAAATATATAGCCATGCATACTCATAAACATCATGCCTCCATCATTTTCCAATAATTCATTCCAAGGGTCAAGTAATTTGCCACACCTAGGGCCAGTTTTGTTTAAAATTATGTTCTTGGCCATACAGTGATGAATTTGGAAAATGTGAGAGATTTTTTTCTCCATCATAGGGCCAAGAAGAAAAACCTCCTTCAATTTTTAGACAAGTATCATGGTTTGGGAGAAATGCCAAAATTATAGGTGTCATGGGAGAATTTATGCACTTCTAGAGTGACCTTGGGAAAATCAGGTTTTTTCATAGCCGGATTGTCTAAATGACTTGCTTGATGAGTCCAATGATAACTAGATGTGACGATATTTCCAATGAAATATCATGAGCTCAATTTGGAGTTATGGAAGAACCCCAAAAGTTGTCTGTACCAACACTCTGTGTTTCTGCACCATCACTCGACACGTTTTGACCAGTCATTGGAAAATCAACTTTTAAAAATAAAAATCAACTTCCATCAGGAGAAAATGGTATATGTGGAAGTTATACAGGCTGATCTCTCCAATGAGCTATCACGAGCCCAATTCTGACATCGGGAAGGCCTCCAAAAGACTGCTGCAAAAAGGCCTATTTATGTGCTATGCTCTTGGAGCCTGACTGGCCCGTCTCCTACCTGTTATGCACCAGTGTTATGCTCATGTGTTATGGACCTATGTTATGCACCTGCGCTATGCACCAGTGTTACACACAGACAAAGTTTGTCTAAAATTTCTAAAGGGAGTCAAAATTTCAGTTTTTCACCTTCAAATCCTCTGCAAAAGTCAAGACACAAGGTTGGTGACTTGTTTACTTGCCTCCCAAGCTTTCATTTTCCTAAGAAAAGTCATATTTAAAGGCTTAATTAATCCAAACCCTAAGCTACATAAAAATCAATTTTAAATACCTTTGTTTAGGGTTTGAAGGAGAAAATTGTTATATGTGCAAGAGGAGGTTGTGTGACATTAAACAAACCTCTAAACACTGAGTGCACTCTTGGAGAGTTTCACCTTGCCCCTATTTGCCAAGATTTTCCCTCACATCACTCAGTTGCCCTCCCTAAAACTAAAGAACCTCACCAAGCTAAAGATCCTCTTGTCCTAGGCTGGTCACCCTATCTAAACAAGAAATTAGTAGGTTAGAGGCAGAGTTTAATGAAAATAAAGATGGTGACGGTAGCAATGAGGAACAAGATAAGGATGATGGAAATGATGAAGACATTGGGGAAAAAACAGAGTCTAAAGGGGAAGAGCAGCAGGATGATGATGGAGACTATTGATCATCATTTAACATAAGTCACTAATTTATTAAATATTGATAAGTCATTCATTGAACGTTATATCAAATGGTGAAATATTTGAAGAGTTGGTCGAAGTGAAACAAGGTAAGACAAGTCACGTGCCTAAAAGATAGGGGCGTAAGTAATACAAAAGAGGCTTAGGTATAAAGTAAAAAGGGTAGCGGAAATACAAAAAAGTGCAATTATGTGGTATGAAGAGCGCAGAACAAATATATTAAAAGAATTTCCGCTTTATGAATATGCATATAAGGGAATGCTGCAGGTGGGAAATTCCGCAGGGGTCAAGCAGCGAGAGAGGGAAGAGACCCATACCCTCACGGAATTGCAATAACGTGACATGGTGGGGGCCCAAGGTCAGAATGAAATGGCAAAAGCAAGGCATGGAGTTACGGTGACGTGGTGGCACGCAATGTGGGCCCATACAACTGGTAGGTTATGTATTTAATTCGCTTTGGGAATGATGTGTTTCAGGAATCATATGGCGCATGCAGCAAAGAGGTAAGGTAAGTGTTTAGATGAGCTGGTACTGAGGCTCATACCAGTATTTAACCTGGCACATGGTGTTCACCTGTCCCAAACTAAAGCCCAATCCCAACACGCCGCGTGCCCCACTGTCAGTGTCCTTACGACACTTACCCTGCTTATTTCACCTCTATGCCTTTTTGCCTCAGAATTACCAGTCTTAGACAGCAGTTTCCCGTATTTTACTGCGGTAAAAGTCTCATGTCTTCCAGTTACGGTATATACCAAGCGAGAACAAGTACCAGGTCTACCCAATCATCACCAGAATACCCTCTGCATCGCTTTCCCAAGCAAATTTACCTACTGTGCAGGTACTTCATCCCTTACATTCCCTCTTTTTTCCTTCTGTTTTTCTTTTCAGATTTCATATGTCAGTCATGGGAAGGGACACACCCAAGAAAAACGAACCATAGATTCCCCAGGTCCGAGAAACCAGAAACCCTCTCGGGTTCGAGCCTTTCATCGACCAGCAAGCTGGAATCTGCGACCATCAATACCCTTTCCCCATTAGCAGTATAATACCTGAGCTTTTCACACGACATGTCCAAAATAGGGATCGATATCGGGTGGTTGTATAAGGCTTTTACCATCAGATTACCCCCCCAGTCTTCCCGGTGGTCGAGTTTATCTGCTGGCTTAGAGAGGCCTACAATGAAGACTGAGGCATGTTTACCTCAGCTCAGGGGAATAGGATTTTCTCCCTTTCTCCCGACATCATCAAGCAAGCCCTCCGTTTTACCACTAGTGCCACCTACACTGCTTTCAGCAAAACAGCTTTAACCTCCCAAATTACCAAATTTCCATGGGAGCATAAAAAAAGCTTCATTGCTTCCATCACCAGCAGCCAGGATAATTCCCTTCCCGGTGCAGAACTCCTCCCATTAAACCTGTTTATGGAAGAAGTGCAACCCATCCTCGCTCTCATTGCGGGTCTTTTAGGTGTAGGCAGGTTGGGGGAAACTTCCAAAGTATGTGTTTTCTTTCTGTGGTTAATGTCTCAGAAAGGGGTCGTCATGGATATCCCAGGTTACTTATCTGCCAACATTCACACCTAGTTCCAAGCGCTTTCAGAAACCAGTCACTTTCATTTTTGTTCAATGGGTGTTCTATATTTTCTTGTATCAACATGCTAATAAGTTTGAGGGTTTGGGCTTCGATAGGGTATACAAGGTCAATTCTCAGCCCCGACCTATTTTTGACTGGAACTTTGCAGTGCGCCAATGAGAAAAGGGGTGGGTTATTCAAGTTTCCTAAACGATTTCATGTCCATTTCTTACACCATCATTCATGATTCGCCCTCACCTAGGGTTTTTCCTGAAATGAAGAACTGGATGTAAGCTGGTAAAATCCAGAGCACTGGGGATTGGTATCTCTTTGATAACTATACTGAAATTTTTGTCTATGGAGCCGAGGTCACCCCTTACCTGCTACCCATGTTTCCCGCTCGACGAGTTTATGCTCTGGAGTATATTTGGCAAGCCCTCAAGGCAGACCGGCTCCATTTTGTTCCCGTCAAGAAAGGTTACATACTGAGGCTTCCTACCCATATCAGCCCGTTCATCGTGAATTCAAGACTCGCCCTTCCCATTGTTGAGAATTTGTTGCAGGGCATGGACCTAGGACAGGGGAAGAATTGGGCCTATGATCCTCGGGAGATTGTTTCAAATAGAAGAAAGAGGAACAGGTTCGCCCCTTATGTGCATGAACCAAGACCGTCTATAGAGTGGAAGGCCAACATGGAAATTTGGCCTTTGATTTTGTAGATGGAGACAGATTCGTCTACCACAGGGGAAGAGGAAGGCATCAATAAAGGCCAAGAAGAAGAAGTGGTTCCTTCAGGAGCAGGTTCTCCCGCTCATAAAAAGCATAAAATAGTCTCAAGTGAGGCCGAAGTTATAGGGGAAGAACAGCTGCTGGAACCATTCACACCATATGCGCAACTTGACAACAGCAAGGCCGGAATCAAAGTGTTGAGAGACAGCACCACCTCCTCCGACTTCACTGAGGTTTCACAGGCCATGGGAGACTATACTTCACCAGTGGCAGCTGAAAGGATCAAGAAAAATAGAATAATCAGAGATAAATACAAAGCCGTGCTGGAGGGGTATGTAGAGAGATATCACACCAGGATTTCCACCACCATGAATGTGGATACTGAACACCTGGTGTTTTCTATGGCTGAAGCCATCTTGGACCTTGATACAGGTGCCACTAGCTACCGGGTGCTCGAGCACGCAATAGACATGACTAAGGTGCCAGCAACCGATATATATAACCTGTTTCAGGTCGTAGGCGATATGCTGAAGGACAAAGTAATGCGAGTTACCATTGCACTCAGAAAACTCAAGAAAAAGCATGAACAGGTGAGGACTACCCTGAAGAATGAGCAGGCAAGTACACATGCCCTAGAAAACCAAATACGCGGCCTCCGAGATCAAATCAAAGGGAAAGAGACTGGGGAAGCGAACCCGCGGGCCTTTTTAATAGACCAATTACAGAAGGAAGTTGCCTCATTGAAAAGAAAAGCCCACATGCTGGCCTCCTAGCATCTTCAGACAACCGAGTTGGCACAAGTGGAGAAATAAAAAATGGAATTAGCTGGCACATTGTCAAAAGAAAGGGAAGAGAAGGAGAAATTGACAGGAACAATCGCTACCCTTCAGAGTAGGTTGTCAGAGCTGCAAAACACTTGGGACACACACAGTTGTGCGCCTGCTACAACACCACCTGAGACGAGTTCACTTTCAGAGAAGCTGAATGCAGCAAAAGCTACAAATGATATACTGGAGAAACATGCTTCCACCGCAAGGCAAAGGATCACAGATTTGGAAAAATCCCTGTCAGAGAATACTAGAAAAATAGAGGCGTTGTAGAAAGAGATTGAATAGGAAAAGAAAACAAGGGCCGACCAGCAGAAGACCATAAACGATCTCAACGCACGCCTAAAAGGTAGCCTCACTCTCAGGGATGGTAGAAATATTATTTGGTCCGAAATAATTTCATCTATAACAGAGCAATGGGAGTTTCTGAAAGTCATTGAGGAGATGAAATATTCAGTACTCTATCTCAGGAGGAGACTTCAGGAAGGGGATCTCGATTTGGTCAACAGAGCTCAGCACGCCAGCGAATATGTGTCATTCTTGAAAGGGATGAGAGCAAGCGAAGCAGAGCAGCATGGCATAGTCAGCCGGCATAAGGAAGCCCTCGAATGCCAGAAAACCATTGATAAGGAATCAACTCGCGTCGTGGATTCAAAGGCCTTACAACAGTTGATGTGCAGCGTGGACCGGTTTGATGCGGTTTGGGTCGAGATTATGACAGCAGGGCTCCCCACGTGCTGGGACTCCACCACCCCTTCCATGCTGTGATCTTTACCGGAATATGAAACATGCCTAAAGTAAGAAAGGGACCGGACAGATGTCCTTTCAGATAAAACCACCCGGTTAGAGGACGAAACCATTGTTGCATCACTCTGCCCAGAGTTTTCCCTCCTTCACTTGTTGAAACATAAAATTCCTACCGAGGCAAATATAAGTGATCTCGCTGAGGCCTTCATCAGGGTAGAAGGATTTGCAGCGATGCCTGAGCCTGCCGTGGACAGTCAACAGAGGTGCATCCAGTTTGTCAGCCAAGTTGCCAGTTCATCCGCAAACGTGCCTCCACCAGTATCAGAAACAGCCTCGACCCCTTCTCACAAATGATGCATTGTTATTTCATGATTCGGCCCTAGCGGCCTTTTTACTTTTTACCATTAGTTAGTCTTTTTCATGTTTCAGGTGGAATCTATATTTCACCACAGCAATTTATTTTTACTTAGACTGTTATAAAATTGTGGTTTTTAAATGGTCGAGCGCCTAACAACAAAGGATGAGAGGTTTTGATTCCTCATCATGATTTTTTGATATTTTGACAAGCACTTCTAACAAATTCCTAGCATGCGAAGAAGATATTTTCCCAAAATATCTTCTCGCCCGTGTAGATAAGTTCCTATATAAACAAGAGTAGAGGAGAACACAGGGTTCCAGATTTTATCAGAAAACTATGCTATAAGAGGATTTTGTATGCATTTTTGTTTAACTCTTGCATGAAGGTTCAGAGCCCGTCAGGTTTCAATAAAAAGAAGTCTTATCTGTAAGGAAGATTCCAGTCTTTGATATTTAATAGAACATAACTTCTCCTTTATGTGTCAATCAATTGTTCGTCTTATCTCATCCGTTTCTCCTGTATCATGTTTTGGAATGCGAGCAACTCATTGATTTTAATGTGAATTTATCCTAGTTGATACTTATGTTGGAATCAATCTAGCGCTTTAAATATGGCTCATGCATGATATATTGTTCCATCCTCACAGCACCCACACTTCTGCTATATTGGCTTCAATATGATGTTATTTTGGAAATACGCTATTATTGTGAATGGATTCTTAAATAGATAAGCCCATTACATGGTGATATGTGTGTCCGGATATTATCTATGCAACAGCTGATATTTCCTCATTCCTTCTTACATAGTGAACATCTGCAGATTACTTATCTCTGTTAAGTATTGTTGAATTGGCCTTCTTTACCGTGAACTGTCTTAAATTTTCTGATGCCTTTGCGTAAGATTTTCACACTTTGTTTTTGCAATATACCTTTCAGGCGTCAAACTTCTGAAAGTTTTGGTCCCATTCAAGTTGATCTTCCTGTTTATAAATGAAAAGCATGAGAGCTTTGTCCTGCTAGTTATCCCTGTTATGTTTCTTTTTCTCTCTACTATTTAAGATGTCCTAGGCACTAGTCTTTCACACCTCAAGGCTGTCTCTAAGATTGACAACATCTTTTTGGCGCCATTGCCGGGGAACGAAGTTGATGAAAAAATTGAAATCCCTAGGCCTCGACAAAACCCTATTTCACTCTTCAATTAGGTGGGCATGGAGAGTTGAGAGTTGTATATCCCTCACCTTGGCGACTCCACATTCATTTTCCAGAAAAATATAATTGTAGTCCTAGCTTCTCGGAAGCCACACCTTAGGTCAGATACGTCTCAGCCAAAAACACCCTCTGTGTCTGACCCAGAGAGAATTTTACATAGAAGAGGTTGGAGGGAGAGACAATTTGCTCATACTGAGATGCCACAATTATCTCTAGAATATTTTCCTTCTTCCTCTTCTCAGGTTTCCCAATTGCAAGATTCTGACTCCACTCTGGGTGGAACTGGTTATTACTCAGACTATTTACCCCCAGGAAACATCCGAGTTAAGGACGAGGTCGAGTCAATAAATACCACCCGTTATACATTTCACCCCACTCCAAAGGCCGAAGAAATCAAAGAAGTCACTAAGGTATCTGCTGTTAATACTCCGCCTTTGTCTCCATCATCCCAAGCTGTTGTTCACTATATCCCTATCATCATACACACCTCACTTCCACCCCCTCTCCCACTTACTCACCAAACGCTCTTGTTACCTCTACCTCCTCCTCCTCCAATGGCCAACGTTCCAGGTTTCTTGCTAAATAAATATGCTCCCCTGGCATTACCTCCATCTCTTAATGATATGCCACAGGACTATCTAAAGATCCTACCCCGCTTCAACGAAGAAAATGAGATTTACGCTCAAAAACACCTTGAGGTCTTCTGCGCTTTTGCAGAAAACTTTAATGTGTAACATATGGACGTAGTCCTAAGACTATTTGTGCAATCCCTTGATGGTGAAGCCAGAAAATGGTTCAAGACGTTGGGAGACCGTTCCATAAACACATGGGAAGCAATGGAAGAAACTTTCCTCAAGAAATGGGGGGAGAAGAAAGACCATGGACACTGTCTAACTGAGTTTAATACACTCAAGAAAAGACACAATGAAGGGGTGGCCGAGTTTATTAAGAGATTTAACAAGTTATACCTGAGCCTTCCCACCGAAATGAAACCACACCAGATTGCTGCCAAGGTAGTGTTTGTAGTAGCCTTTGACTCTGAATTTGGTTTCTCCCTGAGAGAAAGAAAGCCAGCCACTCTGGATGATGCTTAGACAGATGCACTGGAGCTTGAGGAAAACTTCGCCTCCACTGGTATATCCAAGGGAAGATCTGAGCAAGATATAAGAAGAAGGGGAAAGGAAGAGGTATCCACCTCGAGCCAAGATATAGATTCAGTAAATGACAGGATTGAGGAAATGAACAAGATGATCAAGAATCTCTCAAGCAAGCTGGTGAAGCTTGAAATGGAGGCAAAGAATTCATCCTCCAAGAATTTCCAAAATGCTCCTAACAGTGCCTTTAACCCTCAATATAGAAAGCCACCCTTGCATATACTGCAAAGGGGACAGAAGGAGTAGCAAGATCAGGTACCACATCCTCTATACTTGGAGGGGGAAGTAGAGGGTTCTACTGAAGACACTCCCTACTAACAAGAGGAGGCCTACCTTGCTTTCTCAAACAATGATGATGTTGAATGTCTGGTACATGGAAGTGAATAAGTGGAGGTGGCACACACAGAAGCGAAAGCTACCGAAGATACTGAAGATCCCGAGATTGATGACTACTACAAGCAGTTCGTTGATTTCATGCAAGCACAGTTCAATAGAAGATATGATCTCAGGTCATCCAGAAAGAGAACCCGTACTCAGGATCAGGAGGAGGACACACCACAGGAAGAGGCATCTGCACAGAAGGAGGCAACTCCTCAAAAGATCCCGGGCAAAGGTAAGAGGCCCCTTAACCAATCTTTACAATCTGTTGATCAATTACCTTCGTCTTCACAAGTGTCTACACCTCCTAGTGTCAAGCCAATCTTAAAAGAAGTCAAACCTTCCCCTCAGAATAAAGACTCCAAAGATAAATAACCAAAAGAGGTGTCAATAGATAAGTCCTCCTCTACTTTTAGTTTGCAGAAGGAGCTTGAGAAAGTGAAAATCCCAGTCCCCTTGACTGAGTTGTTGAAACAACCTACATATCAGTCCCAGGTCGCTTCATTTATGCTCCCTCCAGAAGTTATAAACATTCCAGATAGCCTTAACCTTCAGGAGGAAAGACCTATGGTTTTTTTTGGCCCACATGTTGAAGAGTTGGATGCTGCAACTCCCCCTTTTTATGTGTCTTTGGTAATACATGACTTGCTACTGCATAACTGCATGTTGGACTCAGGAGCCTCTCATAACCTTTTACCCCTCTCGGTCATGGAGCAACTAGGACTACAGATCACCCGCCCATACAAAGACCTTTACTCATTCGACTCCAAAAGAGTTAAGTGCCTGGGCATGATAAAAGATTTGGTGGTTAATATGGCTCAGATCCCAGCAAAAAGTGTGGTGATGGATATAGTGGTGGCTGACATCCCAGCTCGCTTTGGCATGTTACTGTCAAGATCTTGGGGGACCAAAATTGGGGGATCGATTAAGCTGGATCTGACCTATGCCACTATCCCTGTATTTGGTGGCCAAGAGAGGAGGCTATACTGGGAAACTAGATTTGTCAAGACAGTTACCAAGGAAGATGATTCGGTCAATTCTCTGGTTTATAGCAGGGAGAGGGATTTCTCATGTCTAATTCTAGAGGAATATCAGGAGCATGCACATGAACCATCATTTTTCCAGATCAAGATAGAACAGTTCATGGAAAGTCCTGAATCAGAAATCTGGACACTTCACTTTGATGGGGCCAACTCTAGGGAAGGAAATGGAGCTGGGGTGTTATTGATTTCACCTGCGGGCAGATGGGTGCCTCTATCTTTCAAGTTGGAGTATGAAGCCACTAATAACGTGGCCAGATATGAAGCACTCTTACTAGGGTTGCAGACAGCCAGGAGTATGAACATACAAAGTTTAAAAGTTCTGGGAAATTCAGAACTAGTAGTCAGGCAGGTGAGAAATCAGTGCCAAGCTAAACATCCTAGGCTGAGGGCCTATAGAAACAAAGTTTGGGATTTGGTGGAGAACTTCTTCTTGGCTTTCAATATCCATTTCATGCCCCGGGAGCAAAATAGAATGGCAGATTCCTTAGCAGTGGCTGCCAGTACTTTTCGGCCACCTCAGAACCCTCTCTTAAGATATGAGATTGAGGTACGTTATAGGCCATCAATCCCAGACAATATCAAACACTGGCAAGTGTTTGAAGACGATGATAAATTCAAGAGATTCTTGGAAATATTTGGGGAGTTTTCCAACATGGAGATTTACATTTGTGAAGAAGTGGAGACTGAAGACACTTCAGGAGACAAATGGGAAGAAAAGGTAGCTGGCCACAAATTCCTGCAGTTGAAAGGAAACATTATCCCCTGAGGATTAGTACCCTTAGAATGGTTGTTTAACAAGAATGATGTTCCATTACAGCCTAACAAATTTGTAGAGGAGAATCAGGTGGAGGACCTGAATCTAAGCACTGAGGCTGACCCTAAAATCGTGAAGCTGTCCAAGAAGGTCCTGGAAGAATATAAACAGCTGTATCAGAAGTTATTCCAGTCCTATAAAGATGTGTTTTCCTGGTCTTATAAAGATTTAAAAACCTTCGATGTCAGCATTATGCAGCATAAGATTCCACTGAAGGGAGATGCAAAACCACACAAGCAAAAGCTTAGGTAGATAAATCCATTATTGCTACCTTCTATTGCAAAAGAAATTAAGAAACTACTGAAGGCTAAAATCATTGTACCTTTGAGGTACTTTGAGTGGGTAGCTAATCTAGTCCCTGTACGAAAGAAGAATGGAGAAATAATACTTTGTGTTGATTTTAGGAACCTGAACAGGGCATCATTAAAAGATAATTACCCACTACCCAAGATGGATCACATATTGCAGAAAGTGGTAGGGGCTTCTCGGATGTCGATGATGGATGGGTTCTCTGGGTATAATCAGGTGGCTGTATTGCTAGAGGATCAAAAGAAGACGGCCTTCACCACTCCATGGGGGACGTTTATGTATGCCAGGATGCCTTTTTGGCTGATTAACGCTGGGGCCACTTTTAAGAGGGCCATGGATATTACTTTTATTGGAGAACAGGACTAGTTCGTGGTGGTATACCTGGACGACATTACTGCATTTTCAAAGGACGATGCATAGCACATAGAACACATGTGCAAAACCTTCGAGAAGTGTAGAAATTATGGCATCTCCCTTAACCCACAAAAGTCTTTGTTTTCACTGGAAGAGGGAAAGCTTTTGGGACACATTGTAACCAAAGATGGAGTAAAGATAGACCCCAAAAGAGTGGAAGTCATAAATGGCATTGCCCTTCCTAGAAACAAAAAGGAAGTTCAGGTGTTCCTAGGACGTATAAAATTCCTAAGGAGGTTCATCCCTAACTATGCTGAGATAGTTAGGCACATCACTGATATGCTTAAGAAGAATAATGAGGTGAAATGGTCACCAGAGTCAAGAGAAGCCTTCGCCAGAATTAAAAATGCATTTGCTGAAGCCCCTGTGTTAGCCAGGCCCAATTATGCCAAACCGCTTATGATATTCTCCTTTGCATCCCCTCATACAGTAGCTGGATTTTTGTTGCAGAAGAACGAAGAGGGATATGAACAGCCTATTTCCTTTTTCAGTCAGGTGCTTCGGGATGCTGAACTGAAATATAAAATATTGGAGAAGCAAGCATACGCTCTGGTGAAATCCCTCAAAGCTTTCCGTATGTATGTTTTTCAGTCCCATGTCACTGCATTTGTTCCTACAGCAGCTATTAAAGACATTCTTATCCAGGGGGATAGTGAAGGAAAGAGAGGAAAATGGATAGCCAAAATACAGGAATATGAGTTAGATATCTGTCCTACCAAATTAATCAAGGGGCATGGTTTAGCCAAGATCCTGTCCGAATCGAATTGTCAGGCCTTGGGTATCAATTTGTCTATGACAACAAACAAAGATTCTGGGGCAAAGGAGGAAGCAAAGAAAATAGAAATAGCCTCCTAGAAGATACATATGAAGTACCTTATCATCCCATGGTACAAAGAGATGGTAGATTACCTTCTAACCCTCAGTTTCCCGCCCAGTTGTGAAAAAAAAGTATAGATCATTGAGGTTAAGGTCGCAAAAGTATGTCATTGTGAACGGTTGGTTGTATTGGCAAGACCCCTCTGGTATCTTACTCCTGTGTCTTACCGAAGAAGAGGTGGAGAGTATAATGGCTGAGTTTCACGAGGGAATCTGTGGGGGCCATTATAGTTGGAGGGCTACTGCTCACAAGATTCTGAAGGCTAGTTTTTTATGGCCTAAACTATTTGGATACGTGTTCACTCGAGTTAGAGCCTACGAGAAGTGCCAAAGGTTCGCAGAGAGACAGAAGCTCGCGCCTCTCCCCATGATACATGTCCATGTAGATGAGCCATTCCAGCAATGGGGAATCGACTTCATCGGAGAAATACATCCCACATCCAGCGGCCAGCATAAGTGGATACTAACTGCCACAGACTATTTCACGAAGTGGATGGAAGCTATACCTGCTAGGAACGCAACAGACACTGTGGCAATGAAATTCTTAGAAGAAAACATCATATCCAGATTTGGTTGTCCTGTTAAGATAGTAACTGACAACGCACAAGCCTTTAAATCCACAAAATTTGTCAAATTTTTCCAACAGTATAATATTGCAATGGGTCACTCTACGGCCTACTACCCCCAAGGGAACGACCTTGCAGAGTCCTCAAATAAAACTCTAGTCTGAGCACTAAAGAATACTATCAACGAGAATAAGAAGAATTGGGATTCTCAGCTGAAATTCGCTCTATGGGCAAACCGAATCACTAGCAAGAGGGAAACTGGGAAATCCCCATACGAATTAGTTTATGGGAGAGCAGTAGTTTTTCCTATGCAGTTGGCTTTACCGGTAGCTTGGTTCATGCAAGAAATTCAAGAGGAGCTTGACGATGTAACTAGGAGGATACAGTTGGTGGAGCTAGAAGAAATACGAAATCAGGTGAGCCAGAAGCTGATCGAATATCAGGAGAAAATGAAGGATATTTTTTACCAACATGCCAAAGACAAAAAGTTACAGGTGGGAGATCTGGTGCTAAGATGGGACATTCGAAGGGCAGATAAAGGGAAACACGGAAAATTCGATCCCCTCTGGTTTGGCCCTTTCAAAATTGCAGAACAAGGTGGCAACAATACTTTCAGGTTGGAGAATTTGCAGGGGGATTTGCTGGACACCCCTGTTAATGGTCAATTCCTCAAGCCTTATTTCTAGTTTGATCCAGGCCGAGAAAGCCTGGTGTATCATATTGTATATTATTTCTTGTTTTAAGCATTTTTTGAATAATGTGTGTTTGTTGATGAATCATGAGGAGGAGAGGTAAAAAGTCGAAAGTGATGAGAAATGACGTTTACAGAAGACAAACAGGTGGTCTGCGTGATTCTCGACACATTCAAGGATGAACGTGTCGTCCCCAGGTGGAGCCAATGTTGATCATCATTTAACATAAGTCATTGATTTATTAAATATTGATAAGTCATGCATTGAATGTTATATCAAATGGTGAAATATTTGAAGAGTTGGTCGAAGTGAAACAAGGTTAGAGAATTCACGTGCCTAAAATCTAGAGGCGGAAGTAATACAAAAAAGGTTGAGGTATAAAGTAAAAAGGGCAGCAGAAATACAAAAAAGTGAAATTATTTGGTACGAAGAGTGCAGAACAAATATATTAAAAGAATTGCCTCTTTACGAATATGCATATAAGGGAATGCTGCAGGTGGGAAATTCCACGGGGGTCGAGCAGTGAGAGAGGGAAGAGACCCATACCCTCGCGGAATTGCAATAACGTGACATGGTGGGGGCCCAAGGTCCGAATGAAATGGCAAGAGCAAGGCGCGGAGTTACGGTGACGTGGCGGCACACAATGTGGGCCCATACAACTGGTAGGTTATGTATTTAATTCACTTTGGGAATGATGTGTTTTAGGAATCATATGGTGCATGGAGCAAAGAGGTAAGGTAAGTGTTTAGATGAGCTGGTGAGGCCCGTACCAGTATTAAACCTAGCACGCGGTGTTCACCTGTCCCCAACTAACGCCCAATCCCAACACGCCGCGTTCCCCACTGTCAGTGTCCTTACGACACTTACCCTGCTTATTTCACCTCTATGCCTTTTTCGCCTCAGAATTACCAGTCTTAGATAGCAGTTTCCCATATTTTACTGCGGTAAAAGTCTCAGGTCTTCTAGTTACGGTATATACCAAGCGGGAACAAGTACCAGGTCTACCCAATCATCACCAGACTACCCTCTGCATCGCTTTCCCAAGAAAATTTACCTACTGTGCAGGTACTTCGTCCCTTACATTCCCTCTGTTTTCCTTCCATTTTTATTTTCAGATTTCATATGTCAGTCATGGGAAGGGGCACACCCAAGAAAAATGAACCAGAGACTCCCCAGGTCTAAGAAACTAGAAACCCTCCCGGTTTCGAGCCTTTCATCGACCAGCAAGCTGGAATCTGCGACCATTAATACAGTTTCCCCATTAGCAGTATAAGACCTGAGCTTTTCACGTGACATGTCCAAAATAGGGATCGATATCGGGTGGTTGTATCAGGATTTTACCATCATATTACCCCCCCAGTCTTCCCGGTGGTCGAGTTTATCTGCTGGCTTAGAGACGCCTACGATGAAGACCGAGGCACGTTTACCTCAGCTCAGGGGAGTAGGATTTTCTCCCTTTCTCCCGACATCATTAAGCCAGCCCTCCATTTTCCCACTAGCGCCACCTACATTGCTTTCAGTGAAACATCTTTAACCTCCCAATTTACCAAATTGCCATGGGAGCACAAAAAAAGCTTCATTGCTTCCATCACCAGCAGCCAGGCTACTTCCCTTCCCGGTGTGGAACTCCTCCCATTAAACCTGTTTACGGAAGAAGTGCAACCCATCCTCACTCTCATTGCGGGTCTTTTAGGTGTAGGCAGGTTGGGGGAAACTTCCAAAGTATGTGTTTTCTTTCTGTGGTTAATGTCTCAGAAAGGGGTCGTCCTGGATATCCCGGGTTACTTATCTGCCAACATTCACACCCAGTTCCAAGAGCTTTCGGAAACCAGTCACTTTTGTTTTTGTTCAATGGTGTTATATCTTTTCTTGTATCAGCATGCTGATAATTTCGAGGGTTTGGGCTTGGATAGGGTATATGAGGTCAATTCTCAGCCCCAACCTATTTTTGACTGAAACTTTGCAGTGCGCCAATTGCCAAAAGTGGTGGGTTATTCAATTTTCCTAAACGATTTCATGTCCATTGCTTACACCATCATTCATGATTCGCCCTCACCTAGGGTTTTTCCTGAAATGAAGAACTGGCTGCAAGCTGGTAAAATCCAGAGCACCGGGGATTGGTATCTCTCTGATAGTTATATTGAAATTCGAGTCTATGGAGCTGAGGTCGCCCCTTACCTGCTACCCATGTTTCCTGCTCGACGAGTTTATGCTCTAGATTATATTTGGCAAGCCCTCAAGGCAGACTAGCTCCATTTTGTTCCCGTCAAGAAAGGTTACATACTGAGGCTTCCTACCCATATCGGCCCGTTCGTCATGAATTCAAGACTCTCCCTTCCCATTGTTGAGAAGCTATTGCAGGGCATGGACCTAAGACAGGGGAAGACTTGGGCCTATGATCCTCGGGAGATCATTTCAAACAGAAGAAAGAGGAACAGGTCCACCCCTTATGTGCATGAACCAAGACTGTTTATAGAGTGGAAGGCTAACATGGAAATTTGGCCTTTGATTTCGTAGATGGAGACAGATTCGTCTGCCACAGGGGAAGAGGAAGGCATCAATAAAGGCCAAGAAGAAGAAGTGGGTCCTTCAGGAGCAGGTTCTCCCGCTCGTAAAAAGTAGAAAACAGTCTCAAGTGAGGCCGAAGTTATAGGGGAATAAAAGTTGCTGGAACCATTCACACCATATGCGCAACTTGACAGAAGCAAGGCCGGAATCAAAGTGTTGAGAGACAACACCACCTCCTCCGACTTCACTGAGGTTTCATAGGCCATGGGAGACTATACTTCACCAGTGGCAACTGAAAGGATCAAGAAAAATAGGATAATCATAGATAAATACAATGCCAAGCTGGAGGGGTATGTAGAGAGATATCACACCAGGATTTCCACCACCATGAATGTGGATACTAAACACCTGGTGTTGTCTATGGCTGAAGCCATCTTGTACCCTAATACAGGTGCCACTAGCTACCGGGTGCTCGAGCACGCAATTGACATGACTAAGGTGCCAGCAACCAATATGTGTAACCTGGTTCAAGTCGTAGGCGATATGCTGAAGGAAGAAGTAATGTGCGTTACCATTGCACTCAGAAAACTCGAGAAAAAGCATGAAAAGGTGAGGACTACCCTGAAGAATGAGTAGGCAAGTACACGTGCCCTGGAAAACCAAATACGCAGCCTCCGAGATCAAATCAAAGGGAAAGAGACTGGGGAAGCGAACCTGCAGGCCTTTTTAATAGACCAATTACAGAAGGAAGTTGCCTCATTGAAAAGCAAAGCCCACATGCCGGCCTCCCAGCATGTGCAGACAGCCGAGTTGGCACAAGTGGAGAAAGAAAAAATGGAATTGGCTGGCACATTGTCAAAAGAAAGGGAAAAGAAGGAGAAATTGACAGGAACAATCGCCACCCTTCAGAGTAGGTTGTCAGAGCTGCAAAACACTTGGGACACACACAGCTGTGCGCCTGCTACAACACCACCTGAGACGATTTCACTTTCAGAGAAGCTGAACGCAACAAAAGCTGCAAATGATATACTGGAGAAACAGGCTTCCACCGCAAGGCAAAGAATCACGGATTTGGAAAAATCCCTGTCAGAGAATACTAGAAAAATAGAGGCGTTGCAGAAAGAGATTGAACAGGAAAAGAAAACAAGGGCCAACTAGCAGAAGACCATAAACAATCTCAACGCACGCCTAAAAGGTAGCCTCACTCTCAGGGATGGCAGAAAGATTATTTGGTCTGAAATCATTTCAGCTGTAACAGAGCAATGGGAGTTTCTGAAAGTCATCGAGGAGATGAAATCTTTAGTACTCTATCTCAGGAGGAGACTTCAGGAAGGGGATCTCGATTTGGTCAACAGAGCTCAGTGCGCCAAGGAATATGTGTCATTCTTGAAAGGGTTGAGAGCAAGCGAAGCAGAGCAGCATGGCATAGTTAGTTGGCATAAGGAAGTCCTCGAATGCCAGAAAACCATTGATAAGGAATCAGCTCGTGTCGCGGCTTCAAAGGCCTTACAACAGTTGGTGTGCAGCGTGGACCGGCTTGATGCAGTTTGGGCCAAGATTACGACAGCAGGGCTCCCGAGGTGTTGGGACTCCACCACCCCTTCCATGCTACGATCTTTACCGGAATATGAAACATGCCTAAAGCAAGAAAAGGACCGGACAGATGTCCTGTCAGATAAAACCACTCGGCTAAAGGCTGAAACCATTGTTGCATCACTCCGCCCAGAGTTTTCCCTCCTTCACTTGTTGAAACATAAAATTCCTACCGAGGAAAATATAAGTGATCTTGCTGAGGCCTTCATCGGGGTAGAAGGATTTGCAAAGATGGCTCCAGCCACCGTCGCGTACAACACAGAGGTGCATCCGCCTTGTCACCCAAGTTTCCAGCTCATCCGCAAACGTGCCTCCACTGCAAGATTTAAAGAATAAATTTCGAATTCCTTCTCATAAATGATGCATTGTTATTTCATGATTCGGCCCTCGCGGCCTTTACTTTTACCATTGGGCTAGTCTTTTTCGTGTTTCGTGTGGAATCTATATTTCACCACAAAGAATTTACTTTTACTTAGATCGTTATACAATTTTGGTTTTTAAATGGCCGAGCGCCTCATCAGCAGCGATGAGAGGTTTTGATCTTCATCATGATTTTTTGATATTTTGACATGACTTCTAACAAATTCCTAAGATGCCAAGAAGATAGTTTCCCAAAATATCTTCGCCGCGTGCAGATAAGTTCCTATATAAACAAGAGCGTAGGAGGTGGTTCCGTATTTTATCGCAACCATATTGTAGAGATTTTGTATGCATTTTTGTTTAACTCTTGCATGAAGGTTTAGAGCCCATCGGGTTTCAATAAAGAGAATTCTTATCTATAAGGAAGATTTCAATCTTTGATTTTTAATAGAACGTAACTTCTCCTTTATGTGTCGATCAATTGTTCGTCTTATCTCATCCGTTTCTCCTGTATCATGTTTTGGAATGCGAGCAGCTCATTGATTTTAATGTGAATTTATCCTAGTTGATACTTATGTTGGAATCAATCTAGCGCTTTAAATATGGCTCATGCATGATATATTGTTCCATCCTCACAACACCCACACTTCTGCTATATTGGCTTCAATCTGATGTTATTTTGGAAATACACTATTATTGTGAATGGATTCTTAAATAGATAAGCCCATTACATGGTGATATGTGTGTCCAGATATTATCTATGCGACAGCTGATATTTCCTCATTCTTTCTTACATAGTGAACATCTGCAGATTAATTATCTCTGTTAAGTATTGTTGAATTGGCCTTCTTTACCGTGAACTGTCTTAAATTGTCTGATGCCTTTGCATAAGAGTTTCACACTTTGTTTTTACAATATACCTTTCAGGCGTCAAACTTCTAAAAGTTTTGGTCCCATTCAAGTTGATCTTCCTGTTTATAAATGAAAAGCATGAGAGCTTTGTCCTGCTAGTTATCCCTGTTCTGTTTCTTTTCCTCTCTGCTATTTAAGATGTCCTAGGCACTGGTCTTTCACAACTCAAGGCTGTCTCTAGGATCGACAATAGAGACCAAGAAGGTAATGAAGAGAATAATGAATATGGTAGCTAACAAGAAGGTTCACATGAAAACCATGAGGAAAAGTACTTGTACATGACAGTAAGCACAATGATGGTGTAGAAAGTGATGACAGGAATGAAGATGATGATAAGTGAAGAAACAAATGAAAATGATGAGGAAGTAAAGGACCAAACACAAGAAATTGATAAGGCTACAAAAGAATTTGAAAATGAAGGCATTATCCAAGACAGTGATACAAATTAGACAGTAAATGATAGCTTTCATGACTATCATGACACTCATCATGCCTCCATCATTTTCCAAGAACTCATTCCAAGAGTTAATCCATTTGTCACTCCTAGCGCTAGTTTTGCTTCAAACTATGTTTCTAAGATAATAGAGATGAATTTGAAAAAAGTGAGAGAGGTTTGTTTCCATCATAGGTCCAATAAGAAAAACCTTCTTCATTTTTTACACAGGTATCATGGTTTGGAATCAATGTCAAAAATATAGGTGTCACTAGAGAATTTATGCACTGCTAGAGTGACCTTGGAAAAATCAGTTTTTCTTAGATATGGAGTATCCAAAAGACTTTCTTGATGATTAAAATGACAACTAGACTTCAAAGGCTTTCCAACGAGCTGTCATGGAACCAAATATGACATCGGAATGTGGTCCACAACGTGGTTGAAAAACACCCTAATTTTCTGCTGAAGAGGTGTTACGCACAGAGTAGTGTTGGGAGATTTTATTTTTGAATAGGAAAATGGCATCCAATCACCACAAATAAAGAATTTCTAGAAATTATGCTCATCGTTATTTCCAACGAGCCATCACAGAGCCAAATCTGACATTGGGAAGTGGTCCAAAACTTGGTTACAAAACACCCTGTTTTTCTGTTGAAGAGGTGTTACGCACAGAGCAGTGTTGGAAGATTTAATTTTTGAATAGGAAAATGGCATCCACTTAGCACCATTCTATAATTTCTAGAAATTATACTCATCTATATTTCGAATGAGCCATCACGGGCCGAATTCCAACACCAGGAAGGCCTCGAAATGCCCTCTGCACAATGGAACTGCACACAGGAGACGTTTGGCCGGAATTTCCACAGAGAGATCAAAAACCTAAAAGAGAAAAAAAACATAAAATCCTTGGTTTTTTGGCTGAGGATTAGCATCAGGTGTCCAAGACCTCTTGAAGGACCATTTCACAAATTTTGAGGCAAATTGGACAACTTTTTTTTTTTTTTTCCAAATTTTGACCCCTAGGAGTGCAGCACCCTAGGTGTTAGGCACAAAATTGGTGCATCCTCAGCTCTCGAAGTTTACATTTTTGGATTTTTCACATCATAAAAAGTATACTCACCAATTTTCAAATCATTTTGAGTAGTTTCACCCCCTCAAAAGGTCAAAAAAATAAAAAATTTGACCTTTCTGCCTCTTTTTCAGACCAGGTGTTACGCACAGAGCAGTGTTAGGAGATTTGATTTTTGAGTAGGTAAATGGAATCCATTTAGAACAACTAAAATATTTTTGGAAATTATACTCATCAGGATTTCCAATGTGCCATCACGGAACCAAATCCAGTGTCAGGAAGACCTCCAAAAGGCTGCTGCAATAGGGCCTATATCTGTGTTACACACCTAGAAATTTTTCACTGTTTGACACATGTGTTATGCTCCTATGGTTGAGTGGAAAAAATGTGTGTTCAGAAAGTTTTCTAAGGAATTTCAGGCCTAAAATTTTATTTTATTTCCATTTATAGTCAGAAACAATATTTTATTTAGATATTTTTGTGCCTTGGGCTTGCAAAGGATCAAGGACAAGTTAGGATATTTCGCTTTGGCCAATAGGCTTCTATATGCTCTAGTAGGCTCTCTTCTCATCATCTGTTATATAAGACATGAGGATTCATTGTAATCAGTCAGGAATTGATGTGTTTAAGAGCAATACATGGTTTTATGAGCTTGGAAAATATATTGGTTTTATGAAGTGAATGAATCGCTTGTGTGGCTTGATGTTGGAGAAGCTTGCTTGCAGGATTCCATAGCTTGGTGAATGGTGATATTTTCCTAAATTGTTAAGTTTTTCTTGTCCTCATTTTGTTTTAGTCTGCTTGGTTACTATAGATCAGAAAATTATAGGTTGATATATGCTCATGGAAGCACCTCAAACCTCATGTTTGCTATAGTCTTGATGTTTTCTTCTTTTAGTCATCTTAAAGAATTCTTGATTGCTCCTTAGGCCCACTAAAACTTGTTTCCATTTCATGAATCGTTAGTATGTTAGCTTATAAATATGATTCATGGTATGCCCTGCTTATTTAAAGTTTGAAAAACCCTATTATGAAGCTTTTCTATGGAATAATGATTGATTAGGTTAAGACAAAGAGGTCTTGTTTCGATCTTGCCCTTTGCCCATGCTTACCAACTTGTTTTAGAGTTCCTGATAGTTTTATATATGTTTTTTAGGAGTTCCCTCTCCATTTATTGAGTTTTTTTTTATCTTATGTGTTTTCTCAAAAAGTTGAAGGTGAATTTCTAAAGTTAGAAGTTCTAATGCTTCTATGTCTCACATCTTACATGTTTATTAGTTTTAGTATTGTTCATAGAGATTAATGGTTTGTGCTACCTCGTGAGTTATTTATTTCAGACTATATATGTTTAAGACCTCTTAGTTTTTCCCAAACTTAATGTTCATTACACCTCATCATCACCTAAGGATCCATTAACCTTGCTAAATCGGCTTTGCAATACACTCTGATTCATCATTTCAACACCCTCGACTTCATCTAACCCCATAGCCCTATTGATTTGAAAACCTCTCATTCCACCTATCTTACTTAGTCATCTTACCCCAACCCAAAACAAACAAACAAGTTACACTGAACAGCTAGACTAAAATCAATCATCCAAAGTGAACAAGTTCACATGCTTTGCACAATAGGGAGAGCCCTCTCTGATTCCAGGAAGGCTAGGTCCTAGGACTCCAAATACTAGTCTGATGTTACTCTATCATTTATTTTAGCCAATCTACCAAATCACGGGACCCTAACAACTAGCATGAAGTCATGTACACAAAGGTGTAATCTTCAATGTGAAAACAAAACCTTACTATTTCAGAATCTATGAACTCTATGAACTCTCTCCAGCTTAGAATCTATACAAGTCAATCTCTACCCTTCAACTTGAAGCTTCAGATCAATTTATAGAGATTAGTTTCAGATCCATTAAGAGAGGGATGAGTTCCTCCCATGAAGGGATTTGGGTTCCTTCGGCCAAAGGATAAGCACCATGGGTAGAGGGATAAAGCTTGAACTGGTGTGACTCTAGAGGGCTCTAGTTGGGAGAATATTCGACCAACTGTGCTTCTAGAAGTTACTTTCTCTATTTACTTCCTTTTTACAGGGGGTGCTTAGGTTTTAGTGGTGAACAAAGCGGCGATGGTTGTAGCTAATAGAAAAAGTATTAGCGCATGCATAGGAAATGGTCATAAAAAGCGCAAAGGTAATCTTTTAAAGGTTTTAAAGATATTTTCTCCAATTTTCAAGACTTGGTTCAGGAACATGAGTGTTTTTGACCTCTAAGGGAACATAATATGGATGGTGATAGACCCATATTGACATTCAAATGTCATGGTGACAAAATGATGTGTAACACCTAGTGCTAGGAATCAAGGTCACTTGTATATTGGTTACCAGAACCCTCCTTATCCTATTACCCAGGTTCTTGATTATCATAATCCCACTTATCTAGGAATGCAAGTGCATGGTGCTCAAGTTATTCCTTCATATCTAGGTCATCCTCCTCTATACTTTAGCTGATCGTTTCCATTTTTTGATACTCTATAGTTTCCATACTTAACCCATATAGCTAATGATCCGATCACTTATTTTCCATGTTGGTCAATTATTCCCACTAAATTTCATTCATATATCCCAAAACTAAATGGGCGTCCAAGATAAGTCTCGTTGACACACTTCATTTCCTCTAATCTATGGTGTTCTTCAAACTCCCTTAGTGATGACTCCATTCAACTTCATCTTCTCCAAATAATGCTTCCAAGTACCAAAAATAAATGGCATATTGAGTTACCAAATGATTTGTTTCATGATTTCAGCACCTTAGTGACCATCTTCCTCACACATTTTCAATTACCCATCAGATATGAAACTGGAATAGAACTATTGACAAATTTCAAACAACTAGATTCCACTCACATAGAAAATCACGTTCATGAGTGGAGGCATCACCGCTGATTGGTCAAGACTTATGTTCATGATAAATTTTTAGTGGAATGGTTTACCAAATATCAGTTATCACCCATAACATAAGATGTGGCTAAAGGTGGAGTCCTAAATAAAGAGAAATTTATTGCTCGTGCAAAATATTTTGGCCTTGTTTATACCCAATCGAGCATGCTCTACGATAAGATACCAAATTATTAGAGAGATTCAAATATTTTTCCACCTCCACCTGGTAACGAATCTCATGTTGTTGATACCATGATTGGTTCTTCCAGTTTGCAGTTGGTGACTAAACAATATGGTGCCACTCTTATAACTTCTGCTCAAAACCCTCAATCCCATCCTCATATGGCTTATTCATCTAAGATAAACTACATTTCATATGATAAGGGAAAATCTCCAAAGAAACCTGGAAGCAAGAAGAAAGGGAAAATTTAAAAGAAGAAATATTCCTCGCCGAAAAATAAAGAAACAAATTAGTCTTTCGATGAGAAGTGAAAGCCTTGTTACCCAGGCTTGATTTGCAAAGAGGATCACTTTAAACGTGATTGTATGCACCCCACTAAATTGAATAAGTTTCTTAAATCTTCCACTTCTCTTATCGCAATGACCGACCCATTTCCCAATTAGGAGACACATATGGTTGTCTAGGACCTTTATTCCTCTAACACAGTTTTGATACTTTCATCTTTGAAGTTGAGATCTGATGTTATGGTGGCCACTCAGAATAAGGACTATGGTAATGTGAATCCATTGAGTAGTCGGGCTAATGATCAACCTGCCGGTTTCACATCACCTTCATCTGATTCTACCCCACCTTAGATTCCTACGAATTTACTATCAAGCCTCTAAACAGTGTTATTCATAGTTATACTTTCAACCTTCATTCAATATATGCTCAAAATTATAACATTTTTGAAGACTTGGCTAAGTCTCTATCAACTATGTCAACTCTTGAGGTGTTACAAAACTTCCCCACCCAAAATAAGTCTTTTTTGTCAGCTATTGGATGTGTCGATCCATCAGATTCCAACCTAGTGGTTTTATCTCATGAAAACTATATCCCATGGCTTCCCACTAAATTAGATTTTATTATATAGGTCGTTGTTAGTGGTAAGAACACACATCGTTCTATCATGGATGAGGGAGCCTCGACCTGCATTATGTCCATGTCTTACTGGAAGGTGATAGGTTCACCTCAAATAAGTAAATTGACCACCACATTGAAATATTTCGATGAAATAACTTACAAACCTTGTGGGATTTTTAATTCCATTCAGGTATAATTAGGGGGTGCTGAGCCAGAATTGTGAATTACAGATAAATCACACTTCCCTAGACAGTTTCTAGTCTAGAACAACATGATAAAGACTATATGACTATTTCTCCTAACTCAGAACATATACATAGAGAGGATTGGAGGCTTATTTGTTCAGTCACTTCCAAATGGCTCCTTCTGTCGCTTCTATTGCAGATTCAAATTCAAGAAGTTTTTGGGGCTGAATGCTTCCTGCAAGAAAGAACACTGAAATAGAATAAGATGGAATAATATAGATATCTATTCAAGCTAATTAGATAAATCAGTAAAGCATATAACATACACATCAACTAAGATCTTGCAATATGGAAAATCAAAGCCAATACAGATGCATATAGGGAACAATAAGCAGTACTCTTTATTGATGATGAGAGGAGAGATTACAACGTAGTGACTGATTTGAAGTGACCTTCCAGCAACGCTCCGAAGCCTCATCACAGTATCAATCTCTCCAGAATCAGCTACACAAATCTAGCTCTCAATTGAAAATTCTCCAGCATTTCTCTACTAAAATTATTCTTCCTCAAGCACTTAGATATGTGCTCAATTTAGAGATGAACTATAGGTTTTTTTTCAATCAATGACTTTCCAATAATATGCAATACATGTTTCCATTCATGTAGATTTCAAATGGGCACTTGGATCCGAAGCTTGACACATGTGAACTCTTCTAGAATGCACTAGCCAAGTGGAGATTCCGGAACAATGATAATTTCACTCCCAATGTGACCAACGCACCTGTGAATGTCAGGAAGTTATTTATAGAGTAGCCTTACATGGGGCTACCTGCATATTCAATTCACTTAGGCCCCTTAGAGCCTACGTTGGTGAGCTCTCATATGTTATATAATAAGCTTCAAACCTTGGAAACCTTTGCTTGATGAAAGTCTTGCTTGATTTGTCTTGTTTCTTGTCTTAGGGCATGTATCAACTGAAATGATAGGGAATGATATACCCTTGATCATTGGTCCTAGAGATGATGTCTAGTTAACCAGGTCATTGGGAATGGTGCCCAAATTGACTTATAACAATTCCCCCCTAAAGCATGAGATCCAAATAATAAGAACATTTGTTTAATATGCTTTACACTGTGATGAGCCTGGAAACGAAGCAGAGTGGTCACCTGCATCAATATTACAATACATTACATCATGATATATCCTCTTTGATCATAATTGTTGAGGGTAGGCATTCCCATGTTCAACACATAAAACAATCTAATAACATGTACATAATTCAGAAAGCTGTCTTCATTGGAATGTTGCCCAGATGCAGACATGCCTATAGATATAGGCCCATGTTTGGATGAAAATCTGTATGTAAAGTCACTGTACAAATGATGTGTACAACAATCCTGAAATTGCAGCCCAGATGGCTGAAACTAGATTTGGGGTCTTCTTATCTCGTTCACTCGATCATTCGGGTACAAGTCTAGCCATGCGAATATATGATTTGTAGTCAAACATGGAAAGAAATCATTTGATTAACATCCAATGAATTGAGTTGTTAACAAACGTGAGAGAACCACCATTAATGTCAATGGCCCTCAAGGTACTGCAGTACATTTTTTAAGGCATCAATAGATGATTTGATGTCGAACGCCAAACAAAATCTTTCGGTCAAAGGTCCAGAAGCGAGGATCTTCTCGATGCTATAACAAGTCTCATGGTACTGGAATTTGATGTTTCTAAGTGAAATTTTTGGATATTGATTTGTTGTCGACACGAAGTCACCTTATTGAAAAACTGGAGTTACTTATTTTGGAGACAAGGGTATGAATTGATATAGCAATTTTCAGGGATGCTAGTCATGAAAATGAAGGTTTATGAGTATTGTAGAAGGATGAGTTTTTAATCACTGGATGACTTCTCTTGAACATATCGGCACCACTATGATGAGTTGGTAGCATTGACCCAAAACTAAAGTGAAGGTATGATGAACTATAGGTGTGAATGAACCGTCAAGATGATTACCCAACCCAAACAGTCATGGTCATGGAGTGAAATAAGTGTCATGTTCAAGAGCGACTTGATACCAAAAAGAAACTTTGCTTAATTTTCCCAAATTTTCCCTAATCATTTGTCGACTAGTACCTCTTTATTTTTTAACAAGCTTGAGAAGGATAACAATTGTTTGATCTATAATTCAACCCTTCGGGTGAATAAAGTATCTCTATTTAATAATTTAACGAGTCTAGTGATGAATGAAACTCGATTCTTTCCATGATCGACAAGCCCATTGCTATTTTATGTTTTTATGAGCTTAAATACAGTGATAACACAGTCCTTTTTCATATTTATAGATTCTGAAAAAGAGGACGAAAGAGAACTCCAAAAGTACTTTTTCATAAATTTGTCATTCAGATCTGAAAAAGTGTAAGATAATATTTGAGAGAACCTCTTTGGTCATGTTTAACCAAGGTATTCCTTTTTCGTAAATAATCCCTTAGTCTGGAAAAGGGTTAAACTTATACTGAGTAGATATCAATTCATTTACTTTAACAAGCTCGAAAAGACAAGTGCTTCACAATATTTTCACATTATCAGAGTCCTAAAAGAGCTGAAAGAAGACTCCACGGGTTCGTTTTTCGCTGTTATAGAAGCTTGAAAAAGAGATAAAAGTGCACTTCAAATCCTTTTTCGTTTTTAACAAATCTCGAAAAATAAAGAGAAAAAGTATGCTTTGTGTTCAACTCATTCTTTAAATAAATCTGCACGACTAATCTGTTCATCAGTTGTATTTCCTGTTCAGAACAACATCAAATGGATTAAAAATACTTGTTTCATGATAAAAACATAATAAAACTATAGTCATAGAAATAAATTTAACTTGCAAACAATTAAATGACTATAAAAAGTAGTTTCACTATTCATTTTTACCATTCCATAGTTACCATTTGCATTTTGGAGCTTTGAACCTAATTTTTCCCCAAAACTTCAGTCGTTGATTACGGTCGTTTCTGTGGACGGATTTCATTTCCGTTTGATCCAGGTTAGTACCATGAACCTCCTCTTCCCTTTGGTATTCATTTCATTTCCATTCTCTACAGATTCTTAGGGTTTTAAGGCCCCTAGGGTAAATTCTGCCCAGAATGAGGGCAACACACCCCTGAATTTCAAAACTTGTGTTGCACAATAGTTACAGTGAAGGGTACCTACATATGCAACGCACTATCTCAACCGAGGGAGTGCGTTGGGCGCAGTTCAAGTTTTTGATTTTCATATTGTGCCCAAAATTTGCCTAGTTTTTTGCAGTGAATGGAATCTAATGGATCTTATGGTTGTATTTCAGGTTTCCACTGGATTATAATGACGATTACATGGAGGGAAAGAGAACATGAAGAACAAGATATGATTTTTTTAAATGATCCGGGTACTATAAGAGCCCTAAGAGATTGTGGGCTACTTAAGTACTTCAAATTTTTAGGAATGATGCTGATCCAGGTGGATATTGGCCTACCTATTCCACTTGGGGCCCCACCATTGTCGCTTTCATTTTTTCAGTTTCGGCTCAACTTACTATTTTTAGCATTTTTTTGGGTCCTGAACTTCTGGAGCCGTTTTGAGGCCCTAAACGATGTTTTTTGGGAAAATGGAGAGCAACATCGGTCACTAATCTAGATTTATGTAGGAACGCAATAGAATAAACATATAACCATAAATACAAATATGCAGCGGAAATAACACTTCATTTCATTAATATCAAAGAACTGAAATTTGCTTATAGACAGAATGGAAATAAAACAAGCTAGGGCGCTGGTAGTTATCTCTGAGAAGAGATGTGGTGGCTACAGGCCTCTGAACTGAGTTATAATGATGCTTGAGGGCCTATTTATTACTTAGACACAATGGTAAATCCTCAACAGCCAAAACCATAACCCTAGGAGATGAAGCACCAAAACTATGGGCCCCGTTTGGGTAAATTGGTATTTCAACTTCCCATGGGCGTAACTTTGGCATACGATCTCCGTTTGATGCGTACCATACCTCGTTATAAATATCTATCTGAGGAATAAAAATTTTGAATGAGAAACATAGGTCCATGGACCCATGTTGCTCTCCATTTTACCAAAAAACTTCGTTTAGGGCCTCAAAACGGCTCCGAAAATTCAGGACCCGAAAAAATGCTAAAAAATAGTAAGTTGAGCTGAAACTGAAAAACTGAAAGAGACAATGGTGGGGCCCTAAGTGGAATAGGCAGGTGACCACCAATATCCACCTGGATCATTCCTTCCCCCTTAGGAAGAAATGGTCCCCATTTGCGTTAAGTTCCTCCATGAGATGAGGAAATTTCTGCTGAACTTGGTCCCTGGTGAACCACTTTCCTTGGTGCAAGAGTTGGCCAGCTTTGACAACCTAATACAGGTGGATATTTTGTTGGCGAGTGTTCTTGTTTTACGTGTCCATGATACAATCTATGGTGGCATGTTCCATGCAGTCTGGGCTTAACTCTATTGGTGTGAGTTGTTCTACAATGTCATAGGTGTCCAGTAGAGGTGGGAAGTAAGGACGAAGGTGGTCCACATTGAATACTGGGTGCAGACCAAGGAATGGTGGAATAATGAGCTCGAAGGCATTGTTCCCTACAGCCTTGGTGATGGTGTACGGCCCGTATCCGAGTATAGAAGCTTGCGTTGGGGTCCAGTGAGGCACTCCTTCTGCAATGTAGCCATACTTTGTCGCCCACCTGGAAGTTGTGTGGCACCCGGTGTTGATCATGGCGTTGCTTGTACTTAGCATTGGCTCTATCCAATATGTCATGAACCTATTGGAAGATCTGTTGAATGTGCTCGATGAAGCTATTTGCTTTGTCAACTTCAGACTGGACATGAGCCAAATCAGCCTGAGTAGCCGCAAATGGCATGGCTACGTCAATGGGACATAGTGGTTGGAATCCCAAGCCCACATGAAAGGGGCTATGGCCAATTTAACTGTGGAGAGCCTAATTATAACTATTTTTTACATAGGGGAGCCTCTCGTCCCATGTGCGTGGATACTTTGAATCGTACATGCGCAGAATGTGTACAATCATTCTGTTGACGACCTCTGTCTGGCCATCTGTTTCGGGATGGAAAGATGTGGACTTGGTGAGCTTGGTGTCTAGCATTGATCAGAGGTTGGACAAAAATGTGTCGAGGAACCTGCTATCCTGATCTGATATGATAGACTGTGGGATCCCAAAGTGCACCCACACTCATTCAAAGAAGAGTTTAGCAGTGCCTTCTACTGTGATATTCTTCTTGCAGACCCTCCATAATGGCCATCTTCGAGAATCTATCGACGACCACGAAAACACAGTCATTTCCATGCTTAGTAGAAGGCAGGCCCGACATGTAATCCATGGAGATGGATTCCCAAGTCTGAATAGGGGTAGCTAGCAGAGTATATAGGCCTTGCTTCTTGATGGTAGGCTTGGTAATGGCATAGGTAGGGCAAGATCTTATGTGCTTCTCGACATCCTTTCGAAGGTTCGGCCAATAGAAATACTTTTGCATTATAGCTACTATTTTCTCGACCCTAAAATTCCCAGTGACTAAATTGTAGTGTGCTTCCCATATCATCTTCGCATACTCGCTTGAAGGAACACAAAGGTGTCCCAGGTGACATAAAAGTGCATCTTGGAGGTGAAAATTTGGAACTCGCGTACCCCCCAGGAGTGCCTTGTAAGTTTGGCCGAATTCTGGGTCACTCTCATAGAGAAGCGGCCAATCAAAAGTCTCGTGCCCACAAGCGTTGAGTACAGTGGTGAGCGCCACGATCGGTGGTCGGCTGAGGCAGTCTGCAACATGATTGGTGCTACCCTTCTTATACTGGATGTTCAAATGAAACTGTTGCAGATATGTAGACCACTTCTGATGGCGATCATTCTGCAACTTCCCTTGTGTCTGTATGAACTGTAGGGGTTGGTGGTCTATGTGGATGACCGTTTCCTTCCCCAAAATGTAATGCATCCATTATCGACAAGCCTGCACAATCGAATACATTTCTTTTTCATAAGTCGGATACTAAGAATCAAATGTACGAAAATTTCTTTTTCTGACTGTGATATGCCACTGAATGTCCCTATTGAGTAAGAACCGCCCCAATAGCATAGTCAGAGGCATTTATCTCGATCTCAAATGGTTGTTGCAAGTCTGGTAATGTGAGCGTTGGGGCAGGACACAGGCGATTTTTCAATTCTATGAACGCCTTGTGTTGAGATTCTGACCAAAATAATTTTTCTCTCGCTCCTCCCTTGGTGACTTGACTCAAGGGCCAAGTGATATGAGAGAATCCCAACACGAACCTATGGTAGAAATTAGCAAGACCCAAAAAGCTGCGAAGCTCTATTATAGTGGTTGGGGCTAGCCAATCTCAGATGACTTGGATCTTGGTTGGATCCACATGCACCCCCCTTTCATCAATAATTTATCCCATATATTGAACCTGGGTCATGCCAAAGTGCACTTCTCCAAATTGGCACACAACTTGTGTTGCCACAGTGTTTGGAGGACTTGTCGGATGTGGTGAAGGTGCTCTTCCCAAGTCTTACTGAAGATCAGAATGTCATCTAAGTACACCACTAAAAATGAGTTGGTGAATGGCCGCAAGATGTCATCCATCATCCTCATGAAGGTTGTAGGAGCATTTGTCAACCCGAAAAGCATGACCAGCCATTCAAAAATGCCTTCCTTGGCTTTGAAGGCAGTCTTCCACACATTAGAGGGTTCAATTGGTACCTGGCGATACCCAGAATTCAAGTCGATCTTGCTGAAATATTTTTCACCTTTGAGTTGGTCTACAAGGTCATCAATCTGTGGGATCGAGTACCTATTTTGGACAGTGATCTTGCTCAGCACCCGATAGTGAATACAGAGTCTCCATGTCCCATCCTTCTTCTGTAACAACATGATCGGGCTCCCACAGGGCGATGAACTTGGTCGGATGTGACCTTTCTGCAACAGCTCCTGAATATGCCTCTTGATTTCATCATTCTCCATAACAAAGCACCGATAGATCGGTCTGTTGGGCAGCGGTGCACCTGGGGTCAGATCAATCATATGCTTGACCTGACAGTGGAGAGGAACCCCTATGGGTGAGGTGAATATTTCTCCGTATTCCTCCACAACCTTATCCATTTGTTGTTATCACGTAGAGGAGCCCTGTCTAGAGGTCGTGGCCACAGTCTTCTTCTTGCCCTGGGGGCAGATCATCAAGAAAAAGAATTTCCTGGTTTGGGAAATGAGCTTACTGCATTGTTTTGCAATCACCAAAGAGATAGCGGTAGGAGCTGGTACCTCTCGTATCTTGTACAACTTATTTCCCAAAGTAACAATAACATCGCGAGGCCGAGACTCATACACAACATGATGCTTCCACAAGTATGGTTTTCCTAATAATACGTCAGAAACATCAATAGGAGCAACGTCACATAATACCTCATCCATGAAGGGCTTGATGCTATAGGGAAGGTGCCACTGCTGGCTAACACGGAGATCTCGTCCTTGGTGAAGCCACCCGATGGTGTATGGATGTGGGTGAGCTGTGGTCGACAAGCCCAACCGCTTCATGGCGTCTGCTGAAACGAGGTTCTTTTGGCTCCCATTTTCGACAATGAACTGTACTGGGGAGCCCTTTACCCACATATGGGAGTGGAAGAGACATTCCTCCTCCTCTAGATATTTTGATTCCTCCTTCTGGATCTTCGTAGTGGCAACAGTGGCATTGGGCTTTGCATCAATAATATGTTTCCCTTTGTCATTCCCCTTGTCAAGTTCTGATTCAGAGTTGGAGCATGCATCTGACTCAGAAGCCCTCATCTTGGCCACCAGCGACTGTTTGGCCTGACACTCACTTGTGTTGTGAGTGGAGCTCTTATGGAACTCACACCACTTTCCCGTGTCCTTCTTTGGCTTTGCGGTGTTGTTCTTTTCTTGTGGCTTCGACATGTTGTCTTGAGTCACCATGCCTTGGCTCTGTCCTTCGTTTTGTGGTTTGGGAGCACCCTTCCCTTGATTTTTATTCACATATCCAAAGTCTCGCTTCTTCTTCTTGAATTTCTGCTCAATCTTTGCAGCATACCAGTATGCCGTACCAAGCGAGGAGATGTCGAGGAACTCCATTTCCTCCTGAATGTATCTGTGCAGACAACTGCGATACTTTAGCACCAGATGTTTCTCTGAATCTTTGATACCCAACTTGGTGCGCAGGGTATGGAATAGATTCGTCAGCTCATGCACATCTTGATCCCTTTTTTGTCGCAGCGTGGTCCATTGTATGTACTTGTCCTCATAGCTCCCCACAGGATTGTATTTTTCCTTGATGGAATCTTGGAAAGAATTCCAAGTGGGTATGGTCAAGAAAAAAGAGGGTTTTGTCTCGTCCTTTTCCTCATAGTGGGTTTCCCACCAGTCCTTGACATGGGGGGCAGCTTTGAGGAGTGAAAAAATAATCTTCTCCCTGTTGGAGAATTCATGAACCGAGAAATATCCTTCTAATAGATTCAACCATATATCTATGGAATCTGCATCTATTTGACCCTAAAATATGGGAATGTAAAAATTTACCTGTACCTTAAAAGGAGTCGCACCTCCAGAGTGGCTGTTGGATGCAGATGTGCCGCTGGTGGGCAGTCATTGAAGGATCTGGGAAAAGTTATCCATCATCGCGTTCCTTTGTTTTTCGAGAGCCTCCTCGAGAAATATTTTGATAGGATCTCCTACTCCCTCATCTTTCTTTTCGTCCCCCATGGGCGTCCGTCGGGGTTTGCGAGGTTGATCTTGCAAAGGTTCCACCAGATCGAGCCTTAACTCCTTATACCCCGACCTTGTTGGGGACATGCAAAGAAAGATCGAGAAAAAGTAGACCGCTCTGATACCACTAATTTGGATTTATGCAAGAACGCAAAAGAATAAACATATAACCATAAATACAAAGATGCAGCAGAAATAACAGTTCATTTCATTAATATCAAAGAACTGAAATTTGCTTACAGACAGAATGGAAATAAAACTAGCTAGGGCGTTGGTAGCTATCTCTGAGAAGAGATGTGGCGGCTATAGGCCTCTGAAATGAGTTAAAATGAGGCTTGAGGTCCTATTTATTATTTAGACACAATGGGAAATCCTCAACAGCCAAAACCCTAACCCTAGGAGATGAAGTGCCAAAACTATGGGCCCCGTTTGGGTAAATTGGTGTTTCAACTTCCCAGGGGCGTAACTTTGGCATACGATCTCCATTTGACACATACCATACCTCGTTAGAAAAATATCTATCTGAGGACTAAAAATTTTGAATGAGAAACATCGGTTCATGGACCCATGTTGCTCTCTGTTTTCCCAAAAAATGTCGTTTTGGGCCTCAAAATGGTTCCGGAAGTTCAGGACCCAAAAAACTGCTAAAAATAATAAGTTGAGCCGAAACTGAAAACTGAAAGAGACAATGGTGGGGCCCCAAGTGGAATAGATGGATGACCACCAATATCCAACTGGATCAGAGGAAACCAGTAGAACACTTGGAGTTCTTAGTTCGATCATGGGATCCAGCGATAGAGGCATTCCACATTAAAAATCAAGTGGTTCCCATAACAATTGAGAACATGTATTTTCTCACAGGTTTATGGAGGAGAGGTTTGCCCATTTCTCTCACAGGGTCTATCGTAAGAGGAGGGACAGGGAGGGGTTATGTTATGCGGTATTGCTATTCAAGAGAAGAACCTAGAAAAGATGGAAAAATAAACATCTGGGAAGTCAGGGATTTTCCTTTGAGAACCATCCTTTTCATGGTTGCTAAACTTGCTGGCATCGTTACACTACATGTAGCGAACAGATCGTATATGCAGTATGCGCTAGAGTGCTTAGAACCAACAGTATTCAACTGGTCTAAAGCTTCTCTATCTCAGATAAAGGAACAACTGAAAAAATAAAAGGGAGGAAGGAAGAAAATTTTCAATTATGGTTCAATCCTTATTTCCTTCGATTTGGAACGGATTCCATTGATGCAGCCACAACATGTATCATTAGATATATCTAGTCTTAGAGATCCTCGAATGCAGAGATGGGTAGAACTCATGGGTCGACATGCAGGCCAATTGACCATTGTGTTATTTACTGCATTCTTCACCTGGTTTCGTGACATATTGTCACCATCGATGAGTATGCATATGTAGGCGCCGACTTCCGAGGAGATCCAGAACTAGTATTACCAGAAAGTGCTTAGTGGGCTGCAATAGGTAAGAATGATTTGACCATTTTTTTTTTCTAAGATTTATACAATGTTTAGTGTTCTGATTTATTTCCAAGACTAAACTAAATGTTTGATGTAATGCAAATATTGGTCTTGTTGAACCAGTAGAGGAACCAAAGCGCGAAGTAGATGCACCGGCAGAGAGGGTTGTCGGGAGAGTAGTCCTTCAGGACCTTGATATGGCTGAGACTCTAGCTGAGCTTTAGCAACACATAGAGGGGTTGAACTTTGAGATTATGGATTTCCGGATCGAAGAGCTTCCCATGCGATTGTAGTGACACACTATTGGGGTTCCTAACCATTGGATGCAGTTGCTCCATAGGATTGCTAGATCTATAGCATGTTACCACGAGCACCACTAGTTTACTTGTGACATTTTGCATATATTTTGAGGTCAGATGACCAATGTGTCTTGGGAATTTTTTTTTTAAAAACCTATAACTATCTATATATATTATTTTAGAGTTTTTCATATGTTTATTGTGCAATCCTATTAAATGATGTGAATGTTTTCTTTACCTATGTTGCAAATGTCTGTCTAAAACTTGATTAGCTAATGAATCAGTTAATGCGTTCAAATTTCTGGAAATGTGTTGATATTGAACAAAATCAAAACATCTTTCCAAAAGTCAAACTCTTAGGAAAAATCTAAGAAGTGTTGGATTTCTAACAGTATAAACACTAGTAAGTTGTAATACCATAAGTTGTGAGCCTAACCTTACGATCATGCGGTTAATACCAAATGAAATGGCATCAAAGAGAAGTTTGATCAACGAGCTATACTCAATGATATTTTTTTGTTGATCTAACAATACAAATCCCTTGAAAGCTCACTAACTTGGCGTTCAGAGCGAAAATGACCCACCTTGCAGAGGATAGATTCTACATACTACGACTAGCACCATCAGCATATCCAAAAAATGGTTCCGAAGATTTAGACATCTGCGATAAAATGTAAAGCGGATTAATAACGTCAAGAAAACTCTAAAAACAAATTAATATAGTGAATGCAAATCAATAACATATATACAATATAATACAAAAAAATACTACGCTCTTGATTAAGAATAGTAACGTTTAAGATACAACCCATTTCTAGGTTATGCCAATGGAATCCCATCGTAATCAACTAACTTATAGGCACCTTTAGCAAGAAATATTTTGACAATATACAGGCCATGCCATAATGAATCGAATTTCCCTGTACCTATTACATCAGATTCTTGATCGTAAAGAAGGACCAATTCACCCTCTGAGTAGATGTGAGGCTGTACATTTTTGTCATATTGCGCCTTTATATGTCTCTTATTTTCTTCGTTGTGCAATTGGGCTTCAAGATGCATTTCATCTAGATGGATGAGGTTAAGGAGACGCGCTTCTTCTTCTGAGGTGTTAGGTAACAAGTCTATCGCGAGTTTTAATGATGATATTTAACATTGGATTGGTAAGATAAATTCCAAACCATACACCAATTGAAAAGGAGCAAATCCAATTGCATTTCTCACTGAGGTTTGATACGCCCACAAAGCGGAGTACAGGATCAAATTCTAGTTACTTTTACGGACTCTTGTCATTCATTGAAGCATTCATTTAAGAATTGTTTTAATAGCCTCAACTTGTCCATTTTATTGTGGATAATAAGGAGAAGAATTACCATGCAACTATCCTAACTTGGTAGTCAATTCAGATATCATATGGTTGCAAAAATTCTTCCCATGATCAGTAACTATAGCCTTTGGGACTCCAAACCGTGCAATAATGTGGTTGAAGAAAAACAATGTAGTTGTTTGTCCTGTGTTATTGAATGTAGGCATTGCTTCGGCCCATTTGGTAAAATAGTCAACTCCGATAATAATATAACCATGCCCCCCGGACGAAGGAGGGTTACAGGTCATGAAGTCAATACCCAATTTCTTAAATGGTCCAGCAGAGACAACCAAATGCATTGGCGCTGGCAGTTTTCAGATTTTAAGATAAAAAATTTGGCATGCATGACAACTTCTAACCGCGAGGATGTAGTCTCGAAAAATAGTAGGCCAAAAGTAACCAGCGTGGAGTATCTTCCGCGCGGTAGAATATCCAGATAAGTGTCCACCACAAACCCTAGTATGACAATCATTTAACACTTTTTCGGCCTCCTCATGAGTGAGGCACCTCCTTAAAATGGTATCGACACCATGACGATAAAGTGTATCTCTGACGATCAGATAATCTTTGGCTTGGTATTGAATACATCGTTTTTCAGAGCAAGAGGTGTTAGGTCGAAAAGTTTGGGTTTGGAGATAAATGATGAAATTCCCATACCAAGGATTAGATGATCTGATCAGAAATAGAGACTCATCATGAATTCATGGTTGCGACGTAGTTGTAGTGCTATTAGAGGGAAGGTCACAGAGAAGCTCAGCCAAAAATAAAGACTTCTTGAATTGGATTTGATGAATTCCAAATCAAATTCCTGCAAAATGACAATCCATTTTGAATATTTTCCCCCCAGCAATTGACATGATAAGATATAAGTCATGGGGTTGCAATCCAAACTTATTGTTATTTTTTGGAGCAGGATATAATGGCGAAATATTTGGATAGATTGAACAGTTTCCAAGGCAACCTTTTCCACATACAAGTACTTAACTTCTGTATCATTGATATTATGACTCAAATAATAGATTGGATGTTCAATTCCATATTCTACTTGGACCAAAACCATAGCGATGGTCGTTTCGGCCACGACGATATACAGGAAATAATCATTTTGATAATTAGGAGAATACATTAATGACGCTCGGACAAGAGTGTCCTTGACAACATCAAAAGAAGCTTGCGCAACTTGATCCCAATGGAACGGAACTCGTTTTTCAATAATCGAGTAAATCCTTTAGCCATTTCGGCGTAGTTTGGAATGAATCTTCTGAGGAAGTTAGCCATTCCTTGAAGTTTTTGTATCTAAAGTAATTTGATGGTGCAGGAAAATCGAGAATAGCATGTACCTTCAGTGGATCTATTTGAATTCCTTATTTTGAGACTACGAGTCTGAGAAATTGACCAGAACCAACACAAAACACACATTTATGTGGATTGAGGTGTATTGTGTAGTGTTGGAAGCGTAATAAAATGGCTCTCAAATGCATCGGGTGATAAGTCTGATTTTGTGAATGCGCTGGTAAATCATCTAGATATGGTTGAACAATGTGCTTGATGTCGTTGAAAGCATAATCCATTTCTCTCTGAAAAGTTTCCCCAGCATTCTTTAAACCAAATGGAAGTTTCCTATATGCGAATGTGCCCCAGGGACAGATGAATGTTTTCTTATGTTGGTCATCTAGGTAGATATTGATTTGATTGTAGCAATAAAATCCATCCATGAATGAGAATATTTCGCATCCATCACAATCGTCAATAATATGGTCGATAAAGGGAGTAGGATAGTTGTCTTTTGGACAAGCATGATTAACATCCCGATAATCAACACACACTCTAATGGTTCCTTGTTTTTTCATAATAGGAACGATATGGAAACTCAGTTAGCGGAACAGGGTAAATAAAACCAGCACACAAAATTTTTTCAACTTCTGCTTTTATGGTAGCAGCTTTCTTTGGATGAACATGACGAAGTCGTTGGCACACCGTTTTGACGTTAGGATACATATTAATAGTGTGTTCAACTATACTAATATCTATGCCTCACATTTCCTCGCAAGACCAAGTGATTACGTCATGAAATTCATGAAATAAAGAGCGATATGAACCAAGTTCTAATGGAGAACAAGATACACCGACATGAATATTTTCTACAATGCCTGATTTGGTAGAAATATTGAGAGAAATCGTTTCTTCGATATTTGATAAGTTTCGCTCGAAATCGATTGCATTAATCGGTAAAGAATTTGAAAAGAATGTTTTCATTGATGGGTGATATAGTTCACTGCGATTGTTTTCTTCATAATAAGAAAGATTGGAACAATGATGATAATCTTCCCATGGTTCTCCTTCTGACATCATAGCTTCCAAAATATTTTCATCTGTCAAAAACTTTGAGGAAAATGGATCAGATGGAGTACCAAAATCTAAGGAACGATGAACCCAAACATTGAGCGATGTTGATTTTGGATTTGCTTCCCAAGTCAAATAGATTGATTTCTATGCCAGCTCAACAGGACTGGGTGGTAAAATTTCATCCACTATAGAAATATCAGAATCAAATGTACTCTCCCTTAAGCCAGATAGAGTGGAAGAGATCATGCAACAGGTCTCTATACTTGCAATTTTTGCCGACGTTGTGGGCGGAAGTAATGGAAAGGTTCCCATAAGAGTGGAATCCTTTAAGATTCCTACACCAATGTTATGAATTTATATTTGGGGTAAGTGAACAAATGGAATGCTTCCAGTTACCTACGAAGCGAAGGAAAAAAAGGATAATTGATTAATGATTGTGATTGTACCTTTATGTGGAAAGGCAATCATTCTAAAATACGTAGAAACAATAGTAGTCATTGCACATACCCATGGTATTCCAAGTAAAATATTATAGTCAAGGGGTCCGTCAACAACATCGACATCAATATTCACTGTTTTTCCCCCTAATTCAACATGCAAGTTATTGATAATACCACAAGGTTTATCTGTTCTTCCATCAAAAGCTTTCAATGTTGTTGATGATTGTGATAATCGCGGCGAGCCAAGTGACTTCCAACATTTTAGAGACATAATGCACGTAGATGCTCCCTCATCAATAATAGTGCAATGACCAAGGTGATTGAGAACATTTACTTGTATGGAGAATGTAAATTATGCTAGTAGTTGTGGCACATAGCCCATATGATTAAAGACGACAAGATTAGAATCAACTGGATCAATTCCACCAATGGTCGACAATAAAGCCTTCTTCTGGGAGGGACAATTTTGTAATACCTCAAGAGTAGACATAGCTTAAGGGGATTGAGCCAAATATTCAACTATATTATAATTTTTTGCAGCTCTTGCTCGAGGATTATATGTCGTTTTATGAATTACTCCCTTTAGTGGCTTAATTGTCAATTCAGGAATAACAGTAGGTGATACTAATTCATTAGATGGATTCATTGTCGAGGTAGTAGGTTGATCAGTGGCCGGACTACCGTAGTATTTATTCCACATCGACATCAAAATATCTTGTGAATGTTTTGTGGTGGATAACATTAACACTTTGGAACTAGGAGCTGGATCCGTAGCAACCAAATTAGTTTCTGGATTTGGAAATGGGTCTGTCAACACAACTGATGCATGGGAAGCCTTGATGATTTTTTAGACTTCAGCACGGTGAGGAAAATCCATAACAAATTGTTCCTATTACAGATTATGCATGGATAACGAGGTTTCTGTGGTCCAAGAGTTGATTAGATGATCTTTCTTGTGGGTTAGAAGTTTTCTTTTTCTTTGATTTCCCCTTTTTCTTACTTCCTGGATGCTTGTCACTTTTTCCTTTGTCAAATGACATGGCATTAATTTCATAAGTAGGATCAAGATCAGATGCAGTAGCGTGGTGTGTGTTTGTAGTGCCTATCAAGCCGTCTCCGACATGAGAGTCCTTTATTTGAGGAGGAACATTGAAAGTAGATTGTAGCGCATTAGGAATTTTTTCATAGAGAGTGCCGAACTAGGTGTAAATCAAGTCTAAATATTGGGCACGGGCGATAAATTTCTCTTCTATGATGATGCCACCCTTAGCCACATCCTCAATTATAGATGGTAACAGGGACTTAATGAACCATTCAACAAGGAGTTGATCTGGAACAAATTTATTAACCATTCGTCGACTGCAATGCCACTCATGAATATGATCAGAAATGTGATTAGCATTAGTCTGTTTGAATTTGGTCAAGAGTTCCATTCCAATTTCGTATCTGATCGGTAACTAGAAATGGGTCAAAAATATAGTAGCTAGGGCAGTGAAATTGTCAAAAGAAGCTTTAGGTATCTCAATGTACCATTTAGTAGCCGGACCTGTAAGCGTACGTTGGAAAATACGTAGTTGAAAAGAATAATAATTTAGGGAATTTGATGAACACCATAAATGATAAGTCATGACATGAGTCGACGGATCTTCTCCAAGGATTCCATTGAATTTAGGAATATCGTAGGGTAATTTATGAGGTATCACTGGCCACCAAGGAGCATAATTTATAGGATCATTGGTTAACCGGTTTAAATCTGGTAATTCCAAGGTTGCAACAAAAGGCAACTATCGATTAAGGTCAAGTTGAGCATAGCCAGGGTAAGATTGAATTGCTTGGGCAACAGGCCTTTGAGCACTAGCATACGGAATCTGCTGCTGGTAACCCAGATAGGGTTTGTTTTGCATAGCAAACGCTTGAGGATTCTGTTGACCAAAGCCTGGATATGATACTTGTTGAAATGAAGTTTGAGGCATTTGCACCTGTGGCTGCAAAGGGGTTTGTCCACCAGTGTTATAACCCAAATTAGTATAACTTGGATTTGGTTGATATGTATAACCAAGTTGCGTTTGTGACATCCCATAAAATGGTACACCAGCTTGTGAATAAATGATTCCTGATACAGGTTTTTGTAAATTAACCAAAGGATTTTGAGTCTCTGGACCCAACATTTGATGATATTGATTTGAAGGACTCGCTTGATAAGGTTGATGTACAATATTTTGATTATGTAATAGTGGTATACATGTATTAACAAGTGGTAATGAAGTGGGCGTAACAATTTGAACCGTTTGATATGATTGTACAACTATTTGTGGTTGGATAGGCAGAGTGGGCTATCATTGACAAACATTTAGGTCAAAATTAGTTTGACCAAAAGGTGATGGAGTACTATCATATTGGGTGATCGAAGGTTCCCCCCCAACATGAGGATAATAAGACGAGAAATAATTTTCTCCAAATTCTGGGAGTCCACTTGATATGGTACTTAAGGAATTGACCCAAAAGCACCGACTTGATATTGACCTGATGATGTATGTAATGAATAAAGTCATTTAGTACTAACGATAGGACTACCAGTTAAAACACCAGATGATGACATTGGCAAATACCATGATCATGAAGATGCACTAGAGAAAGTGCCAGATAATGATTTGTAACCTATTGGGATCGAAGGGCCACTATGAAAATATGACTCTGATGAGTTTTTGAACATTGATGGAGCAGCGAGTGCAGGAGCTGACGTAATTGCAACAGCAGGCCCAACCAAAGATATTGGTTTAGCCATGATTGTTTGACGAAATGTATACCATTGAAAATTGATGGGAGATTGAATGAGAACATGATAAACAAAAGCAGATGGAAACGATTGAGGAAAATACTCATACAGGTAAAGGTCCCCCCCAAAATGGGTTGGAGTTAAAGGTGTATAGTCTTATGGGATTTCTTCAATCAAAATTAAACTAGGAGGAAGAACTTCACCATCAGGCCCAAAATATATTTCAGATGGTTGACTGTGTGATATAGGAGTTTCAATAGTGACAGAACTTTGTGGGATGACCAAGGTAGGAACAACTTCCAGTTGTTCGAATTCAACATTTACATTTTCTGGCAAAGAAGATACATGATCTGGATCAGTTTGTGATTGAAAAACATCGGGTCTAGGAGGTATGGTCTCAGCGATTGAATGGATCATGACCACAAGGAGCTGTGAAGACTCCATTTCGAAAACAGTAGACGAATTGGGATGTGTGGAAACAATTTGAGCTAACTTTGGTTGAAAATATGATGTTTCACCAAAGGTACGGATTGTACTTGATTCAGCAGATCGTGATCGCCTTCACCTACCAGAAGTAGCTTCCAGTGGTAAAGGTGGCTTTAAATATAATATACATGAATGACGGGGGATAGGATTCTGTTCTTCCATGATTACTGAGCTATTTTAACCAAAAAACAAATAAACAAAAAGAGGGTAATGCTAGGAAAAAGGGTTTACCAATAAATTGTGAACTGCAGAATACCTCTTGGCGAACCAAGAAGTACAGGCATGTAATCTCCCCGAATGTTGTGTTTGGTGTATCACAATTTCAAGGCGGTCGACTCGGTTCACTATGGATGGATAGCACCTAAAATTTATTCTCTCTAATATACCCGAAGGTACGTCGAGTCCCAAGTCCGTATTAGCATTGTCTAATGTGAAACCGCACAGTGAGAGCACCCCTTTATACTTATCGTACTGTTACACTGCCTGATATACCCGAAAGTATGTGGATGAGCTACGATTTACTTACGTACGTGGAGTGAGGTATCACACTCAAAGTGTATCGCACACAAGTTAACGACAGCTGTTATGTTTTACGATGACAGAACACGTCTCTATCCTGGACCTTCTAAATGTTATCGTTATGGTTCCAATGCATTGTTAAGTAAATTGATATTAATTTTATGTTGATCTTGCCTAACAATTTTCCTTTCAAAGGTTCACCACGATGATGTGTATGAAATTCCTAAAATGAAAGCTAAGAATGATAAACAATCTTTCACTTTCAAAATTTTCAATGAAGAGCCTATCTAATAAGGGAAGAGAGAAAATAATTTGCGAGCAAACAAATCAATGAGAAAAACAAATCAATGATTTCAAACTAAATGCATATTTCCTAATGTTCCTTTTGCAAAACACACATTATTCTACATGCAAATACAAGTTTTTATTTTCATTTTCGTTAATGTTATGAATGTAGAAAAGAAACTAGGTGCACTAAATCAATAATTCAAATGCTTTTTACTTTCGTGAAACGAAGAATACAAACAACAATTTCTCTTTTGAATGGAAAATGAGGATTTCAACAACAATTTCTCCTATCAAGGAAATGAATATTTTATGACAGTTTCCTATTTCAAAAGCAAATGATTCTTAATGCGACCATAAAAATTACTTTGAAATAAACTTTTCAATGCTAAAGAAAAACTTTCTAAACAAACATTGAAAAAAATTTCAGTCAAAGGAGGAAGAAGTATATAGAGTCACTGGTCAATTGAGGACCAAAAATTTCAAAACACAGCGGCAAACAAAGCAGAAGCAAATTGCAAAGGAAAATTAAAGGGAATTTGGGTGTTTTCAGGAGTCAACGTAGTCTCCAAAGGGAGACAATGATTTGCAATGCAGGCTAGGAAGGGAAACAGTTCTCTGCAAAGCACTGTGTCCAGTCTAAGGGTGTGTTGGGTGAAATATACAAAGAAAAATACTACTGTTTAACTCATTTTCTTTTCTAATTTGGCTTTGAAAAATTTTAGTCTTTGTTACACCATATTTTGGTCATCTAAACTATTATCATTAGATGGACCCAAGTACACCATGTAAGACCAATTTTACCCTAAGTAAAATTGCTTTCACTATGTAAAATAACTTAATAAACCACATTTATTAGGTTGTTTATGGTCTAAACAGGAAACCCCAAAAGGAAATATTAAACAAACCTATTTTGTTTAATTTTTCTCATGGAATAATTAATTAAACCATAATTTAATTATTATTCCTAGTCATGTTTAACCCAAAAACAAAGAAATTAATTAGATAAACCTTTATTTATCTTATTATTTTCTAGGAATAATTATTTAATCTTATTTAAATAATATTCCTTGTTAAATATGACCAAATCACCCACAAATAATTAAATAAATCATTATTTATTTGATTATCTTCTAACCGCTTCCTTAAAAAGATAAACAAATCATTTATTTATTTATTTTTGACAAATTAAGGGATTTGACCCAAGTCAAATACCTTTTCCCTCCAACAAATATAATAAAATATTCCATAAAAAGTGGATCTAGATCTGGTTAACCCATGCACTAAGATCTAGAATGACCCAATATTTTGTTATAAATAGGAGGGTTTTTCCTACCATTCTTCACCTTTTGTTGCCTATTAGATCACTCTGGATCTATACACTTGGTCACTTTTTTCTACATTATTTGCTGTGTGAGCTCCCTTTGAGTTCTATCTTTGTCTGGGTTTTCTACACCAACAAGAGAGAGAGATTCTAGATCTGAAGTGCCGAGGACTTCCAAGAACCCATCCCATTGAGGAGAATTGGATACGCCTTCTTGTTTTCCTCCCAGGTGCCCTTAATACAAAAATTCTTTCAAAAATTGTTCTTGTCTTGTCTATTGGTATATGGAGCAAACCCTTTTTTTTACTGCTTAATGTCTTTCCATGCATAGATCTGGTTTTTTGCAGCTCTTTTCTTGTTCAACTAACCGCAGATCTGAAGATATTGGTAGCCACTTTTGTTGTTAGGGCTATTAGTTATGCGTAGCTAAAGTGGTCCTTTTTTGTACACTTCGACAAAGGATTCATACTAACAAATGGCGACTCCACACGGGTTTTAAATTACGACCGCTGTCGTTTTTCATATTCCTGCATATCCAGCTACTTCAGAGCCTAGGGATTCTTTTCAGCTTTTTGTTTTTCCTATTTTCATGTTGTTTTTCTCCTATAAAAACCTAAAACATTAAAATTTCTAACTTTCGTGTGTTTCTGGCCCTATTGCGCAGGTAAGCGACATTAGCCACAACTGAGACGGCAACTTTTCCAAAAATCTGCCGTCGAGACACCCGGAGCTTCAGGTCACACTTTTCATCCCATAAACTATGACCTGGACCTCGAGGTCGCACTTTTCTGCCCATTTTCTGCGACCTGCACTCAAAACGGGTCAGAACCTGCGACCTGCCAATTTTTCAGCTGTTTTTCTGCAATTTTTCTGGGTTTTTCTGAAGCTTCTGTCAGGGTTTTCCAGCCTCTGTCTCACCCCATTTCGACCTGTTCCTGATCTTTTTTGCTCATCTAAGTGGGAACCTAGCCCCCCAGGGCTTCAGTACCCTCCACTTTTGGTGGAAGAGTTTTAGCTGCTTTAGGTGTCTGATTTTTCAGAGTTTCAGCCTCTCCTTTTCCAGATCTAATACCTCCTTTTCAGATCCCTTTTAATCAGCTCTTCTACCTCTCAAATCACCTCCTGAAGATTTTTTTGGATCTACTTTTAGGGCCTCCTCCTTGCCCCTTCTGCTTTTTGCTGATTTCCTCCTTTTTTCTAGCCACCTTGCCTCTGCCTCTTGGCTGTGATCTGCACCTCTTTCAGCAGCTTTATCCTTTAGATCCCTGTCCCTTTTGACCCTAGATCTATGGGCCTCTTTTTAAGTGTGTTTTGACTAGATTTTTTCCCTTTTTTAGATTAGTTTTGAGTGACCCACCTTCTTGGGTTGAATCGATGCAATAGTAGCTGTTAATTTTCTATTATTTCAGCATTATATATTGTTCTCTGCAGATTCATTTTCAATTACGCAGCACACTTTTTCTCTTGCTCTCAAAACGAAAAGGGTTTAAAAATTAAAATTAACGCACACCACACACTCACCCTAAGCGAAGAAGAGCCTGGTTTACACCGCCAGGAAAAGACTTTAAAATCAATTGACACTGCACCTATCTGCCCTTGTTTCGACTTGATTCTGCACCTCCTTGCCCTTGTGGTCATTCTTCTTCCCCTTGTGTCGTGTTTGTGTTGACATCATTGCGCCCCCAAGGCGCACTTCCCTGAGACTTCTTGGTCTTCACCCTCAGTTTCCGGTCGATCGACCTGCTCCGTCCCGCCGTCGTCGAGCCAGTCCTCCTCCGAGTTCGCACTCCAACTCCTCTTCTGATTCATTGGGTTCTCCTTCTCCTTCTGGTTGTCCCCCTGTCACCTTCACTATGTCTGGTCCAGGGCCTAATGCTAGTAGTGCTTCCGACCCTAATTCCAGAACTACCACTAGCGGAACCGCCACAGGAACTACCTCGGCCATACCCTTGCTGCCGTACATCGCAGGCCTCAGCCTGTTGGGAAAAATATTGAGAGGGGGGGGTGAATCAGTATTTACAGCATATTCAAAACTTTTTACTTTTTCACTCTCTAAAACCCATACGCTACTTTCCTGAAGCAGACTCGTGTATATACGCGGATACCCTTTATTAAACTCGCGTATACACAGAGATCTAATTATGCCATTAGTTCTTCACTTATATCATTCCATCATTCATTCATTAGATGATCTATAAACAGTAAACATGTGCAGTAATAACAGAATAAACCATCACACAAAGCATCACACATGAACACCAGGATTTTTAGGTGGAAACCCAAGTCGGGAGAAAACCACCGCTGCAGTTGCTCAGCCTTCAATATTTTATTACAGAGAAAACATATTACAACATATGTGCTGGCGCAGACTTGACCAGCACGCAGGCACCCACCTGCGCTCGTTTACCAGCCTCTCCTGGAAGGGAGCTCCAACCCCCTGACTCGTTTACCAGCCTCTCCTGGAAGGGAGCTACGACCCCCCAATCTCATTTACCAGCCTCACCTGGAAGGGAGCTACGACCCCCTGACTGAAGGCTACAACCCTCAGCACCTCTATGGACCACGTTTCATAAATTTTCACACTGGATCCAAACTTCCTTTAGGACACAACTTGCAGGCCACGTTTCATCATATTTTCAGACTGGACCCTTTCCATACTTTTAAGCTCGACATACATCACCAATGATACTTATCACGTACGTATACAGAACACAAGCAGAAGAGATCGCATATTTCATACTGTCAAAGAACCCTAGTCGTATACGCGCTTCTCATCGATGTCGCGTATATACGCGCTTCCGTCCACACAAACCAGCGTATACTCGTATGTATTTCATTGCGTATACGCGCTCACTTCGGCCGCGTATATACGCGCTTCCTCCGAGGCGAAGTAGCGTATAGATTTTCAATCATTACAGAAAGCAAGACACTTTCTGCCGCATCGCATATTCAGCCGTATTTACCTTTTTACTTCGTACAAATGTTCGCCTAGATACCGCTCATCACGCATCTAGTCATTCCATAAGCAGATACAAGTACATTCCAGATCTAGATATCCCGCTTCATCATTTCTTCATTAGAGCACCATGGATTCAGATCTATCATCAAACCTTTACCCTTTCCATACAGATCTACTTCAGAGAGAAGTATTCATTCAAGCTCAGACATCTTGCACCCACACTCATGTTTTGCACAATGAATTTCTTTTCCTTATATAGGTTTATCCTTTTTCAATACCATGAGCCCCCTTTTCAATCCCATGGGCCAAAACAATACCATGAGCCCAAAACTACCTGGACGGGGTCAATTAGGTGGATCATTACCCAATACAATGGGTCAATACCATGGTTACCCCCGGTTTTGCACTTACGTTTTGCCCATACGCGACTTGGAATGTTGTTTCCCGCGTGCATACGCGACTTCCCTTAGACAGATCTGCGTATACCTAGAGACATCCTCTTTTTCATCATAGAATTAGCACATGCTGAATTCCTTTCTTTATTGCCTTCTGTTCACACTGTAGATACATCAGATTTCCTTCATCAAGGACATATTCTATCAAGCACAACTTCATCAAGTAAGTTGTCATCATCTTCATCAAGAGGGTTGCCTTTCAAGCACAACACTCAGCATCATATTGTCAACAAACATCATATCACATCAGATTTACATCATTTACCAAGTTCATCAAGTCAAGAATAACTTCATCAGGTGGTTTGCCATCAAGGACAACACATGTCAATAGTCGCATGTCTTCATCTTCATTTAGTGGGTTGCCATCAAGGACAACACTCTGCATCATATTTCCAACAATCTCCCCCTTTGGACTTGATGGCAACCATGATGGCGTTTGGTTACCACAACAGATAGATACATTAAGACACCATGTCACTCTCCCAAATATTTGACACCATTCTGTCTCTTCATTCAAACACCATGTCACTCTCCCCCTTTGACATCAAGGGCAAAGGGCGGATCAAAAACCAACATACTCTCCCCCTTTTCTTCTCATGTGGAAGAAGCATTCTGCAGATGTGATATATACTGAAGTGGCCAAGCTCCCCCTGAGTTCATGCTGAATCTTCAAAACAAATTTTTCAAAGAAGTATATGACTCTATGAACTTCCTATTACCAAAGACTCATACTTACATCAATTATCCATCCAAGTGGATTTACATATGAGACTCAACTACCCAACCAAGTGGGTTTACACATTCCAACTCAGCTACCCAACCAAGTGGGTTTACAAAAATTTGACAAGTCCTTACATGACTGAATATTACAAATTTTTACATCATGGGTCTCAACATGACCTTTTCATCAAAAAATACAAATATGACTTTAAGACCAACACCAGAAAGTCCTCAAGAAAGAGAACACATTTCAGAACCATCATAATGCCAACAATGCATTATACTCAGAAACGCTAATGCTCCCCCTGAATCTGTGCAACCAAGCATCCCTTCCATAAGACTAAGGCTCCCCCTTAGTTTGTCCATCCTGAACACTTTTACCAACAAATCATCAAGGCATCTTTATCAACACATGAGAAATAGAATTATGAGAACTGGAACACCACCAGATATACCAAACAGTATCAGAGATACCAAACAGCACTGCAGCTGTGCTGAAGAGAGCTGATCCCAAACAGAAGTTTGTCAGCAATCAGACATACGCGGTTTTCTGTGCATGAACTCGCGTATATACGCGACTGTGTTTCAGGAAACCTGCGTATCCCAATCCATCTTCTAAAATTCAACTAGATCTGATTCTCTGTGAGGCAAGTACATTGTTCAGCTTCTTTCTAAGATATTTGAATGCTTCCCAGAACAACATCTTCACATAGGTGTCAAGCAATCATCCATGTGGTCCAACATCACCATGATCTTCAAGATTTAACATGAAGTAACATATGTAGGCAAAAGATCTCTCAACCATAGTAACACACTCTGCATGATTTATTTCTGAATGACATCCAACTCATCCATGTGTGAGTACAAAAGATACTTATCAGCAACCAGTGCTCAAAAACTCATCATAATAAACCATGTACCAAGTCATCATCATTTGAGCATGAGTATCACAAAAACTAAAGAACAAGCAGTCATATTGCCAACAATGCAATCATTAGAATTCAACCTGCTGCTCCCCCTAAACCAGTGCTCTTCCTTAGCTTGTGCAATCTGAAGCACCTTCAACAGCAAGTCAAAGAATAACTTTCCCGTATGATCCATTCTTATCTTCCAATTATAAGACTTTCATCTCAACAATGAATGCTCTTCATCATAAAGCAACCAGGCTTCATCCATAATCTTCAACACAAGAACCCATGCATCATTTCATTATCATGAGAATAACTAGAATGATGCTAACAGTGCAATCATCAGCAGTCAGCCTGATGCTCCCCCTGGACCTCTGCTCCAGATCTTCAGCTATCAGATAAATTTTATCATTATCAATGCATACGCGGCTGTGTCAGCTAGAACTCGCGTGTATACGCGACGTTGTTTCATAGAACCCGCGTATGGAAAGTGTAATATAGAAAATTTCACACCTTCATCTCCTTCTGCAAATTTACCTTCTGTTCCTGTCTTTTCTTCTGGCCTCGCATGCATCAGAAATACATATAACCAGAATAATCAAATCAACCATGAGAGACATCATACATTGCTCCCCCTGTGACGATACATTACTAAATCTCATAATGTATCCCACATCATTCATGCAGTCAATCAGAGAAGTAAGCTTCAGAAGCGGATGACTGCAGTAGGGTCTGAATTCCCTACGTTTCTGATCGGTCCTCCTTCTTCTTCCAAATTTGCTTGAGCTTTCCAACTGTGTGCTGAAAATTGTCCACTTTCCCAGATCTGTTCATCCTGCATTCTTTTTCTACATGTCCATACTTGTTACAAGCATAACATCTCATGTGGCCAAAGAAATAAACATAAGAATCATAAAGAGTATATCTATTCTTCCTCCTTTTACAATCAGCTGCTTTATGTCCATACTTGTTACATGAAAAACAATATCCCTTGAAGAAACCAGAGTACCTTTCTATGTAGGAACTCTTTGTTTGAGACTGAAATGATCTGCTCCTGCAATTTTCTGCAACATGCCCATAATTATGACATTTAAAGCATTCAACGTTCTTGAATAAATTCCTTTGAGAGTTCATGATTGTTGGTTGATCTTTTGTCTCTTTCACCACTTCAGGTTTTGCATTGACATCCTCTGAATTTTTGGCACTTCCTTGTGAGCTAGATTCTCCTTTAACAGTTTCATGGAAACCAAGACCATGTTTGATAGCAGGAGACCTTTGATTACTCAGAATATTGTCCAAGATATTAGTGCTATCTTGAAACCTCAAAAGTTTAACCTTTTCTTCTAATTTACCTTTGAGAATGTTTACCTCAACCTCCAAGGTTTGACATTGCTTCGTCATGCTTTCTTCTTTCCTTCTTCCATCTTCTACTTGATCCTTCAGATTTAGAATCTCTTCTTTCAACCAATTTTCGTTTTCTTCACATGTTTGTTCCAGCTCTTCATTCTTCTTGTTTGATTTTTCCAGAACCCTTTTGAGAGAGATGATTTCTGCTTCAAGGCCTTCATTCTTCTTATTTGATTTGTCCAGGTCTTATTTGAGGGAAATGATTTCTGCTTCAAGTCCTTCCTTTTCAAATGATTGTAGAGGTTCCTCATTTTTCTTACTTGATGCTTCTAGATCTGCTTGCAGAGAGATGATTGCAGCTTCAAGTCCTTCATTCTTCTTGCTTGATTTTTCAAGATCCGCTTCTAGTTCTTTAATTCGATTGGATGCATAAGTATGAAACCTTTGATACTTGTCCACCTATCCATTCAAAATTTCTATTTGATCTTTCATTTGAGATGTCATCTCTTTGTAAATAGAATCTTTCGTATCAATTTCCTTTTGTTGTTCTTCAACTTTGATCTTGATAGCTTCCACAACTTTACTATCTTCACTATGTTTTGCACAAAGAGGAGTATTACAAGTGGCCTTCTTCTTTTCCTTCTTTGCCATGAGTATTTGTAGAGCTTTGTCAGAAACTTCTGGATCCATAGTATCACTTTCACTATCATAATATTTGCACATGCAATTAAGTAAGAGACAAGAACAACGATTCATATCTGGTTCATCTTCTTCAATTTTTGCTATACATGATTTCTGAGGTATCTCCTTGTTTCGAGTAGGCTTCTTCTTTTGCTTCTTTGCCATGAGCACTTTCAGATCATGGTCAGAATCTTCTTCATCTTCACTGGACACTTCATCATCATCTTCTTTTGCATAATAACTCTTTCTCTTTTCAAATTGTTTCTCTTTACTATGCTTTTCTCTATAAGGACATTTAGCAGCATAGTGACCTACTTTTCCACACTCAAAACATTTGAAGGGAAGCTTACCTTTGAATCTGCCAGTACCTAGTTGGAGCTTTCTCACGAAATTCGCTTCCTCTTCATCTGATATATAGCTGGATTCTTTGACAATTTCCTTTTCCTTTCCTTTTGTAGATGCCTTAAAAGCAGCTTCTCTTATTTGAGAAGGACCTCCTTGTCTCATTTCAAAAGCAGTCAGAGTACCATGTAATTGAACAATAGTAAGCGTTTGCATATCTTGCCTTTCTTCAATAGCTGAAACTTTAGAGTCAAATTTTGAAGTCAAGGATCTTAAGACCTTTTCCACCAGAGTAGTATCAGTTATGGTTTCACCCAAATTTCTCATTCGGTTTACAATATCATCCAGACGAAGAAAGAAACTGGCAACACTCTCATTACTATGCATCTTCAAATTTTCATATTCAATTCTAAGAGTTTGGAGTTTTGCACTTTTTACCTTTGTGTCTCCTTCATAGCTTAGAATGATTTTGTCCCATATGTCTTTTGCCGAATGTAGCTACATCACTTTAGCAAATTCTGATTCAGACATACTTCCCAATAAGACATTCACTGCTTTGGCATTGATTTCATACTTCTTTCTTTCAGCTGCATCAGTAGGAATACTTGCCGGGTATTGATAACCTTCTTCCACGATTGCCCATACATCCGCACCAAGACTTTGCAGATATGCTTTTGTTCGTACCTTCCAAAATATCAGATTGCTTCCATTGAATAGAGGTGGCTTTATAGACATTACTCCTTCTTGACTTCCCATTGCGACGGATCTCCTTCAAGCGATCAAGCTTCGCACAAGGACCGTTCGTATACCAATTGTTGGGAAAAATACTGAGAGGGGGGGGTGAATTAGTATTTACAGCATATTCAAAACTTTTTACTTTTTTCACTCTTCTAAAACCCATACGCTACTTTGCTGAAGCCAACTAGCGTATACACGCGGATATCCTTCATAAAACTCGCGTATACACAGAGATCTAATTATGCCATTAGTTCTTCACTTATATCATTCCATCATTCATTCATTGATGTTCTATAAACAGTAAACATGTGCAGTAAGAACAGAATAAACCATCACACAAAGCATCACACATGAACACCAGGATTTTTAGGTGGAAACCTAAGTCGGGAGAAAACCACCGCTGCAGTTGCTCAGCCTTCAATATTTTATTATAGAGAAAACATCTTACAACATATGTGCTGGCGCAGACTTGACCAGCACGCAGGCACCCACCTGCGCTCGTTTACCAGCCTCTCCTGGAAGGGAGCTCCAACCCCCTGACTCGTTTACCAGCCTCACCTGGAAGGGAGCTACTACCCCCCGATCTCGTTTACCAGCCTCACCTGGAAGGGAGCTACGACCCCCTGACTGAAGGCTACAACCCTCAGCACCTCTATGGACCACGTTTCATCAATTTTCACACTGGATCCAACCAACTTCAATAGAACTCAACTTGCAGGCCACATTTCATCATATTTTCAGACTGGACCCTTTCCATACTTTTAAGCACAAATATACATCACCAACAGATACTTATCAACACAGATCAGATAGCAGAAACACAGCAGAACAGATCAGATACTTCATACCCCTTACTTCAGCAAACCCTAGTTTGCATACGCGCTTTCCCTTTACTGATGTCGCGTATATACGCGCTTCCTTCCACACAAACCAGCGTATACCTCTGTATGTATTTCATTGCGCATACGCGCTTTCTCTTCAGCGAAGCCGCGTATATACGCGCTTCCTCCGCGGCGAAGTAGCGTATAGATCTTCAATCATTATAGAGCAGCATACTTCTACAGATCAGATATTCAGTTCAGATTTACCTTTTTACTTCAGACATATGTTCGCCTAGATGTTCGCCTCATCACAGATCTAGTCATTCCATAAACAGATCTAGCAAATACAAGTATGTTTCAGATCTAGATCCCCTTCTTCATCACTCCTTCATTGGTGCATCATACATTCAGATCTTTCATTCAATTGTAACCCTTTCCATTCAGATATACTCCAGAGAGAAGTATTCATTCAAGCTCAGACATCTTGCACCCACTCTCATGTTTTGCACAATGAATTTCTTCTCCTTATATAGGTTTACCCTTTTTCAATACCATGAGCCCCTTTTTCAATACCATGGGCCAAAACAATACCATGAGCCCAAAACTACCTGGACGGGGTCAATTAGGCGGATCATTACCCAATACAATGGGTCAATACCATGGTGGTTACCCCTGGTTTTGCACTTTTGAGCGCTTTTTGCCCATACGCGACTTGGAACGTTCCTTTCCGCGTGCATACGCGACTTCCCCTAGGCCAATCCGCGTATACCTAGAGACATCCTCTTTTTCATCATAGAATTAGCACATGCTGAATTCCTTTCTTTATTTCCTTCTGTTCACACTATAGATACATCAGATTTCCTTCATCAAGGACATATTCTATCAAGCACAACTTCATCAAGTAAGTTATCATCATCTTCATCAAGAGGGTTGCCTTTCAAGCACAACACTCAGCATCATATTGTCAACAAACATCATATCACATCAGATTTTCATTTACCAAGTCCATCAAGTCAAGAATAACTTCATCAGGTGGTTTGCCATCAAGGACAACACATGTCAATAGTCGCATGTCTTCATCTTCATTTAGTGGGTTGCCGTCAAGGACAACACTCTGCATCATATTTCCAACACAGCCTCCCCGATTTCAATCAGTTGATCAATGACCCTATCCGCCATGATGTTGGTTGGCCTGCTATGCCAACCAAGCTCCCCTCCGACATCCCTAAGTTCGAAGGCCTTGCTGGAGAAGATCCAACCAATCATGTATGATCTTTCCACATGTGGTGTTCCTCCAATTCCATTACCGATGACTCCATCCGTCTTCGATTGTTCCAACGCACGCTTACCAGCGAAGCTTCTAAATGGTATGTAGACCAAGCCACCTCCTCTCATACCACCTTTGTGACTCTTGCCCAGGCTTTTTTATCTTACTTCCAGCTTCCCCTTCGTTATGACACTGCTATCGAACTTTTGACTTCTTTCTGTCAATCATCTGCGACCCGCCTATCCGATCATGTCCAGGAATGGCAGAGAAGAAAGAGCCTATGTAAATCCCCTACTTTCGAATACCGTGTCTACATGGACTGGTTCCTTAGATCTCTCTTGCCTCCTATCGGGAAATATGTCGCATCGCATTTTCCCCAAACCGAAGAAGCCGCCCTCCAACTGGCGTTAAAATATGACTTGATCTATGCTCAGACAGGTTATGTTTATACCGTTCTACCTGATCTCCCTAGAACCGGTGGTGTCAACGCACAAGGGGCACCTCATGCCGCCAACGGTATCGTTGGAGCTCTCTCTCATCCATATTCCCAACCTCCCATGGGTTATGGTTTTCCTGGGGGAGGGGGCAGCACCTCCTGCACTTGTCCCCCTCCTGGTAGCACATATCCAGGATACAACATACCTCCTCTTTTGGCCCAACCTCCTGCTCACCATACTGTTACCCAACCCCCTTATTATTCGTATCTGCAGTTTGGTGCTCCAGCTTCTCCAGCATCAACACCTCCACCTCCCTTGCCTTCTTAACCCCTGCAACAGCACTCACCACCCCCTCAAGTGCAGGTGGATGCACAGCAGGGATTCGTGGCTACCCAAACACCTGACAGACAGGTGGCCACTCAGCTTTCCCTTTCTAGTTCCTCCAATTACCAGATCCTCATGATGAACTCTGATCCACCTCTAACCGTCGACCTTAACCTTCAAACTCGGTCTCGCCAGTACCCCAAGCCTCCCTCTCAGTCTGCCTTAGAGTCTCCTTCTTCAGGTTCTACCGAGCCTCTTTCGACATCCAATGGCCCCTTACATATCCCTCAACCCAAAGTTGAAGTTCATCCCAAGATTCCTAAGGGACCATTATGCTGAAATGCTGCTCTTGGTCGAGCTGCTCATTCGTATAGCATAGTAGATGATTTGGCACAGTCTCTTGCTGCCATTTCCACATTGGAACTCCTCCAATCATTCCCTTCCCAAAAGAAGGCTCTACTATCTGCCATGGGCGCTATAGATCCTGCTGATGACCAAATGATCATTTTCGATGACCATCAATTCGAACATCCTCCTCTTCCTGCTTCCGTCGCCTTCCAAATCCCAGTCAAAATCCGAAACGCTAACATTTCCCAGTGTATAATTGATGAGGGGGAATCCACCTGCATGATGTCCGCTTCGGTTTGGAAGCAACTGAGATCTCCTGAGTTGGCTCCTTCCACGATCACCCTTCGAGCGTGGGATGGCCACACCTTCCAGCCCATTGGCCTCTTCCGTAATTTTCCTATCACTCTTGAGGGCAAGACTGTTTGCGTTGATGTCGAAGTCATTGACGCCCCTCTAGATTACAACATTCTCTTGGGGTGGAGCTACACCTATGCTATGTCTGCTGTCCCATCCGCGGTTTTCCACAAGATGTCTTTCCCTCATAATGGAAAGATAGTCACCATTGACCAGTTGACATATCATGAGCCAAAATCTCAGCCCTCACCTGAGACGACCATCTCTTCTGTAGCCAACAAGCAAACCGTCGATTCCTTGACCAGTGTCTCTCGTGGCGTCTACAAAGACTCCTCTTTGCTTGGAACCTTCCCTGGTCTTCCTCCTCCTCCTATCTTTTACCCCATCTCATCGAATGTTTGCATGATGCAATCGTCTTGGGCTGCTCTCAAGCAACCTGCTTCAGCTAGTCAGCAACCACGCTCTCCGCAACCTGCTGCGAGCCCTTCACCTGCAGCTGGTAGTCATGATCCTCTTTATCCTCCTGGAATGGTTCCTCCAAGCATTAGCCATTTAGGATCCATCCCACCTGGCCATTACCCCTCTGGTTAGATACCATTCCTAGCTCCCCCACCAGGAGTGTCCACAGTACCTGTCATGGCCACCCTCTCTCTTCCTAACCTGACTCTTGGGATTTCCATATGGTACCTTGATCCTCCAGACCCCACCTTGCCTGGTCAACCCAAACCTTATATTGCTTTGACCCTGGTTCAACCGGTCCCCATGACTTCTCCCGCTGCAACAGTGCCTCAGTCACCTCAACAGGAACCACCTCCTGTTGCGACTGCTTCGGGTAAGAAGGGCAAAGCTCGCAAGGGGGCATCAAAGGACAAGGCTATCTCGAAAAACCCTACCCCTCCTCGACCTCCAAAGCATACCATCCAGTGTGTTTTTTGTGATGCTGTTGGTCACGCCACCCATACCTGTCCTGAATTGCTTCATCTCAAGCCCATGGTTAATGTCGCGTTCCCTGAGTCCACGGTCCCGGAAGCCTCTGTTCCTTCTGCGACCACGGCCAAGAACCCCAAGACTATTCACACCAACCACCCCTGTGCTTTGTGTGATCTCCATGGCCATTACACCCACCTTTGTCCCCGCCTCGAGGACTTCTGCACCTCTCTAGCTGCGGTCCGCCCATTCGAGGCCAAGCACAATGAGTCCACCTCTCCCCTATTTGTGCATTTTGCTCCGGCGGAAATACCAGACATGACTTCTCCCATTGACATTCCCCCTCCTGATGTCAACATGACGGAGCCTTCATCCACCATTTTCTACCTGTCGTCATCCATGAGACCCTCGGGGAACATTCCCTCTGAATCCTCCCCTGTTGTTTTTCTTGACCTTCCTTCAGCGATCACCCGGGGCTCAACATCGATAGATCCTTTCTCTGCTTACTATTCTATCACCCCTTGTGACAATGTGCATGTGAACCCCTCTTCTCATGATGACGAGTCAGGTAGCTTTGCCATGTCAGGTGGTATTTCTTCCACCAATCACCCCATCTTCTATCACGATGACGACATTATGGAAGAAATCCCCACCCCTGACTTTATCTATTCCCCCTTACATCGAACCCATGCTTTCACACCACATACACCTTGTGGCCATTACATTGAAACCCAATGTTTGGGTAAGGGGGCACCCACATTTGAGAGACCAAGAGAAGCAATTCTCCACAACTCTCCTAGTGTATCTGGTCATGCTGACTTTAGTACCATTATTCTTCCACATTTAGAAGAACCTCTAGAGTCCCATATCACTTCCGATCACTTTAGGGATGATACCCCTTATCGTTCCTTCATCTTACATCAGCGACCTCGTCTCTTAGACATTGTTGTTGACCAATTTATAGCTTTTCTACGAGAGCATTAGTTCATTGTCTCCAAATCCTCTCTTTGGGATAGTGACACCAGGTATGCCACCCCGAAAACTTAAATTCCATTTGATTCCTATATGCAGTACCAAAAGATATTGGTAATCCTCCATTCCCTTTCTCAAACTGCATAACCATAAAAAAAACAAATGGCGCACCACATCATTAAAATGTGTTTAGATTCCTCTTTTTCTAAATACATTTTGGCATGACCACACCATGCTTTGGGGCACCTATGCCCCTCAACCATAACACTCCTCAAAATTGAATTTCTTCACTTGCAACACTCCTACTAGGGGCACCATTTTTCCTCCATACTTATCCATGCTTGTGTTGATGTTTGTCGTAAGTTACCATATTGTACTCATGTTTTCATGGTCCCCCATTGGACCTTTAATGTGTGGCAGCACCATCAAGTCGCCCTTGTTTAGAGCATCCAAGTTGAGTCATCATCGCATTCATGGAGTCTATCCCGAGTCCCTTTGTACCCCGCTATAGTCCTCCACCCCTCATTGCTTGGTTTCTCTCTTGTGTCGCACATTATGGCCTTCAGTCCCACTGTCCCTTATCCCTGATGATATTGTGTCAGTCGCTGCCATGTCATTCATGCCCTTTATGCTCTAGAAAGGGAAGTCATCCATTCGCTACTCAGTCCCCTCCATTCCACCAGCATCATTGGTATTAGTCTGTCCGTCGCTCTACTATTTTCTCTCGTGCCTTAGTTGAGGATCTCTCATTGCCTCACCTATGGAAGACCTCCTTCTGTTCACATCATCTCCTCCATTCCAGAAGACAGGTCTAGAGGACGGTGTACCTTGGTTCCAACTTCCACTCTTTTTCGGTGCCTCGGATCAGGCAAAGGGATCTCTCATTTCCCTTTGACTTGATTGTTTCTCCACTTTAGCTACTTTCAGCACGATTGAGATCCGTATGCTTGATGGTTCAGTGATGCAGCAGTAGCCTTTGATCATTCACAGGTGTGTGTGAGATGTCACAACCCTCATGAGGGGGTGGCCCTGCAGGTAGCCCCCCACATGCCCGGATGACCTCTTCCATATAGCCTTCGATGCAGCTCCATATATTTGATGATGTCGGCCTTAGCCGCTTGCAGCACCTCTTTGATTTGCATGTATCAGTCAGATCTTGTGAGCCCTTCCCCGTGTATAGGGGGCATTTGGGTTGTATTTGTATCTCATGTACTCAGATATTATTGTATAAGTATTGGTTGTTATCCCAAGCATAGCATGTATGTGGGATTCCTCATTGTATTATTATCTGGCTCATGTTTATGCCAGTTGTACTTTATGGTTCGGTCCCTTGTTTATTGGACACACTATTCTTTTGTACTTTGTCTCGGCGGGCATAGGTATGCCTCCCCCGCCGCCTTTAGCACAGGTACCCTCTCATAAAAAGAGACTTGTTGCACCTGCGAGTCTCGTCTCCTCAGGGTCCAGTTCTTCAGCACACTCGTCTAACTTACATTTCTCTCTCTGACTTCCCTCTTGATGTCTGGTGATTGAGTTCTTACAACGTACTTCAGTCATACGATTTTGTCCTAACACTCGCACGCTAGGGGGAAATCTGTTACACCATTTTTTGGTCATCTAACCTATTATCATTATATGGACCCAAGTACACCATGTAAGACCAATTTTACCCTAAGTAAAATTGCTTTCACTATGTAAAATAACTTAATAAAACACATTTATTAGGTTGTTTATGGTCTAAATAGAAAACCCCAAAAGGAAATATTAAACAAACCTATATTTGTTTGATTTTCCTCATGGAATAATTAATTAAACCATAATTTAATTATTATTCCCAGTCATGTTTAACCCAAAAAAAAAGAAATTAATTAGATAAACCTTTATTTATCTTATTATTTTCTAGGAATAATTATTTAAATCTTATTTAGATAATATTCCTTGTTAAATATGACCAAATCACCCACAAATAATTAAATAAATCATTATTTATTTAATTATCCTTCAACCACTTCCTTAAAAAGATAAATAAATCATTTATTTATTTATTAACAAATAAAGGGATTTGACCCAAGTCAAATATTTTTTCCCTCCAACAAATATAATAAAATATTCCATAAAAGGTGGATCTAGATTTGGTTAACATTATTTTAATCATGCACCAAGATCTAGAATGACCCAATATTTTTGTTATAAATAGGAGGGTTTTTCCTACCATTCTTCACCTTTTGTTGCCTATTAGATCACTCTGGATCTATACACTTGGTCACATTTTTCTACATTATTTGTTGTGTGAGCTCCCTTTGAGTTCTATCTTTGTCTGGGTTTTCTACACCAACAAGAGAGAGAGATTCTAGATCTGAAGTGCCGAAGACTTCCAAGAACCCATCCCATTGAGGATAATTGGAAACATCTTCTTGTTTTCCTCCTAGGTGCCCTTAATACAAAAAATTCTTTCAAAAATTGTTCTTGTCTTGTCTATTGGATATATGGAGAAAACCCTTCTTTTTACCGCTTAATGTCTTTCTATGCATAGATCTGGTTTTTTGCAGCTCTTGTCTTGATCAACTAACTGCAGATCTGAAGATATTGGCAGCCACTTTTGATGTTAGGGCTATTAGTTATGCATAGCTAAAGTGGTCCTTTTTCGTACACTTCGACAAAGGATTCATACTAACAATCTTGATGAGTAACAACTACTGGGTGGATAAACAAATAAAATAAGAGGCTTAAACACCTAGAACTAAGAGAAATTCTCCCTAGTGGAGTCGCTAATTTTTTGGGCCAAATTTGTGAATTACGGATAAATCACGCTTCCCTAGATAGGTGCTAGTCTAGAACAACAAGAGAAAGACTATACGACTATTTCTCCTAACTTAGAATAGATACATAGAGAGGATTGGAGGCTTACTTGTTCAGTCACTTCCAAATGGCTCCTTATGTCGCTTCTGTTGCAGCTTCAAATTCAAGCGGTTTTTTGGGCTGAATGCTTCCTACAATAAAGAACACTGAAACAGCGGAAGATGCAATAATATAGATATCTATTCAATATAGTTAGCTAGATCGGTAAAGCATAAACCATACACATCAACCAAGATCTTGCAATATGGAAAATCAAAGCCAATATAGATGCATATAGGGAAAAATAAGCAATACTCTTTATTGATGATAGAAGGAGAGGTTACAACCTAGTGACTGATTTGAAGTGACCTTCTAGCAATTTTCCCAAGACTCATCATAGTATAAATCTCTCCAGCAGTAGCTACACAAATCTAGCTCTCAATTGAAAATTCTCCAGCATTTCTCTACTAAAATTCTTCTTCCTCAAGAATTTATATCTGTGCTCAATTTATAGATGAACTGTAGGTTGTTTTGCAGTCAATGACTTTCCAATAATAGGAAAGACATGTTTCTAGTCATGTAGATGTCAAATGGACACTTGGATCTGAAGCTTGCACATGTGAACTCTTCTAGAAGGTACTGTCCAAGTGGAGATTCCAGAACAATGAGAATTTCACTCCCAATGTGACCAACGCACCTGTGAATGTTAGGAAGTGCTTTGCAGAGCAACCTTGCATGGAGCTGCATACATATGAAATGCACTTAGGCCCCTTAGAGCCTGTGTTGGTGAGCTCTCATATGCTATATAATAAGCTTCAAACCTTGGAAACCTTTGCTTCATGAAAGTCTTGCTTGATTTGTCTTGTTTCTTGTCTTAGGGCATGCAGCAACTGAAATGATAGGGAATGATAGACCCTTAATCATTGATCCTAGAGATGATGTCCAGTTAACCAAGTCATTGGGAATGGTGCCCAAATTTACCTATAATAGGGGGGAAATAATCTTTGTATAAGTAGAATTTATTGACGTACCTCTTGATTGCAATATTCTACTTGGACGTACAAGGGTTTATGTTATGGCTGCCGTCGTTTCAACATAGTTTTGTATGATCGCCTTTCCTCATAAAACTAGGATTGTAGCCATAGATAAGAAAACCTTTTTCACCTATGATTCTCATTTTATCGAAAGTTTCCATGTTGTGGGGGATTCCATACAATCCTATCAACATTTCAGGGTTGTATTATTGAATGATTCATCTCTTATGGGAGTATTTCGCTCCCTCCTCCTACCCTTCTTGAAAAATATTTTTCAGTTTCTTATATCAACATGATATCATTGTCTTCTATCCTAAATGATCCATGGATTGTACCTGATGAAACGAACATCCAAGGTTTTGGTAATTGAATTCCATCGATCCATGTTGATCTTGATTACGAAGCCATTTATTTGGATTGTGCAGCTTCTACTTTTACTTAGATGAATTGGGTAGATCGATCACTAGGTTATGGCATTCCTTATGACCCTTTTTATCGCATATTCTCTACTGATGAAAGCATCACCGAGATGATGATTCCAGATGATGGGTCATGGGACAAACATCATCATCATTCCTCATTACCATATTCCATTTAGGATAATCTCAATGTTGTCTATTTACCCAATTTTTTTGAGCCTCTTACGAATTTTATCTCTATTCATGAGATCAAATCCAAGAAGAACCTATCGAATATAGAAGAGACGATACCTCTTGACATTTATATCAAACCAAGTGTCATCGAAAATTTTTACGTTGTAGCATATTATTCTTTGTCATAGATCGAGATTGATAGAGCCCTTTTCCATGAGTTTAAGGATGTCTTTGCTTGGACTTATGATGAAATTCTAGGAATTGACCCAAATATAGTCATCCATGAGATTAATATGTATTCTGATGCCAAACTTGTCCAGTAGCACCTCCGTCTGGTTCATCCAAAGAAGGCTATTGTAATGTTCCCATTTTAGCACATGGCTAAATGGAACATTAAAATTTTTCTTTTATCATATTGTATCTAAATAAATGGGTAAGGAGGCCCATGGTTATGAAAAACATCAATAAAGTCCCTCACATTATGAAAGAGGAGCATCATTGGAGCTTGTTTGCACACCCCATGTGTGAAAAGGGTTAATTTCAAAGAGGGCTAGGTCATGTTGACCAAGTCAAATTGCGCAATAGATGGAGGTGTGGCTTGCTTTGGAAGCCTATTAAATTGCATGAGGAGGATGAAACCCTAATGTGTGGGGTCCATGGCTAAGGAGCCTTCATTGGCATAAAAGGAGGGGAAAGCAACAATTTTGAGCTAGCTTGGATATTTCGAATTGCTTTCCACAGTTGCACACTGTGATAGCTGTGTTGTTCAACACAAGGGATTTATTGTTCAAGAATTCCCTCCCTTCTTTAGAAGCTCTTGAAGGTCTAATCTTCATCTTCTCCACATATTGGCTCAAGGCCAAATCTATTCCTTTCAGTGCAGTGATTCTTGCAGCAAGAGCCATTGTGTTGCTGGGGTTGTAGTGGAGGTTCCCACATTATCATTCTGGAGCTTAGATTTCAGAGGAGGAAGCTTTTATGCATCTGGGATATCAATAGGTAAGGTATCAACTCCATTTCTCATATCTTGGCAGGAGGCCAATCTCTTCCCATTATCTACAGCGCAGTTCCTCTCCTTGACTGCGCAGTTCTTGAGTGAAATTGCAGTGAGGGGTTTCATCGGCATTTCTGGAGGGTGAATATTTGGTGAAAGGATCAACCTTTCACTCTAGATTTCCATTGGAGAAGGTTTATACACTTTATGCAGCATTATTCAGCCACCTCCTTCATGTTCTTATTTTAGAGTTGCAACTACTCTAGCACCTCCGACATTTCTGCAGATTTTCCATTTTGTATGTATTGTAGCCAATCCCTTTATGGATTGTTTATTACCAAGGGTTGAGATCCATCTCCCCCTTTCTTATTTGAGCTTCACATTGTCATACATTCATTGCATTATTGTTTTCAGCAGTCCTCCTTCATAGACTACGCAGTCATAGTTGGGCATAATGTATATGTAGCAGGGTATTCCATTTTCATTGTATTTGTGTCTATGCTTTAGCTTGAGTGATCATTTCCTCAATATCTTGTACACATTTCTGCTACCATATTATCAATAAGAAAGCTATGAGGTTTTATTGCATTTTCTGAAGTTTCTACACTCACTGCTATTTTCCAGCTCATGCTTGTGTATTGCTGCAGCTCATCTCTTGTGAGCAAGATCTTCCTGAAGGAAGAAATATTTGCATAGCTATATGAAGAGTCTGAGCAAGGGCCAAGAATCCTTCGGTTCTTATCCTCTCTTTAGAGGTGACATAACTGGTAAAATCCCTCTCAGTCCATCTCTAAAATAGCCTTGTTCATATTTCCGACAAAAGGATTGATTCAGTGGTGTAAAAGCTTCTGATCACCATTTGGGGACATTACAGTGGTATCAGGGCATCGAACTTGGCACAACCTGTGAAGTTATAATTTTAGAAGTAGAGAGCACAAGGATGAAGCAGATGAGTTTACTCTCATCTATTTTCAGATCCAGAAGAGACCTCGCCAAAGAGGTCAATAAAAATGAAGGAGGAGGAGAGGAAGGACCATGCACTTTCTATTCTCACAGAGGAGCAGAGCAGAAGCATGGAAGACACTTGGAATTCGAAATTATAAGTGAGCACCTAGCTGAATACCGAGAAAACCCTAGAGTCTCCCAAGAGACTTTATCTTTTCCACAATTTATTCAATAGAAAGAAGAAGAAAGACCCCATAGCCATGGGATGATGAGAGGCAATAGATTTATATTGTCCACATTTGATGGATCACTCACATGTGCAACAGAGGTTTGGGAAAAGAATCTAGAGGCCTTTTTCCTACTACATACTATAGTAGAAAAAGAGGCAGTAGAAGTTGCAGTGCTACACTTAGAAGGTGAAGCAAAGATTTGGTGGATCAGCCATCTAGACCATGCAAGGGTTTCAAATCCTATTGAGTTTTCTCAAAGATTGATCAATAGATTTGGAAAAAAGAGGGAGGAGCCCTCACCACCATTTGATGAGGCATGTACCAGAACTGTTGAGACCATGGAGGAGCAGCCTTCATCTTTAGCAGTTTGGGAGGCCAATACTCATGGGGAAGCAACACTTGCAGCCTTGCAAGGGGCTTCCAAGTTTAACCAAGGTATGATTGGAGATCCATTTCTTGTCATTTCAAAAAACACCTTGGATGGGTCTACATCATTGCATGCAGGTGACCTAGAGCAGCAGAATGATACTATGTTGTACAAGATCAGTGACACAAAGGAGATCTGACAAAGAGATTTCAATGGAGGTGCACTCCCACACTTTTTGGAGTGCAAAGTTCTTCAACAGTTGGAGGAGGGTTTTTCCTTCTCACATGAACAAATAGGAGATGGGGGACATCTTCGTATGGATAGCTTCTCTCATGTCTGTGGTGGACATTCCTTGTGCCACACATATCATGATGGGAGGTTTTTTCCTACCAAATATTTGGATCCTCATAGGGTCAAATTGATCCTCAGGGAATCTGTATTTCAAAATCCCATGAAATGTAGAGGTTTGATTTGGGATGAGGGTAGTCCTCAAAGAAAGAGTACCAGGATGAAGGAAGGGAAGAGACATCCACACATGGCTGAGTGGATGTGGTGGAGGAGAATCAAGGGGCTAGTGAGCCACTTGTAGATCTATGACACCGGGCAGCAAGAGGCTTGGTTATGTTGGTTACTATTGAAGGAGTTTGGCCATCACTTGGCATACTCTCTTTCTAGGAGTAGGAGGAGGTAGCAGGGGGGTTTGTTGCTTGGATGGTGTTGGAGAGAGAAAAGGAATATGTGCTCTCAAATGATGTATAATGTTGCAGGAGTAGGAGATGGCACTACCATGGTGGAAAGGGGATAATCCTTGGCTTTTGATGACCAGGAACTACTTCCACCTTGGGAGAGATTCCATATTTGCAGCAACATTGTTGGAGGGTTGCCCATTTATGTTGAGGGAGCTGAGGGCAACAATGTAGTGCTATCTAGAGACTATCTAGTGCCACATGTAGAGGAAGGAGGAGCTCTTGCTCCAAGGAGAAGGACTCTTGCATCCTTGCAAGGAAGTTCCCAGGATCTCATGCATGGAGTTCAAGGCACACATGTGCCATTGTTGAGGAGGTGTGTCATCGTCAGGATACAAGGGGGAAGTAGGGAGAAGACCCAACATCTTGAGATGAGGAGTACACATCCCTACTCATTGTTGTAGGATGATGCACCTAAGAGGGAGATTGAATTGCACAGTGCAGGCATGGATAGGCTTGTTCATCCATCTATGCATTCACCCCTTGAAGATGATGTCTCACTGCATGGAGACATTCTTCCAGGGAGACCACTAGATCACTAGCTTATGGGAGATGCTTCACATGTTGGGGCACCACTCATTGTTCTCAGAAGAGTGGAGACCCTGGGAGACAACTTCACAGTGCTGAGGGTCTTGGGTAGACTCAAGGAGGAGGGAGCCATTTCCTCAATATCATTTCCACCCACTCTCATTTCAGATTCTACGCTATGGCAGAAGCAGCAGGGTAAGGATAACAACCTTCCTAATTACATCTTTGGCATCAAAAATTTTAAAGGAGGAGATGACCATATGACAGATGCCCTTCATGAGTAATCATCAGCATTGTCACTATGGAGGATGGATCCATGTGGGAGCTTTGGATTGTTGGTGGAGTATTCCCAGGATCATTTTTCTTGCATGATATTGATAGATCAGCATATGAGGAGATGCATAGATCCTGTGCATATGGAGGAGATACATAGCTCTTTGGAGGAGTCAGCATAGCTACCTCTGTTCTCTTTGAGAATGAGGGGAGATTCATTTTTGAGCCACTCCATTTTCATAAGCAGAACTTATGGTAAGGGTATTGTTTATTTGCATGATGAATTATATATTCATCCCTTAACCATATATGTACAGGATGTTTCTCCGTGGAGGGGCATTTTTCTTTCTGGACCCCATGGTATATTTGAGGCCATGAGCACTATTGGTGACCACTCCCTAGGAGGATGTGGGGAGGAAATGTGTTTTGGAGGACCTGCTCACCTTGCACCATATATCATTCACTTCCTCCATACATTTGAGGAGAGTCGGGAAACAAGAAAGTGGTTGAGAGGCCACACCTTTTGTCATACTCTTATGCAGTTGAGGTTCAAACTGCATTGGTTACAGTTGAAGGACCATTGTCCTTCTCCCTTGCTACATATGACACCAAGCATGGTTTTCATTATGATTAATTATATGGCTAATGTCTTTGTATTTGTTGAGAGCATGATTGGGGGAATGTCACATTGGTTGGATGTGTCCCTTGGGGCAGAGATATCCCACATTATTTTCATTGCATGTTCTAATGGGAACATGAGAGGAAATGTGGAAACTACATCAAAACATTTGTTTCCATTTGAGGTGAGCCATATGATTGATTGGATGCCATATGGTGATGACTACCAACTCATCACATATGAGATGATTTTGGACAGCATGTTTCATAACGGTGGAGAAGAGCTCTTTGGAGGTCTAGTCTTCATCTTGCCACTGGAAGGAAACTTTATTGCAGCCCAAGATCAACATATAATCTACACTTATCCTAAGTGGAGAGGAGGACAGCATGGGGTAGGCTACTTTGTCTACCAAGATCAAATTTTAAGCCCACCTATATTGCAGGAGCCAAAGGTGGAAGATGATTGTGAGGAGTTGCCATGTTGGGAGGTAACTCAATTTTTATGGATCATTGCTTGGGGGATGGAGGATCTACATGAGGAAGATATTCCTCAACATATTTCAGACTCCATGCCTTGGGTGGAGATTCTTTAGTTCTATCCTTGCAGTTTCTTGAGGACAAGCAACATTTGGGAGGGGAGGACTGTAATGTTCCCATTTTAGCACATGGCTAAATGGAACATTAAAATTTTTATTTTATCATATTTCAGCTAAATAAATGGGTAAGGAGGCCCATGGTTATGAAAATCATCAATAAAGTCCCTCACATTATGAAAGAGGAGCATCATTGGAGCTTGTTTGCACACCCCATGTGTTAAAAGGGTTAATTGCAAAGAGGGCTAGGTCATGTTGACCAAGTCAAACTGTGCAATAGATGGATGAGTGGCTTGCTTGGGAAGCCTACGAAATTGCATGAGGAGGAGGAAACCCTAATGTGTGGGGTCCATGGCTAAGGAGCCTTCATTGGCATTAAAGGAGGGGAAAGCAACCATTTTGAGCTAGCTTGGATATTTCGAATTGCTTTCCACAGTTGCACACTATGATAGCTGTGCTGTTCAACACAAGGGATTTCTTGTTCAAGAATTACCTCCCTTCTTGAGAAGCTCTTGAAGGTCTGATCTTCATGTTCTCCACATCTTGGCTCAAGGCCAAAGATATTCCTTTCAGTGCAGTGATTCTTGCAGCAAGAGCCATTGTATTGTTAGGGTTGCAGTGGAGGTTCCCACATTATCATTCCGGAGCTCAAATTTCAGAGGAGAAAGCTTTTAAGAATCCAGGAGATCAATAGGGAAGGTATTAGCTCCATTTCTCATATCTTGGAAAGAGGCCAATCTCTTCCCATCATCTACAACGCAGCTCCTCTCCTTGACTGTGCAATTCTTGAGTGAAATTGCAATGAGGGGTTGCACCGGCAATTCTAGAGGGTGAATCTTTGGTGAAAGGATTAGAATTTCACTCTATATTTCCATTGGAGAAGGTTTATACACTTTATGCAGCATTATTCAGCCACCTCCTTCATGTTCTTACTTTAGAGTTGCAGCTACTCCAACAACTCCAGCATTTTTGCAGATTTTCCATTTTGTATGTATTGTATCCAATCCCTTTAGGGATTGTTTATTATAGTTTCCAAGGGTTGAGATCCATCTCCCCCTTTCTTATTTGAGCTTCTCAGTCCATCTTTGAAATAGCCTTGTTCATATTTCTGACAAAAGGATTGATTCAATGGTGTAAAAGTTGTTAATCACCATTTCGAGATATTACAGCTGCTGGGATCAAATATGAAGTTGAAAAGCTTCTTCGGGTTGGTTTCATATACCATGTTCCTTTAAATAATTGGGTATCAAATTGTATCCCTCTAATGAATAAACAAGGCATGATATTAGTGTGCGTCGATTATTGAAATGTGAATATTGCTTGTCCCAAGGACAACTATCTAACCCCTTTCATCAACCATATTATTAAGGACTGTTGAAAAATCAACATTCTGCCAAAAAACCAACCTAATACTGCATTTATCTCTCCCTGGGTATTTTTCAATATATAAATCTCCCATTAAACTTAAATAACATGAGTGCCACATTTCAACATGCGATGGATTATGATTTTCATGATATAAAAGAAATTGTATAATGATATTTCTAAGATCTCCCTACTCATTCCAAACATTGGGTTGATCACCATATGCATCTCTAGGCTATCTTTATCCATGTCAGGCACTATAAAATTCGACTTAACTGGAAAAAATGTGTGTTCTCTATTGGTTTTGGTCATCTTCTAGATTTTTTATTTCAGAAAAAGAAATTTTTATTGATCCTATGAAGGTGCAAGTTATCATTGACTTTCTTGCACCATCTTCTCGCATTTAGTTACAAATCCTCCAAGGGAAAGCTAACTTCCTACCAAGGTTTGTTCCCAAATACACCGAGTTGACCAAAGGATTCACTCACCTACTAAATAAATGGCTACCCTTCCATTGGGATGATGCTAGTCAGAAAGCATATGATGCCCTAAAATATGTACTTGTTAGCGTGACTATTTCATGTACTTAGTTGTTTCCATTTTTACTATAGCAATAGTATTGGTCCAAGACCATGATATTGAGATGAAACATCCCATTTATTATATTATTCATAACTTCAATGATACTGAGATCATATATATTCATGTAGAAAAAATTGCTTTGGGGCCCTTCAAGTCATCCAAAGGTTTCACTATCATATCTTTCTTAGGAAAACTTTGGTCATTTCAGATTGCTACACTATGACATATATATTGTCACATATGTTACTAGAGGGAAAGTACTCTAAGTGGATCATTATTCTCCAAGAGTTTGACCTAGAATTCATCAAATCCAAGTCGAATAAATCCCTAATTGAAATCGAGCTTATGTGTGAACTCCCTTCCCTGGATTCCGAATCTACATATGAAGATTTGATCTCTCACGAGTGATTGTTTTGGATTTCATCATCTAACCTGTGGTATGTATATTTCCTCATTTATCTCTATACCAAAAAATTTCGGCCTAATACCTCTCGCTCTAAGTAGCGACATATCCAATACCAACCACGAAATTACATCATTATTGGAAACACTCTTTACCGTCATGGTATTGATATGATATTATGGAGGTGGCTCACTCTCAAGGAAGCTGAGAAAGTTCTCAACAAATGCCACTTGGGGGCATGTGGTGGAAATCTATCTCATGATGCTACTAGGTGGTAGATCCTACACATTGGTTACTTTTTCCCCACTATATTTTGTGACTACGTCATCGTTGTCCAGAGGTTTCATGCATGCTAGATCTATGGTTGTTAGATGTGTGCTCTCCCTACTCCTTTGCATCCATTCATCATTGTTTCTATTTTTGCAAAATGGGGCATTGACTTTAGACATGTAACCCTCACTCAAGCAGGGGGCATGGTTATATTATTGTCTATGTTGACTAATTTACTAATTGGGTCAAGGATATGCCTACATTTAACAACACCGATGAGATGGTTACATACTTTTTATTTAATAAAGTTATTTCTAGTTTTGGTGTACCATAAGAAATAGTTAAAAATCATAGAAAACACTTCTCGAATCATATGATGACCAGAATATCTACCAAGTTGGGACTTTCATATGAAAATTCCACTCCCTACTATCCAGATGCTAATGGACAACTTGAGGTTGTCAAAAAAGTTCTTAAAGCTATGATTCAATATATGGTAGGGGTCCATAAATCAGACTGCCACCTGCTTCTTTACGCAGCCTTATGGGCATAGAAAACCTTAGTGAGGACTGCTACTAGATTCACACCATTTTAGTTGGTCTATGGTATGGAAGTGATCCTCCCCACAGAGTGTGAAATTATATCATTGAAACAAGTTGTTGAAATTCTTCCTACCACTTCTGTAGAGGAGGAATGTATGTTACATTTGACTCATTTAGATGAAACCCAACGCAACACTTCTTTAGCCAATGAATCCCATAAAGGAAGTGTCAAGCTCCAATATGACAAATGTGTCAAGCCTCAAGTATTCTCAGAAGGAGACATCATTCTATTATATGACCAAGGAGCCGATTATTTAGGTCTAGGAAAGTTCCAACCTATGTGGTTGGGCCCGTACATTTTCAAGCAATTCCTTGCAAAAGGGACCTATGAATTGGTAGATTTCAATGGAGTTATACTCGCACAACCTAGAAATGTAATGTACCTAAAAAATTCTATGCTTGATATCAGACGTAGTTCATTGTGTACATATTGTATATATGTGTGTTTGAGCTTGTTTTGAGTGTTTCTTTTCAGATTTTCCCATGGTTTCTATTAATACCATTTATGTTTCATTTGCAGATATCGACATCTCTCGAATCATACATTGGTTATGCTAATGGTGCTAGTTGTAGTATTCAGAACCTATCTTCCACTTTGTTGGCTATATTTTCTCCAAATGGCGAGTTGGTGAGTATGTAAGGGATTTGCATTGATCTGTTGACTAAAAAAATATCTGAGTATAGCGTAGTGGTTAAGCTACTATCTGATGTTATTTCACATGGTAGTCGTTGTTTAGTCATCAGACTCGATTCCCAACTCATAGTACTACAACTTGCGAATATCTGTTCAGTTAGAAATTATGCCATCCTTCGCATGGGTTTGACAGTAGTCTTCTAGAAAGACATTTATATTTCATACAATATGAACACATTTCTAGAAATCTAAACACTTTAGTAGATGCCTTAGCTAATATTGTTTTAGATATACATTTGCAACAAATGTAAATAATTTTCAATTCACATCATATCATATTGAAAACATAATAGAAACTATAAAAGAATGAAAATATATATATATATATATATAATTTTGGTTTTATAAAAGCTTGTGTCCCAAGACACATATGGCTACATCACCCATATGAAAAACTACATGCAAACATCTGAGTAGACTAATGGTGCTCATGATAAAAAGACACTACATGAGCCATATTGCGCACCTAATGAACGATACTACTTGGCACCCTGTTGGTGTGCTGTTGAAGTCACTTGTGAACCTAATCGACTACGGTCTTATCAAACCCATGGTTCAATCCCTCCATGTGGCGCTTGTTGGGTGCAATATTTAAGGATATTCCAGGCACCTCTTTCCATATTTTCGGTCATTTCCTTTCATTAAACCTATGAATTCCTTGGCACAATTCCACTCTCCTTGGTTATAGAATTTAATTTCTCTAACATATTATTATGCCATTTCCTATTAAATATTCAATGAAACAATTTCCTTTTGGAATGACTAACTAGGGAAATTGTGGAAGAGGTATTTTGGATATTTTTCTTTCAGGTGTTTCTATAATTACCAAAGACCAAGCGGTAAAAATTTGTTGTTGTCAGTTGTTGTTACATCCCAAATTTTATGCTACATACCGAAGTTTTTTGTTACACCCTGAATTTTTTGTTACACCATGAAGATGCTGCTACATCGCAAACTTCCAAAGACCAGGACTACTATTATAAAAGAGATTTGTTGAATATCATGAGAATTAACTCCATGCATACAGTTGAAGAAAGATATAATTATTTAATATTGCAAATATGGTTTAACCATAATTGGTCATTTAATTGAAAATTGTTTCTAACAACTTCTATTTTGTTTTAATTCGATCAGCATGAGAATCGCGAGTTTTTCATGACATATTTGTTCCTTAATTTTGGGACTTGTAAAAGAATTTATAAAAAGGCTCAGTCTCATAAGGAGGGGACGGAAACATAGGAAAAATACCGACATTTTTATCTTGTTTACTTTAGTTATTCTAATATAGTACGCATCTTCTGATGTTTTTACAAATTTCATGTTTAATATTTAACTAGTTTTCGTTCCATCCATGCATCGTGCTCGAGAGGAAGGGCCTTCCTCTTTATCATGGATCAGAGTAGTAGTACAATAGTTTCTTTCATTATATTGGTGTGAATTTATTATTTTCATTACATATATTGTAGTATAGACACATTTCTGTTTTCATATTTATTATATGTTGTTACACAAGATTGGTTAGATCTATAATATTCAATTAACTGTTGCAATATAGTTAACCATGCATGGAACTCCTATTTATATTCTGAAGTTTATGAAGTGTGACTTCTTTCATTATTGAGTGAGTTTCATTCTTGGAGTATTTCCTTTTAATTTCTTTAAGAACGCTTTGAGTTCTGCAAGTGAGTTCAACGACATTTTCACATTTTTACTTGGTTGTTCATGTATAGGCATAGATAGTGTAGACACATTTGAAATAAAAAGAACTACCCTTCTTGAAAATTAATGTTTGTGATTCAGTTAATTTAATAGTGAATAAATCGTCTAAACATTTTGGCATTGTTGTTGGGGAAAGATGTAGCGATACAATCATCCATCACTTTTCTTTTTAATTTTTTCTTTTAATAGTGTGTCCCTAATTTTACAGGTGTTTGGCTGTAAGGCGAGAGGTAATAACCTATGCATTTATCTAACATATCTAAGTGGGCTATCCCTTGTAAAAATTAAGACACTTAGGATGTATTAGTGAATTTTTATTTTAATAGTGTGTCTCTAATTTTGCAGGTGTCGGGCAGTACAACGAGAGGTAAGAACCTGTTCATCGCTCTATCATATCTGAGCAGTATCACCCATGTAGAAACTAGGACACATAGGGTGTGAAAAAATCAAGAGTCTCGAGTTCCTTTGTTTTAGGACCCCATTCTCCTCAAACTATCCTTCAAACTCGCAGTAATATAAAAATAACTTAGGAACAATAAGGAGAGACTAGTATTCATGATTTTGGATTAGAAGGAAAAGGGGAAACTAGTGGGGATTATCAAGAGGAAGAATTAGAAAAACATTATTTTACTTTCCAATACCCTGACCTAGGAAGTGCATTAAAATATCCAGCCCAAGAACAATCTAAGCAATCATCACAAGAATCCTTATCCACATACCATAAATCTGAGTAATGTTTAGAATAACCCTCAGCAAAAGAGGAATCAGGAGAAATTCCAATGGGGGACAACAAAAATGGTACAAACACCACTATTACCATGTTTTAATTTCCAATAGGTGATATAATAGGAGAAGCCCCTACGAAAAAAATCCATTTATCAGTTCTTCCATCTTTTCAAGGATTGATTGTAGAATATCTTGATACTTTTTTGTTTGAATTTGATGTTCTTTGTAGATGTTATGACTACACTTAAAATGATCATAAACTAAAACTATTTCTTATAACTTTGAAAGGTGAAATGTTAAGATGGTTCATGGTACATGGATTTGCTACTATCCAGACATGGGGAGATATGAAGAACATGTTCCTAGAAAAATATCAGGATTATTTCCAAACGAGGAACTTGAAGGAGGAATTGTTCAGAATCACTCAGAAGGAAGATAAGAGCCTCAAAGATTATGTAGAATGATTTCAATATAATCTACAAAGGTCTAAGCGTGGTGATTTTGGACCAAGAAATATTAAATATAATATTCATTCAAGGGATGAGAGATGACTGCCTCGACATTTTGAATCCATTAGGAAAAGGGGATATATCTCAGGAACCATATGAATAAATATTAAATCTTTGATTAAGGTGTTTGTTAGATTAATAAAGAGGAAGAAGCATGACACAATATGCCTCTATTAGAATATATTAATCCATAAATGGAAGTGTGACTAAAACTGATATTGGAAGCCTATTTGAAAATATTAAGACTGATCTTCTCAGTACCTTATCTTCCCAATTGATGACAGCAGAAGTGAAAAAATCACAAGATGAAGCTAAATATTCTTTGGTTGTGTTTGTCCCAAAGTGTAAAGACAAAAAAATTTTGAAGTATTTCATAGTCAACATCATTATCTTGTGCAAAATTTGCGACTTGGATCACTCCATAAGTCATTGCCTGGAGTTTCCAAGACTAAAGGAAATACTCAAGGAATCAGGTGAGGAAGTTCAGTCTTCTTACTTTATTATATCTAGGAAAGCTTGGCAACCACGACCAGTAGATATTTCTCAATATGTTTATTTTTATTTGTGGAATAATGTATTTAATACTAAGGAGTTTCCATGGCAGTATCCTACTCCTCCCCTAGATCAGCTTCCTTCACCATGTATCCTTCTCCCTCTTTTCCATATCCTCCATATTAGTCATACCCTTAGCCTCAGAATTGGAGATAAAACCCTCCTGTGTTACCAATATAGCCACAATTACAATTTCCACCTCTTACATCATATGATACTAATACTCCTACCACAAATCCCCAATTACTTGTAAAAATCAACCCTAACACAAATAATAAGGCAACCCATAATTTAGAAGCCCCCACTTCTTTCTAGACTTAATGCATTACCCCTATTTAATGCTATGAGATCCACCTTCAATCTGGAAAAGTAGTAAAACCTCCCCTATCATTACTGAAGAGGAACGTGAATCCCATAGCGATAGTCCTATGGATATTAATGGAACCACTACAGCTAGACAAAATGATGTGGATACACCTATAACAGCTTATTAAAGTAACATTGATACATCTGTAACAACCATCCTAACTGCTATAGTAACTAAGGACCCTCCATATCTGTAAATTTTATTAGAAACTAGGATGATTTCACACCCGAATCTAATTTTCTCAGGGAGTTAAGGAATCTACACATAATGATTGCCTTGCTGCAAGCCATTAAGGATGTTCCCATCTATGTGAAAACAGTAAGGGATATGTGTGTTAGAAAATGTGGAAGGAAGGCCAAAGACCCTTTCACTATCCATATGATGGGAAAATGATCAGAAATATTGATTTTTCAGCTTCCTTTGACTAAATATTATGATCCAAGGAACCCCATTGTCACTTTTTATATTGATAAAATTCCCATTCTGAACACACTAATAGATTTAGGGGAAACAATCAATGTAATAACTAAGGAAATATTTACCACCTTAGGATTGCATGGGCTAATACAAACACCTACAATGCTAGAACTAGCAGATAGGTCAGGTGTTAAACCTAAAGGGGTGCTAGAGGAAGTAGTAATAATAGTGGATTATTGGAGATATCTGGAAGACTTTATTATCTTACAAACCAAATAAAATTTGGGGGTGAATCCCCCGATATTGGGAAGGCCTTGGGTGGCCACTACAGATGCATTTATAGATTGTAGGACAGGATTCATGACAATTTCATATGGACAGGACATGAAGAACCTCAGCCATTACCCCTCTACAAAACCAGGTAAGGATTTAGGAAATCCCTTATGGGATGAATTTGAACTTAAATAATATTATTCCCAACCACTTCACACTCTCGGCAAAGCTAATTATTTTAATGATGAAACAGAAGATGATATTATTAATGGTTTTATTATTAATTCTATTTTTGTTACTTCTATGGAAGACTTGGGGGAAGAAGTTGTTGTGGAATATTTGAGCCTAGAACATATGAATACCAATCCTAATGTCAAGTGTAGCTCGGTTGAAATAGAACTAGGTAAAATATGAAGGTTAATACAAATATGACTCCCAAACAAAACCGAATGTTCTTACAGCTGTTACATTAAAATAAAAAAGCCTTTGCATGGGATTACATGGACATGAAAGGAATTAACCCTAGCCTTTGTACTCACCATATCTACTTAAAAGAGGAATAAAATCCAGTTAGGTAGCCACAACGACGCATGAACCCATCAATCCTAGAAGCAGTAAAAGAAGAATTGAAAAAATTCCTAAATGTCAACTTCATATATCCCATTTTCGACAGTCATTACGTATCTCCGCTTGTTATTTTTCCTAAAAATAATGGCAAGTGGAGAGTATGTGTAGACTATAGAGAACTTAACAAGGCCACTCAAAAGAACCATTTCCCTTTGCCATTCATATATACGATCCTAGATACCTTTTCTGGAAAGAAATTATTTTCATTTCTAGATGGTTTTATTGTTTATAATCAAATAAAAAATTCCCCAGACGATCAGTATAAAACCACCTTTACTTGCCCTTGGGGGACCTTTTCATACTAATTTCTCCATTATGGACTATGTAATGCGCCAGCAACCTTCCAGAGTAAAATATTGGGGATATTTTCATACTTGTTAAATGACTCTTTATAAGTATTCGTGGATGGATTCACACCTTATGGTGATGGATTTGAAACAACATTAGCGAATCTTGAAAAAGTGCTAGAATAATATTTACAAATTAATGTTTCTTTAAGCACTGAAAATTTTCACAAGATGATGAATGAAGGTATTGTAACTGGGAATTTTATCTCTGTTGCAGGAAAAAAAGTAGACCCTGCTAAGATAGAAGTAATTCTAAAAATTTTAGTTCCAAAAACACAAAAGGAGTTACATAGTTTCCTGGGACATGCAAGGTATTACAAAAGGTTTATAGAAAATTTTTCAAGGATTGCATCCCCATTATTTTATCTTCTTACTAAAGGTATGGAATTTGTTTCGGAAAGGAAATGTGAACGAGCCTTTACAGAATTAAAGAAGTGTGTATTAGAAACCCCTGTTTTGCGAGGGACCAACTGTAACATACTGTCCCACATCACCACAAATGCATATGATACTACTATAGGAGTTGTGTAAGGTAAGCTAGGAGACAAGAAACCATAATCCATCTACTACATTAGCAAGAATCTGACTCCAAAAGAATTAAATTATATAGTTACAGAGAAATAATTTCTTGCAGTAGTGCATGTTATCAATAAATTTAGGCACTACATTATAGTATATCAAATATTTATGCACACTGACCACAGTTCCATTCATTTTTTAATGAATAAACCATTCAATGATGGTAGGGTTATACAATGGTCGTATTTGTTACAATATTTTGATGTAACAATCCTAGATAAACATGGGAAAGATAATGTAGTGCATGATTTTCCTTATAGGCTGATTGTTGATAATGAATGCATGCATGTTGAAGATTAATTTCCAGATGAATATATTTTTTCTATTTCAACTCACTCATCATGGTATGTAGACATAACTAGTTACCTTGTTGTAGGAAGATTTCCACAACATCGGTCCTCAAAAGTAAAGAAGAGAATTGTTCAGCAAAGTGCAAGGTACTCTTGGATGGAAGGATATCTCTATTACATAGGACTAGATCATCAGATCAGGTGTTGTGTAAGAGAGTATGAGATCTTTGATGTCCTTATAGATTTCCATGAAGAACCTTGTGGAGGAAACTTTGCAGAAAAAATGACAGGATATAAGGTGCTTTCAACTGGGTACTATTGGCTTACTATATTTTTTTATGGAAACAACTCACAAGTTAGAAGAAAAGAGATATCAACAACTTACAAATTAGCCTCTTCGAGGGGGAAACATCCTTTACATTACATAAATGAACAATTGTTGGATTATAAAAATAGAAAAAGACCCCTTTCTATATATAGGATTCCAAGGGTCACAATATAATCCTAGACGACCTAAAAATAATAAAGGGCACAAGAATAAAAATAGTGGGATTTTATGGGGCACAATAATAACAATATGGGGACTACAGGGGTACAAAAATAAGAATAAGTGACATACACTAATAAAACTAAGGTAATACACTAGTAATATAGGGACCTAACATGCCCATATCCTTAAAAATAGTGTTGTCCTCAATGCTTGAGTAGTTTTGGATGCTTCTATATAAAATTCTCATCCTCCCATGTGGAATCTTGAGTGGGTAAGTTCTTCCACTTGATGAGATACTATGAAAATTGATCGATTTCATAGCTGTTGAGTTCTTATTTTCGTGACTTCTTCAGGTTCCAATATGATTTTTCCTTCCTCATTAAGTTCAAGAAATATTGTTTGAACTGGAATTTTGTCACCTATAACCTTCTTTAAGCATGAAACATGGAAAACTGAGTGCACTCAGGAAGATGATGGAAGCTCCAATTTGTATGGAATATTAGTACCAATGTTTTGCAACACCTTGTCAAGACCATAGTAATTTGTTGATAATTTATTATCCTTATTAGCTTTCTTGAGGGACAATTGTTTTTATGGTTGTAGCCATAAAAATACCTAGTCTCCTACATCAAAAATTCTCTCGATGCGATGTTGATTTTCCTGTTGTTGCATTCGATTCTGTGCCAAATTTAGGTTATCCTTTAAGAGTTGGATAACTTGTTTTTGATGCTCAATGTGATATTCTGCTACTTGAACCTTATAATTTTCTCTTAAAAATGATGTGATGGACGGTGGATGATATCCATAAAGCACCATAAAGGGGGTCATTTTTGTTGTAGAGTGGAAGGAAGTGTTATACCACCATTCAGCCAAAGGTAACCTCTTGAACCATTGTTTTTGTTTATCAGATACAAAGTAACGAAGATATCCTTCCAAACATTTATGCACTATCCTAGTTTTCCCATCGGATTGAGGATGATAAGAAGAGCTATGAGCTAGTTGAGTTCCCAAACAAGAAAATAATTCCGTCTAAAAATTTCTAGTGAAAATGGGGTCTCTATCGCTTACAATAATCTTTGGGTTTCCATGTAGCTTTAGAATTTTTTCCATAAATGTAGTAGCAATTGTACTCACTTTAAATGGATGAGATAATGCACAAAATTTTTCATACATGGTAATTCTATCAACTACCACCGCGATGACACTCTTTCCTTCGGACTTAGGTAAACATGTGATCAAATCCATTGAAACCTCCTCCCAACATTCAATTGGAATGGATAAAGGTCATAGCAGACCCGGGTCTTAATTGTCTCAACTTTATTTTGCTGGAAAACTAAGCATTTTGCCACAAAATTTTGAATATAAAATTTAAGGCCATCCCAAAAATAATATCTCTTCACCCTGTGGTAAGTTTTTAAAGGGGGCTAGAGCGATGGTGAAAAACCCTAATAATGGAGGAAAATTTCAGTGGCTGTAGGCCAGGTTCAGGCTTCAAAATCCACACGCGTGGATGCCCTCGATGTGACAAGCATTCGGGCTTGTCAGAACCTAGAGACCATCTGTATTATCTGTTGAAGGACATGGGTAGTATGGGATTCTCCAGGACCGCATTTGGTTAACCGAGGTTAGGATGGCAATTTTATTTCCAAACCATAACTTTTCTACTAGACGACGTTACGGCCAAAGGGTTTCTATGCAGGTGCAGTTCCTACACTGTCGTGGAGTAGGTTTAAGACCTAAAGCCTGTTTTATCGATGGGGTTCATATGTGATCATGTGGATGTTGAACTAGTGCCAGAAGACCTTCTTACTTGTTGGGGGCATGAGGTGTCAGAGAAAAACCTGAACCTATACTTTCCGTCCATTGCAGAGACAGAGCCGAGGTTCATTGATTGGGGAGGATCTCGACGATTAACGAACAGGATTGCATTGTTAGAAGAAATCCTGAAGAGTAATTTTAACTGTGTGTGGAAGGTGGGAGGCAAAAAAGGGCCAGATTCACAAGTAGCCTCTCTAGATCGATTTGGGGGTGACCAACATCAGAGAAACCTGCAAACCCTTCCAAACCCTTCGTTGTTAGGTATTTCCTCTATTCTGGTTTTTACCGGGGGATTATAAGATATTGTTGCAAGTTGTGGGCTTCAGGGTTCTATGGGACTAAAATCATTTGGGGAAGAGGGTAAAAAAGGCCTGGGACTTAATAAAGGTTGACCTAGGGAAGAATCTTATTTGTATAGAAATCCTACTCAGTGTTAGGGTTTCAGTTTCTTGGAAAACTTCCTTCTTTCGCAAGGAAGTGAAGCGGCTAGTACGGGTCCGGTCTTGGCAGAGGGCTTGCATCGAATCTCCCCAAAATTGAACCAGTCAGACATAAGACAATAGGGGGTTATCCTACCCTTTATAGAAGGGGTAGAAGCAGAAATACCCTCAAATAACTTCAAAGGAGTTAGTCGAGAGGAGGGGTTAGGCCTTGAAGAGAAGCAGGCAGTAGCAGGGGACTCGGATCGGGAAGGCACTTGTACCACTGAAGGAAGGAGACCATGGTGACCTTTGTTAGGATTATTTGATGCACTTGAAAGTCTTGTGGAAGTGAGGAAGGAGGAAGAAGTGGGTCTGCATGAGCGAAAAGGAAAAATAACAAGCTAATTAGGAGGAAATATGAGTGCCCTCGCTGTGTCCTTGGAGTAGACATTCGTATCGAAAAAGTCATGGAAGAAACATAGACCATCCTTGTTGGCAGGGTCCGTGGAAGAAAATTCTCAGAAAATTATAATATTGAATGGAAAAACTTAGAAAGGAAGGATGCCCCAGGGAAACCATCGTAAATCCAAACACTTTCCCGGGCATGATTTAATACCAAATTTGAGCAGAAAGATCATTTGGATTGGGTAATTGAGAGGAACTGGTGTTTTGGGAAGAGGCTTCTCTTCTTGTAATATCCCAAAATGGGAACTGCTAGCAAGGCATGACTGGAAAATGAATTTTCCAGGAATGGATGCTACAGAATATGAAATCAGCCATTGGATTCCTTAGATCTGGTAATCTAAGACCCATATCTAAGAGGAGATTAGAAAAAAATAAAACTAGGTGGGTTAAACAGACCTCCCACGCCTGGTAAGGCTTGAAAACTGCCCAACAAGGGACTACAACAATACTGCTCAGAAAATAACGTAGTTTTAGTAGAGCAAGAGCAGGAGGCTAATAAAATATCCTTCAAAAGTATTTACAGCAGCAAAATAGATGTATAATGAAGTCCATGAGATGCATAGCTAAAAATACAAGACATATACAGAATAAATGCCATCAAAAGAGGGGTTGCAGCCACATGAATGACTAAAACTGCCTTGACAACATTATTTTATTAGGCTTCAAACTGTTGTGGATTAAATTTCAGATCTAGAGAAGATTTGTGCATAAAAATTCAGATCCATATCAAATCCATTCACTAGAAAGGCTCCTCTTTCAGATCCCCTTGGAATTTCGGGGTTTACACCAAGCATAAGCAGTAGATCTGAGATCTAACAATGCAGATCTACAGGATGATTCAGAAATTTTGAAGTATTTAGAATATTCAAATCAGATCTTAAAATTACAATGTGTAGATCTCCTCCAATGGATCTCAAAGTGAAGGGAAGATACCCAACACTAAGAAACCAACTCTCCAAATGGTGCACCCAATCTCCCTGCAACACCACCTACAAGAATAACACAGATATGGTATAGAAACAACATTTTCGAGTATAGATAGCTGATTTCCAAATGCCATGGTCAAGAATTGAATCTCATGCACTCCAATACACTTCCTCCAATAGAGTAGAGTACTCCTCCACTAAAAAAGAGCACTGAAATGTCTTAGATCTGAATAGATCTAATCTCCACCTGTTGTAGCTTGCAAAGACAACCAAACGATCAACAGGATCTAAGTTGTAATTGAAAGGAGAATCTTGGCCTTCAGCCAAATAGTGGACCATGCAATACAAACTCTCCCAAGAGCTACTTAATGGGAAGAGGAGGAACTCCTAAATAGGAAATTCCAATGCTAAACAACATTTGCAATCTAGGCTAAACAATCAAAGAAAGCTATATGGTCTAAACAAAAAATATATCAAAATATCGTATGATGGAAAACCTCCTTATGCTGCCTTCCCCTTCCTTTTATAAGATGAGAGTGTGCAAAACCCTAAATCACCTTCAATGGACTCATCCCTTCCACACAAGAGATCTTAAACTAGAATTATGTTGTGCCTTATTGATGAGCACTCCTCCAATATAGCGTTGTAGATTTGGTCAAAGTTGACCCAGTCAATATGATTATCCCCTTTCACACCTAAGGGTGCTTATTTACATAGCCAAGATTTATCCTTTTTCATATTTGGCATTTATTTATTCTTCATTGGGAGTTTGATTAACCTCCTTTGCACATTTATTCATCTAATTAGATTTTTAAAGCAAAAATAATATCCCTATTAGCTGCATGCTAATTTAGGAATATTACATTCTTCCCCTCCCAAATTTTGATTGTCCTCAAGCAACTCCTAGGGTGCTAAAAAATCTCCCCTCCTCTTCTTTTGGCCTCCTTATTCAACAGTCTCACCCATTACTTCAATTTTTTTGCAATAATTATGTCTCCTAATGGTTCCTCCCAAGTCTGGAAGTTGGCTTTTGGTAGATAAACCAAATGGATCTCATCATGAAATAAAGGAAGGTATTTATGGAAACCTCTTTTCTGATCAATGGCCTCCTCAAGATAGAAGTGATGACAATCATGGGGAAATTCATCATCAATGAAGGACTTCCACCTCCATGCTATCATCCAAATGAAATGAATCACCTCCCAGCTTGGTAATTCATAGTAAATCTCCTTCCAATTGCTCATGAGGGGCATGCCCCAAGTGATCCAATCAATCATATGGTCCACATCCTAAAGAAACAAGTGATCTACTATAGTGGCCATATAGTTTCCCATGCTCCCCCTAGAACATGTAGTGCAAAAAATGTAGGAAATTTCTTTCCCCAAGGACACATCCAACAAATGTGTCGCTCTTCCAACCATGTTCCCAACAAATATAAGAACATATTCAGCATATGGGATCATAATTAAGGTCATGCTATATTCCATATGCAATAAAGGATAAGGAAAACGGCACCTCATGTGTAACCAATGCATTTTTACTCCTAACTACCATAGAATATGATATGACAAGTGTTTCCCCCAACACTTTTTTTCTTCTCCATCCTTATTGCATGCTTGGAGAAGGTTTATAATGGTTGGTGTTAAAGAATCACACCATGAAGAGTGCATCATCTCTCCAATATCTCCCAAGGAATGACCAACATCCCCATTGCTCATGGCCCAAAGTGGCTCAGGAAGCCCATAAGAAAAAGTGCCCCCTCTTGGAGCCAAGACCTGCACATGAATGTTAAGAAAATGCAATTATATAATAAATATATCATGAGGTTCAGAAATAAAATTTTTATCATACACTTCATTCCAATCAGCAAGGTAGCTCATGGATGAGCTCCCTCTCACACTCAATGAATAAGGAGGTGGTAATGATAACTCTTCCCAAGAGCTATGTTACTCCTCAACCAGCAAATGATCCATGCACTTCCTCATATGAGAGTGCATATCCACTTTGAATTTTTCCCACATGAATCCATCTAAGATAGTATGATATTATTTAATGAAACTAGTGGGTTTTGAAAGCAAGATCGCATAGGTTTCATTAAGTAGTTTGTCCTTAAGCTTGGAGTCTCTCTAGCCAAATAGATCTAATCATGGAAATGAATGAATCCCTCAACTACTTTATACCTCCCATCCATCCTTCGCCCATCAAGAACCTTACATGTAAAAATGTCCTTGGAGAATTCCATCAAAATTTGGGAATCCCAACAAGGATCTAGGCTCCCCAACAATGACAGTGTTGTAGAAATATGAAATGCGGCCCCTGTCATAGCATGGCTCTCCTCCTTGACATGTTTGATGTCAAAGTCACATGTTGGAGTATTATCAACTTCCTTTTGCTGCCTCCTTTGTAGCTAATCTTGCTCAAGACAAGATTGAAGTAGATGGAAGTCAACCTCCCCTTGGAAAGTCCTTGTCTTCCAAAAATTCCTCAATGTGGTCCATGCATGCAAGAGTGTTGATATCCTATTTTCATGTTCAGAAATATATTTTTTGAATGAGAATAGAATTGGCTGCCCCAAGGATATGGAGTTGCCATATGAAATCATTTCCATGTCATCATAGACTTCTGAATTCTCCTTTTTCAATGCAAATAACTGAGTGGGAGATAGAAATGTCCAATTCAGAAAATTGTTGACCTCTCTTTTGAATCCATGAAATATTATTTGTGTTGTGCTAGTTCCTCCCAAAGCTCCCTCCTTAGCCAAGTAAGCATATGCTTCCCATAGTTGAGAGAACACTTTAGTATAACTCCCAGCAGGAGGTCTCCCCGGTGGAATGCCTCCATGTAAAGAGACATCAAGGCATAGAGAAGGATGTGTATGTGCGTGGACATATTTTTCCTTGCCTTCCTTGCATAGATACTCTTTCCTTCTTTGTGCATTAAACTTTTGAAACAAAGAGGGGTATATGCTCCTCATCATATGATGCTTTCCCTCCTCTTTTCCTTCTTCTATCTTCAAGATCTCACCCTTTGGTGATGATGGCACATGCTGCACATGGATTGTGCCACAATCTCCATATGTGAGATTCTTTGGAATGCCTTGCAAGAGTGCAAGAGTTACTCTCATTGGAGAAAGTGCTCCATATTCCTCTTCATGAGGTCTTAGATGTGCTCTTGTCATGACTGTGTTATCATCTTCATCCCTCTCTCCCATAGTTGAAAATGCCTCCTCATCAATAGGAGACCTTAGATCTTGGTCTTCTTCTGAAGGAGGAATCTCCATGTCTTCTTATTGAGAAGAAAGATCTTCATGCAATGGGGACTTTGCCCTTGGAAAAACATCATACAAGTTCCCATCCCCTTGAAATGGAGCTAAATTTAAGGACCCTCCCAATTCATGCAAAAGTTTTGTTTGATTTGGTTTGATAGACTCCATAGAAGGTGTCTCACAATATCCTTCATCAAACCTTTCCACTACTCTTTTGATGAACCTTGCATAGGTAGATGTATTTGCATTATTTAAGGAAAAAGACTTAAACAAACACCAAGCATAAGCCTTACCCTCAAGATGCAGTGCTACTAATTTGATGGCTTCTTTTTCTAGGACTTGATGTTGCTGCACATAGTTGTCTAGCTCCTTCACCCAAGCCCTAGCTGGACATTTAGGTGATCCATCAAAAGTAGATAAGAGGAATCTACTCACACCATGGTACTTGCTTCTTCCTTCCTCCTTGATCTTGAAAAACCCTTGGGAGTTCAAGTGATATTTGAAATCCTTATATTGAGCCTCATACTCCTGCAAATAATCACCAAGATTATCTCTCTTTGGCACATCTCCTTTCTTCTTCCTCTTCTTCATGAAAAAGTGGTTGATAGATCGCTGTAAATCTGATGATGTGGCTAAATGCTCACACCCATCATATGAAGTAGTGGTGATTCCTTCATATGAAAATCTCAAAAGATCTACTTGTCTTTCATTCTTTATTCCCTGGATTTCTTCTTTTAGTTCATTCAAAGCTTGAGAAAGACTTTTAGAGAACTCTCCTCTTTGCAAAATTCCAGTTAAAGGGATCTTACCCTTTTCTTTTGTGTCTTCAATGTAACCACATTTATTCATTGGTATTTTCATTTCATGAAAATACATATGGGCTCCTCAATAATCAAGCATAGGCTGTGCCGAGATAGTTGCTCTGATACCACTGTAAGATCCCAAAATGGGAACTACTAGCAAGGAATTACTGGAAAACGAATTTTCCAAGAATGGCTGTTACAAAATATGAAATCAGCCCTTGGATCCCTTAGATTTGGTAATATAAGACCCAAATCCAAGAGGAGATCATAAACAAATCAAACTAGGTGGGTTAAACAGACCTACCACACCTAGTAAGGCTTGAAAACTGCCAAACAAGGGACTGCAACAATACTGCTCAGAAAATAACATATTTTTAGTAGAGCAAGAGCAGGAGGCCAATAAAATATCCTTCAAAAGTATTTATAGTAGAAAAACAGATGTATAATGAAGTCCATGAGATGCATAGCTGAAAATACAAGACATATACAGAAGAAATGCCCTTGAAAGAGGGGCTACAACCACATGAATGATTGAAACTTCCTTTACAGTGTTATTTTATTAGGCTGCAAATTTTTGTGGATTACATGTCAGATCTAGAGTAGATCTGTGTATAAAAATTCAGATGCATGCACTATAAATTCTCCTCTTTCAGATCCCCTTGGAATTTCGGGGTTTACACCAAGCATAAGAAATAGATATGAGATCTAAGAATGCAGATCTACAAGATGATTAAGAAATTTTGAAGTATTCAGAATATGCAAATCAAATCTGAAAAGTACAATGTGTAGATCTCCTCTAATGGATCTCAAAATGAAGGGCAGGTCCCCAACACTCAGAAACCAACTCTCCAAATGGTGCACCCAAACTCCCTGCAACACCACCTACAAGAATAACACAGATCTGGAATAGAAACTGCACTGTAGGGTATAGATAGCTGATGGCCACATGCCAAGATCAAGAATTGAAGCTCATGCACTCCAATACACTTCCTCCAATAGAGCAGAGGACTCCTCCACTGAAATGTCTTAGATCTGAATAGATCTAATATCTACCTATTGCAGCTTGCAAAGACAACCAAACCCTCAACATGATCTGAGTTGTAATTGAAAGGATAAGCTTGGCCTTCAGCCAGATAGTGGACCTTGAAATACAAAATCTCCCAAGATCCACAACAGGAAATTCCAATGCTAAACGACATTTTCAATCTAGGCTAAACAACGAAAGAAATATATATGGTCTAAACAGACAATATATCAAAATATCATATGATGAAAAACCTCCTTATGCTGCCTTCCCCTTCCCTTTATAAGATGTGAGTGTGCAAAACCCTAAAAAACCTTCAATGGAGTCATCCCTTTCACACAAGAGATCGTCAGCTAGAATTATGTTGTGCCTTATTGATGAGCACTCCTCCAATACAGCGTTGTAGATTTGGTAAAAGTTGACCCAGTCAAGATGATTAGCCTCTTTCACACCTAAGGGTGCTTATTTACATAGCCAAGATTTATCCTTTTTCATATTTGACATTGATTTATTCTTCATTAGGATTTTGATTAACCTCCTTTGCACATTTATTCATCTAATTATATTTTTAAAGAAAAAATAATATCCCTATTAGCTGCATGCTAATTTAGGAATATTACACTTGTTCAGAAGATGGACACTGGTTTTTTGATGCCCAGAGAGAAAAAATGGAAGAGTCTCGCATATTGGTAAAGCCCCCGGGACTCTCTTTTCCATTTGGACAAATTTAGCTTTTCGCTCTATCAGGAATACCCTAGGAAAATTCTTAGAAGTTGAAATGTCCTTCCAGCAATCCAGGGACCTGAGTGCATCCATAATCCCTATTAACCTAAATACCAAAGAAGGAATAGCAGATGAAATTTTCCTGAAGTATAAAGATTTCAAATTCATTCGGACATTGGATTACGAGAATTGAACATTTCATTGTCATAGGTGCCACAAATATGGCCACCTTGCAAAGGACTATCCCCTTAGGCATCTCCAAAGAAGGAAAGATGAAAATAACATCCGAGAGTCCATCCCGTTAGTTGGCTCAAAAGAGAATAGGGGTCTAAATGAGGATCTAATGGAACGGGTAGAGGGCTCAGGTGCAGCTATGAATGAATCCCCACCTTCAGATCATACAGAAAATCAACAAAATCAGCCTGCAAAGGATCAAGATCAGGAGCTTCCCTAGGCACAAGATCCTCCATCTGATGCTGGGTCAGCAGGAACATCCCTGGAGGGTATGCATCTTGTCTCTTCTCCCTCACTTTTCACATCCTTTTGCTCATCTATTTTTTACTTTATCTAAGCTTGGTCCCTCCAGGCCCTTACAAATGGAACATATGAAAATTCATGAAGTCTTTTAGTGTGTAGATAGTATCATTACTTCCATCCCGTCATCTTCATTGGCCTCAATCCCTGAAGTTGATACTGGTTTTTCCCCTTCCCTCTTTGGTATTCCTGAAAAACCCCCTACAAACTAAGATCCTTAGTGAATAAACCTTAGAAAGGAGAAGCTATTGGAGGTCTAGAGTATAGTCATGTCCCAATTGGCCCAAGGAAGATGAGAGGAAGGAAATTGAACCTCTCCAAGGTAAAATTTAAGGCAAAATTAGACATTGCTAATGGGAAGTAGAGGTCTCTCTCAGGGGTGCTTAGAGTAGCGCAGTCACCCTCCTAGGGTTATGGATGATTATTCTTTCATACAAGTGTAGGGGTTTAGCTAGTCAACCTAAAAAACTAGCATTAAGGGAGTTGATTAATTCCCACAATATGTATGTCCTTTTTCTCCAAGAAACCTTGGGACAAGGGGAGGAGGTGAAAGGTCTTCTCTCAAGGATGTTTCCAGGCTGGGTGTTCCAGGCTTTGGATTCCCATGGTAGATCGGGGGGATTTACGATGGGTTTTAACTCAGGAAGAATGAAGGAGTTTTATTCCCGGGGTTTTGAAAACTCCCTGGCTATGGAAGTTTATTCCAATGAACTTTTTCACCCTATTCTGCTCCTCAATGTCTATGGCCCTTGTTCGGAGAGAGTGTAATTTTGGAACAATATTTTCACTAAATCATGTCTGAATGACCCAAATCTCATATTGGGAGGTGATCTAAATTTCTCTTTGAGGATATCAGAATCATGTGGTCCCTCTGTGAGGGCAGACCAACTTAATGATTTCTTCACCAATAAGTTTTCCTCCTCTCATCTTGTGGATGAAAATATGATCAAGCCCAGACCAACTTGGAGGAATAGAAGACTGGGAGATGAATGGGTGGCAAAGAAGTTGGATAGTTTCCTTATTAGTGAATATTTGGTGGCAATATCCTCTATCTTTAGACATTGGGTCAGGGATGGTGGTCTATTTGACCACCTCCCCATTCTCCTTGAGATTAAAGGCATTTAGGAAAAACCTAGAGCTCCAGTCAAATTCAACTCCTCTTGGAAAAAATATGAGTCCTTTAACTCTTTGTGCCATGCCACGTGGAGGAAGGATAGACCAAGGGATCCTAGAAAAATGACTAGGAACTTTATGGAGAATCTAAAAAAAATGAATATAGCTACACTGGATTGGGAAAAAGACAAAAAATTAAAGGAGGAGGAGGAACTAAAGAAGGTCAACGAGGAACTAGATTTTCTTGAAAGACCAAAGGGGGCACGATATTCCAACATTGATTCAAGGAACAAAATAAGGGTTCTGGAAGAAGCTCGAATGAAAATTCTGTTGGAAAGAGAAGAAAGTTGGCGCTTGAAAAGTAGGGCCATCTAGCTTCTAGCTAGAGATGAAAATACTAAGTTCTTCCAAAACTATACTAAGTTACATTGATGAGGAAGGAAATAATAGCATTATGGAGCCTGTTACAAAAGAGGAAGTGGAAGGAATCCTAAAATTAATACAGAAGGATAAAATTCCAGGACCTAATGGATGGACGGTGGAATTATTTCAACATTTCTTTAAATTTTTGGGGGAGGATCTTCTAGAGGTGGTGGAAGAGTCTCGCAGTACAGGCTCCATTTATCAGCCTTTCAATTCTACCTTCTTAGCTCTCATCCCAAAAAATTAACATCTAGTGTCCTTTGATGAATTCTGACCCATATCTCTTTGTTCTTGTATATACAAGATCATTTCAAAAGTGATTTCCTCGCACCTGAAACCTTTTCTCTCTAAAAATATTTCCTTGGAACAATTCGGTTTCTTGGACGGAAGGAAAATACATGAGGTTGTTGGGGTCGCCCAAGAAACCCTCCATAGTCTAAAAAGAAGCATGAAAGAAGAAGCCATTTTAAAAATTGACTTATCTAAGGCCTCTAACAGAATTAGCTGGATGTACTTGAGGATTTTAATGACTCACCTTGGCTTCAGGATTGATTTTGTAAACTGGGTTATGGGTTGCATTTCTTCATCTAATATAGAAATTTGGTAAATGGGGCAGCAACAAAATTTTTTAATCCACAAAGGGGTCTCCGTCAAGGATGTCCACTCTCCCCCCTACTTTTCTTATTGGCAGCAAAGGGTCTAAGCCTGATGATACACAAAGCAAGAGACGAGGGGAGTTAAAAGGTATTGAAGTGGCAGTGAATTTATTTTTTACTCATCTTCTGTTTGTTGAAGATATTATGTTATTCAGCAACAGTATTTTGGAAGATTGTCTTTTCCTTAAGGAGGTGTTGGAGCTTTTTCTGAAAGCTACTGGCCTTAGCATAAACTGCCCAAAGTCCACCCTGACAGTGGCAAGTCTATCTAGATTTGAAGTGGGTAGAAAGTGCCTCATTTTGAAGTTAAAACTCTTCGGGACACATTAAGGTATTTGGGGTTATTTTGTAAGCTAGACTCATATCTCATTCATGATTGGAAGTGGCTAATTGCAAAGTTCGAGGCAAGAATGAAGCACTAGAGCCTCAAATGGTTATCTCAAGCTAGAAGACTTGTGTTGATCAAATTTGTTGCTATGGCCATTCCGGTGTACTGGACCAGCCTTTCTTAGGTCCCAAAAATCATCCTATCCTCTATAAATAAAGTGTGCAGTAGATTCTTATGGGCGGGATCTAAGGTGGAACATGTGATGCCTTGGGTGCCTTGGGATAAAATAGTAAGGCCGCAATTCTGGGGAGGTTGGGGAACAAAAGAACTCCCCTATTTCTCGAAGTCTCTGGCAGCTAAATTAGCCTAGAGACTCATTACTCTTGATAATATTTGGATGTTCATTATACAAATAAAATATATTAACCATGTTGTACGTTAAGAGACAATTCCTTAGCTGTGATAAGGAATCAGTGCTTAAGACATTATCTGGTTATGTCACAAATGAATATATATCTGTCTCTGTCTTATAAACCCTTAAAAATTGATTATGTAACCCTTAAATATCAAATCCATGCATGTTTTGCAATGCTATATTTCCCTTATGCTGAATTGAATGAACGGAAGAAAAAGAGAAAAGGATTTCAATCTGATATGTTGTTTCAAACAGAATCTATCATTTTAAAACCCTGAAGAATTAAGTAAAGATAAAGTTAAAACAGAGGAGTGCACATTAAGGTTTGTTTAAATCTTAAATGCATATGTATAAAGATACCTGCTGCTCATTACTCTATTTTATTCACTGATAAGAAAACATTGTGTAAACTAGAAAATTTTTCAGCATAAACAGAATGATAGAAACTTGCATACTCATCCATTAATTTTCCATTCCTGAGTACAAAAATTTGGCTTCTAGGTTCAAAACTCGGAACCTTTTCCTTTCTTGGAATCTTCTTTAAATACAAAATAACAAAACAGTTTCCAACGATGAAACTAATTCTAACTGATTTAACTACTTATGGTGACGGAGATACATACCTCAAAAAGGTCTTATTACAATTTACATGATTTTGAGAAAATAACATAGCGTGAAATTGAAAATTCCTAATCTATAGGAACAACCACTTCTGATACGGTTGCTGAGTCAACGGTCACTTTTTGTTGAAATGATGGAATTCCTTTTGCTGAGTCCATTGAGAATGTTTTGCACTTTTTCCATATCTCACTTTGGGTTGTTGATGAATTCTTGAAACTATGATACTCCAACCTGAATGCAAAAATCTGACTGTGTGTAGGTCTTTCTGTGAAGAGAGTCTTCACCATCCATAACAAATTGAAATGCCTTTGCAAGAAATTAAACATTGTTTCTCCTTTTAAATCTGTGTCTTTTCATGCCTGTTATCCATTTTGCTTTTTTCCAGTATTAATGTATCTTCATAAAATTTCCATGACAGAATGTTTCCTTTCTCTGTCCAACATGAAGGTAAACCTATTCTTATCAATTTATCAAATGATATATCAAACTTGTTCACTATCTCTTTGATTCCTAGTAGTCTCTTTTCTGTAACTTTTCGGATATCATTCCTAATTATCATCTCATTAACCTCCACAACATAGAAATATCTATCCTTTATTCCAATGTCTTCTAATTCCTCATATGTCTTGGAATTAATAAAGTGTATGAACTTTCTAGCCCAATTGGCTCTTTTAATTGATGTTTTCTTATCAGATAGGATCTCTTCTTCATATTCTGAGATAAGGCTTTTTTCCTTTGCAACTATATTCAAGAAGTTCCAATTGGAATTCATTTCTGAGATAATTTCACCCCATATGATATCTTAAGCCTTTATAAGTGAGATATTTCCTTTTAATTTCTCTTTGAGATCTTTAATCTCAGCTTCAGCCTTTTGTAAATTCAGTTTATTCTGATCAGCCTCCTTTTCTAGTGACCGTATGATCTTTGTGGCTCTTTCTAATTCTGCTTGAGCTTGCTTGCGATCTCTTTCTGCCATCTTCATTTTTGTGTTTAGTTGAGCAATCTGTGCTTGGGGATCTGTATCACCTGTAGGAATAACAAAGGTAAAGTATGACTTTCAATGTGATTTTGTAACGAGATGGCAATCTGATTTATTTTAGAAAATTATTCATCTTTATGCAACAATTGTTGACGGAGTTCCTCTTTCTCCTTCTCCACCTCTGCCACTTCTGCAGCCATTGAATGCTCTACAGCAGGTAACTTCAGCTTTTTCCTCAGGGTGGATATCTCTATTCTAGCATTCTCCATGAACTTCTGTACTACATCTTTGTCACTAGGATCTACACCAACCTTTATGATAATCTTTTTCAACTCCTCATTTTGAACTGATAAGGCCCTTGAATTGGCCTTCTCCAACTTGAACTGCTTGATAACATTTGCTAGCATATTTTCAGCTTTAACAGCCGTGGCATTGGTCTTAGTTAGATCATTGACAATTAATTGTCCAGTCTGCATATGCAGATTCATGTTATCCAATAGTGGGATCTTCTTAACATCCATAGTTATATTTACAGCATTGAAACTGATTGAGGATCCAAGAGACATCCCTGTTGGATGTGTTAAAGCCATTCTGAACTGATCCTTCTCGAGATCCATCATAGTTAGCAACCTAGTCTGATTAGTAGCTATGTGATGCTCTGCCTGAGCCTCCACATTAGCTTTTATTCTTTGATTCTTCTCTTCAATCTGTGTAAACACCTGTTTGACTGAGGGCACCTTTTCTTGGTAAAGCTCATGACCTCCCGAAGAAGAGGGAGCATTTTTCTCTTCATTTAAATGGAAGGTAAAACCTGGTGAATTTGAAGAATGATCTTCAGCCAACTTAGTTCTTTTCTCCTCTCTTAGCTCTTCATCATCTAAATCAACAACAGAATCCTTAATTCTTTTATTTATCTTTTCAGTTATAATAGGTGTCTGAATGCTTGTTTTTGCTGAATTTAATTCTCTTGGGTTTGCCAACTTTTCCTGCTTAGGTCTGCTTTCGTGAGTAAAAGCAGAATATCCATTTTTAGCTCTCCTTTGGGAAATTACTCCATAAGGATCATATGACCATTTTTCACCCAGTAACAGATGTGTCTCTTCCAACAACTTAGACACTTCACTAAATGCTTGTCCCATATTTACCACAAAGGGTCCCACACTCATGGGCAACTTATACATGAGACCTTTCTTCATGGTAACAAAATGCACCTGATCTACATTGAGGCTCTGTCTGATGAATTCAAGGGCAAAAAGCCTCATAGGCACAAAATTTCGGAGCCTGTAAGGCTCAATATTAGTTCCATACAATCTTATCTCAGAATATTCCTCAAACACAAACCAATCACCAAACCTGCAACTAGGTCCAAACTGTAAAAACTCCCTGGATTTTGGTAGAAAACAAGGGGGAGAAACCCCATTCACTACTCTATAATAAATTGACATATACTAACTAGAAAACTCAAACAACCCTGCTTCATTTCCCTCTCTTCTAATTATGTCAGTCCAAAATATAACTGACTGCTTCTGTTTGTTGACATCCACTATATTTAACCCCAAACTCATAAATTCCTCAACATTTTGATATAAGAATAAATAAACAATCAACGAGGGGAATTTAAAGGAACCTGTGAGAGAAAAGCTCATCAACTAAGAGCTGAAAATCTCTTGCCAGGAAGATGGAATATCCAGAATTGTCCCTAGTTTCATCATCATTGCATACATTCCTAATACTGATTTGTCAGTTGTAAGGTCATTATCTTTGCCTAGAATTTCTGCAATACAACTCAGAACTGGTCTATTCTCAGCATCAAAAATCTCCAAATTGAAATCTTCACCTTCTAGTTGAAATTCTTTTGAATTTGGTCTCAAATGAAACATACACTAATTAAATTCTTCTCCTGAAAGGTTTTCAAAATAACTTTCCAATGATTCTTCTGAGAATTGAAGTGGTGACTCGTCTTCGGAGAAGCAAAACGCTTGGTGAATCAACTGCGTCGACACCTATAGAACATTCTCCCCTTGCGAATTCATTATAAAGAAATTACTAGGATACATTGAAGAAACCAGCCAATAGATAAATTCAGGAAAGAAATGAGCTTTTGGGATACATGCAGACAGGACACTGGATTTCTTCATGGCAGAAAAAACTGGGGAATTCTCGGCATTTAGGGTTACTTGATGATAAAAGAGGGGATGTTTTACGGAAGACACGGTATCTTGGATGTCTCTCTCACTGTCCATGAGGGAAATGTGGCTAGTCGAACCAGGTAGTGAAAATCGCTTGGCCATGACTGTATAGACAACAGAAGCAATCCATAAAGTAGTGGAGAATGAAAAGGTGGTGGCGACACGGCTCAAAGGGGAAAACAATTACAAATGATTTGAAAATGTGATAAAGATCAATTTAAAAGCTGCACAAACCCGTAATAAATGCCTGAAATGACGTGTAACAAGCCGTTGACAAGGTTTATCATGGATTACAGCTGTCTTCCACTTTGCCTCATGATGCCATTGCGGAGGCTCCTAGAGTACGGCGGAAAACTTTGGCTAGTCCCCCCACAATGAATCTACACCATTGATTGATGTTTACCCTGTGGTCAAATAGGTCAACTGCGGGGGCACTTGATTCGATAACTCACGAGCTCTTTGTGCCTCCGCATTTAATCACTCGGTTATAATCTTCAATACTTGCTACTTCCGCTCGGAGACTTGCTCGACATTTAAACATGAAACTATAATATACACCCAAATAAAGTTTAACAATAAACTTAATTTGCATCGAGCTTTTAGAAACATTTCTTTTTTATGTTACAGTGTAAAAAACATTATACTATAGCATATACTTTTTCTGAATTTCGGATTTTTTTGTTTTTTGTTTTTTTTTTTAATTTTCAAAATAAAATAGAAAAGGATATGCAGATGATCCACAACAAACCCAATGCCAGTTCAGGACTGGTTGATATTTCCCCAAAAAAATTCAAATAATTCATCAATACTATGTAAAGCAACTATAGCCTTGGTCAATATAATTGAACAAGAGCTAGCATGGCATGTGGGGGATGGATCTCTGGTTAGGTTGGGATGTGATCCATCGGTGGGTTGCTCCGAGAGATACACCTTATCAAGAGATATAATTGAGCAGTTGGACCAAAGGGGCTTCAACACTCTAAGCCAGATAGCAAATCATGAAAGATCAACAATGTGGAGACAAGCTTGGTTGACAGCTGATGAGCTCCAGCTTGAGAATATATGGTTGGAGGAATGGCAAGGCTTCATATTAGATCTTCAGAAATTCAACATAAGGATCCGGGAAAAGAGAGATGAGCTAAGGCGGGTCCATTCCCCATCTGGGATGTGCTCTCCAAATTTTGGCTATAATTGGCTCATGTCTCAGAAAGGTTGGGGGGAGCCAGAGTGGTGGTACAAGCCCCTGTGGGAGCCAAAAGCGCCAACTAAAATGATATTTTTATTCTAGTGCATTCTCCAGAAAAAAGTTCCTACTTGGGAGTTTCTTCAGCGTAGGGGAAATATCAGTCTCAGATGGTGCTCATTATTCAAGGATAGTCTCGAATCAGTTCAACATATTTTCCTCACATGTCCTTTTAATATCAGTCTTTAGAATGAGTATTTGAGGCTTCTCGAAATCCCACATCGATGGGAAGGTCGAGATGTGCAGGAAGACTGGCAGAGATGGTGGCAAGAAGCTCCAAATGACATGGTCAGAAATATCCCTATGTTGATTGCTTAGGGAACCTGGATAGTAAGGAATCATGTTATTTTTAAAGACTCTCTTTTTCCGATTAGTATCCTGGCGACAGAAGGGGTCTTCATCTATGATTACATTCCAATCCTCAACAAGCCTGAGTCATCCAACAAGAAAAAATTAGGGGGGACATCCCATGGGCCTATTTTGATGGTGCCTCAGACCCTCAAAATATATGTGGAGCGGGCCTTATCATTCATGTCCATTCTGGAAAACTTCTTAAAGCATTGATTGGTCTTGGGTCAGGGGACTAAAAAATATGCAGATTTAAATGCTTTAAATCTTCTATTATGCTGGTTATCCTTCTTGAGAATGAGAGAGGTTCAGATCTTCGGGGATTCTTTAAAAATCATCAAGTGGTTCAATGGGACTCAAAGATGTCTTAGTTATTTCTTCCTTCCTTTACTTAACAAGGTGTGCCATCGTAAAATATTTTTTAATAAGATATCTATTTGCCACATTTACAGGGAATGGAACCATGAAGTAGACCTCCTATCTAAGGAGGGAATTCGACATGATCTGGGGTACTAGATAGTTGTTGAGGTTGATGGTGGGTTGGTTCAAAATATCGAACAACCTCCCTTTGCCTGATGGTTTTCCTACTTTTGTTGTTTATTTTCCTTGTCTCTTTTCAAATCAGAAATTATGATGTAATTTTGCAACTAAAAATACTTGAAAACTCTGTCTTTGTTTCAGACTATTTTCCTCAATGAGGAGGTCCGAGGGACTGGCGTAAAAAATCATATTTCAGGTTTTGGTCTAAAATATATATGAACTGGATCGGTGCCTACCACCCAGTTTTTAGTTTTTTTTTAATTACCAAACAAACACAGTCTCTACACACCTCTGTTCTGGGCGTATCTTTCCTGATAAGGAAGCCCGAGGGGGGGGGGGGGGTGACGCTCTAAGCTCTCTCTTGTGTTAAAAGGGCTGAGAGGATTGAGGTTCCCCAATTATTATCAGCTGTAACTTTGTTTCCCCCCTTAAAAAGGGGGAAATGCAGTTCTTTTGAATGCATCATGCATATACTATGTAACTCTCTATGACTTAATAGATGGTTTGATTTTTTCTTTGGAAAAAAAAGCTTTTAAAAATCATGGATGTCCTCCTAAGGTAGAGGTTTGAAATTCAAAAGAATATCTTGATTTAGTTGGGAATTCTTACAAATGTATAAGAAATATGTGTACCATAAGGGATAATTTTACCGACTAAATGTATCAGATGTATTGGGATCTTGCTGCAACTTTTGAATGCATGTCCACACTTCTTCATCATTCTAACATTACTCCCTTGCTTTGGTTATACGATCTAGTTTGATAATAGAAATGGAACAAAGCAATGATTCCACATCCTCATCCATTCTTGAGAATGCATTTGCAACAACATTTAGCTTCTCTTTTTTGTAGATGATTTCAAAGTCATAACCCAACATATTTGTAACCCATTTTTCCTGCTCTTCCAAAGATATTCTTTGTTCCAAAAAGTATTTAAGAATATCATGATCAATTTTTACCTTGAAGTGTCTTCCCATTAGATAAGGTCACCATTTCTTTAGTACATGTAGTATTTCCAACAATTCCTTCTCATAAATAGCTTTCTGTAAATACTTTCCTTTGATTATACGACTTTCAAAAGAAATGGGTCTTCCTTCTTGCATTAAAACAAAAAAAATTCCATTTCCTAAGGAATCACATTCCACAATAAAGGCTTTTGTGAAGTCTGGCATAGATAAGACCGGTGATTAGCACATTGCCTCTTTAATATGTTCAAAGGCCTTAGTTTCCTCAGGAGTCCATGAAATGCATATTTCTTCAATAATGTTGTTATAGGTGCTGCTATTCTCCCATAATTCTTAACAAACTTACGATAATACCATGTTAACTCGAGAAATCCTCGTAACTGCTTTATGGTTGTGTGAAATTTCCATTCCTTAATGGATTTAATTTTGTTCGGGTCTACCTTAACACCCTCCTGAGATACAATATGACCCATATATTCCACTTCTTGTAATCCAAAGAAAAATTTGGAGGTTTTTTCATATAATTGTTTCTCCTCCAATATTTTGAGCACCCTATCAACATGTTGAACATTATCCTTCCAAGACCTGTTGTAGATTAGTATATCATCAAAAAATACTAACACAAATTTTCTAAGGAAGGGTTTTAAAATGGAATTCATCAACCGTTGAAATGTAGAAGGTGCATTGGTAAGGCCAAGAGGCATGATCAAAAATTCACAATGATCCTCATGAGTTCAAAATGTTTTTTTCGGAATGAATTCAGCCTTCATTCTAATTTGATAATATCCTGAACGAAGATCCAACTTGGTGAAATAAATTGCTCCATGTAATTCATCCAATAATTCATCAATTATAGGAATGGGAAATATATATCTTTTAGTGAGCTTATTGAGCTCCCTATAATATGGACACATGCGCCATGATCCCTCCTTATTGTGCACCAATACTACTGGAGTAGAGAAATAACTTTGACTAGGTTGAATTATACTAGCCTCTATCATTTCTACAATTATACGCTCAATTTCACTCTTTTGGACATAAGGATATATGTAAGGCATGATTTTTGGAGGAAAAATTCCTGGAATCACGAATAGGTGGGAGTACTTTGGGAGTTTCAAACACCTTGGAATGATTTTCCAAGAGTTTTTGGAGATCTAGAGTAATAGATGATTTTGATGTTGGAACTTTTAGTGAGCATAATTGTGCAGTTACACCTCATTTTTCTTTCTTCATAAGCTTTGTTGTGGCATTAGAGTTTATTACATTTCCCATCTTCCCTGTGATACCCAATAATTCAACTTCCTTTCCTTCCAGAAAAAATTTCAAGAAAATTTGTTGAAAATTAAATGCTACCTTCCTCAAATATTGTAACCATTTTACTCCTAATACACCATCAACACCACCCGCTGGAATGGAAAGTGTTGGACTATTCAATACATATTCCCCCATGGTTAACTTCATATTATGGAACTTTCTATGGAAATTTATAGTTCCTCCATTTGCAACCATCACTTGACACTCTAGTGCTAGGCATAGGAAGAAATTCAATTCCTTGGCTACCTTACAATGAATAAAATTATCGGTACTACCCGAATCAATAAGCACTATTACATTTATGTTCTTGATATGTACTTATATCTTGAGAGTTTGAGGAGTAGTAATTCCTTCCAATGCATTACAAGATATGGTCAGATTCATTTCTTCTTCCTTTAGGATTGGTTCCTTGTGCATATACTCTTCTTTTGAGGTTTATTGTTCCTTTTCTTCCTCCTTTTCACAATCTATGTAAAATAATTTCTTCTCAACAAACGTATGACCTTTAGTGTATTTTCTATCACAACTATATAAAATCCATTCTTCTCAATATAGGGTCTACCTTAACACCCTCCTGAGATACAATATGACCCATATATTCCACCTCTTGTAATCCAAAGAAAAATTTGGAGGTTTTTTCATATAATTGTTTCTCCTCCAATATTTTGAGCACCCTATCAACATGTTGAACATTATCCTTCCAAGACCTATTGTATATTAGTATATCATCAAAAAATACTAACACAAATTTTCTAAGGAAGGGTTTTAAAATGGAATTCATCAACCGTTGAAATGTAGAAGGTGCATTGGTAAGGCCGAAAGGCATGATCAAAAATTCACAATGATCCTCATGAGTTCAAAATGTTTTTTTCAGAATGAATTCAGCCTTCATTCTAATTTGATAATATCCTCAATGAAGATCCAACTTGGTGAAATAAATTGCTCCATGTAATTCATCCAATAATTCATCAATTATAGGAAAGGGAAATATATATTTTTTAGTGAGCTTATTGAGCTCCCTATAATATGGACACATGCGCCATGATCCCTCCTTATTGTGCACCAGTACTACTGGAGTCGAATTATACTAGCCTCTATCATTTCTGCAATTATATGCTCAATTTCACTCTTTTGGACATAAGGATATATGTAAGGCATGATGTTTGGAGGAACACTTCCTGGAATCACAAATAGGTGGTCGTCCTTTGGGAGTTTCAAACACCTTGGAATGATTGTCCAAGAGTTTTTGGAGTTCTGGAGTAATAGATGATTTTGATGTTGGAACTTTTACTGAGCATAATTGTGCAGTTACGCCTCATTTTTATTTCTTCATAAGATTTTTTGTGGAATTAGAGTTTATTATATTTCCCATATTCCCTGTGATAACCAATAATTCAACTTCCTTTCCTTCCAAAAAAAATTTCAAGAAAACTTGTTGAAAATTAAAAGCTACCTTCCCCAAATATTGTAACCATATTACTCCTAGTACACCATCAACACCACCCATTGTAATGGAAAGCGTTGGACTATTCAATACATATTCCCCCATGGTTAGATTCATATTGTGGAACTTTCTATAGAAATTTATAGTTCCTCCATTTGCAACCATCACTTGACACTCTAGTGATAGGTATAGGAAGAAATTCAATTCCTTGCCTACCTTGCAATGAATAAAATTATCGGTACTACCCGAATCAATAAGCACTATTACATTTATGTTCTTGATATGTACTTATATCTTGAGAGTTTGAGGAGTAGTAATTCATTCCAATGCATTACAAGATATGGTCAGATTCATTTCTTCTTCCTTTAGGATTGGTTCCTTGTGCATATACTCTTCTTTTGAAGTTTATTGTTCCTTTTCTTCCCCCTCTTCACAATCTATGTAAAATAATTTCTTCTCAACAAAATTATGACCTTTAGTGTATTGTCTATCACAAATATATAAAAGCCCTTCTTCTCATTTTTCTTCTAATTTTTGTGGTGTCAACATCATAGGTCGTGGAAGTCTAAGAGTAGCAGGACTTCCATATTTATAGCTGTGAGTGGTAGGCTTCCTTGTCGCCATAATTTTTCTTTAATTTTTTCTTTCCAACTTCAATGGTTTCTCCAATGTAACAGGTTCCAAAAATCAAACTTCATGTTTGATGTTATCCTTTAGAGTCCCTACGAAGACATAATTCCTATGTTCCTCTAGAAATTATTTTTTTTTTCTTTTTTTTTGCTCGTTTAGACTAATCCTAATCTTCCCATATTGTCTCCTCCCATCCCACCCATGGGTTTCGAACCGGTGACCTTGCAGAATGGAGTGCCTTAACAGCGCACCCCATCACCGACTGCTCTACACCACGTGGGCATGTTCCTCTAGAATATTATTTACCCTTATATTAAATTTTTGGAAGTCCTCAATGTGCTCCACCATTGAACCCTTTTTTTTAGATTTGTCAATTGGCTAAAGAAGGTGTTTCTCTTTGTATCCTCATAATGTGCTATCATTTCCTCTATAAAAATTGACCAAATGGAAATTTTTTTACAGGATCAAATCCATCGATACCATACAAATTTATTTTGTTCTAAATATAAAGTTGCAATATATATATTTTGTGTGTTTCTCACATTATGGAGATTAAAATATTGCTGCATCTAAATTATCCACATTACAGGATCCCTGCTATAAAACTTCCTGATATCGATCTTTAGAATATGTTGGGTCTTCAATCCAGCATTAGAGTATATGAAATCATGATATTGATTTTTATTTTGTTCTCATAATGAGTTTCCTCTACTACGTTTTCTCCATTTGGAATCATTTCTTGTCGCAAATTTGTGAAGCCTTCCGTCAAATCTTCAATGTATTCTGTTATTCATCAATAATTTTTACTATGTGAAAATGAATAAATATCAGTCCTAGATTTCTAAAAACAAGATTCATGAATATTGTGAGTTTTAGAAATCTCACTGCCTTCATTATCCTTAGGATAAATTACTCACCGTTTCACTCTTCTATCATGTCATGGTCAGCTTACCACTCCTAGAGGACCCCTCATGGGCTCATGCCATTTATCTTTATCCTAGTTTTCCACCCATGACCTCAGTACTCTATTTTACCTTGCCTCACCCCTCCACTTTCCATCTAGGATCACCAACCAACCTACTTTTTCCCATGTTCACCAAATATATTAAGCATTGATGGTCTCAAAAGATACCTCTATGAGCTCTTTAGATCAATAAATTACATCCATTTATATATATTCAAATACACCCATTGATAAAAAAAGCTCTGTTTTTACACTGTTGAGATCCCAAGCCTAATTTCAGCAAAGGACAAGTCAAAAGAGCCTCCCACTAGGTCACTAGGGTTTCATAGGTTGTAGGGTTATTTTGGGTGTTCTAAATCACTATTTTTCATGTGCTATAAGCTAAATCAACTATGAGAGAAAGTCAACACTTGTTTGTCCAAGATAGATTAGAAAGGTCTACAATGAAGACACCTTATCAATTTTTAGTGATGCAAATGATAACTGTTCATTTTGACATTTCTGTAGGAATGCCAATATGATTATCACTAGAAAAAATTGGTAAGGTGAGAGGCTTGCTCCTCATTAAAGGACATCCACAAAAAAGAAGGAGGAAGCAGCCTATGTTCAAGAAAATCAGGATTCCTAAACTTGATTTGACCAGCAGTATGCCCAACAAGGATCCAATGTAGCACATAGAAGGTTTGCAAGGACTGTTGAAGGTGACTCCTAGGGTTTTTCAATGTAAAATATCTCACTGCCTTAAAGGGAAAGAATGCAAAGAGTATCAGTGAGAGAGGTCAAGCTTTCAAGAGCAGTCAATTGCCATCAAATGGGAAAAGGAATAAAATACTAGGGTTGAGTTTCAAGATGAGAAATCAAGCTAATCATGAGGTTACTTTTATGTGACTAAAGTTGTCAAAATCCAAGAATGTCAGAAGGGACAAGATCAGTATGACATGGCACTTGCAAACTAGAAGTGGCTAAAGGGAAAAGGAATACATTTTTATAAAAAAAAAGAACTTGTTAGATATAGGTTTATTATTCCTCACTACACAAATTAGTAAGGAAGAAACAAAACATGTTTTCATGTCACTCACACTTAGAAATGTCAAAAAAGGGATAAAAACATGTTTCAGTTTCTCAGTGAAAGAAAAAAGAGGTTTGACAGTGCTAAGACCCTCAAGGTTAAAAATGAACTTTTTCATTTCTCCAGCAAGCTACCACCAAAGGCAGAAGAGCTACTTTGAAATTTTTTCAAGTCACCTGCAATAAAAGGTCAAAAATATATCAGTCAAAGTGATAAAGTGACAAAAAAACTCAAAAAATTAGAAAATTTTGGTTTTCAAGTTTAATGTATTTTCCCTAAAAAATATAAAGAACCTCTCTGCTCTCTTCATATCTTATTTTTCATTTGAAAAGAGCGAGAAGCCTTCAAGAGAAATTTTTTAAGTTCTGGCAGACTTGGGAAAACGTTTCCCTACACTACGTGCCTGAAAACCCCTGCTACGCTCCTGGAGCTTGTCTACCATGTGAAATACACTGACTGTTGTGTGCCTATGACCCAGTGCTATGCATTTACTGTCATGCAGAGCCAACAGTCTGCACCTGGAACCAACGTGCAACCTCTCCTAGGTGCTACGAGTTTTTCACTGCATGCAGACTACCCGATAGACCCGGCTTGCTATGCACTGAACGCTACACGAAGAGACCCAACAGGTCTGCTCACCCTACTGCATGACAATTTCCTCTGCTGCACAAGAGTTCTTTCAACTTTGCACGTTCAATAACGGCCTGACAAGCCTGGTGGCCTTTGCCCGATAGGCCCGATAGCCTTTAACCAACTGGCGCGGTACTACGCGACTGTGCTGCGCATTCAGCAGCGGCTCGATAGGCTCGTGCAACCACCCAACTGGCCCAGTGCTACATGCCTGTGCTGCTTGTTCAGCTTGAAGAGTCTCTATAGGAACTCAAGCCCAAATTTTCTCAAAAACTCCTCAAAAGTCACTTCTAAGGGTTTCCTAGCACCTTTGAGGGGTAAGTACAAACAATACCATTTCATTTCCAAAGTTCTTGTCATTTAATTAGAGGAATAAACCATAGGTTTATCCATCAATTTCACAAATAAATATTAGGTTTTTGACCTTCAAAAAAAGAGTTAAAAAGAAAAATGTCAAGGGAAACTAATAGTGGCAGTGGTGAGGGAGGCTAAGGGCCTAGAAGACAGCAGAAAAAGGGTGGAAGGGTAAAAATATTTGAGCCACTGAACACCAAGGAATTGATGGCCTCTCCTATGACAGTTACATATTTACAAGAGGTGGGTTGTTTTGAATTTTTTGAAAGGATACAACAAGTCCAAAGTCACCCTGAGTTGACCAAGAAGTTTATCCTTAACCCCCGTGACCATCAAGTACATATAGCAGGGGTAAATTTTGAACTATCCACCAATACAATTTCTATGGCCACTCGGATACCTAGTATGGGAGAAAAGTGGTTCAAGCAAGAAAATTTGGACCTAATCCATTATCAAACTTTCTTGAAACCTATATACCAAGCTGACTACAAATCCATTTTTCCATTTTCACATCTACTAGAGAGATATGCACCCTTGATGAAAGTCATCATGAAATATTTTACATGTGAGGGTAGGTTTTCTAGGCTTTATTCCTACCATATAGAACTTCTCATGCACTTCACTAGGGCCAAGCTATTACATTTTCCCTATTATATTTGCAGAAGTATTGATAATATGTCTTACATTGTGCAAAAGAGACATTCTTCACAACAAATGCAAAGTATTTTTCACCATTGTCTTATCGAGATGATTTTGTTACATCAATTAGAGAAATAGGGTATTCCATGGGAGGTGTTCATCGCCCATGAAGTTTTCACAAACCCACAACCTCATCATTAGCCAAATTTACCCTCATCATCTCATCCACCTCCCTTCGTTCCTCCATCACCCCCCACTGACCATGGCTCCTCATCTACACATGAATCCTCTCCTCAAGAAAACCTTTGTCCCTCACCTTCTCCTAAAGCATAAGATCAAGAAGAGAATGATGAAGAAGAGGCAGATAATAAAAAGGAGGAAGATGGAAGTGAATAAGAGAATGATGAGGAAGAGGCAGAAAATGAAGAAGAGGAAATTGATGATGATGAGGAAGAGGGAAATGACAGTGACAAGAGGCTAGCAATGAAGAAGAGGAAATTGATGATGATGAGGAAGAGGGAAATGACAGTGACAAAGAGGCCAGCAATCAAGAAGAGGAAATTGATGATGATGAGGAAGAGAGAAATGACAATGATGAAGAGGTAGAGGATGATGAAGAAGAGGAAATTGATGATGATGAAGAGGAGGAGGATGAAGAAGAGACAGAGGCAAATAATGAAGAAAAAGGCAGTGAACAAAATAGTGAAGATGCAAATACTAATGAAGAAACTGATAAATACACCTCTAATAGTGACAACACAGAAAATGATGAAGGCCATGATAATGTTACAAACACAAAGGACAGTGATGAAGAAGAAACCATGATAACTGATCTCCCTAATAATTCTGACAACAGTGACACTTTGAACCAAAAAACCAGTGAAGAGGTTGACAACAGTGGTGAAGATCACAACAGTAATGCTAGCATGGAGGAAAATGAAAGTGAGTCTCAAGAGAGTAGTCAAGAACATGGTGCAAAAGACATCAATACAGAGATAATTGAGGAAAATAAAGGAAGTCTTGAGATCAACCATGGTGAGGGCATTCAAGTAGGAAAATTTGAGCTTTTCCCTCTCACATATCATAGAGGAAAAAGGCATGTGTTTGTTGCCTCTAAAAGGAAAGGGACCATGCCATCCACCTCAGCTCAGGAGACTGACAAAGGAAAAAAAAAGGTAAAGGAAGAAGAAGAAGATCATGAGGTTGAGCAGGAGTTTGAAATCAATCAAGTGGATAGTGATGAGGAGAATGAAGCAAGGATCTCAAACTTGCTCATCTAGAACAAAAATGCCCTCGTTGAAGACCTCCAATAAAATTTAGATAGGGCCAAGAATGTGAATGATTCCCTTGACTTGGAGAACAAGCAGGTAGGAGAAAAAAATTATATTTATGAGGCTAGAGCCATCAAGGCTCGGGAATAAGCCCAAAAGGAAGAGGTAAAACTAGAATAGTTCATGGGCACTTATGAAGAGAGTGAGGATGAGGAAGGAAAAACTAGGAGGAGACCTAGAACCATGGCATTGAAGAAGGCATTGGAAAAGAAAAGGGAACAAGAATCAGCCCTAGCAGAACAACTCCCTCTAGATGAGTTGTTGGCCATGGAGATAGCACATGATCGGGAGCCTTCGTTGGAAAGAGCCTACATACACTTGGAGGCTAAATTGAAGAAAGAAAATCAAGATCTTGATCTCCAAAGGAAGATGACCAGGAATTATGCCCGAAGAAACCAAGTTGCAAGGGATAAATCAAGAAGCCCCAAACCAAGATCCAAGCACTAAAAGAGGAAAAAGGCCAAACTAACCTTGTAATCTTGGAACAAGCTTCTCTACAGGTCTCTCAAACCCATGACGCACACATCCACTAAATTTGGGAGAATTTTGACAAATTTTGGTTTTTCGCTGATTTGGAGGGCGGAGGGGGTAGAACCTATGGTGCTACACTTTTTATCATAGCATATTCAGGAGGAAAGGCTTAAATTTTTGGAATCCTCAGCTCAAGAATAGCATTATCACAAAGTTTCAGGTCAATTGGAGTTGTTTTGGTCCTCTAAAAGGGTAAAAAACACCCTAATTTTCTGTTGGAAACACGATTGCCATTAGACCAAAACCTGCAGGCATTAGTATCTGATACAAGCTCCAGAGTTAGGATAAATGAGAGGTGGTTAGTCCATGTTGCAAAACACACAGGGAGAATTGAACCCAATGTCCAACAATCTGCCCCCCAACGCGAGTCGGGTGAGTTTCGAAGTCGAGACCTGTCGCTCTAATACCACTTGTTGGAAAGATGATTAACATTAGACCAAAACCTATAGGCATTAGTATCCAGTACAATCACCAGATTTAGGATCCACAAGAGGCAGTTATTCCATGTTGTGAAACACGCGGGGAGCGTTGAACCCAATGTCCAACATTTTCACCTTTCTACCTAGTTTTCAAGACATGTGCTGCGCCTTTACTAGCCTTGGAAATTTTTCTTTTTGAATAGTTTACTGGGGTCAAATCAGGAAAAACGTGGTATTTCTGGAAAGTAGACTCAACATGCTTTCCAATGATCCATCACAGAGCCTATTCCGACATCAGGAAGGCCTTCAAAACCTTGAATCAAGTTGACCTAGTTTTCATGATCCTCTACTACGCCCTTGGCATGGAAATTCATCCTAAAACTCAGTGCTGCGCCCTTATAGATGAAAAGTAAAAAATGTATGCTCGGAAAGTTTTTGGAGGCTTGGCAGAGCCCAAATGTCAATTTATTTGCTAAAAATGCCCGAAAATATATTTTGTTTTAGAAATTTTGTGCCTTGGGCCTTGCAAGGTCTCAATGACAAAAGTGACATTTTTTATTAGCCAATGGGCTTCTAGAGAATATTTTAGGTTTTCTCCTCCTTGCTTGTTAAATAGATCATTGAGGATTCATGTTTAATGTTTGTTGTTATGACTCTTGTGAGTAATACATAGTCTTTTGGAGCTTGGAGAGAAATTGGTGTTGTGTAGCTTCTGAATGGCTTGTTTTGCTTATTGATAGAGAAGGTTTTCTTGTAGGATCCCTGAGCTTGGTTAATGGTGATGTGCTTCTATTCAGTTATATTTTTCTTGTGTATCATTTTGTTTCATCCTTCTATATTGCAGTAGGAAAAAATATTTAGACTAAGAAATGTTGTTTAGAGACACCTTAGCTCTGTTTCTCCTTCACTGCTTCTATGTTTTCTTCTACTAAGTCAGTCTAGAGAATTCTTAGTTGCTCTCTAGACCCATCTAAGCTTGTTTATCTTATGAATGGTTTAATGTAGTAGATATCATATATGATTTATGGTTGGACCTACTTGTTTGATATCACTAAAACACTATTCTTGAGGTCTCTCTTTGAAGTACCACTGATTAGGTCTGCTGAAGAGGTTATGTTTCGATCATACCCTTTGTCCATGCTTGAAGTGTTGTTTCAAAGATCTTTATGGTTATTATTAAATATTTTTATGAGTTCCCTCTTCTTTGATTAAAGCTATTTTTTTATCTTAAATGTTTTCTAACCTTGAATGTGAAATCACTAGAAGTTAAATGAGTTTCTCGCCTTCTATATTTCATTGGATTGTTTTTATGAAATGCTTATCTGCGTAAGTGGAATCAAAGAGTTGCTGGTGTGCCCTGTCTATTGATTACTTCTTTATGCTAAATATTGTTGAAGTGCCTTCTTGTTTTAAGTATTTAAAAAAGGATTCTTGATTTCCCTTTGCCCTACTTTGTTCATAGACTTGATGTTCAATTCATTTCACCAAACCTTGAGAATCCATCTGACCATGCTAGATTTTCCCTGTGATGCTCCCCAATCCATTATTGAACCTTCCATGACCTTTTGTAGACTCCATAGCCGAATGAATTGAAAATCTCTCATTCCATCTATTCGACTTGATCATCTACCCAACCTAAACAAACAAACAAACCCTAAACTTAACAACTAGCGTAAAATCAAAAGCTAAAAGCAAACAAGTTCACATCCTTTGCAAAAAATAGAGAGAGCCCTCTCTGAGTCCAGGAAGGCTAGGTCCTAGGACTCCAAAGACTAGTCTGATGTTACCCTCTGCATTTGGTCTGCCAATCTACTAAATCACGGGACACTAACATCTTCTTTTAGATCATTCTTCATGTCTTCCATGTCTTCTTTTATGTATTCAATGTTTCCTTTCAATTTTACTTCTATACCTTCGATGTTACATTCCATGCCATTCTTCAATCCATTCATGTCTTTCTTCAAACCTTCCATCTTAGCTTCCATTTAATTTTTGGCTACTCTTTGTCGGAGCGAAATTTGTTGCACCTGGTCTCGTAATTTTGATATAGAATGTTGCAATTATTCTTCTTGATCCGTAATGGTAGAGATTTCTGAGTGCTTAATGGGTGTGGAATTATTTTTGGGAGGAATTATAGAATCCAATACTAATATCTAAACTTCAATATTCCCTTGGAATTACTTCAGAATTAATTTTCAAACAAAATTTGGAAATTAAAAAAAAAAACGATACACACCTTTTTTTTTTTTGAAACACTCGATATTGAAACTAGTGTATCTCTGTGATTTAGTATCCCTGAGATTTGATCTTCGGTCTTGTAGTATCACTATGTTACCTGTTTCCAATGCCACAAGTGAGACCTAATTTGGATTCCTCAAGGAAAATTATTTCACAATCTCCCACAATGACCTAATTATGGTCTCGTTCAGTAGAGTGAACTTATATGATGTGCCACGTGTCCGTGTTTTGTATTTTAGCTCTCAAATTGATACAAAAGAAACTACAATCTGTGAAATTTAGACCATTTTTTACATAATTTGAATCCAATGCCCAGAGAAATTTATGATGAGTTTCCTAAGGTCACCTATTTGAGATGAAATTCAAGAGCATGTAAAAACCCTAACTTCCTGATATCATATGTCCACAAATATGGAAAACTAAGATCTAAAATTTTTACACGATGTTCCTCAGGATTTCAGTGCAAATGGGTATTTTTTTCAGCATCTTAAAGTGTAGGAAAAAATTTATATCAAAAATTCCATGATGGCCTATTTGCAGCAGCGAAACCCTAGAATCCAAAGCTCTGATACCAAATGTTATGAAACTAGCTCACAAAATAGAAGTAAAGAGAGATCAATTACTTAGTAATCAATCTCTTCGAGGAGGAAACCTCCTTTAAATTACATAAATGAACAATTATTGGATTATTAAAATGAAAAAACCTCCTTTCTATATATAGGAGTCCATGGGGTCACAATATAATCCTAGCCGACCTAATAATAATAATGTAAGGCACAACAATAACGATAGTGAGCTTTTATGGGGCACAATAAGAACAATATGGGGACTACAGGGGTACAAAAATAAAAATAAGGGGGCTACGCTAATAACAATAAGGGAATACACTAGTAATATAGGCACCTAACATATTTCATGATGGAAATAAATTTGTAAAGGGATGTGACAGTTGTTAGAGAAGGGGTCAACCACTCGGGTAAGATGAAATGTAATTGCACCCTCAAATAGTTTTAGAACCATTTGAGAAGTGGGCCTTAGAATTCTTAGGACTATTTAATCCCTCATATTAGAAAAATTCCTACATCCTTGTCTGTACAAACTATGTCACAAAGTGAGTTGAAGCAAAGGCACTAACCAAGGTGACTGAACAGGTCTTTTCAGACTTTCTATTTGAAGACATTTTTGTTCGCTTTGGAGTACCTCAAGAAATAGTGACAAGTGGAGGACCACAATTCACATCTCATTTGATCCAGAATCTAGTTGAGAAATACAATATCTGTCACAGGATTACCTCACCATATCATGCACAGGAGAATAACCAAGATGAAAGCACTAATAAGGTTATTGAATGAATTCTTACCAATATCTTGGCCAGTCACTGGAGGAACTACGCCGATAAGATTCTAGGGGCACTGTGGGAATACATAACTACATGAAGAAACACCATGAGTTTCTCACCACATGAATTAATGTATGGTAAAAATCGTTTATTTCCCATAGAGTTCAAAATAAAAACACTGAGAACAACATTACAAGTGAAGCTGGATTTGGATACAACACAAAAGCATCAGTTGAATTAGCTAAATGAATTAGATGAGAAGAGATTGGCTATTAGGTAGTTGAAAAATATCATCCAACACCAGAGGACTAAGTTGATAAATTCATAAAAATAAGGTGTTTTAGAAGGGACATTGGGCTCTATTATATGATTCACGATTCAAATATTTCAAGGGGAAGCTCTATACTAGATGGCTAGTTCCTTATGAAGTTGATACACTCTTTTAAAATGGGAATGTGAAATTAGTCACCATAGACAGTGCCAGGATGCCATTACTTGCCAATGGGAATTGTCTCCGGTTATATCATAAACCAAGCTCAAAGGATGCATTTGTCAACATTGTCTTAGGATGTAACCTGCAAGTTATGAGGGCAGGGGAAAATTTTCCAGCGTTGCCAAAATTTTAAATTCTCAATCAGTGTAACACCTAAAAAACAAATTTATTTGGCAGTTGATACACCAAAAAATATATAAAAAGAAAAAAAAGAGAAAAACAAATAAAAATAAAAATAAAAAGAAGAAAAAATAATAATAAAAAATACATCTGTCTGTGAAAACCTCTTATAGGTGTGTAGGTAGATAATGGTAACAGTTGAAAACCACTTGGTGGCAGTTCTTACACGTTTTTTTTCTTTCCTGTACCAACCTTTTTTTCTTTCACATAATGATAAATACTATGTTGTTACAAGTCTAAGTTTTATTTTTATAAGGATTTTCAAGGGAATAATACCCTCAAAGGTATATACTATTGTAAATAAAATTTCCTTTTTAAATATCTATCGATCATAAGCAAATACATTTGTTGTTACATATATAGAAGTTGACGAATTACAGCAGGGAACCAGTTACAACTGTTTGCCTCAATAATCGTCATCACCAGTATTTTTTCATCGATATCAATCACATCACCCTCTGGTAGGTCATTCAAAAGGTATATTTCTTTTCCTTTATTTAACAGTTATGTCAATTAATATGACATTCCATTTTGACGACTGGGGATGGGCTTTGCATTTAAGTTTAGGGTTAGGTGAATCATTTTGTGATTTGTAATCTAACATGACTTGAAGTGAAATATCCCGTAATCATTAACAAATACCACATTCATTACCACGTTTTTATATCAATCATGTAAATAGTGTAAGTCATACCAAAATCATACTTCCATCTCCGGATTAATAATGAAATGATAACACACATTGTATGATTTTTTTATCCGATATCCTTGCCTACTACCCTGAAATCTACCCCGAAGAAGCAGTGCATCCTCATTTCGCAAAATTTTCAAAGAACTGTGATGGTGAGTAGAAAAAAGTGTAGAAGGAATTGTCTGTAACAGAGGATGGGAGGAGGAGTAGTAAGACATGAGCCAAATTCCACTGAGGCATCGTATAATTTCCCAGAGGCATATGAAATCTTCATAGAAATAGGGTGGCTTGAGTTTTTCGAGCAACTTAAGGGGTTAGATGAAATAATTACTCTGAAATTTTCTCGGAACTTGAATAGGAATAAAAAAAAGGTCATAGTTTTAAATTTGGAGGTTACAGAGGAAGTAATTTCTAGGGTATCAACACTTCAATCTAAAGGGAAGAATTGGTTCAATCGGAAAATTAATGATCCATCCCTCAAAACTAAATTTCTACGAGGAGATGAACAACTTGTCAAAAAAGGTAGGGGAATTGACTTCCTTTCCCTTCAACAACCATGGAATGTTTTTTGATTATTTATCATTAAGTATATTACATGTGAGGGACTAGTAACGATAGTTTTTAACTATCATTTTCAGTTGTTGAATCATCTCTGGCACATATAATTGATCAACCTTGCTTACTTCCCATTGGGAAGTTTAAATCATATGGTTATTTTGGTGAAGGTGGCCTCGCACTTAGAAAGCTATATCACTAATCATGGTATTATAAAATTAATAATAATTGAAACCCTCGAGTGGAAAGGATGAAATTGGGAGGATTTCATTAGAAAAAATACAATAAATCCACACCAGAAATGAGCTAAAACCTCCATTGGTACTCCAAAAGAAACTGAGGTAGCTGAGGAATGGGGGGAGTCATCCAGAAGCAGAATCAAGAAAAGATCATTGGAGAAACCAATAGATGGAAGAACATAAAATAGGAGGGTCAAGGTTGGCACTCAATCGGAACCCTCACCACCTTCTAAAAAGAAGTCAAGAAAGAAGGAAGATGCAATGAAGTAGAAGAAATAGGAACAGGCCAGGTAAGAGGATACTCCTTTTCCAGGTAAGAACGAAAGCCAAACCCTACTTCTTAAAATCGAAGAATTAAAAGCAGAAAATAAGGAATTAAGGCAAAAATTAGAGGATAGAAAAATGGAAACATGGGTTCTAGGTCTCAATACTCTCGTGGAGGTTGTTGATAAGTTGAGAGAAGAAACTACACTAGGCCCTGTATGTATAACATGTCATAATATTTTGGGAACAACATGATATAAAATTTGTGTTGAAAACACTATCTCGAAAGAAACTAAACCATAACCACGTGAGGTGGATACATAAGAACATGTTGAAGATGTTGTTATTACTCAAGAACCAATAGCTAAAATGGAGAATCCCATGGTATTCAACCTTGAAACTGAAACATGTGAACCTGTAAAAGGTGTTGTTTCTATATACAAGAACTAACAATTGAGGAAAAAGTTTTTTACGAAGAAAAAGTGAGAGTTGTTCCACAAGAACCTGTTGATGAAGCTTTTGTTACACAATAAACTGTGACAGAAGCAAAACAACTTGAAACCTCAGATGTTGTTACACCCCTACTATTGTTGGATGTTAAAAAAAATGGGACCCTAGTGTAGAATGGTGCTCATTAAAAAAATTTCTGGTATCAGAATTGTAAAAGTGGAAACAATTGGAACTCTCCCTGAAAAAGGGAGTGATTTCCATGGAGGAACATCAGAAATCCATTCATACTCTTGAGGATCACTGGGATGAAGAGTTTTTGAGAGAATAATGGATAAAGTGGGAAGTAAATAAATCCAAGAAGGAGAAGGAATAAAATATACAACAACTAGAGAAATTGGTCAAGGAATTGACTGAAGAAATAGGTAATATGTATAGAGTCACCTTAAAATATTTAAGTAGGGAGGCATCTCCGTCTTATCCAATTTTCTTGTGGGAAAATTTTTTATATTTTTGAATGAAAGGCTATCTATGAGAACATAACCTCTATCTATGAGAACAAACCCTATCAAAGTAACTCCACTCAAACTTTCCTGAATGTCTTTTGTCCACGTGATTTTGATGAACATAGCTTGTTGTGCGAAATTTTCATACATAACATATTTGATAAGAATTCTAGTTTGCATATGGTCATACAATTTTTCTTCTATATGGGGGATTTGAAATTGCGCACTTTCATATCCTTTATGAGAAGCCAAGTGGATTGGAACCTTGCCATGAAACCATCCACTGAGAATGAAGAGAAGGAAACCCTGTCGGAAAGAGCAGAACCTAGTAAGGCCACTGAGATGAGGCGTGACTTCAAGAAGTTTCTCAGTACCCCTAACATGGTGGAGAAATCATCCCTCTATAGGAGAAAAATTGTGGGGCTTTTCATTAATGTATTTTCATAGCTAAAAATACAAGCATTAGTCGGATGTCTAAAACAAACAAAGGCTGGTACTGAAATTATACAAGCAAGTAATCCTTTTTGGGTTCTCTAATTTTGTGATTTTTATTACTTGATTTTATGAATATGCACGAATTGTGAAAACAATGGGAGATTTATGGATAGGAATCAAATTCAATTTCCCCTTGATATGGATTCCAGTTGAGCACTATCATCCCCATTTCCAACTATGAAAATATGAATATGGATCTTGGCCACATTAGCTAATGGCTACCCAATGTTACAGGTTAGTCGATGAAGACAATACTGGAACTTATAATTTGACAGCGTTACATCATTATTATAATAGTGCTACCATGGTTAGAAAACCTGATAATTCTGAATATTATGCATGAGGACATGTAATGGCTTCAGTTGGAGGAAGATGTTGGGTGCAATATTTAAGGATATTTCAGGCACCTCTTTCCCTATTTTTGGTCATTTCCTTTGATTAAACCTATGAATTCCTTGACACAATGCCACTCTCCCTGGTTATAAAATCATTATTTTATGTGAAATATTATTATTCCATTTTCTGTTAAATATTGAATGAAACAAAGTATTTTAAGAATGACTAACTAGAGAAATTGTGGAAGAGGTAGTTTGGATATTTTTCTTTCAAGTGTTACTATAATTAGGAAAGAATAGGGGCTAAAAAATGGTTGTTGTCACTTGCTGTTACATCCCGAATTTTCTACTACACCCTGAAGTTTGTTTTTACACCTTTAAGTTTATGTTACACCATGAAGATGTTGCTACACCTCAAAATGCCAAAGACCATGACCGTTATTCTAAAAGACAACTGTTGAATATCATGAGAAGTAACTCCATGAGGGCAGTTAAAGAAAGATTTGATCAGTTACGATTACAAATATGGTGTAACCAAAATAGTTATTCTAATTGAATATTGTTTGTAACAACTTCTATTTTTTTAATTCGACCAGCATGACAATCACGAGATTCTCATGACTGATTCATTCCCTAACTGTGGGACTCGTAAAAGTCTTTATAAAAAGGCTCAGTCTCATAACGAGGGTAATTCAACACAATAACAATATCGACATTTTGATCTTGTATTCTTAAGTTATTTTAATACAGTATGCATCTAGTGAATTTTTACATATTTCATGTTGAATATTTAACTAGTTTCCGTTCCATCCCTACACCCTATTAGGGAGAAAGGGTCTGCCTCTTTAGCAGGGATCGTAGTAGTAGTAAAATAATTTATTTCACTATATTGGTGTGGATTTATTATTTTCATTGGATATATTGTAGTACAGAGGCACTTCTGTTTACATATTTATTATATGTTGTTACACCGGATTGGTTAAATCTATAATATTCAATTAATTGTTATAATCTAGTTCACAATGCATGGCACACCTATTGTTAGTGTAAAATATTATTGCAAGTGTATGAAAATATCCTACTTTATGTATGTGTGACGATTAGCCCTAACAACATAGATGGCCTCTTAACCCTTTATATCTGCAATAGATAGTTAGAACAATCCTCCAAAAATCCAGATCTATGCAGTAAAAGTAGCTAAAAAATAAAAATAAATAGTAATAATTGATGCAAAGTTAACTCCAACTATCCAACAAACAAGACAAGATTAAAGAATTATTTTATATTATAACACCTGGTGAAGGAAACAAGTAAATGTTACCAGTCCCCCTAAATGGGATGGGTTATTGTTTGTACTCAATGTTTTAGATTCAAAATTTTATCTCTCTCAATGGTATAGAAAACCCAAAGCATGTGTTGAACTCAAGTGGAAAAAGAAAATAATAGGGACAATGAGAATGATAAAAGTGAAAAATTAATGGAAAAACCCTCCTATTTATAACTTCTTGGAATAGAAAAGGGTTTCCGGAACAAATCAATCTCAAGATCAGTGATTTCCTGTGGACACAGACTTTAGATTATGAGAACACAACCTTCAGATGCCATCATTGTTACCAGACAGGGCACCTTCAGCACTCCTGCCCCTCATTTCTGGAAAAAAAGAAGCAAAACCTCCCCAAATGTAAACCCAAAAGATGGATACATAGTTATCTGCCTCTCGTATATGATGAGGAATGCTCTCATTCAGAAGAGGAGGATATCGAGGAAGAAATGGAGCAGGATAAGCAAATGAAGGATCGTTCCTTTGAAGTCCCTCTAGGTCCCCCTGTGACAACGGCTACTCAGAAACGTAACCATGAGTCCTCCTCTTCCGACACAGATAATGAGACTCCTCCTTCAATAAAAAATACACTACAAGTGGTTCTAGCCTAGCCACACCACTCGGGTTGGGTCAAAGTCAACAAAAATAAAGGGAAAAAACTATACATGGAGGATTTTGCCCAATCTTGGTAGAACCCTGTTTCTATGAACTTTTGTTTCTGAATCTTGCATCTATGTTCTTTGTCTGTTCTATGTTTTCTCTTCGGGACCGAGGTTGATAGTTTAACATCTCCGGTTGGCACGTTTCTTGTCTCTCTTGATTGTACTCTCATTGTACCATATGTTCGGTTAATAGAATCAATCTTACTTAGAAAAAAAAACTGCTTGCAATATTTTATTATATTTTGTTGGAGGGAAACAGTATTTAAATTGGCTAAATACATTTATTTAGAAATAATAAAAAAGTAAATTATTTATTTATCATCTCAAGAATGTGGTTAAAGAATAATAAGAAAATAATGATTTGTTTAATTATTCCTAGGTGATTTAGTCAAATTTAACAAGGAATAATAACTAAATAATGATTTAATTAATTATTCCTAGAGAAAAATAAGATAAATAATGATTTACATAATTATTTCTCATAATTGGGTTAAATATGACCAGAAACATTATTTGAACAATGGTTTAATTAATTATTCCTAGAGAAAAATCAAATAAATAAGGAATTATTTAATTATTCCTCATAGAGTTTCTTGTTTTAACCAGAATAACTTAGTCAAATATGGTTTATTAAATTATTTCTTATAGTGAAAGAAATTTTACTATGGTAAAATTGGTCGTACATGGTGTACTTTGATCCATCTAATTAGAAATGGTTAGATGAACATTTTTTGGTGATAACATATTGCCCCCCAAACGTGCAATCGTTAGGAGAAATTCATATGATCGATGTACGTTGTAAGAGTACATTCACTAGACACCAGAGGGGATTTTGAGAGAGAGAGACCTGAGTGAAGCAAAGTGAGAGAGAACAATGACTAAGGGTGGAATACCTACAAATGATATAAGTCTCCTTTTATGTTTGAGTACCTATTCTGAATGGGGTGGGGGAGGCATACCTATGCCCACCGAGATGAAAAAGTACAAAAAATAATGGGGAGCCCAACAATGTGGGACTGAGCTAAAAAATATATAATACATCATATATGACATTTTGGAATCAATGGCCCATAAAATAATACAATGGATCCCATATACATAATGCACTTAGAAAAACATATGCCAGGACTAAAAACAATAACATCCAAGTACATGAGACATAGATGGTGCACCTCCATATAACATGGGGAGGGGGGGGGGGGGGGGGGTATGACAACAAAAGAAGCCCTGCTAAATAGGAAAGGGCTCTTAAAATATGAATAGATCGTCTGAATCAAGACATGCATGTTATGGGTGCTCCAAGTAGCTTAAACTGAACCCATCAAATTTGCGGAACTACATCTGAGGTTGTAGCATAATATGAGGTCATCCGGGCATGTGGTGTGCTACCTAAAGGGCCACCCCCTAATGAGGTCTGAACATCTGAAAAACACCTAGGAATCACTCATACAATCTGTTGGATCACCGGGCCATCAAATATACAAATCTTAATCATGCGATAATGAGCTGAGGTCGAGCCAATGAGAAACAACCACGTCAAAGGGAAATGATGATTCCCTTTGTGTGATCAGAGGCAATGAACAAGAATGGAAGCTATAACCAAGGTACATCACCCTATAGACATGTCTTTTGGAATGAGTGTGCTGATGTTGACAGAAGGATCTCCTCCATAGGTGAGGTAATGATGAATCCTCAGCTAAGGCATGAGGGATCATAGTGAAGTGAATTATGGACTGAAACAAGGGATGATGATGTGATAGGGGATACTGAGTAGCGGATGAATGACATCCCTTTGGAGAGCATAAAAAGAATGGATGACCTAGCAGTGATTGACTTGACTACGGAGGGGATGATCGACAATATGCTTGGAGGAAAAAATGGGCAACAAGGGATGAATACGATGCAAAGACGGATGGAATATTGTAACAGGAGATAAAGGAACTCAGGATAGACTCCATGAATGTGATGATGAATCAACTCAGATTCTTTGAACAAGGGTGACTTGATGATGCTGCCACATAGGATAGGCCCAGTGGGGACCATGAAAACATGAGAAAAATATGGTTACTCATGACAAAAATAAATATAGGAGTTGACAAGTATGAAGGCAAAGTTGTGCCCTAAATAAAAGCAACGCATGTGAAGAAATTTGATTTTAAGAGACAAAAAAGTGACCCTTCCCGAAAAATGGCGTGCTTGTGAAGTGTCAAATTACCAAAGAGAAAAGAAGACCCATTATACTGCATGGTGAGAGATTTAAAATAGCATTGACGGTTCGTCAAATCGAGCTACAATTTGGTCACAATTGGCGAAGGAATATTTGGGATTTTTCATTTAAAAGGACGATTTCCCTCCAATTTAATTCATTTTCTAAGTGATTTATGGTGAATTTGGAGAGCAGGACAAGGACCTAAATCTTGTGGCGATCATAGCAGAGAAACCTACCATTGGAATCAGAATCCATCTATTGTAGGTAGGTGGCCTAACCTTACTCTTCATTTTTAATTGTTTATTTTTTCATATTAGGACACTGGGGATTAGTAATAGGCTCTTTCCCCTCCTCACGACTCACTCACACTATTATCCCCCTAAAATGCAATCCATATCATAGTAATCACGAGGAAAACTGCGAGCTCGCACTTCCAGGGTAGAACAATGTGAGTTGGGGCTGAAAGTTGGGTTTTGTTGTTGGTTAGTTGAGGACCAATGTTATATAGTTTATGATACAGTTTTATTATTTTAACTGAAAAACATGATGATATTGTGCAGGTATGGTAGAGGTTAAGATCAATTGGCATGAGAGATATTTGGATGCCCTCCATGTCAACATTCAAGGTAATCAGGTGGTACAGAGAGTGCTTTCTCAGTATGGAGTGCTCAAGTTGGTTGAGAACCCACTGATGAGGGTAGGTGAGCCCTTTCTATATAGGATAGTGAGATATTGGGATCGAGACCAGGAGGCCTTTATAGTGCAGGGGCACTGGATCTAGCTTTCTATCCAGAACATCTATTTTTTGACCAGACGCCCTCTAGTAGGGGTGGTGGGAAACATACGTCTGGTGTTGCCTCATGGGAGGAACATTTCAGAGTTGACGGAGCACCAGTGTAGACCAAATGAGCGTGCTAAGAGAAAAAACATTCTTATCAGTGATCTAGAGCGGCTAGAGACACGGGTTGTCGTCACAGCAGTATTTTGAATCCTGGGCAACTAGGCATTCTGTCACATCTCTGGGGGGTGTATATGATATTGCCACAAGGTGTTTTGAGTGGGAACTACTATTGGTAGGCCCAGATAATGTTGTTGTTGGTTAAACGAGAGTTTTCGCTATGCAAGATACAAGTGAACCATGACTGTGATTTTGGAACAGTATTGTGCTTTTCTGTCTTTCGGAACATCCCCACGATTCACCCTCATGTGAAAATTTGGGATGGGGGCCCACAAGAGGCCACGATGTTTGGTGTGTGTTATATTATTTCCATGAATAGTCATAGGGGGGTGATATCCCCTCCCTGTTCCTTGCACCGGGCGCAGCGAGGGGCTCATGGGGGGGTGACAACCCCCCCTGTGTAGTGGTTTGGAGGGAGTGGGTAGCCCCCTGCATGGGGTCCACGACAGCACCCCGGAAATTTTTTTTGGACCCTATTTTAGGTGCGTGGACCTGTCTATGGTTTTTTGCATGGGTTTTCACATGGTTTTGAGACATCATGGTTTTCTTCCCATGGTATTTTGTACATCCGGTCAAGGGAACTATGGTTATGTTCTAATCTAGGGTTAATGGATTGGGGTTTATGAATGCTTCAGCATGTATATATATGTGTTTTAATACTTAAATGAAGATAATGAAAAATAAAGCTTGTAGTCCCGATTTGGGATCTAGGGGAAAAATCTCTATGTATATTTGTTTTATGTTTTATGCTCTCGCTATTGTTGATTTTTTTTTTTTAGGAATTCATTTGCAGATAATTTATGTGCAGGGTTAAAACCTACACAAGATGCACTATTGGGGGAAACTACTGTAGAGAGGAGCAGGGGGAGTTGGATGGGTGTTTTGGCTCGAGATTTTTGTACATTATGATGAGATATCACTGTACATAGACAATTATCCATACAGTGGTATGAACTATCACAGGGATCCTGACTTGCCACTTCTGCCTGGTCTAGCGTGGGTACCAAATGGTAAGTGAAAGTTTCTATATATTGTGGTGCATTTAAGGTTTATAGAATATGTATGTGGTACTGATTTGTAACTTTTGGTATGAAGATATAGCATCGGTCAAGAGACATGATATGCAAGACGTGTCGCAACACGAAGGGCTACGGAACCGAGTGGATCGACATCACAACATAGACCTGGTTGTGAGGATCTACTAAAGGACCTCTACCATAGGTTTGATGTACTACTGACTGGGGTGGCAGAGCACGGGTGCCATGATTTAGAGGATCAGTATACAGATTACTATACTTGCATTCCCTCGGAGTGTTGAGGCATCACGTGGCGCATAGTTATGGCCAGGTAGGCTGTTCCAGACCTACGGGCTAGTGGATTAGATCCATTGGCCCGGAAACCTCCAAATAGTTACTAGGGATAGAGGCATGTGGTTCACCCTTTTTTTGTTTCTGTAATGTTAGATGTATTTAGAGTAGTGGACTCAAAACATGTAATATTCCCAAATGGGAAAAGTAGGAATAAAGTGCAAAATGCTAGAACAATAGTGTAAATAATCATATAAAATCAAGAGGCCAATATGGATACCTTTAATATGTTATAACAACAACAAAACATGCATAAATAATGGCCCATAAGATGTAAAATAAGAAAGAACGAGCCTCCAATGGACAAAATCCCTCAAAAAGAGGTGCTGCTACTATATATAAAGACTATAAGACTATTACAACATTGTTTTAAAGCCACTACTACAAAAATGAATATACAACAGATCTGGGGCTGATATGTGCCTCAAAACATAGATCCAATACAAATATGAGCACTATACAACCTCCTTTGAAGAACCCCTTAAGGGTTTTCAACAAAACACCATATACAAGATGGGGATCTAGGCCCTAGGGCTGAAGATCTACTACAAAATACAGATCTGGAAAGTGTGCTTGATCTGATATGATCAATATAATATCCTCCCCCAATAGATCCTCTAAATGAAAGGAAAATCCCTTTCACTAGAAAACCAACTCTCCAAATGCTGTGTCAAACCATCTTACAACTCCTCCTACAAAAATAACGTAGATCTGGAGGTAAAATACATTGTAGGGATAAATAAATAGTTGGCCTGATGCCAAGATCTGAAAATATGCACAAGGGCCTTCCTTACCATCCTCCCAATGGAAAGGAAGCCTTCTCCACTAAAAATTAACAATGAAATGACCTAGATCTAGTCTCCACTGCTGCAACCTGCAAAACAACTCAACCCTCAATAGGATCTACGTTGTAAATGAAATATAAAGCTTGGCCTTAAGCATGATAGTGGAAAATGTAGTACAAGACTCCTCCAAGAGCTTCTTAATGGAATATGTGGGATTCCCGATCAGGAACACCCAGTACTAAACAACACTCAATCTTAGCTAAACAACAAGAGAAATATATATGTCTAAACAGACCATATATTCATAAATATCATATCAACATACATCCTGAATATGGCTGCCATCCTCTTCCTTCAATAAGGTATGATCTTGCAAATGCTAAGCCCCATCCATTAATAGCACTACTTCCATGCAAAGCATCTCCATCTAAAATTGCATTGTCTTTCATTGATGACCGCTCCTCCATGACAGTGCTTTCGATTTGGTCAAGGTTGACCCAGTCAAGCTGTTCCAACCCTTTTTCACACCTAAGGGTATTGAATTAAGCTACCAAGATATATCTCTTTCACATTGGCATTGATTTATTTATTATTAAGGATAATTATGGACCTCCATTTTCCTCTTATTCATTAAACATAAATCAAAAGAAAATATTAATATTCCAACTAGCTCCTGGCTAATTAGGAAGATTACAGTCCTCCCTTCACAAATGTTGCTTGTCCTCAAGCAACTGACAAGGTGAGTGCTGCAAATTTTCTCCTCCTCCATTGGTGAAACCAACATGTGATAAGATTCCCTCCAAACATTCCCATAAAAAGTATAAGTACATCATCAATGTATGGGATCAAACTTAACTACATACAAATAGAAATTTGTACAAATGGAGATGGGTCATAGTCCCACATGTGGAACCAGTGCAATATATCTCCTGACTGCATTAGATAATGATATGGTAAGTGGTTTTCTGACTGCTTACTTGGTGCGCAAGTCTTCTCACCATGGCTGAAACTGTGAGATACATTTGGTTCTTTTGGAGTGCACCCACAATGATACAATATCTCTGTATGTCTTCCAAGGGATTGACCATGTTCATAAATGTTTATGGCCCAAAGTTTTCAATGATGTTTATATGGAATAATGCTCCTCCTCGGAGCTATGGCCTGCATATACATGGTAAAGGAATGCAAGTAATAATCAGTTGAAACATTATGTACATAAGCATGTTCCCTGCCAAAATTTTTGTTCATACAAATGGAGTGGCCCATATATATATCACCTCTCATTAAAAAAGAGGAAAAAGGTGGATGAAATAACTTCTTCATGGAGTCATGTCTCTCTTCCAACTCCACATAGTTCATGCATCTTTGAAAATTCTGAAAAAGAACTCTTCATAAGCCCTTTGTAGCAACTTCTCCTTAATATTGGACACTCTAGATAAGAATATCCTACCATGATAATAGATGACTTCTTCTTGTAATGAATAGCCCTCTTCATGTAGCTGGTCATCAAGTATCATGCATGTGAAAATATCCTTGGAATAATCCACCAACAGTTGGGATTTCCAATATGGATCAATATTCCATAGTGATAGCGCTGATGATATATCACAAAGAACATTTTTCATATGGTTTTTGTTCTCCTTGAAATATCACATGCCAAAGGTATATGTTGGAAGGTTGTTATTCCTCCCATGCTTCTCCTCCCACAACACAGAATCTGAAATGAGAGTGGGTAATGATGATGTTGGGAGAATGCCTCCCTCCTCCTTGAGTTTACCCAAGACTCTCAGCACTGTATCATGGTCTTATAATGCTCCCATCCCTCTTGGATCTATGCTTGGAGCATCATGTTTTGAGGTAGCTCTCACCAAATCTGAATCAGGTGGCCTCCCAAATGGTTTTCCACAAGATAATAATGTCTCATGAAGCAATCTCATAAGCATAATAGATGGGATTGTTAAGTCCTTGCTTCCACTCTGCAAATCCATCTCTGTTTTCTATGTGGAAGTTCTATGTGAGGGATATGTGTGCATGAATTTAATCATTTTATTTTTTCCACTCTTTTTATCCACCCATTCCATTTGCAAAGTCTCCCAATCAGTGGTGGCTTTCCCCGAGGTAATCAACCATTTCACACCCAATATCACATTGGTGTTAAGTATGTCAACCAAAAATAATTTATTAGTCAATATATATGTTCCCATGGTGACTGATAAGGATGGAACATAGTGCATTCATTTCATAGTTCTATTTCCTGGGACAAAAACAGAAAATCCCTCAAAATAATCAGTAGGTATTTCCCTCCTCTGCACTAGTTGGGCATCAATAAACTTGTGGGTAGCTCCACTATCAACCAAAACAAAAACCCTCTAATCTAAGATGGAACCTTGGATCCTCAAAGTCAAGTACTTAGGTACTCCTCCTAGTGATGCAAGAGCCCCTCCAATTGGAGAAAATGCCTCATTCCCAACTCCTTTTTGTGTTGGTTCATCTCCTGTTGTGCCAGCATTGTTACCTCTCCTTGGTTCATCTTCTTCTTCCTCCTCATCATTTGAGAAGACCTCTATGTAGTGTGCCTTTTCTGCTGCACATCTATGTCTAGGTGCCCAAGATTCTTGGCATGTGAAGCAAAGCTTCCTTCTCCTCAAATCTCTTCGGACGTCATCATCAAGAGGTTTTTTATTTTGGCTCTCCTCTAAAAGAGGAGCCTTCTCATCTTTTCCCTTTGATGGAAAAGAGGGCTTATGCTGAAATGTTACCTTTGCTTTTGGCAAGGCATTGTGAAGATCTCTAGCGCTTTCAATGGTATCTTCAAGGGTGGTGGGCTTGGTAAAATTAACCAAACCCATGAAGAGGTTCATCTAACCCACCAATGAACATATACACCCTTCTTCTTGTAGATAAATCGGGAACCATAACAGAATGTCTCAAAAATTCAGAAATGTAAGTTTCTGGATTACCTGATTATTTGAGCTTTGTAAGGCCCATGAATGGTGCTTCACTATATCTTCTATCAAATCTCTCCACCAACCTCCTAGTGAACTCTAAATATGTAGTCATATTGGCATGACCCAATGTAGACAAGCCATGGAACCACCAATCATGTGCTTCACCCTCAAGGTGCCGCAAAGCTATCTTAATGGCCTCCATTTCTAGAAATTTGCTCAGCTGGAAGTAGATGTAAAGCTTCTCTACCCATGATTTGGAAGTGCATTTAGATGACCCATCAAATTCGGGTAAGAATAATCTGCCCATAGTGCGGTGTAGATAATGATTCTTAATGAATCCAACACTTCTATTGTGATGCCTGGGTCTCCTATTGTCCTTGATTTGAAAAAATTCTTGAAAACTAAAGTTGTCCTTGAATGTCTGAGTTTGAGACTCATACTCCATAAAATAGTCTTCAAGGTATTTTCTCTCTTGAAACCCTTCATTGCCCACAACCAAGAATGTATGCATTGTAGAGCGTTGGGAAACTTGTTGTTGCTGCACTGGTTGATCACTCCAGTGATGAGAAATGTCGGTTCCTTCACCATGATGAAATCCTTTAGGGGATTATTTGTATCTACCCATCCTCATATCCTTGTTTTCTCTAGCAATGTCTTGCATGGCTCTAAGAAGGATCTTGGCAAAATATTTCTCTTCATCTTCTCCTCCAAATAAAGGGGTTTTACCCTTGTCTTCTTTGTCATTTTTATAATCAAACATTTGGTGTCTTCTTATTTGATAACTGTTCTCTCTATTAGTAAGAGGATATCCTTCTTCAGATGACATATTTCCTTTTCAAGATGCACATGCTGTGCCAAGATTATGCTATGATATGACTGTAATATTCTCAAATGGGAAAAGTAGGAATACAATATGTTGGAACAATAGTGTAAATCATCATATAAAAGTAATAGGACAATATGGAGACCTTTCATATGCTATAATAGCATCAAAACATGCATAAATAATGGGCCATAAGATGTAAAATAAGAAATAACAAGCCTCCAATGGAAAAAATCCCTCAAAAAGAGGTGTTGCTACTATATATAAAGTCTGGAAGACTATTAGAGCATTGTTTTAAAGCCATTGCTATAGCAAATGAATAGACAACGGATCTAGGGTTGATATGTGCCTCAAAAGATAGATCCAAACAGATCTAAGAACTATACAACCTCCTTTGAAGAACCCCTTAAGGGTTTTCAGCAAAACACAATATACAAGATGGGGATCTAGGCCCTAGGGCTGAAGATCCACTGCAAAATATAGATCTGGAAAGTGTGGCTGATCTGATATTATCAATAGAATAGCCTCCCCCAATAGATCCTCTAAATGAAAGGCAGATCTATTTCACTAGAAAACCAACTCTCTAAATGGTGTGCCAAACCACCCTACAACTCCTCCTACAGAAATAACGTAGATATGGAAGTAAAATGCACTGTATGGATGAATAAACAATTGGCCTGATGCCAATATTTGAAAACATGCACAAGGGCCTTCCTTATTGTCCTCCCAATGGAAAGGAAGCGTTATCCACCGAAAATGAGCAATGAAATGACCCAGATCTAGTATCAATTGTTGCAACCTGCAAAAGAACTCAACCCTCAACAGGATCTATGCTATAAATGAAATATGAAGCTTGGCCTTAAGCCTGCTAGTGGAAAATGTAGTGCAAGACTCCTCCAAGGGCCTCTCAATGGAAGAGGCGGGATTTCCAATCAGGAATACAAAGTGCTAAACAACACTCAATCTCAGCTAAACATTAAGAGAAAGATATATGTCTAAACAGACCATATATTCAAAAATATGTTATCAATATACATCCTGAATATGGTTTCCATCCTCTTACTTAAATAAGATATGAGCTTAAAAACCCTAAGCCCCATCCAATAATAGCACTACTTCCATGCAAAGCATCTCCATCTAAAACTGTTTTGTCTTTCGTTGACGACCACTCCTCCATGACAACATTGTTGATTTGGTCAAAGTTGACCCAGTCAAGGTGTTGCAACCCATTTTCACACCTAAGGGTGCTCAATTAAGCTACCAAGATCTATCCCTTTCACATTGGAATTTATTTATTCATTATTAAGGAGAATTATGGACCTCCATTGTCCTCTTATTCATTAAACAGAAAGAAAAATAAAAAAATAATATTCCAACTAGCTCATGGTTAATTTGGAATATTACAAAACACTTATGTTTTTTATGATACATAATATGGATATACATATTTTATATGATGATTGTGTTTCACCATTTTTTTATGGTTTTATTGTGTTAAATGCATGTGATAAATGCCAATCTATAATTTTATTTGCAATAGTATCTAAAAAGTGATTTTGGGCTCTAGGAACATGGCCAAATTTAATGGATTCAAATTCACGTGATAAAAGCCATTCAATTGCACGACAAGAAGCAAGGAATCTAAATGAACATCAAGATGAAGGATGTGATGGTCAAGGGAATCGACTAACAAACCTATCATTGCATAATATTCGGCCTAGTTAATGGTGGTAGATGCAATGCATATGTCATTAGAGTGAACTAAAAAATACAAGGGGGTGAAAATGACCCAAGATGTCAAGGCTAGATTCTGGGAGAAGCAACTTGCACAATTGGCATGGCTGACGTATGGTGTGGATGGTGGATCCATATGAAAGGCACCAAAAGACAAAAAATGAGATGATGGTGGAAAGTGAAAGCTACCTAAATACATCACGCATGTCAATGGGAGATGCTATGGGTAAATTTTATTGAGGTAAAGTGCATTGCGAGGGTTAGGAAGGTGTTAGCCTTTGAAATACTCTAGAAGGTATGCCCCCTTGCCCAAGCCCTTACTATTGATGTAAGTTACTATCCATAATGAATAAAACTTCCCATGACGAAGAACATCTTGATCCTGATCATATACGAGAACAAGGTCACCTTCGTGGAAGGTACGAGGTTGGAATTTCCAGACATACTGAGCTTTGGTGCACTTCTTAGCTACTTCAGTGGTTTTCAATGCAACACGACGGTCTTCAGAAGCATGCTCAAGCATGGTAATTATTTTTTCTAAAGGTTGGGTGTCAGGAAGAAGTTCAATGGCTAGGTAAAGGGAGGGGATTTCACACTTGATTGGTAAGAATTCCTCCTTGCCAAAAACAAGGTGGAAAGGAGTAAATCCAGTGAAAGTTTTAACAAAAGTTATATATGCCCAAAAATCAGGGAAGAGCATAATGTGCCAGTTGTTTTTGTGCTTGTTCGCCATCTGTTGAAGCATAGTTTAAGGATTTTATTGACTACTTCAACTTGTCCATTGCCTTGGGGATAATAAGACGATGAATATTGGTGATCAAATCCCAACATAGAGGATAGCTCATGCCATACCTCATCTTCGAAATTTCATCCATGGTCAGAGACAATTGTTTCCGAACCTCGAATTCAGTGATAACATGGTTACAGGAAAAGAGAGCTACGGTAGTCGTCATGTTGTTGAACGTTGTCATGGACTTAGCCCATTTGGTGAAATAGTCGATAGCCATGATAATATACTTATGGTTACTAGCATATGGAGGTCGACAATCCATAAAGTCAATGGCCCACTTGTAGAAGGGACCGACTGATATGATAGGATGGAGAGGAGAAGGTGGAGCTCGCACCTTTGGGGAAAATAGCTGACAATTGGAACAATGTTTGACTGCTTCAATAAAATCACCAAAGAGAGAAGGCCAAAAATATCCAGTGTGCATTATTTTTTTGGTAGTGGCCACACCGAAGAGGTGGCCAACACAAGTGCCATTATGGCAGACATTAAAGACTTGCTCAGCTTCAGCATGTGTGAGAAAATGATGAAGGACAGAATCAACATCGTGATGATAAATATCATCACCGATGAGAAGGTAGCGGGGGGATTGGTGTCGTATACATTGTCAAGCATCACGATCGAGATGGGAAGCAAATTTATGGGTTCGCAGATAGGTAAGGATATCGACATAATAAGGATCATCTGAAGTAATGGAAAACAAGTGTTCATCTAGTAAATCATCATTAACTGGTGGATCACGCGTATCAGTAGGAAATTTCGAAATGATTTCAAGAAGGGCTAAACTTTTCTTGCTCTTGGGTGTGATAAATTTAATATTGAACTCCTAGAGGATAACGATTGAATGGGCTTGTTTCCCATTAATGATCTTTCGACTAAAGAGGAAATCCATGGGGTTCGAATTGTTCACAATATTGATGGAACGTGTATGGATATAATGAAGAGGTTTTTGGACCGAGAACATGACTGCCAACGCCAACTTCTCCTCATCCAAGTAGGACACAAGGGGTCCCACAAGGTTCTTACTGACATAATAAATAACATGTTGTTTCTGGTGGCATCTTCCTGAATGAGGACCCTAGTGACTGAATGAGTGGAAGATGAGATATACAGGATGAAGTCCCTCTCAAATTTAGGTGGACTAGAATCAAGGGAGCAGAAGTGAGGGCATGTTTCAGGGCATCAAAATACTGTTGAGCATAGTCATCCCAAACAAATGGAATGTTAGATCAAAGGAGTATTAGAAACCCATGCACAGTAGTGGAATAGTCAAGGATGAACTGATGAAGGAATTTGGATTTTCCCTAAAGGCTTTGTAACTGGTGTAAGGTTCGAGGGATTCGTAGCTCAAGAATGGCTTGAAATTTGAGGGGATCAAGCTTTATAGCATATTTGGACACGATGAAGCCCAAGAGATAGCCAAAAGGAACGCAAAAGACACACTTCAATGGGTTGATGTGAGTATTATACTTGGACATCGGAGAAAAATGGTGCGCAAATAATGAATGTGTTGCGCCCAAATCGTAGAACGAGTAGTGAGGTCGTCAAGGTAAGAAAGGATAATATGAGCTAATTCATGGAAGCAGTAAGACATGGCCTGCCAAAAGGTGGATCCAACATTCTTAAAACCAAAAGGTATGATCCTATAAGCAAAAGTTACCCATGGACTAATGAATACAGTCATTAACTAATCAAGATGGTGGATAGTAATATGGTTATACTCGGAGAATCCATCCATAAAGGATAGAACCTCATGCCTCAGACACTCATCAATTATTTGGTCAATACATGGTGTGGGGAAGTTATCTTTGGGACAAGATTTGTTTAGGTCGTGAAAGTTAGTGCAAACACGAATGGTGCCTTGTTTCTTGAGAATGGAAACCAAGCTAGAAACCTATGCAATGTATTCAAGTGGGAGCTCAGATGGCAAAAGAAAATAATAGCGACAATGAGAATGATTAAAGTCAAGAATGAATGTAAAAACCCTCCTATTTATAACAAAATATTGAGTTATCTCGATAATGGTGAATAATAAAATATTATTAACCAAGATCTAGATCTAACCGCTTGGAATATTTTATTATATTTTGATGGAGGGAAAAGGTATTTAAATTGGTTAAATAACTTTATGTAGAAATAATAAACAAATAAAGGATTTATTTATCATCTTAAGAATGTGGTAAAATAATAATAAACAAATAATGATTTGTTTAATTATTCCTAGATGATTTAGTCAAATTTAACGTGGAATAATGATTTAATTAACTATTCCTAGAGAAAAATAAGTAAAATAATGATTTATCTAATTATTTCTCATAATTGGGTTAAATATGACCAAGAATATTATTTCAACAATGGTTTAATTAATTATTCCTAGAGGAAAATCAAATAAAAAATGATTTATTTAATTATTCCTCATGGGGTTTCTTGTTTTAATCATAAATAACTTAATAAAATATGGTTTATTAAATTATTTCTTATAGTGAAAGAAATTTTACTATGGTAAAGTTGGTTCTACTTGGTGTAATTCGATCCATCTAATTAGAAATGGTTAGATGACCATTTTTTGGTGATAACACCTATTTCTATTATGAAGTCTATGAAGTGTGAATTATTTTTGTATTGAGTGAGTTTCATTCATTCATTGTGTCTTTTTAGTTTCTACAACAATGATTTGAGTTTTTCAAATTTCTTCAATGAAATTTTCACATTTTTCCCTCGCTATTCATGTATCGGCACATATAGTTCAAAAGACATTGAAATAAAAATACCTACCCTGGTTGACAATTAATGGTTTCGGTTCAGTTGTTTTAATAGTGAAAAACTATCTAAACAACGTTATACCTCTAATAGGATCTTGGGTACCTCAAGATATCTGGTGCATCCCATCGTACCGTAGCATCATGTTTTGGTACCTTTGCCTCCTCATGTGGTTGTCCTCCTGTGCGATGGAGATATGTTGCACCCATTGGTCGAGCTGGTCCAACATCTGCCTGAAACATAAAATAGTTTAGTCTCTAAAACATCAAAAACATAAAAAAAAAAATTGTAAAATTTTCAGAAACTTAATGGTCAAAATATATTTACCTGAAGCATCCCATTACTCACCCTCAAGAAGCATGAGCTCAGGATCATTATGGAAATCCATCTCTGCATAAGGATAATCATCGATCATGATGAATTTTCTATGCAACCATCCAAAGTAGGTTGGTGAAAAATTGATTGCCGACGAACCTGCTTGTCGTTCCATGTGATCTATCCACTGCCTCATTCGTGGTACCCATAGATCAATCGGCTTTAGTATAACTTGCTGAGGCTAAAACAGTGGCACCCACTCCAAAGAAAAAAACACTAAAATCGAACCATAACTAAATTTTTTTAACATCCCCTCTTTCCCTTTGGTTAGATGTTCTTTAATATTGACCAAAACAGCCTCGCTCGAGTTGAATACTTTGGGCAAGAGACACTCTATCCGATACTACATGTATGATCAACTCACTATATGGAGTGTCGAGCTGCCTACCCATCTACCAATGATTAATATGATAGTCTGCAATGGAAATTAGGTCACATATTTGATATTAATCTTCCCATCCCTGGTAGGTTGGGCTCGAGGTCGGAAATAGGTTTTGATATAGTCTTTCGTGGTCTCCCCACCACTCCTTTCACCTATAAGAGTGATGGGGGAACCCCTCTTGATAACCCTGCAAGTTAGTAGATATCATCCAACTTGATCTAAAGATGATGTTCCCCAAACCTAAAGGCATGTAACTGAACATCCCATGAATGAACAAGGTATTTCAACAACTCCATTTGTTGTCCCATACTAGATAACCAGAATAATTTAAGCAATCCACTGTTTTTCAATGCTAGATAGTGGCAAGATCATTTGATGTAGTAAAATATTTATCTTCATGTTATCTTTCTTTCCAAATGAATGCCATTTTGTGCTAATGGATACCTAGAACATCAACAAGAATTTGCTAGGCTCCTTTTCATGTAAAAAAATATGACAAAAATTTAAGGAAAACTCACAAATTATTGAGCTTTTCATACCCAATAAACCCCTTTAGTGAAAACTAGAA